>WOXC01008705.1:272500-862500 GCA_011680675.1 Gymnobelideus leadbeateri | reverse complement strand
TAAACAACCTATTAAAAACGGGTTAGTAAATTGAGAGCTTCCAACCTCTTCTTTAAAAGCCAACTCAAATGCAATCTCCTTGATGAAGTCTTCCTTGATACTTTTTGTGGGCAATTATGTGTCTTCATATAATACTTTGCTGGTACTTTTTTCTTTTTTTCCCTTTCCTTCCCTCCGTCCCTCTTTTTCTTTCTTCCTTTCTTTCCTTCTTTCTTTCTTTCTTTCTTTCTTTCTTTCTTTCTTTCTTTCTTTCTTTCTTTCTTTCTTTCTTTCTTTCTTTCTTCCTTCCTTCCTTCCTTCCTTCCTTCCTTCCTTCCTTCTTTCCTTCCTTCCTTCCTTCCCTCCCTCCTTCTTTCCTTCCTTTCTTTTTTTCTTTCTTTCTGCAGTCAGGGTTAAGTAACTTACCCAAGGGCACAGGGCTAATAAGTGCCAAGTGTATGGGGGCAATATTTGAACTCAGGCCCTACTGACTCCTGGACTGGTACTCTATCCACTGCACCACCTAGTCGCCTCTGCTGGTACTTTTTAATAATGACTACCTTGTATTTTTTAACCTATAAATTTGTGGGCAGGGGATATTTCCTCTCTAAACTTTATCTCCCCCCATTCTTCAAATTTTGAATGCAGTAGGTGTTTAATAAAAGTTGGTAGAATGGAATGATTTAATTGAATATTACAGTCCTACTGTTGTGCTATTTGTTGTAGTCAGGGAGGGGCTGGTAAATGTTTAACAACTATTCCCCCCCTCCCCCCGCCTGCAAATATATGCTCCTTCTGCAAGAGATCTTTCCTGGTCCAGCCCTTTCATTGCTAGTGAATGACTGCTCTGAGATTTCCTTCCATCTACTCTACATATACATACACACACATATATATATGTATATGTATATTTATATGTATGTATGTATTTATAAGTTTTACCATGTTCTTTCCCAGATGAGAATTTGAGCTCCATAAGGGTAGGGATTGTACCTTTACCTTTCTTTGACTCTCCAATGCTTAACACAGTGCCGAGCATACGGTAAGCATTTAATAAATACTTATTAATGTAACAAAGAGAGATTAAATTTCTTCTGTGTGACCCCAAGGGAACAATTGCCACTTAAGAGATAGAAGTTCTTTTCTATGTGGCTTTCTAGGTCCTTAAGTGCAACCTTTTGTCTGAATCCAAATTTTAACAAATAAATGTGAATTTGGTCAAAAAGCCGCACTTAAGGACCTAGACAAAAACTTCCTAACCCTTCCAGCCATCCCAAAATTTGCCCTGTTTTGCTTTTTTGGAATTCTTTAAAAAGAGGCAGCTAGGTTATTGTTGAACATGTCATAAAAGGAATTCCTGCTTTGGGTATGTTGAATTACATAACTCACTTTTTCTTTGGCAGCCAGGTGGTACAGTGAATAGAGAGCTACTCTCTGTCTAAACTGGGGCAGAGTTCAAATTTGGTCTCAGATCCTGATCAAATCACTTAACCCTGTTTGCCTCAGTTTCCTCAGCTGTAAAATGAGCTGTAGAAGGAAATGGCAAACCACTCCAGGATCTTTGCTAAGAAAATCCCAAATAGGGTCACAAAGAGCTGGATATGACTGAAATGACTGAACAACAATGACTTTATCCTTAGGAACTGGGGAATGTGAATAGAATGGGAATTGGTAACCTGGTGGGGGAAAGGGTTATAGACTCATGAAGGAAGGTGTGTGAGGAAATAATAGGAAACAAGAATAGTGGTACAAGGAGCTGCCTTTGGCCAATATTGCTACCTAGCAATAATCTTCCAGTCCTCAAACCAGAGAGCAGGTAAATTGATTGACCTTGACTGTAATCCCTCCAACCCTTCTGAACACATTGATTCATAGAAGTACTTGTAAGTAATAATATTATTGTAAATTAATATGATCCTTCATGGATTTGAAAGAGCTTTTATATACATCATCTTTTTTTTAGTCTTAGAACAACTCTGTAAGCTTAAAATAATTTTTGTTTTACAGAAGAGTTTAAATTGCTTTTTGAAGGTCATAAGACTCAAATAGTAGAACCAGGTTTAGAACCTCGATCACCTGACTCTTCATCCTGTGTTCTTTCCATTTACCATGTTGCTGTGAGTGGTCTATTAATAATCTACAATTAGTTCTGCTTGATCTGAGATCTCACTGGGTTTGGGTAAAACTCTAAGAAACATAGATTCATCTCTTTCTCTTTTTTGTGGCAGGGAACAGCCTTTTTTCACTTTTTTTTTTTCAGATCATGGCAGTGAGTCAGTTTGGGGGGTACTTTTTTCCCATATAGCATTGGATAACCAGTCCCTCTGAAGCTTTTCTTTTGGTCAAATTTCCCCCCTGGAAGGTCTGGACTGATTATATTGCCTTCTCTTAGTTGAGGTGTTAAGGGTTTATTCAGTACTTGTCGATGGATGGCTAATGGACTCAGTTGGGCTGTTTCAATGAAAGTTTCCCACAATCTGATACCAAAGTGGAGGGCTTGAGTGAAGCTTTTATCACTCCTTCACTGGGCTCATCAAGAACTCCCTTTTCCTTTCTGGAAATTGTATTTCATGCAGTGGATTTCTAATCCAAGTGTTACATCAATCAGCAATCTAGTGGAGACTTGTGGTTTTTCCAGAGCATTTTACAAGCTCGGATGGGGTTTCCTAGTCTGGTCTGGTTCAATCCTAGACGACTTTGGAAAAATACTCAAACAGCAATTTCCTTGAAATCTCTTAGGCTCTGCTCTTTTATTTGCTATTAGAATTATTGGTTTTCTGAGGCATTATCTTCATAAAGGCATTCCTCTCTGGCTTGTGCTTGACCTGTGGGTGAGATTTGAAATCTGTTTTTTCTCTAGTGTATTATAAAGTTAGGGATCGCAGCATCGAAATGGGAACCTTTGAAATGTGATCTTGTTTGCTAACAATCTCTCTGTTGTTTAAAGAGGTGCTGATTTAGAGGCTGAGTATACATTTGACTTTGGAAAGTGGTTTGCTCCACAAATAGCAAGATTGTCGTGGTTGGTGTGGCAGGGAAAGGAACATGATGTTGGAAAGGACCAAAGGGAGATGGAAGTCAGATGCTAAGGCATGGGTGGGGGGAGGGAAACAAGTCAGACCTGTGGCTGGCTTCATCTTCTAGCATATTTCCTGAACTTTTGTAAAGCATGGGACTTTGACATACTGGAGTCACAGAAATCCTGGCCTGGGGGTTGGGGGAGAGTATCACTGTAACCAATTAAATATAGTTCTGATCTGTAGTTCCTTTTAAAATGTAGGTCTTGGTCTCAAGGGATGGCCTTCTTTTGTCTCTTTATCTCCACTCCTGCCTGTTACTTTCTCTATTTCTTTTACTTGACACCTGTGATTTCATCAGTGTGGAGAACTCTAGATGTGGAAACCCCTTATACCCTTGCAAATTAGCAAGTGATCTACCATTTAGAATCTTGGAGAGTTGTTTACAGCTTTAAAAAAGAGGTCATACAGTGAGTAGAGCACTGGCCCTGGAGTCAGGAGGACCTCAGTTCAAATCCGACCTCAGACAATTAACATTAGCTGTGTGACCTTGGGCATGTTACTTAACCCCAATGGCCCTCCAAAAAGCAAAAAAAAAAAGAGGTCATAGAGGCAAGACCCAGCTCATTCTTGAGTCAAAGGAATGCCCTCCCTCTTTATACCAAAATGTCATCTATGATCTCTCTTTTTTTTTTTTGGAGGGGAAAGGTAGGGCAATTGGGGTTAAGTGACTTGCCCAAGGCCACATGGCTAGTTTTTGTGTTAAGTGTCTGAGGCTGGATTTGAACTCAGGTCCTCCTGACTCCAGGGCCGGTGCTCTATTCAATGCGCCACCTAGCTGCTCCCATCTTTGATCTCTTAAAGGAAGATAAATGAATATGAATTCTAGTTTGGTGTCATCAATCCCTTCCTTTACCCCAACTCAAATCCTGTACAAGATTTAGCCATGTTTTTGTTTGTGGAGTTGAAGGAGGACATTTGTGCAAACATATAGAAACAGAATCCACCCAAACAACAACAAGAAAACAATATCCCATCTAAACATAATTATATTATTATATTAAGTGCTCAGAATGAAAATTAAGGGCAACACCCCCTTCCAAACACCCTGTAAAATTTACCTCATAGACTTTAAGAAGCCCCTCCTAGTAGCAGTGCCAAAACCATTGTAGCTCTCTGTTGATTTTCTTCTTCCTCTTCTTCCTTTTTTCCCTCCAGTTATCTCTCTTTTCTTTAAGAAGAGAGTCATTTTGGAGGCAGCCCTGACAGCTCTGTCATTTCACTCACACCTCTAAATTTTTCTTTCTGTTGTCAGTCAGCAGACAGCAGTCTCAGGATTCTGATGGGCCTGAGTGATGTCCAAATAGATGAGAGATTGGAGAGAGGCCTGGAGCGTTGCGTCAAAAACAGCCTTCTTCTGTCTTTATTCTTAGAGGAATTGTCAGTAGTTAAGAAAGTTCCTTTACCCCACAATTCCTGAGTCCTCATTCCTACAATTGCATATAGAGCAGCCAGGCATATGTGTGCTCCTTCAGTCCTCTTTGTCCCTACAAATCTGGTTGTGAGATCATAGAAAGAAAATAAGAATAAAATAAAAATGTTTCCAATCAATGCTTTGGAAACCTTAAAGTGCTATATAAATACTGGCCAATAACAGAACAACAAAAACAGTAAGCCTCAACCTAGAATGGCATCCTAAGGACGCTGACTGTATCCTGATTGAGGACGGTCCTTTGTTTCAAAGACCCATCCCCCTATTCTCAACCAACAGATTTTTTTCTTCCCCTTTTGTTGCTCTTGGGACAGTGAAGGTGAGATCTGAACTTGAGTCGGGTGAGGAATCGAAAGACTTGTTTTATGAAGAGAAGTGATAGTTATTTATGGCTATTACACAAACAGAATAAAAGCCAAGTAGGGACTTTGGACCCATCCCAGAGCAAAAGAGAGATGGGAGAAAAACTTCGTGCATCCTAAAGAGAGAATGCCCTAAATAGAAAACCCCAGGGTCAGGGCAGCTAGGTGGCCCAGTGAATAGAGCACCAGCCCTGGAGTCAGGAGGACCTGAGTTCAAATCCGGCTTTAGACACTTAATGCTTACTAGCTGTGTGACCTTGGGCAAGTCTCTTAACCTCCCTCTTCCAAAAAAAAAAAAAAGCAAGCAAAAATATTAAAAAAAGAGAGAAAACCCCCAGGTCTCAGAACTGTCAAGGACTTCAGAGGTCACACATAAGCTTCTCCTCTGTGACATCTTTGAGAGCAGGGACTGTCTTTGCCTTTTCTTTGTATCCTCAGAGCTTTGAACTCTCCCTAGCATACAGTAGGCATTTAATAAATGCTTATTGACTGATAACCTCTGACTGAAGACAACAAAATCTAAAGTCAATATAACTATTGATTCTCATTTAATCCTATGTTCTTAAAGTAGATGTCCTTGAAGCTGTTTCTCAGCACTTCTAAACAAAATCAAAACTCCTTTATAACTTAGCAAATGTCTTAAGAGTGTGGTCCAAATCTCACAGAAGTATGACTTGTCTATTGCATTATAGCTATGGTAAGAATCAGGATTTGAATTCAGGTTTTCCTGACAATAGTCCAGCACTATATTCATTCAGCCACACCACTCTTCTTCCAATTAAGATTCCCTGTTTCTGGGCAATCACAGGATCATAGCTCTGAAGCAAGAAGAGACCTTAGAGGTGAACTAGTCTAAAGACCTCATTTTACATATGAGGAAACTGAGGCCCAGGGAAATTAAGTGATTTGGGCAAGATCATGGGTGGTCAGTGTGAATCTGATAGACTTGAAAAGAGGCCCCCCTATCCCACTTCACTGTGCAGAAGGTGATTGATAAATATTTGTTAGATGCAACTGAACCCATGATTTATTCAAATTGACTTCCTCACCAAGTCTTCCTCTGCCCCCACTATATCACATAGACACACACCATGCTCATGCTCCTCTCTCCCCTTGGAATCCTCTCAGATTGTCTAACTGTCCTTTCTCTTTCTGCACCCAGCCGGAGCCCTCCCAGCTTTTTTAAACAAATCTTTGAATAGTCAAATCTCAACTGATTTTCAGTCAGCACTAAGAGGTAGGCTTAAAAGTACAACAATGGATCTCAGTCTACAGTGGGTTACAACAGATCTGACCTTTCCCTGAGGTCTCCTATTGCTTATAATCTAGACCAGGGCTTTTAAAACTTTTTCTGCTTGTGACCCTTTCATCGCTTCTTAAACTGTGGGTTATAACCCCATCCACAATTTAAGAATTGCTGAGTTCTAGACCACCTAATTTCACATTTTCTTATATGTATTTGGCCTGATGTTTTCACTGGTGATCATTTTATCTTCCTAACCAGAATGGAAGCTTTTTAAAGGCAGGTGCTATGTCTTCTGAGTGCCCTATGGGTCCAGACACATGATGTTCAGGAACATGGGTGAAAACAGTAACTGGAATACATGTGTGCAAACATATGTGTATATATGTGTGCATATATATACACACATAAAATATAAAGACATATATAAAATATATATATAATATAAATGTACACATATATACATACACACATACACACGTACATATGAAGGGAGAGAGAGAGAATGTGCTGGCCTGGAGTCAGGAAGATTCATCTTTGTGAGTTCAAATCTGGCCTCAGACATTTACTAACTGTGTGACCCTGGACAAGTCACTTAACCCTGTCTGCCCTAGTTTCCTCATCTGTAAAAAGAGCTGGAGAAGGAAATGGCAAACTGCTCTGGTATCTTTGCCAGGAATACCTCAAATGGGGTCACAAAGAGTTGGAAAATGTCTGAAGTGACTGAACAACTATATATATGACATGTATATTTACATATATACACACATACACATATATACACATCTAACACATATATAGTGTATATATGTATGTATGTATGTATGTGTATGTTTATGTATAAGCTCCCAGCATGGAAACTCCTTGCCCCAAGGTAGACAGACAGCTCTGGAGTCAGAAGATCGAGGTTCAAAGCCCATCAAACCCTGATGTTTACTCTCTGCATTCCTTTGGGAAAGTTAACCTCCCTGGGCCTCTTTTCTACATCTCTACAATTAGAGAGCTCATCCAGCTCAATGGCAGGAAACCTGTGGCTTCGAGGACACGTGTGGCCTTCTAGGTCCTCTGGTGCGGACTTGTGACTAAATCCAAACTTCACAGAACAAATCTTTTGATGAAGGGGATTTGTTCTGTGAAGTTTGGATTCAGTCACAGGGCCACCCTTTGAGGACCTAGAGGGCCACATGTGGCCTGGAGGCTGCAGGTTCCCCACCCTTGGGCTGGCTCATAAAGGTGTCAGCCTTGTGATCTATGGGCCTGGGGTCTATTTCTCACTGACCTCAGTCGCCTCTCAGGGTCTTTCCAACTCTAGATCTTTGGTCTTCTGATCCTATGATTTCAGTGACTTCCCTTTGACTTAGTAAATTAGTGCTCAGGTACCAAGAAGTTAAATGATGTCCCCAAGGTCATATAACCAGTAAGTGTCATTGGTGAAATTTGACCCCAGGTCATGCTGCCTGGAAGCTTCATGCTCATCACAGGATCATAGATGGAGGGTTGCCTTAGTTCATCTCTTTCTGTTCCTAATTGAATTGACCATCTCAAAATGACTGAGTAGTACATGGTGTGGCTAGAAATTGGATCCTAATCCTCTGAGCCCAGATCCAAAGTTTTGCTGCTGTACTGTGTTTCTCCCTCCTCTTTTCCTCTATCTGCCATGTTATTCTGCCTTTTTGTGGTTATAGACACTCATTAAGTATGTGTTTGTTCATTTAGCGGGCTTAAAGGAACGCCAAGTTTATCCAAAACGTGACTTTTTAAAAGGATTGATAGAACTGTCATAATCCACATAGAACTTCCCCTGGGTTAAACTTAATTCTTTTTTTTTTTTTAATGGAACCCAAAGAAAGAAAGAAACAAGGATATAGTGGAAAGAAAACTGGGCTTGAAGTTTGAAGACTCGAATTCAAACCAGACCAACCCCCTCATTTTACAGAGGCCATCATTCAACCCCTTGCAAACTTTGCGAGTTGAATGATGGGCCTCTGTAAAATGAGGGGGTTGGATTGGCTGATTGTTCTGGTCCCTTCTGGCCCTACCAATCTGGGATTCTGGAATGCCTGCGGACATCAGAAATACCCAGGGATCTGAAATGATTCTCATTCAGTGCCACAGTTACTATTTATATTGGATATTGGAGCCGTCTGGCTCGATGAGCCTTTTTTGAAGAGAGAATTGTGGGAAATATTTTGTTTTCCCTGGGAGCAGGGCTATGTATTTACTTCAAGTTTTATTAAATGAGTTATAAATTTTCCCAGCAATTTACTCATAGCTCAAGAGGTTTAATTTGCATGTGTTGCCTTTTACAATATGCTTTTCGTAATGTTGCAGATGCTTCTTCCCTAGCTTCAGTAAACAACAGGCAGTTGGCCAGGTTTTTGACTGAACATGTGCCAGCCCTTGGAAATATTAGTTAACTCTCTAATGGCTATTGGGAGCCACGCACCCTGTTCCATCCAGAGGCTCTAGAGTTGAATCGAATTTCATGGCAGCAAAATATTGACTGGAAGCAGCAATGTTTGTCAGGATTCTTTCCTTCTTTTTCCTGTTGTTTCTTATTTTCTTTTCCTACTTCTCCTTTTTCCATCTCTCCTTATCTTCCTCCCTCCTTTTCTTTCTTTTTTTTCTCTTTTCTTTCTTAATCTTCCTTCCTTCCTTCCTTGCTTCCTTCCTTCCTTCCTTTCTTCCTTCCTTCCTTTCTCCCTCCCTCCATCCCTCCCTTCCTTCCTTCCTCCCTTCCTCCCTTCCTTCCTTCCTCCCTCCCTCCTCCCTTCCTCCCTCGCTCCCTCCCTCCCTCCCTTCCTTCTTTCTTTTTCTGTAAATTTGTTTTAAACTTAAATGCAAAATAAGAAAAGGGAAAAACCATTGGCTGGTACATGGCAGAACATAAGAGAGGATTCAATATAAAACAATAAATTTCCATTTCAAGAACCTCTATAATAAATATTATACATCGTGTTCAAAGGTGCCCAGCTTGTCTTTGTTTCCTTGTTGGTTTTCTTTCATTCTCTGCTCTGCACTTTTTACTCTATCCCTCATCCACCCTAAAGAGGTATACAATTAAGATTATACACACATATTTATATATATATATATTTATATATATATATAATATATATATATTTATATATATATATAATATATATATATTTATATATATATATTATATATATATATATATCTCCACATTTATACTCATACATGTATATGTAACACTGTACTATGCTCATTTCCACCTGTCATCTGTGGATAGCATCTTCCTTCTTAAGTCCAAGTCTTTCCAGGTTTTTCTAAATTGACCAACTCGTCATACTCAACAGCAATATTCTAACCCAATCACTTCCTATCTGAGAGATTGTCTATGAAAGATTTTTTTGTGCGTGCCGGTTTCTGCATTCCTTCAGTTCTTGGCTACATCGGTTTTATTTATACAAGAAATTTTTAATTTAAAATAATAAATATTATACATTTTACACTTCAACAACATTCCTACCTTATAATATAGTTTGAGGTCTGATACTGCTGAAACTACTTCCTTTACATATTTTTTTCCTAGTTTCTTTGAAGTTCTTGACCTTTTTTCCTTCCAAATAAGTTTTGTTATTATTTTTTTCTAACTCAGTACAATAATTTTTAGTAATTTAATTGGGATGACATTGAATAAATAGGTTAGTTAGGTAGAATGCCATTTAAAAAAAATTACATTGACTTTTACCTACCCATGAAAACATATTATATATATTATTACATATACATATTACTTCAATTATTTGGATATGAGTTTATTTGTATAAAAAGTGGTTTATGTTTATGTTCATATAGTTCCTGTGTCTGTTTTGGCAGGCATACACTCCGGTATTTTATACTGTCTAGTTATTTTAAATGATCTAAAACAATATTGAATAATATTGCTGACAGTATAGTTTCTCTATTTTTCTCTTTTGATGAAATCTGTTTTTGAGCTTTAACTTTGAGCTCATGATTACTATCCATGATCTTTTTACATAATAAATTCTACTTCTATCCTTTATTTCATCTTTGTGTGTATTTCTCATTTTTATAATGTCTCCTGAAAGCAACATATTGTTGAATTCGAAATTTTAATCTGCTATCCATTTATGTTTTATGAGTAAATTCATCCCATTCACATTCTAAGCTACAATTACTTGTGTATTTTCCCCCTTCCTATTTTTCCTCACTATCCTTCTCACCATATTTATCCTATCCCTCCTCACTTCTCTACTTTTACCTGCTACCTTACACTTCTATTCCTTAACCTACCCACCCCTCTAAAAGTGCCTCCCTTATCCTCTTCCCTCCACCCTATCCCCTTGCCCCTCTTGTTTCTTTCTTAATTTAAAAGGTTTTTATATCCTTCTAGATATATATGTTGTTCTGTCTTTAAATCATACCCAATGAGAGTAAGGTCTAGAACTACCTGCCCTCCCTCTACTAGCTTCTTCTTTTTTCTTCTTATACCTCATTTGTATGATATAATTACTCCTTTTTATCTCTTTCTACATAGTATTATTTTTTTAGAATTACCCCATAAAACACAGTTCAGCCCAAGCCTGTCTTTCTACCCATCCAAATAATGATGACAGTTATAAGAGTGTTATTTTCACATAGTACTGTTTTTACTACTAATATTTTCACATATAAGAATTAAATAATTTGATCTTATTGAGTTTCTTATATTTGGTCTTTAATATTTACCTTATATTTCTCCTAGATGTTATATGTCAAAATTTCCCTTAAGCTCTGGGGTTTTTGTCACAAAAACCTGAAAGTCTTTCACTTCTTTAAACTTCCTTTATTTTCATTCAGGGTTATCCTTAACTTTGCTGGGTAAGTTATCCTTGGTCATAACCCCAGTTCTTTTACTCTTCAGAATATAGTATTCCAAGACCTATGGTTCTTCAACATAGTAGCTGCTAAGTCTTGTATAGTCTTTATTGTAGCTCCATGATATTTTGTTGTTGTTGTTGTTGTTGTTGCTTCCAGAATTTTCTCCTTAACCTTGTAACTTTGAAACTTGACTATGATATTCCTGTAAGTTTTCCTCCTAGGCTCTCTTTCAGGTGGATATTGGCAATTTTTTTCTATTTCTGCTTTGCTTTCCGGTTCTAGAACTTCAGGGCATTTTTCCTTGATAATTTCTTGTAATATTGTATCAAGATCACTTTTTTAATTGTAATTTTCAGGTAGTCTGACTACTCTGCTATTATTTCTTCTTAATTTGTTCTCCAGATCAGTTCTTTTTCTGATGAGATATTTTACTTTCTCTTCTATTTTTTTCATTCTTTTTATTGTGTTTTATGATTTCTTGGTCTTAGAAAATTATTAGCTTCCCCTTTCCCAATTCTAGTTTTCAAGGAATTGTTTTCTTCCTTGAGTTTTTGATTCTCAGAGTTGGTTGACTTTCTTTTAGTGATTTTCTTGATTTTCTTGGATTGCTCTTATTTTTTCCTAATTTTTCCTTATCTTTCTTATTTGATTTTTAAAATCTGTTTTAAGTTCTTCCAATAAATTTTTTTGTGCTTGGAACCATTTGATGTTTCTCATTGAAAAAGGACTGGCGGGGCGGAGCCAAGATGGCGGAGTAGAAACAGCTCGTCCAAGCCTCTCTGCCCTCAGATTCTCCACAAACTATGTAAAAAAGGACTCTGAACAACTTCTGGAGCCCCAGCACCCACAGAACGACACAGAGAAGCTAACCTCCCGCTGAGGACAGCCCAGCACCCTGCAGGAAGGACCAGCGCAGCGGTCTGGGGGCCGGCAACGCGCAGAGCGCAGGAAGCGGAGCCGAGCAGAGCCCAGGTCCTCCTGAGGTTTTAGCCCCAGGGCAGCAGGGCCAGCAGCCGGCTGGAGGAACCCCAGAACACCAGGAGCAGTGGCGACTCCAGAATTATCAACATAGACATGCCTAGGACAAAGTAAGAGGTTAGTGTCCTATGGACTTTGGGACCTGTATTTGGGGAATGCGTCAGCTCCCTCCCCTGGGGGCTAGAAGCTGCTGAGGAGACACGCCATTGTAGTTTTCAGAGGCATTTCCGGCTCCCAGCCTACAAATCGTGGGGAGATCCAGCGATCACTCTTGGGGGGTAATCGCTCTTGCTTTAACCTCCCTGGATCTGGATTGTGATCTAGGGTGGAAGTTGTGGGTGGGTTTACAGCTTGCCAGAAACGGAAGTTGCCCCCCACACGTTCGGGACGAAAATTCCTCTAGCTGGCCTTAAAGCCATAGTGTGGCAACAAGCCCAAAAGTCAAGCAGTTAAGTGGCAACATGCCAAGGCAAAGGCAACAGAAAAATGCAACCCTAGACACCTATTTTGGGGGCATAGAGCGGGAAAAGGACTGTGAGGTCAGAAGTCCTGCTCCAAAAGCCCCAGGGGAAAACATGAGCGGGTTGCAGGCCATAGAGGACCTTAAGAAGGACTTTAAAAATAAAATAAGAGAAGTGGAGGAAAAATTGGAAAGAGAAATGAGAAGGATGCAGGAAAAGTATGAAATGAGGGTCAACAGCCTGACTGAGGAAAACAACACCTTAAAAAATAGACTAACTCAAATGGCAAAGGAGGCCCAAAAGGGCAATGAGGAGAAGAATGCCTTAAAAAGTCGAATTTGCCAGATGGAAAAAGAATCTCAAAAGTTCACTGAGGAGATTCATTCTTTCAGAGTTAGACTGGAGCAAATGGAAGCTAATGACTTTATGAGAAATCAAGATGCTGTTAAGCAGATCCAAACAAATTAGAAGGCAATGTGAAATATCTCATGGGAAAAACCACTGACCTGGAAAATAGATCCAGGAGAGACAATTTAAAAATTATTGGACTACCTGAAAGCCATGATCAAAGAAAGAACCTAGAAATCACCCTTCAAGAAATTCTCAAGGAAAACTGCCCTGATGTTTTAGATCCAGAGGGCAAAATAGAGGTTGAAAGAATCCACCGATCACCTCCTGAAAAAGATCCCAAAAAGAAAACTCCCAGGAATATTATAGCCAGGTTCCAGAATCCCCAGATCAAGGAGAAAATACTACAAGCAGCCAGGAAGAAACAACTTCAATATTGTGGAAACACAATCAGAATAGCCCAGGACCTGGCAGCTTCTACACTGAGGGATCGAAGGGCATGGAATATGATATTCCAGAGGGCAAAAGAACTGGGAATGAACCCAAGGGTCACCTACCCAGCAAAACTGAGTATTTTGTTTCAGGGGAAAATATGGTCATTCAGTGGAATAGAGGACTTTCAAGCATTCTTGAGGAAAAAACCAGAGTTGAATAGAAAATTTGACATCCAGACACAAGAAGTAAGAGATGCCTGAGAAGGTAATCAGGGAAAAGAAATCAAAAGGAACTTATCAAAGTTGAACTATTTACATTCCTATATGGAAAAGCAATATCTGCGACTGATGATATCTTTCTCACTATGAAAATAATGGAAGAAGGGGGTGTGGTCATATGAATACATATGTGAATGTGTGTGTATATGGTTACAGTTATATATGGATAGAGGGCATAGGTTGAATTTGTTGGGAAGGGAGAATACTCAAGGGATGAAATTATGAGGTGAGAGAGGAAAGTGGCAAGAGGAGATGGGGAGAGACATGGTAGGGTAAACTATCTCATGTAGGGGAAGTGGTTGCAAAGGAGGGGGAGAATAAGGAAGGCTAAAAAGGCAAAACCACATTCACATTGAATTTGGTTCAGGGAGAAAATGACATACATACTAAATGGGATATCTCAACCTGCAGCAGGATAGGGGGAAGGGGGATGAGAGGAGGGATGATGGATGGGAGGGCATCCTTGGGGTGAGGGGAGGTTGGAAGTACCCACTATAGAAGAGGGACAGGATCATGTAGGGAATGGACCAGGTGGGGGGTGGGATGAGTGGGAGGGAATTATAAGCAGCCTTGTACAATATATCTACTATGATAATGTTTTGCATAGCTAGACATGTACAACATATACTGAATTACTTATCTCCCAAGAAGGAATGGGTGACAAGGGAGGAAGGAAATGGATCTGAAATTCGAGGTCGTAACATTAAATGTTTCAAATATATATAAATACTATTATTAATACTCTTTTGCCTATAATTGGGAGATAAGATGTGCAGGCATTGGGACACAAAGATTCATCTTCCTCTAATGGAAAAGTCGATGGGGGTATGGGAGAAGGTATGGGAGAGAGCAGATTGGAGGAAGCGATATCTTGTGGGACTGCTATTCTGGGAGGTTGGGTAGGGGAATAATGGGGGGAAAATGATTGTAACTCAAAATCTGGGGGAAATGAATGATGTAAAACAGAAGTTAATAAAGTATTTGTTTAAAAAAAGGACTGGCTTTGTATGTTCTTTTTTTTTTTTTTTTTTTTTTAAAGCAATTGGGGTTAAGTAACTTGCTCAAGGTTACATGGCTAGTCATTATTTATGCGTGGGTGCTCATTTTCTGAGGCCAGATCTGATCTCGGGTCATCCAAACTCCGAGGCCGGCTCTCTTACTCACTGCGCCACCTAGCCGCCCCGTATGTTCTTTATCTTCCTTTTTATTATCATATCATTATTATTATTTATTATCATCTTATTATCATTATCTTTGTCTGAATATAAACACAGATCCTCCCTATCTCCACAGTTACTATCTATGATTGGGTTCTTTCTCCTTAGCTTACTCATTTTTATTTATCTTTTGTTTTATTTTGTTTTTAGCAGCTGCTAGTTTAATCAAGTTTTAGTCCTGAGGTATGGGAAATATTGCCCCAAGTCTCAGGTCCTTTGTACTGATATTTTCTGAGTCTGTCTTGGGTCCCAGCCTTGGACTCTCCTCTCCACTTCTAAGCCACAGCTAGGGTCCCCAGCCACATTGTAACACAAATGATCTTGCTCCCTTCAGTCCCTCCAGTGATTGTAAACTACAGCCGTCCTCTCTGCCCTGGAACTGAAACCAGGGATTCAACTCTGCTGTGAGTGCCCTTGGCCAACAGGGTCCCTGGCCCTTGCTATTGCATTCACCATGTATATGCTAGCTCCTTCTCCCCTCAGCCATAGTCCAGGCTGCATCTGGACAGTACAGCTGTCCCTCAACAATGGAAGCTCCTTCAGTATTCAACTCAGCCATCAGACCCCCATCCTGTCTGTGAGATGAAAGTTTCTAAGGCTGAGGCAGCCTCCTAAACCATCTGCACCCAGGTCTTGTTGGTGAATTCTTCAGAGTTGGTCTGGAGGTATTTGCACTTCATTCATGCAGTACTCCTATCTCTGAACAGGTCGGGTCTTTCCTGGGGTCTTCTCAAATTGTCTCTGTTTATTTCTGCTTCTTTGAGACAATGTTCTGTTTTGTTTTGGTTTTGGTGGAGGCAATTTGGAGAACCAAAAGTTTTCTGACCTACTCCTCCATCTTTCAAGAATCCCGTCCTTCCTTCTTCCCTCCTCCTATCCTCCTCCCTCCCTTCCTACCCCCTTTCTTCTTTCTTTTTCTTTCTTTCTTTCTTTCTTTCTTTCTTTCTTTCTTTCTTTCTTTCTTTCTTTCTTTCTTTCTTTCCTTCCTTCCTTCCTTCCTTCCTTCCTTCCTTCCTTCCTTCCTTCCTTCCTTCCTTCTTTCCTTCTTTCTTTCTTTCTTTCTTTCTCTTCTTTCTTTCTTTCTTTCTTTCTTTCTTTCTTTCTTTCTTTCTTTCTTTCTTTCTTTCTTTCTTTCTTTCTTTCTTTCTCTTTCTTTCTTTCTTTCTCTTTCTTTTCTTTCTTTCTTTCTTCTCTTTCTTTCTTTCTTTCTTTCTTTCTTTCTTTCTTTCTTTCTTTCTTTCTTTTTCTTCCTTCCTTCCTTCCTTCCTTCCTTTCTTTCTTTCTTTCTTTCTTTCTTTCTTTCTTTCTTTCTTTCTCCTTCCTTCCTCCCTCCCTTCTTTCTTTCTTTCTTCCTTTCTTCCTTCCTTCCTTCCTTTCTTTCTTTCTTTTTTCTTTCTTTCTTTCTTTCTTTCTTTCTTTCTTTCTTTCTTTCTTTCTTTCTTTCTTTCTTTCTTTCTTTCATCTCTTTCCTCCCTCCCTCCCTTCCTTTCTCCTTCCTTCCTTCCTTCCTTCCTTCCTTCCTTCCTTCCTTCCTTCCTTCCTTCTTTTGATTCATCTTGTCTTCCTTCCATCCTATCTTCTTTCATTTCTCCTTCTTCCTGCCTTGGTATGGGAGTAGTATGCAGATTCTTGCCTTGACATTGGCAGTAGTGTGGCTTTTAGATATCTCTAATAAAGATTTGGAAGGATCTTCTGGGAAGACTTTTTTTTCTAGCTTTTGTATAATTCTAAAGTCTCTTCTGGGATGAAATGCAGTGACCAAGGATCTATGACATTTTCTCATTTGGACATTAAGAATACTATAACTACTAAGAGTCAGGTGACCTGATTTTCAGTTTATTGACTACAGAGGACGTGCTCATTCACTCAGGCCAACTCCTTTGGAGCCGGTGGACAAGGGAATCCCTGAGATGATGTTCCCTGGGTTGCCTTCTGTTAGTAGGATATATACCACGGAGAGGAAAGACTCATATCCTATTAACAGTGGGTCAGTAGCATTATCATCATGGTTTTCATTTACTAAGGAATGGATTGGAGGTCTGAGGTCACATTTGACCCGGGTCAGCTCCAAATAAGACTGCATATAATCAGCCAAAACTTTATTGCCTGCCTTACTTCCCTCTTGTTCATTCTCCTTCCCTCTCATAGCAGCTTCCCCCAGTGTTCAGAATTCTTATGCTAGTAAATGGTTCCTCACTACAGAACTATCACAATAGAACTATCCTCTGTTCCCACCAACTCGAGGTCAGGGCCTCTTCCTCTATAGCTTTCTTTACTACATTTATCCCATCAAAATGTATCTGTCCAGTGTCTTATTGCCTCAGGATACAAATCTGACACAAATCTTGGACAACAGATTGTAGTGGGTTAGTATGTTACCCCTCCAATTTGGTATATTTTCATTTTAACAAGAGAGTTCTGGAGAGATAACTTAATTCAAAGGAGTGACTAATATTGAGGATTTGGAGCCATGGTTGGCTGGTAGAAAAGATGTTTTAGGGGAAGGAGAACCCTTTTATTTCCCTTCAAATAACACCATCTCAACTCTGGAAGCTGACTGTGGGCACCCTGAGCTGGATTTGGCTTTAAGGAATTAATGGAAGGCCAACTACTGATCATCAAGTTACCTTAAAGAAAAATAAAAACCACCAACAAAAACTATGCAGTTTTTCCTGTTGTGTTTGTCACTGTTTTCTTGTGATATCATAATAGAATGGGAGCTCAGGGCTGCTGCTTTTGGGAGAGAAAAAACCAAGAAGTTACATAGTTGTTAAGTGAATTTTCCTAACTGATTAACTTGTCTTTGCCTGACAATGCCATCTTTCAGGCATTTCCACTGTGCCCTCCTTGCACTGATGAAGGACCTTTCTGGCTTAGAACAATAGATTGCTTCCCATTTGGGGCTCAGTTTGGTTGGTTTTCTTGGTCTTGTGGGAGTTTTTAAATTTTCATTTTTGTTTGAATGTCCTGTCCAGCAGGAAATCTTACTCTCTTTTATGGAGGCATCCTGCTAAGCACAGACTCAACACAAGTCTCATCAATGCTGGGAGTCTGGGAGAAATTCATCTTGCACCATTTTCTATGTCTCTGGTGCTAGAGGCCAATGTGTTACTCTTGTGATGTCATAAAGCAACTGATGTCTTACTATATCCTGCGAGAATTATTTCCTCTTTTACTCTTCCTATAAATGGTACCTTATGATCCATTGAATTTCACTTTTCTTTTTTCCCAACATTTCTCATTTTCTGCTTTCTCTTCTTCCTTCTAGACCATTGGGGGACAGGAGAATTGTTGCTTAGCAACCAGTCTGAAACTAGTCAATACTGTTCCAAATATTAACCCTTTGCTAGCAGATATATTCAGTGTAACCCATGTGTCTAAAAATAAATAAAAACTAACTTGGAGAAATTAATTTAGCATGAAGTACTAGAAATTGGCAGCCCAAGTTAATATTGCAATTCCAAAAAGTAGAATATTTATGGACATTTTCGAATTTCAGAGAGTTCCAGAGTTTCCAAGTTCCTATATTATCTATATATTTAAAAGGTACAAGCTAATTTTCTTTATTTAGAAACTTGCTGTGATTCTTTTATTATTATTCAATGAATAATTATCTACTCTTAAAATAATTTCTCCCACTTGTCTCCTGCCATTTTTAATCTTCTTTCTTTTTCTTTCTTTCTCCCCCTTCCTTTCTTCACTTCTACTCTCCTTTCCTTTCTCTTTCCTTCCTTCTTTCTTTTCTTCCTTTCTTCCCTATTTCCTTCCCTCCCTCCATGACCTTTGGGAAGTCACCTAAGTTCCAGGTTCATGAGTTTAGAACTAGAAAGGCTCTTATAGGTCATCTATTCCTCATTTTAGAGGAGGAAACTAAAACCCAGAGAGTTTCTATGATTTGGCCAAAGTCCCATATACACTAATATCAGAGCTTAGATTTAAACTCTGGTTCTCCCACTCTGGATTTGATTCTCTCTCCACTATGCTCAGCATCTCTTTGGGTTTTAGCCTCTTTACCTGTGAGAAGAGGAGGTTGGACTAGATGGTCTCTAAGGGCTTATACAGCTGTAAATTCTATCATCCAGTTCTTTAATTAGATATACAAAATATAGGTAGCATCAGACTGCACCAAAATTATGAATGTTATAGAACAGAAAAAACACTCGTTTTTTATGTCATATGAGTTATATTGGTCTTGGCTTTGTCCATTAAGGTATTTCCCAAAGATGTCAAAGGCTTTTCGAGCTAGAATGCATACATTGAACCCCCTTGGTTTATAGAGGAAGAAAATGAAGCCAAGAGAGGAGAAATGACTCGCTTTAGGTCACATAGCAGGGAAGGTGAAGAGATTGGACTCGAAATCAAATCCTGTCTCTGAGTCCAGGACTCTTTCAACTATATCTCAACTCCTAATAACTTGGGGTTTTCCCTTGCTAGGGTCCTCTGCTCACCAGGATGACTTCTCAAGTCTGTGATTTAGCAGTGATGCTCTATGTAATGTCCTGGGATTTGTCTTTAGGAACAGAAATGTTGGGGACAAATGAGCCCAATTATTGGCCAGCTTTTGATTCTTTTTCACCACTCCTCTCTCCCTGCTCCCTACCTTCCCATGTTCACACATACATGCCCATATGGGGCATAGGGCAGGACAGGCCTTCTGAAAAATTGCAAAGATGGTGAAGTTTGCCTGACATTGATGTAATTATTTAAAATTTATAAAAAGTTTTATTGTCTTATTTTTATTTGTCTTATTTTAGCTTCACAACAATTTAGTGAGCAATGCATTAAAATAATATTAACCCTGTTTCATAGGTGAGTATTACAATATTAACTCCATTTTAGAGACTAGTGTTCAAATAGCAATTAGAGGGTTAGGGAGCTAAAATGAATTTGTCCATAGTTATACAGTAAATGTGAAACATGGGATTTGAACCCAATCCATCAGTCAACCAATAAACATTTGTTAAGTATTTTCTATGAGCCAGCCATGGTTCTATGTGACAGAAATAGAAAAACAAACATAGAATTTGCCCTCCTGTCAAAGAGCTTACCTTCTCTCATGGAATAGAGCTTTACTTGTACAAGCACCCATAAAATATACAAAAAATATCTGCATAATTGGGGACATTAGCAGCTAGGATGATCAAGAAAGGCCTGATGTAGAAAGTGGTACTTGAACTGAATTTTAAAGACAGCACTTAAGTTCAGCCTTACATACATACATACATACATATATATATATATATATATATATATATATATACATATATATATATATATATATATATTCGTATATAGCTGCTTCTCTGCTAACTCTAACTGGGCTTAAGGTACAACAATGTGTGATTCCCAGGAAGTCACTTTCACCATGGGGACATTGGTAAATCCTAGGGAGATCATCAACAAGCAGCCAATGAGAATTTATTAAGCACCTACAATATGAGAGACTGGTGTTAGGCCCTGGAGGATATAAAGATAATCCCTACTCTCACTTTTACATTGTACTAGGTGACAGAATGAATCTCTTGTGGCCCATTCTGTAATTAATTGATGTCTGAGGTTGTGCCCTCCTTCTGTTGACCCCAAGAAATTTTGTGTAAGTTATCAAAATGGTTCCCTCTGCCTTTATTCATTTTTCCTCTTAGCTCATTTTTAGTGGAAATATGTCTTGCAAACTCAAGAGTAGCTATTTAGATTGAGGTGTCTTTACACTCTAGATGAGAAGATTTGAAATGTTGCTGGTGCCAAAATCATAATTCAAGTACTTTAACTAAAGAGGAATTTCTTCATCACTCACATATGTGTCTTTCTATGTATCTCATGCTGCACATCCTGTATGCTCAGGGAAGGAGGGTCCCAATTGGAAAATCTTTGACCAAGGCATCAGGCCTTTGAGAGTTAGTCTACTTAATTAACTTTTCTGTTGAGATTTGTTCATAAGTCCATATCTGGCTGGATATCAGGAGCTCCAGGTCAGTATCTCAAGTTCATTTAAGATGTTGAGATGGGCAGAATTTCTCTTCTGGTGCATTTTGCTCCAAATGATCATTGGACAATTCATCCAGATGACGGTCTACTCTGTTAAGCCTTCTCTGCAATGTTGAATGAGGCCATCAAGTGGTGGTCTTCTTCTTCTTCTTCTTCCTTCTTCTTTCTTCTCTTCTTCCTCCTCTTTCTCTTCTTTCTACTCCTCCTCCTCTTTCTTCTTCTCCTTCTCCCTTTCTTCCTCCTTCTCCTCTTCCTCCTTTTTTCCCCCAACTCTTCCTCCTTTTCCCCTTTTTATTTCACCTTAATCCTCTCCTTTCAATATTAGCCCACAGTTGACTTAGCTTACATTTGACTTTGCCAATGTCTCTCATATCTGATGCTTGATTTTCCCTATATGTGGTCATACATCCTAGTAATAGCAAATAGTGAACATGATACCTCAATTTTGTACTAATTGCTAGCATGCAATCCTAGACCTGACTTTCCTACCCTGGGTTGCAAAATCTCTCCCTCCAGATGGTAATTTTTACCAGCCTCCCCATTCTTCCACCCACATCATGTTCCTTCCCCACTCTGTGGGAATTTTTTTTTTTTTTTTGCTTTTTGGAGGGCAATTGGGGTTAAGTAACTTGCCCAAGGTCACACAGCTAGGTTTTTGTTTGTGCATTAAGTGTCTGAGGTCACATCCAAACTCAGGTCCTTCTGACTCTAGGGCCGACGCTCTACTCACTGCGCCACCTAGCTGCCCTCTGTGGGAATTTGTTGCTCATATTATTTCCCAATGATAGGGAATCCATGGCCTCCATTTTGAAATTTACCTTTCTGTAGCTTCTTCCTAATGTTCCTAATTCTTCCTTTTGGGGTCAAGCAGAAATCTAATCCCTCCTCCATATAAGAGCCTTTTAGATACTCTAAGACAACTATCACATCCCCCACTGAATCTTGTCGAGGCTAAAAACCTCCACATCTTTCAACTAATATACTTCAATTTGCCACTGTCCTTCCTCAGATATGGGTCCACAACAGAGCACAGAAGTCTACATATAGTCTGATCAGAGCATAGTATAGTAGAGTATTACCTCACTTGCTTTGAATACTCTGAGTCTCTTACATTATAAGATTATGAGATTATATTACATTATGAGGTTATATCAGTTTTTCTGGTGGCCATGTCACACTGTTGATTCAGCTTGAGCTTGCAGCTCACAGAAGCCCCCCTAGGGCTTTCACTCAATCTGTTTAGCCATGATATCCCCATATTTTATCCTTGCAATTGATTATTTGAACCCAAGTTGGACAACATTTATTCCTATTCAGTTTCGTCATATGAGATATAATTGTGCAATTCTGAAAGGATCTTTTTGGACACTAATTCTTTCATCCATTGCGTTTTCTATTCCTCTTGACCTCATGTCAATGGATAAGCACACCATATATGCTTCCGTTCTACTCAGTGATAAAATAGGAATCAGGACAGGGCCTGTGCTTTCATTGCTATAGGAAAATGCCCAGATAAGGAAATGCAAGTCAGCACCTTCTATCCAACTTATAGCATTTGTAAATTGTCTAGAACATGATTAGGCTAAGTGTCTTCTTGCCTGGGGTCACATAGCCAGTATGTATCAAAGGCAGGACTTGGATGCAGTTCTTGGCTCTGCTACCAGCCATGTATCCTATACTCTGCTGTCAGTCATAGATAAAGATGTTAAACATGCATATTTGAGCAGATAAATGAGCATTTTGGAGTCATTGATTACCCTACTGCAGGTTGATCAGCATATTGAATAGAAAGCTAATTTGACAGTTATGAAGACCTGGCCTTAAGGCTTTACTCTAGTATACGCTGACTGAGCAAGTGACTTATCCTCCCTGCCTCAGACATCATTCTAAGACTATATATTAGAGTACAGTAGGTGCTGATCTGAATTGGGAAAGAGAGCTTTGTCACTGGAAATTACCTCTACTTTAAAAATCAAGAGTTTTATTTTAAAAATGAGAGACAATAAAATATATTGAAATATCTTTTAATCTACCTTAGACTGACTTATTTTCCATGTCCATTTATGGAAAAAGTCTCTAAGCTCATGATCACTTGAGGAATTGCTTAGGTACATGACAATTCCACCTACTTAGAATTTTGTTAGGTGGCCTAAAATTCTGCCACTCAAATCTCCCCTTTGGATTCACACAATGTTTACAGAAAGCCCCTGTTAAAATTTGAATGGAATTTTATGGAAACTAATACTTTAAATATGTCACCATCCATTAACATGTATTCATATACCCAATTAGTTCTTATTACCTAGCACACAGTAGATCACAGAAGGGAAGGGACATGGGACAGGTAAGTTTTGATAGGTGCTGGGGATAAAGAAAGGTCTAGATAAGGCAAGCCTAGGTGGAATAAGACAGTGGAACCCTGAATAGCCAGGGAGAAAGAAGTAAGCAGGCATAGATGGTCAGGAAAGGGTTTTAAAAAGGAAAGCTAGGTTATCAAAGGAATGGATGTCAGGTAAAAGCATGTCTGGTTTCATGTTTTTTCCTAGTGTTAACCCCACTTATCATAATGACATTAAGAAGGAAGGAATACACAAAGCACTCTGTGTGTGACTCAGATACTAATGTTCATGGCTGGAGGTAAAGCTGCATGTTGTCCTTTCTGGAAAAGCATGGCCTTGGCCAGGGACTGAATCCAGATCAATGAGTTGGAAGAGAAGGAGGAGGGAGCAGAAGTGTCAAGAACCCAGGCTGGGCTGAGCCAGCCTGGCAGTAATAACCTCTCCTGCGGAGCAGAGAAGAAATGGTCAAGGCTGTGAGAGCCGGGACTAGCCATTCTTCACCAGACCTGCCCCTGATGCCAGTAGGACAGGCCTGACGGTCCTGCTGTTAGAACAAGCTCTGTTGTTAGTCACTGTCCAAGGGTAGAGATTTTTACAAGAGGGGACATGAGGAGGGAAGACATCAGTACATCTTTCACTCAGTGTGATTGAGAGCTCAAGCTCTTTACTTTCTTCCCTTGTTGAGGAGGGAGGGAATATAAAATATAGGCATGTTCTTTGCCCCATGGATTGGCCAAATGGCTTTCCCAGGCCAGCCATGGGGTATGCAGTCTTCTAACCAACAGACCCTGTTTGTACAGGAAACTTAATGGGAGATAAACCATTAGCCCACATCCCTGGGAAATTAACATGTTGGGAAATTGACTGCTCCAATGGTTGTTTAGCCTTATCTTTTCAATTATCATGCTTGAAAAGAAGAAGAAAATGAGCCCATGGACTTCCTTATCCTCATGGGCAAGTCTGGCCCATAGCTATTGGCACAGTGAGGAGCTTGGGACTTGGAGTCAGGAAGTCTTGAGTTCAGATTCAGCCTCAGACACTTGTTTGCCCAGGGTAAATCAACGTCTGTGCCCCGATTTCCTTATATATAAATTTGGATAATAATAGTTCCCACTTCCCAGCATTGTTGTGAGGACAAATTGAGATGATATTTATAAAGAACTTTGCAAACTTTAATTTGCTATTTTATAATGTTAGTTGTTGTTTTTGTTAACTCTTAGATAATTTTAGTCAAGCCTTTAGTAAGCCCTTTGTATTATAACTCTGAGAAATGTGGGTTGGTGTCATCCCAGCATGACTTTCTGTAAAACTGGAAAGAGATGTTGGATCTGACCCCATGAATATATACTTTCATGACTTCCTCAGGTGCATTTGGGAAACATTTTGCATAAGTCAAGTGGGAAAGGATGGTGTGTATTGTGTTCATGTATGTACAAGGTGAAAATAAAGGCCTGTGAACTTGTTCTGTGTTTTTGTGGTAGCAAGTGGTAAACTTGTAAGATATAAGCAAAGAAGCAGGAAATATAATATTAATGATAATTGAAATCAATAGAATATGTTTGCAAAACACTTTATATAAATTCTCCATAGGCTTGCATGGAGTGGACGGGCATGTGTAAGGGGAATATTCTCATCAGGCCTTCCTCTCCTACTTAGGGCAGAGGCTTTGACTCTCTGCAAGCCCATGGTTATTTTCACAATAACTCTATGAGGGAAGTGTTATTATTATCCCCATTTTATAAATGAGGAAATGGGGGTTCTGAGAAGTTAAGTGGCTTGCCTAGGATCACATAACTAGCTAATAACTGAGGTATTTGAATACAGGCTCTCAGATGAGGGGAATTCACTCTAATGAGGTGATACGGCTGCCCAAGGCCATACAGGCGCCATGTTACAGGGCCAGGATTTGAAGCCGTGGCCTTCTCCCTACACTGCCTGATCTAATCAGAATTCCAAGTCTTGAAGTTTTTTCTGTTTATATCCCCAGAACTTAGTCTAATGTTTAGCACAAAGCAAGGACTTAATAAATGCTTTTTCAGTCTCTTTTTTTTCCCTGACTCCAAATATATAGTGAAAGAAAAGTAGTGAGAAAGAAAAGT
Organism: Gymnobelideus leadbeateri; assembly: GCA_011680675.1. Lineage (NCBI taxonomy): Eukaryota > Metazoa > Chordata > Mammalia > Diprotodontia > Petauridae > Gymnobelideus > Gymnobelideus leadbeateri. Next base: position 837,419 of record WOXC01008705.1, on the reverse strand, counting down.
GGAGAGATAAGAGGAAGATTAGACAGAAGGGCATGCATACAGTGGTGAGGGACAGAGAGGCTAGCACTAAGATAACTGGGGCAGTTCTGGTTCTCATCCTGGGGAGATAAAATTATTTAGGCTGTAACAGGTCCCATGACCTTTTGGACAAAAAAGTCCTGGGGCACACTGGCTGAGAGACACAGTGATTTAGAGCAGCTGGGACACCTGTGACCGGCAGCATGATGTTTCTAGGAGAAGAGGCACATTTTAATTAGCAAGGAGGATGATGGGCAATCAATAGGTACATTGTTTCTCAGGGACCCTAAGGATGTTTCCTCTTGCATTAGCCAAATTGGCCTACCAGCTGTTCCCCAAACTCAACATGTCATTCCCACAGGCTATTCACTTCATGGCTGGAGCGCACTCTCCCCTCATTTCTGTCTTTCACATTCCTTATCTTTCTTCAAGGGTCACCTCAGATGATGCCACTTCTGTGTAACCTTTACCAGTCTCCTCTCTGTCGCCAACTCTCTCTAGAGCATTTTGTCTGACTGCCTCCTTTGCTCCCATCTCTCCCTACAGTATCTGGTGTTATGCTTATTTATATGCATGACATAGTCTACCCCTTCCTTTAGTTAAATGTAAACTCTTGAAAGCCAGGAACCGTGTACATTTTTTTCCCTATGAATCCTGAGCACCTGGCATATATGGGAAGGGCTTCATAAATGCTTGTTGACTTGAACTGTGCAAGAAAAGGTTGTAAAATAGAGCCAGGGAGGGAAAATGTACATGTAAAAAGGAAAGAAAGAGAGGAGAGAGAGAGAGAGAGAGAGAGAGAGAGAGAGAGAGAGAGAGAGAGAAAGAGAGAGAGAGAGAGAAAAGGAAGAAAGAGAGAGGAAAGAAAGAGAAAGAAAAAAAGAAGGAAGAAAGAAAGAGAAAGAAAGAAGGAAGAAAGAAAGAGAGAGAGAGAGAAATGAGGGACTGCCATAAAAAGATAGATTAAATGATTAAATTCCTCTTTTTAAATTATTTTTTTCTAATTAACAAACATTTCTTTTCTCTCTCTCTCTCTCTCTCTCTCTCTCTCTCTCTCTCTCTCTTGCACACACACACACACACACACACACACACACACACATACACACACACACACACACACACACACACATCCTCCCTTGTCCCTCATTTGGAAAAAAAAATCCTCGTAATAAACATACCTAGTAAAGCAAAATGAATCCCTACATTGGCCACGATTAAAAAAATGTGTGCCTTCTTCTGCATCTTGTCCCTATTCTCTCTCAGTCAGCAGCTGGGTAGCATGCTTTATCATTAGTCCTATGGAATCATTGCACTGATCAGAGTCCCTAAGTTGTTCAAATTTTTCATTTATGCAATGTTTTATTGTTATATGAATTATTCTATTGGTTCTGCTTGCTTTACTCTCTATCAGTTCATATGATTGTTCCTAACTTTCTCTGAAATTGTCCCCTTTATTTATTATGGCACAATAGTATTCTATTGCATTCATAGACCATAACTTATTTAATGACATTGAATAAATCCCCTCAATCTTTTAGTATCATTTAGAGACTGGTATGCAGTTGGTTGATACCACCTTGGTTTTCCATCCGTCCTTCATGGGGTGCCTTCTGGGCATCCTTGGAAATTGATTAGCCTTGCAGTGGTATTTCAGAGTTATACCTCCACAGGGGGATGGCCAAGATGGAAGGGGTATCTGGGAACCATTTCACTGGAGAAGTCATTGGAACAGGGGAACAGATTGCCTTACAATATAGTAAGCTTAACATTACTGGTTTTATCCCAAAATCACAGGAGCATAGAAACCTCATTTAGGTTGGCCTCTCCATTTTACAGATGAGAAAGCTGAGGCTCAACAATTGATATACATTGGATCTGTAAGGAAATTCTGGGTGAAAGATCTCCCTCTATAAATGTAAGTCAAAAACTTAGATGTACTTTATAGACTCAGAGAGCTGCTAATAGTACTGAAAAATCAAGTGTTTTTCCCCAAGATCTTCTAGCTAATATGCATCAGAGGGAAGAACTTGAAGGAGAAGGGAGGGTAATAAGCATTTATTATATGCCTACTGTGTGCTAAGTATTTTACAAATACATCATTGGATTCTCACAAAAACCCTGCAAGGTAGGTGCTGTAAATATTCCCATTTTGCCATTGAGGAAACTGATGCAAACAGAGGTCAAATGACTTGCCCATGATCATGCAGTAAGTATTTGAGGATTAGATTTGAATTCAGGTCTTCCTGACTCCATGACCAGTACTGTGTGTACTCCATAACGCCCCTTATCTACTTCTACTTGAACTCAGGTCTTCCGGGCTTGGAGATCAGCTCTATAATCTTTGCCAACCAGCCTCAGGTGAACTAAAAATTGTTCCAGGTCACCTGGGGGCAGCAAGCAGCAGAGGCTGGATTCAAACAATGGAAATGCCCTGCTTGGCTCTCACCAGTGTGTTGGTTCTACGTTCTTTGCAAACCTGTGATTATTTCATTGGTTCCTCACAAAACTTTGGTGAGGTAGGTGCAGTTATTATCGTCCCCATTTCACAGGTGGGGAAACAAGCTCAGCAAAGCTAATTAAGTCATAATGCTGCACAGTGAGGGGTAAAACCAGAATTTGAACCCAAGTTTGTCAAATCTAGCTTTTTTCCATTCTTGTTGATGTTATTGTTGTCATTCTGATTATTTCATTGTATAAAAAATAGGACTTGTGTAATTGATGAAATATTAATTTAATGGGACTCAAGCAAGTTCACAGTAAGACTGTGAGTAAGGTGAACCTTAGAGAATCGGCATTTTGTGACTGGAGCAATGTCAAGTGATATGTTGTTCAGGCATTTTCAGTTGTGTTTGACTCTTCCTGACCCCATTTGGGGTTTTCTTGGCAAAGATACAGGAGTGGTTTAGCCATTTCCTTCACTTGATCATTTTATAGACAAGGAAACTGAGGCAAACCAGGGTAAGTGACTTGCTTAGGGTCATACAGCTAGTAAGTGTCTGAGGCCAGATTTGAACTCAGGAAGAAGAGTCTTCCTGACTCTGAACCCAGCACACTACCCACTGTCCCACCTAGCTTCCCTGTTAGATGACATAGAGATCCTAAAATGTTTTTAAGTGATTTACATATATTATACTGTTTAATCCTTACACTGATCATAGGAGCTAATTATTGAAGGTATTTTACATTCATTTAAAGTTAAGGAAACCAAAGGTCATGAGATAGAATTGGAACCTAGGTCTTGCCTGATTCTAGGTCTAGCTCTCTTTCCACTAGGTCTAGCTCTCTTTCCATTAGGCTCTCTAGAGACCATCTAGTCCAAGCCCCTTCATGTGTCAGAGCAGAAAACTGACATGATGGGAGAAACTCCCTGCTTCAGTGAGAAGCAAAGAAAACCGGGGTGGCGAAAAACTAAGGTTTTTAGGAAGGTCAAAAGGATTACCTCCACAGATTGGCAAGAAAACACTCGGAAGGTTCTATGGTAGGAGAGATTCTTGTCAAGTCTTAAGCCTCTGTCAGGAGAAAAGATAGAATATGGACCAGGAGCCACAAGGTAGAGAGGGAAGGTGGGGGGGGGGGGACGTAAGTCTAAATTAGGAAAGGATCTCTTCTAGAGCCTAGTCCTGGTCTCATAGGATACTTCACAATGATGGTGAATATTGGTGCCAATGGTGGTGGTGGGAGGTGAGGGGGGGGCGGGGTGGGAGGGTTATAATTTTCCAATCTTGCCAAGAGACTTGGCAGAGGGACAAGGACACCTGATGAGGAATTCTGGTTGTTCAGAACTGCTGTGATGGACATTAGACCAAAGGATGTCAGCTGAGGAATGCTGAGTAATAATTCCCTTCATTCAGATATTACATGATATTCCTCAGATTTGAAAAATAGCCCAAGGAGCCGGTGAATGGGCAGGGTTGAAGCCTTCATTCAGCATTAGCCCGGGTGAGAATTGCAGGATACTTTCATTAATTGGATTAGGGTTATATGTGTTTCATTTAAAAGCTGCTGTGATCACTAATGGAATGACCTCAGAGTCATTTTCTGTTCTGAAGCAAGAGGCAAAGCTGTTCTTTATCTGGATAAAATATAGTCTATACTCTGATGAGACTTGCCTCTCTCGAAAAAAATTTCCCCCCTACTTTTTATTAATAATACCAGTAGTGATTAGAACTAGGTTGGGATAGCTGGGATTTTGACTCAAGGATCTGACACCTGAGGAAGCATGCTTCCTGCTGAAACAGTCCTTAGTCAATCATCCATGTACCCTGAGTTCTACTGGCTCCTGATTCTGTGGGTTTAGTGATGGGGATGGAGAAAAGAACAAAGCATTTCTATGGCACTAACCATGTACCAGATATTGAACTAAGCACTTTACAAATATCTTGTTTGATCCACATGACAATCCTGCAAGGTGGGTGCTGTTATTTTCCCTTTTTTTACAGATGAGGAAACCAAGGCAGATAGCTATAACTTACCCAGGGTCTCACAGCTAGTTAGTATCAGAAGCCAAGCTCTCTATCCTCTTTGATACCCAGCTGTCTCAATGGGGGTGGGGAGTGGGAGCAAGCTTCAAGAGAGAACAGGGGACTGAGGTGATGAACCTGGGATGGAGAACAGGCTATCCCCCTCTCAGCATGACTGCATCTATGGTTGGACTGTCTTCCATGCATGCCAAAGTGCTCCCCACCCCAATGAATTAAGATAAACACACAGAAACTGGTGTTGTCCCATTTGATAAAAGGAAAAATTATAATCAGACCTCTACTAGCTGATATATATGTCACGATTTAAGGTTTACAAAGTAGTTTATACATATAATTTTATTTGCACGTGACAATTTAAGCGCCTCTGTGGGTGAGATACTTTATGGCTTATTATTTGCCTTTTATAGATAAGGAAACTGAGTCTTGGGTTAAATACGTCACTTGTTTTCATGTAGCTAATCAATGCTAGAGGCCAGATTTGAACTCAGATCATCCTGACTCCAAGATTAGTACTTTATCACTATGTTGGGCTGCCTCTTTCTAATAAAGAGATGATTCCCAGACATGTAAGCATGAGCCTTAGGATTACTTCAGTGACTACACTAAGGTTGTTGAATCTGGCCAAAGATATTTTTGTTCTGGAGAAGGAAATGTCAATCCACCCTGGTATCTTTGCCAAGAAAACCCCAGAAGGGGTCACAAAAAGCCGTACACAATTGCAAATGACTAAACAAAAATTTTAATTCTATGCTTCCCTTATCCCCATGCTTTCTAATATTCCAAACATATATGTATATAAAAATATAAAACATACATATACACATGCACGCATGTTTACATACAGACCCATACATGTACATATATGCATATACGTATATACATGCATACATGTGTGTACAAATAAATAAAAACCGTGATTAGGCCAGGGGAGTTTGGGATTTCTTGAAGGGTTCACCATTCATCCTTTGACTTCTTAAGATGTTAGTTGGTCTGACCTCTCTGCCTACATTTTTACCTAGACTGCTACTTTCTAACCCTTTTTGAGGGTTTACAAGAAAGAGCCAAGTTTTTCTTTCATGACTCTCCCTTTGCCCAGTATTTCCCCAAAGAACCACCATCTGAACAAGCTAAAATCTTTGGATGTGAATTTAAGTATTTTAGACCTTCTGCAAAGAATGGAAGGTGGAATGTGTGACTCCTTGGATATGAAAATTTTGGGAACAAGTAGTGAAACTCTTATTTGTCCTCAGGTCTCCTCTACTCAGTAAAAAGGTAGGTCCATCTTTTTCACCAGTACCTTGGTGTAATTAGTTGAACAGCCTTTAGTTTTGATATGGTGCTGTTTGAGGAGGCATCAATTACCCACATTTGTCAAGACTGGAGAGACAAGATAAAATATTTTAAGTGAATAACCTGGTCTGCTTTAGAAAGGCTCCTGGGGGCCAGAACAGGTTTGGATTTATCAGGGAGAGGTGTCTGTCATCAGAGAGATCCATGGATGAACTTATTTATTACACGGAATCTGTTTTTAATTTCAGAGATTGTTTACCTAAGCTGCCGTGTGTCAGATCCCAGGATGGATTTCTGCTTAGCATTTAATTTTAGATACTTGCCATGGCAGACAGTAAAAAATGGGTCCCTAGAATTTGTGGTTTCATTATGAATCTTACCTCCTGGCAGCCCCTGCTAGTGGTTGTCTTTGAAAGATCCTTGGTACTTGTGAACCCTGCTCTACCAAGAAAGAGCTATAGTTTATTTATTGGACTTTGCCCATTTATGAAAAACTACAGAAATTATTAATGGTTGAGTATCTATTAATGCATTACTTGGGTGGAGTTCAAATTCTAATATTTATGGTAAACCCCTTTATAATGAAATGGGCAGAGAATCAGGCTTCCTGCTTCTTGAATTTGGAAGGCTGTGGATGCCATCGGAACAGCTGCCTGTGAAATATGATCTCTGCTTGCTTTATATTTACACCCATAAATAAGAAATAAGTACTTTGGGTTGGAGGAAAAATAATTAAGAATATTTGTGTAGATAATAAAGAGGAAATGGCCCAGGTTGGTGAACTATATGTTTGGGAAATGCCTGAAGACGCTGGGGGTTTGATGAAATGGGGGCTAGGAGGGTGTAGACAGTTGAGTTAGGCTATCACAGATGTATAGATCCTTATTACAATTTAGTATCCAGTATAGGAAGCCCTTTGGTATTTATCTCCACTACATGATGCTGTTGTTGGGAACACTCGAGGTTTAATATAAAGAAACTTGTGGCAAGGCCTCAGGAAACAGGAATTCTAGTCCCAGCACAACCACTAAGGAAGAGGAATATCATCTTAGGCAAATTTCCCAACTTACCTGGGCCTCAGTTTCCTAATCTGTAAAATGGGTATAATTCACAATGTGATTGTGAGGATAAAATGTGATAATATTCAAAGGTATACTTTGTAAAATATCAAGTGCGATAGCCTATAAACTCCTTGAGGGCAGGGACTGTTGTGTTTTTGTCTTTATAGCCCCTAGTACAGTGCCTGGCACATAGCAGTCAAATTTAAAAATTGGCTAAATGGATGAAAATGTGAATTATCATCTCTATAAAGGCATTTGTTTAGGGGAAGGAACAGGAACCACAATGGTCAAAGTGATAATTTTCTACCCCGTAAGTTATTAAGCAGATAAGTAGAGTAGATAAGAAAAGGAATGATGATCTCACAATATGGCAGTTGCTAAGTGAAGGAATTCGTACCTTTTCTCGGTTTTCAGCCGCCTTGTTCTTTCTTCAATATTTTTCACAGTTGACTCCTTTCTGGGTACCTAATCCTCTTTTAGCTTCCATGTTACTAGTCATTCCTAGTTCTTCTCCTACATGTGTGATGGCTTGCCCATCTCTTTCATTTGTATATTATCCTACTTGAGTGTGGTTGTTCTTCAAGACTTTTCTGGGTCCTCTCACATTCCTTACATCCTCCTCTTTCCTCTAACCTGCTTAAACATTTGCATAGGGTTAGAGCTTGCTAATACATGGGTATACTTATAATTTGAGAAACCAGAGAATACTAACAACCAGAGTATCAAGAAAGGATTCCTATTGTAGGCAGCATTGAAGGAAATCCAGGACAGGTGAGAAGGAAATCAAAGAACAGGCAGAATGTGTACCTATAAAAGGCACAGAGTTTTGGATATAAAATACCAAATGAGCAAATTTGGCTTAAATGTAGAGTGAATGAAGATCAGTGATAGCAAATGAATGTTCCAGTGTAGAGTTGGAGTTTCTCTTTCTGGCCATCTGTTGAATCTCTCTGTCTGGCCATCAGTGTGATGATGGCATACAATAGAAAAAAAATGGAGGACATTGCCATGTAGTACAGAAAAGAAGGTTGGTGATATATGGAAAATATATTGAAATCCCCTGGCAGAGATGAGATGGGTGGATAGACACTAGAATAAGTGAAAGAATGTTGGGGAGGGAGGTACTTTGGAAAGAAAAGCAGGCAGCTGCTAGAAATATTTAGAAGTGGGAACAAATCCATCTTAGTGCATCAGTCTTTATTTGGGGTTCGATTTTTATCTAGGAAGATATATTAAATCTGTTCATTTGATAGCCTCCCACTTTTCATCCCATCTGTATTAGTGTGTAACCTTCCAGAAGGCAAAAGTTCCTTGGGAAAACTCCAAATAGCATTGAACGCAGCCACTGTATGTGTGAGGGCACTGGGGACATGTTGTTGAATGATGATGAATAGCAATGTTGTTCATCACTGCAAAGAATTAGCGAGAGAGGTGTGTTATCAGCATAATAAAATACACTTGTGTTTAGAAGGCAGTTCCAGCCCCTAATCAGTTTTAAAAGTCTAGCTGCCTAGCGATTCTATTCCTCAGAAACGTTCATGTTGTCTTTTCAAATGCCACCCAGAATCTAGTAAAAAGGAACTGGATTCCTATCTCTGAGGTACTAAAAATCAGGTATTAAATTTCAAATTTAGGTACTAAAATCACTGTTTCTGTCTGATGACTGGAGTTAATAATTTCTTTAGCTCTAAGTGATATTTGGAAGGAGAGCTGACCAGTGGCAGTGTGATGGTGGACTGCCATGATAGACTGTGTGTCTGTAGTATTATTTTTTTAGCTATAGGTATTTTGAAAGAATATTGATAAGTTGGAGAGGGACCAAGAAAGGGTAATCTTTTTGTAATAATGCTTATGAAGAAAAGTTGAAAGAAATGGGGATTTTTTAGCCTGGGAAAGAGAAGCCCTTGGGGTGACAACATAGCTTTCAAGTATTAGAAGGACTTTCATGTTGGAGAGGAGTTAGGGCAGAACTGGAAAGAGTTGGTGGCTAGAGTGAGGCCAGTTTTGGCTTAATAGAAGGGAAAACATTCTAATAATTGGAAATGTCTAGAAGAATGGGAAGCATTTGAGTTCCTTTTCACTAGAGGTCTTCAAATGAAGGCTTGATGTCCATTTGATGGAGATGTGGAGAGGCTTTGGGGTCAGATATGGTTTGGACTAGATTAGAGGTTTCCAACCTTTTGTTGTCTTCTATGAATCCCTTTTTAAAAAAATGTGAGTGAATCCCCAGGATGATTTAATATACTACTAATGATATTTATTTAGATTTATTCATTCAGTACTTACAATAACTACAATGATAAATTTTGCCTCTCAAAGTTCCAAATTAAAATTTAGATCATATAATTATAAAATATAAAATTTTATTCTACATGTAATTATGAAAACTCTGAATATAAAATTATAAAACTAATTATAAAGTAATTCTGAATATTTTATGTGGAGCATTCTATTAGAATTAAAAGAAGTAATCCAGCAAGACTTCATATACTAACTATATTCCACAAGACTTCATATTGTATTACTTTATTTTACAAATGTTGTTGAACAGTAAAAACAACATTTTTAATGAAATAAGATATTTTAATGAAACTTGGAAGTTGTTTAACATAGTATAATAGTTATACATAATTTTAGTGTTGTACTTTTTTTATTTGAACAAATATTTGCGATGTTTGGCTCAACACCAGACAAAGAGTTTTAAATACAGTTGAACATAGAGTTTATTTTTGTATTTTGATTTAAAGCAAGAATAAAGTGAAAATGATTGCTCACACAAATATGTGATGAAAATGATAGGAGAATTTTGCAAGCTTTATTGTTGCAAGATGGTAATTTACTTTTTTATTTTTATCCAGATAACCAATTGATGAAAATAGCTAGTTACAATACATTTATTTTTCTTTTTAAAAAATGTTTGTTTCTTTTAATCAGTCAAGATCTGTCTTCTCATCTTCCCACCTCATCCCTCTCCACCACATTAAGAGCAAAGAACCCGAAACCCATTATATACATGTATAATCAATCAAAACAAATTTCAACTTTAACCAAGTGGGGAAAAAATGTGTTTCATTCGACATTCTGAGCCCTTCACTACTCTATCAGAATGGGGGTAGCATGATTCATCATTAGTCCTCTAAAATCCTGAATTGTTGTTATGCCAATAGGTGTTTTGTACAATAGTATTCCATCACATTTATATAACATAACTTGTTTATTCATTCCTCAATTTGGGGGTACTTCCTCAGTTTTCCATTCTTTACCACCTCAAAAAAATTCATAAATATTTTTGTCCAACTTTAGAGTTTGTTTTGCTTAGGGTGAATACTTCCTCTATTCTACCCTCCTTCTAATCCTCTAATTCCCCTTCCCCCCTTCTTCCTTTTCCATCTCATTTGTCTTTTGAGTGAATTAGATTTCTGTAACCAAAATTATTGTAACTTTTGTACATTTTTGTAACTCCCCCCCCTCTCCTTCCCTCCCTCCCTCCCTTCCCCTTTTACTTCTTCTGACTGGTTCAAATGAGAATGGGGTTCAAGTGCCAGCCACATCCCCCCAAAATCCTTCTCCTTGTTTGTATAGATATCTGCTTGTACATTCTGATTATATGAACTAATTTTTGTTTTCCTTCTCCCTCACCTAGTTCATTCCTTTTCTTATTACTCTCCATTCTTTTTTGAGACCATCAAGACTCAAGATAACAACTCCCAGCCCTTGTCTAATGGGATTACCTCTATGAACCCTGATGATGTTAGGTTTCAGAGGGGAAACATAAATCATTTCCCCATATTTGAATGTAAGCAGTTTATACTTGTTTAGTCCCTTATGATTATTCATTTAAATTTACCTTTTAATGTTACTCTTCACTCCTGTGTTTGAAAGTCAAAGTTTCTCTTGTAACTTTGTAAACATCAGGAATGTTTGGAAGTCTTTTATTTCATTGAAAATAAATTTCTTTCCCCTGTTTATTACAATTCATTTTTCTGGGTAAGTTATTCTTGGTTATTATGTCCTTTGCCTTCTAGAATACTGTAATCCAAATTCTCTGCTGCTTTAGAGTTGTTACTGCTAAATATTCTCAGTACTTGTATTCTTTCTTTCTGGATGCTTACAGTATTTTTCTTTGACCTGGAAGCTCTGGATTTTGACTTTGATGTTACTGGAAGTTTTCATTTGGGGGATTTCTTAATTTTTAGTCTGAGATCTCTTTTCTAGGTCACTTATTTTCTGTATGAGATACTTTATATTGAAAGTGTCATATTGACTGCCTGCAACTCCCCAAGTGCCCTTGAACCAAACTAAAATGTAATTTTGAAATGTTTAACAAAATGGAACAAAAATAAGATAAAACACAGATAATGTTGATATATGGTTTTCTAAGTCAATATGTTACCCTATCCCTCAGGAATTCTTTTCTTCTTGAATTTGACACCATTGCTTTGCATTTTCTTCCATATTTTCCCTAGCCTTTTGACTTTGTTTTACTATTTCTTGTTGCCTTGGGAAGTCACCGACTTGTATTCGATCCATTTGAATTTTCAGAGTTTGTTGCTGGGCAAGCTTTTGTGCCAACCTGCTGATTCTCTTTCCAATTCTGTCTTCCATAGTTCTTATTTCTTTTCCAACTTTTTTTTCTCAAGCACTTATTCAATTTATATTAAAAGAATTAACTTAAAAAAATTCTTACTTCATCTCTTCCAGTAATTCTAGTTTAATTTGTTCCCAAGCTGTGTTTTTCCCTAAGATATTGCTTGTAGATGTTTGGGAGTCATTTTTTTTTTACTTCTGTTTGTGTTGAGACCATCCTTGCCACCATAATAGCTTATCATGGTATGATTATTTTTTTTATTTCTTTGTTTACTTGTTCTTCAAGCCTACTTCCTGACTTTGAACCTGATATTAAGGGATGGGCTCTGCTACACTTTTGGAGGGAATGTCTGGACTGGTCCTGTTGCTGTTTTCTTGTGGTATTGACTTGTGTTTTTCTAGAATCTTAGGGGCAGACTGGGAACTTGTGAGCTTTCAGTGCAAGCTTTGCCCTTATCTAGGCCAAAGTCTGATTACTGCCCCCCAGTCTAAATCCTGCAAGTTCTTGACCTGGGTTAGGGTCTGTGCAAGTGTAAATTGCTATTAGACTTTACCCCTTCAAGCCAGTTGGGAAGTTCTGTTGGTTCAAAATGGCAAAAATGTAGTATCTCTTTTGATCTGGGTTTTCTGCTTGGGCTATTGCTGTATGGACTGGACTAGATGCTACATGTGAGTCCTTACTTTGCACCTGAAGTTTGATGCATAAGCCTGCCTCCATTGGTTTTTGAACTTCTTCCTTTTTTGGCCCTTTACCCACTGCACAGTTTTAGTGTACTTCTCACTCCACTCAGGATTTATGACCGTGTCCTGGATAGTGGGCAACAAAACTGCCAGTTATCACTTGTTCTTGTTTCAGTGCCGCAATGTGGGTCTTTTGTGACTTTCTTCTGTTTTACCACTGACATATTGGCTCTAATCTCACAGGAACTCTATTGAAGAACTCACCGATGCTGATAAAAAATTCATTTGAAAATCTACCAGACACAAAAATAGTAACATAAGCTGAGGATAATTTTAAATAGGAAATCATTCTTAATATTATAATTAAGGACAATAAAAATTGCATTTATTGCAGAACATGTATGATTATCTGTAATGGTCTCAAGATGACTTATAATAAAACCTATGATCATAGATTTTAGCATCCTAAAATTTCTACTTCATGAACATAAGTGTTTGAAATGTCTTAATAACATGATCAAACAGCTGATGAGGCCCTATTAAAGGATAACATAGGAGAATGAGGGAGATATTTTAATGTGCTATACAGAAACAAATGAGCAAAGCACTTTTAATCACCTATTGGGAATCAATTTGCTCACAAATGGTGAATCCTGCTAGTTTGGAAACAATTTGATGACTAGTTGAGAAAGTTCAAAAGCATGTTGTCCTTTGTAAGAAGAGGTCAGAATTTGATATAGTCACTACACAAAGATAAAAATTTGGGAGCATATGATAACAATAACTTCAAGTCTCTATAGGAATCAACCCATAATGCTGTAAGAATGCACATGCTTGTTATCATAGAAGAATTATTTTTTTTTATCATAAATGGATAATTATTTACTGCTCTAGTCACTATTAAAGAATTTTTAACAGGACCTATATGGACTATTGCCATGGTCTGCATTCCAGTAGTTTTGTCTACTACTAAGTTGGAACCACTAGATTAAATGAATTCTGAGATTATGCCTAATTATGCTTTTATATGATCCTGAATTTATGATCCTGGGGATTGTAAACCTAATACTTGGTAGTCTTAAGAAAAGCAAAAAAGAAAGAAACATGGATGAGAATTTCTATTCATTTTTCTTCTAAAATGTTTAAAGTAATTTATTTTGAGAAAGTGCTATTATGTTATAAAGTATATAATAGCAGGACAAGTACTGAATTTGGAAATCTCTGTTTTGTTATTCATAATCTGTGTGACCTTGCATAGATCATTTAACATTTCTTGGCCTCTGATTACTTCATGTAAGATATTGGAAGATGAACTGACATTGAAGTCTAAGTATATATTACTTGAATATTAGAAATCATGTTATAAACTGTATCAAAAACCTTATATTGGGGGGCAGAGTCAAGATGGCAGAGTAGAAACAGCGCATCCAAGCCACTCTCCCCCCAGATCACCTCCAAACTATGTAAAAGGGGACTCTGAACAATTTCTGGAGCCCCAGCATCCACAGAATGACACTAGCTAGCCTCCCTCTGGGGACAGCCCAGCAGCCCTGAAGGAAGGACCAGCACAGCACTCTCAGATCCAGCAGCACAACGTGTAGTGCTCAGGGAGCCGAGCACAGGTCCACCTGAGTTGCGGTTTTAGCCCCAGGGCGGCCAAGCCAGCAGCTGGCTGGAGGGACGTCAGAACACCAGCAGCTGTGGTGATTCCAGAATTATCAACATAGACATGCCTAGAACAAAGTGAGAGGTTAGTGCCCTGTGGACTTTGGGACCAGTATTTGGGGAATACGTCAGCTTCCTCCCCTGGGGGCTAGAAGCTGCTTAGGGGACATGCCATTTTGTAGTTTTCATAGGCAGCTCCAGCTCCTGGCCTGCGAAATGTAGGGAGATCCAGCAATCAGTCTTGGGGGGTAATCGCTCTTGCTTTAACCTCCCTGGATCTGGATTGTGATCTGGGGTGGAGGTCATGGGTGGGTTTCCAGCTTGCCAGAAATGGAAGTTGTCCCCCCACATGTTTGGGAAGAAAGTTCCCGTCTGGCAGCAGACCCATACTGTGGCAACAAGCTCAAAAGTCAAGTAATTAAGTGGCAATATGCCAAGGCAAAGGAAACAAATTAAACAGAAAAATGCAACCTTAGACTCCTACTTTGGGGGCAAAGAGGATCGAAGCATAGAACAAGAGGAGAGCTGTGAGGTCAGAAATCCTGCTCCAAAAGCCCCAAAGGAAAACATGAGCGAGTTACAGGCAATAGAGGACCTTAAGAAGGACTTTAAAAATCAAATAAGAGAAGTGGAGGAAAAGTTGGGAAGAGAAATGAGAAGGATGCAGGAAAAGTATGAAATGAGGGTCAACAGCCTGACTGAGGAAAACAACACCTTTAAAAATAGACTAACTCAAATGGCAAAGGAGGCCCAAAAGGGCAATGAGGAGAAGAATGCTTTAAAAAGTCGAATTTGCCAGATGGAAAAAGAATCTCAAAAGTTCACTGAGGAGATTCATTCCTTCAGAGTTAGACTGGAGCAAATGGAAGCTAATGACTTTATGAGAAATCAAGATGCTGTTAAGCAGATCCAAACAAACGAAAGATTAGAAGGCAATGTGAAATATCTCATGGGAAAAACCACTGACCTGGAAAATAGATCCAGGAGAGACAATTTAAAAATTATTGGACTACCCAAAGCCATGATCAAAGAAAGAACCTAGAAATCACCCTTCAAGAAATTCTCAAGGAAAATTGCCCTGTTTTAGACCCAGAGGGCAAAATAGAGGTTGAAAGAATCCACCGATCACCTCCTGAAAAAGAACCTAAAAAGAAAACAACCAGGAATATTGTAGCCAGGTTCCAGAATCCCCAGATCAAGGAGAAAATACTACAAGCAGCCAGGAAGAAACAATTTCAATATTGTGGAAGCACAATCAGAATAGCACAGGACCTGGCAGCTTCTGCACTGAGGGATCGAAGGGCATAGAATATGATATTCCAGAGGGCAAAGGAGCTGGGACTGAACCCAAGGGTCACCTACCCAGCAAAACTGAGTATTTTGTTTCAGGGGAAAATATGGTCATTCAATGGAACAGAGGACTTTCAAGCATTCTTGAGGAAAAAACCAGAGTTGAATAGAAAATTTGACATCCAGACACAAGAAGCAAGAGATGCCTGAGAAGGTAATCAGGAAAAAGAAATCAAAAGGAACTTATCAAAGTTGAACTATTTACATTCCTATATGGAAAAAACAATAACTGTGACTGATGAAATCTTTCTCAGTATGAAAATAATGGAAGAAGTGTGTATGGTCATATGAATACATATGTGAATGTGTGTATATATGTTTACAGTTATACATGGAGAGAGGGCATAGGTTGAATTTGTTGGGAAGGGAGGATACTTAAGGGGTGAAATTATGAGGTGAGAGGGGAAAGTGGCAAGAGGAGATGGGGAGAGACAGGGTAGGGTAAACTATCTCATGCAGAAGAAGCAAGGGGAAGTGGCCACAAGGGAGGGGAAGAATAGGAAGGCAAAAAGGTGAAACCACATTCTCATTGAATTTGGTTCAGGGAGAGAATGACATACATACTAAATGGGATATCTCAACCTGCAGCAGAATAGGGGGAAGGGGGATGAGAGGAGGGATGATGGATGGGAGGGCATCCATGGGGGGAGGGGAGGTTGGAATTACCCACTATAGAAGAGGGACAGGATCAAGTAGGGAATGGACCAGGTGGGGCGGTGGGATGAGTGGGAGGGAATTATAAGAAGCCTTGTACAATATATCTACTATGATAATGTTTTCCATAGCTAGACATGTACAGCATATACTGAATTACTTATCTTCCCAGAGGGAATGGGTGACAAGGGAGGAAGGGAATGGATCTGAAATTCAAAGTCTTAAAATTAAATGTTTCAAATATATATAAATACTATTATTAATCCTCTTTTGCTTGTAATTGGGAGATAAGATGTGCAGGCATTGGGACACAGAGATTCACCTTCCTCTAATGGAAAAGTCGAAGGGGTTATGGGAGAAGATATGGGAGAGAGCAGATTGGAGGAAGCGATATCTTGTGGGACTGCTATCCTGGGAGGGTGGGTAGGGGAAAACAGGGGGGGAATAACTGTAACTCAAAATCTGGTGGAAATGAATGATGTAAAACAGAAGTTAATAAAACATTTGTTTGAATAAAAAAAACCCTTATATCTATGGATAGACAATGATTTCCTAACTCTACTAGATATAAAAGCAATTATAAAAGACAAAATTAGCAAATCTTATTACGTAACATTGAAAAAAGTTTTTCACAAAACAGTATATATTTAATTAAGACCCAGAAAGAAAATAATCAGCTAGAGAAATATTTGTATTAGATATCCATGATTTATAGGCAAATAACAGAACTATAGGACTATAAGCTCTTCCAGATTAAATATATGGTTGAAATATATGAACAGACAATTCTCAAAAGAAGAATTGCAAATTACTAACCAAAATATTAAGTCATTAATAGTGAGAAACATGTACATCAAATTTGCTATGAGATTTTGTCTCACAACCAACAAATTAGCAAAGATAACAAAAGATGGAAATAGTCAATGTTGGAGGAGATGTAAAAAATGAGAATACTAATATGCTATTGCTGGAATTGTGAATTATTCTGCTTATTCTGGGAAAAAATGGAATTATAGAGAAAATGCCTAAATTTCTAGATTCTGCTGCTAAGCATAGATTCCCAGTTAGTTAAATAATAAAGAAAAAAGATATTCTGCATACATCAAACTATTTCAGCATGACTTTCTATGTTAGCAAAGAGCTAGAAACAAAGTAGATTCTTATCAATTAGGGAAAAGCTAAATGAGCTTGGTATATGAATGTAATGGAATACTATGGTGTTATAAGAAATTATGATTATGAAAAATACAGGGAATTGTGGGAAGACTTATGCAAAAACTTAATGCAAACTAAGGTAAGCATAAGCAAGCAAAAACAGAAAACAATGTAAATAATGACTATTACAATATAAATGGAAAAAATAACAATTGAATCTGACTTCTGTGAAATTATAATGACCAAGTTATCCTGAAATCAGAGCTACAGTGAAGACACCTCCTTTTTTCTTTGCAGAGGTGGTGGCCTAAACATGTGGAGCACTGTATATAATGTCTGACAGTTTTCATATATTTGAGGTAGTTAGTCAATGCAGTAGATAAAGTTCTAGGACTAAAGTCAGGAAGACCTGAGTTCAAGTTCAACCTTAGACATTTGCTAGCTGTGTCACCTTAGGCAAGTCACATAATTTCTATTTGCCTTTGTCTCCTCAATGGTAAAATGGGGATAATAATAGCACCTACCTCACAGAGTTGTGAGGATCAAGTCAGATGTTGGTAAAGCACTAAGCATGGTATCTGCCACTATAGAAATGCTTATCTCCTGCCCTTTCCCTTCCATATATGTTAATTAGTTGTGTTGAATGAGTTTTCCCCTTCCTTTTTTATTTTCTGTAATAAGGAATGACTATTTGGCAGGGATTTGGGGATTCAAGGCAAAATGCAGGTGAAGCAAAAGCAAAAGATTAATCAATAAAATTGATTTTAGAAAAGGTGAGAGGGTTAGACTAGGTATTTTGTAAAGCCTCATCTAAGTCCTACTGTTATCCTATAAGGTGTGCTGTATGTATTTGGAGATGAGGGTAGGGACTTATGTTTTCTTTGATTAAATTACTTTAGTCAAACCCTGAGAGTTCCTATATAATAAGCATAAGAGACATGGGCAGAGAAGAAAAGAAAATGGGGGAAAGATAAATTCAATGGAAAAAGAAAGGCAGTAGGAAAGTAGATGAGAAAGGGGGTAGAAAAAGACAAAGAAAAAGGCAAAAGATGCATATGAGGGGGCAGAGTCAAGATGGTGGAGTAGAAACAGGACTTCTCCTGTGCTCTGGCTCCCCCCACCTCCAATTCATGTAAAAGGTGACTGAACAAATTTTGGAGCTACAGAACCCACAAAATGACACAGAGAAGCTAACCTCCTGCTGAAGACAACCTGACAGGCCAGCAGGGAGCAGCCAGTGCAGTACTCTGGGAGCCCACCCCATCCCTGCACAAGCTGGAGGTTTGAGCCCCAGGGTGGGCCTAATCAGCCACTGGCTGAAAGGACTTCAAATCAGCAGCAACTGTGGTGGTTTCCAGAATTATCAACTCATAGATGCTAAGGATAAAGTGAGAGGTCAGTGCAGTGTAGACTTTGGGATCTGGTAGTTTGGGAGCATGGTCAGCCTTCATCCCCTGGAGGGAGAAGCTACTGAGGCACTGCAGCTATGCAGTTGCCACCATGTGGCAACTTCAGCTCCTGGCCTGCAGACTGTAGGGGGACTAAGCAACCAGTCTAAGGGGTATTTGCTCTTGCTTTAACCTCCTTGGACCTGGATTTTGGTCTAGGGTGGAGTTCCTGGGGTGTGTGACCAGCTTGCCAGAGCATGTGGAGGCTTCAGAGAGGGCACCCAACTAATACCTTCATCAGCTGAGAAAACCCCAGCATTTGGGACAGAAGCTCCCCTGTCTGGTAGCAGAATCCTACTATGGCAAAAAGCCCAAAAGTTAAGTAATTGAATGGCAAAATGAGTAAACGAGGGAAGCAGAGCAAACAGAGGAATCCAACATTAGACTCTTATTTTGGGGACAAAAAGGATCAAAGCATGGAATAGGAAGAAGACAGCAAAGTCAGAACTCCTGCACCAAAACCTTCCAAGAAAAATATGAGCTGCTTACAGGCCATAGAGGAGCTTTAAAAGAATTTTGAAAACCAAATAAGAAAAGTGGAGGAAAAATTGGGAAGAGAAATGAGAATGATGCAAGAAAATTATGAAATGAGAGTCACCAACCTGACTGAAGAAAATAACACCTTAAAAATAGACTAACTCAAATGGCAAAAGAGGATCAAAAAGGCAAGGAGGAGAAGAATGCCTTAAAAAGCTGAATTTTCCAGATGGAAAAAGAATCTCAAAAGCTCACTGAGGAGAATCATTCCTTCAGAATTAGACTGGAGCAAATGTAAGCTAGTGACTTTATGAGAAATGAAGATACTATTAAACAGATCCAAACAAATGAAAAAATAGAAGGCAATGTGAAATATCTCATGGGGAAAAAAACCACTGATCTGGAAAATAGATCCAGGAGAGATAATTTAAAAATTATTGGACTACCTGAAAACCATGATCAAAAAAAGAACCTAGAAATCATCCTTCAAGAAATTCTTGAGGAAAATTGCCCTGATGTTTTAGAACTAGAGGGCAAAATACAGGTTGAAAGAATCTATCAATCACCTACTGAAAAAGATCCCAAAAATAAAACTCCTAGGAGTATTATAGCCAGGTTCTGGAATTCCCAGATCAAGGAGAAAATATTACAAGCAGCCAGGAAGAAAGAATTTGAATATTGTGGAAACACAATCAGGATAACACAGGATCTGGCAGCTTTTACACTGAGGGATTGACGGGCTTCAAATATGATATTCTGGAGGGCAAAGGAGCTGGGATTAAAACCAGGAATCACCTACCCAGCAAAACTGAGTATCATTTCTCAGGGGAAAATATGGTAATTCAGTGGAATAGAGGACTTTCAAGCATTTTTTTTTTTTTTTTTGCTTTTTGGAGGGCAATTGGGGTTAAGTAACTTGCCCAAGGTTACACGGCTAGGTTTTTTTTTTTGTTTGTTTGTGTGTGTTAAGTGGCTGAGGCCGGAACCGAACTCAGGTCCTTCTGGCTCCAGGGCCGGCACTCTACTCACTGCGCCACCTAGCTGCCCCTTTCAAGCATTTTTTTTTTTGAAAAAACCAGAGTTAAATAGAAAATTTGATATTCAGATAAAATAAGCAAGGGAAGCATGAGAAGGTAAACAGGGAAAAGAAATCATAAGGAACTTATCAAAGTTGAACTATTTATATTCCTACATGGAAAAACAATAATTGTAACTGATGAAACTTTTCTCAGTATGAGAATAATTGAAGGGAACAGAAATGTGATATATACATACATACGTATGTACACACACACATATATATATAGATAGATAGATAGATAGATAGATAGATAGATAGATAGATTTATGGGAGTATGAATACATATGTGAATGTGTGTATATATGTGTACAGGTATACATAGATAGAGGGCACAGGACCAGTTTAATGGGAAGGGATGATACTTAAAAGGTGAAATTAAGAGGTGAGAGAAGAATATAATGAAAGGAGATAGGGACAGATAGATTGGGGTAAACTATCTCATATAGAAGAGGAAAGGGGAAATGGTTACAATGGAGGGGAAGAACAGGAAGTCAAAAGGGAATGGGTTAACCTTATTCTCATTGAATTTGGCTTAGGGAGGGAATGACATACACACTAAATAGGGTACTAAATACAGGAGAGTAGGGGGAAGAGGATAAGAGGGGGGATGATGGAAGGGAGGGCAGGCTGGGGGAGAGGGAAGTTGGAAGCACCCACTCTTGAAAAAGGACAGGATCAAAGTAGAGAATAGAACAAGTGGGAGGTGGGATAGGAGGGAGGGAAATATAGTCAGTCTTTTACAATATATCTACTATGGAAATGTTTTGCATAGCTGCACATGTACAACCTATATTGAATTGCTTATCTTCCCAGTAAGGGTGGGTAACAAGGGAGGAAGGGAATGAATCTGGAATTCAAAGTTTTAAAATCAAATGTTTATTATACACACACACGCATAAATATATATATATATATGTGTGTGTGTGTATACATGTATGTACATTATTATCAACATTATGTTACATGTAAATGGGAAATAAGATATATAGGCACTGGGGCAATAGAGATTCACCGTGCCCTACTGGAAAGTTGGAGGGGGTACAGGAGAAGATATGGGAGAGAGCCGATTAGAGGAGGGGATATCCATTGGGATTGCTATTTTGGGCTGGTGGGTTGGGGAAAAACAGGGAGAAATTTTGTAACTCAAAATCTCATGGAAATGAATGATGTAAACTAGAAGTGAATAAAGCATTTGATTAAAAAAAAGATGCGGGGGCGGCTAGGTGGCGCAGTGAATAGAGCACCGGCCCTGGAATCAGAAGGACCTGAGTTCAGAGCCGGCCTCCGACACCTAATCCGCACAAACAAAAACCTAGCCGTGTAACCTTGGGCAAGTTACTTAACCCCAATTGCCCTCCAAAAAAAAAAAAAAAGTTTGATAAGGAAAATTATAGTAGCCAAAGAATGGGATATACTTAGGGGTGGCTAGGTGGCGCAGTGAATAGAGCGTTGGCCCTGGAGTCAGAAGGACCTGAGTTCGGATCCAGCCTCAGATCCTTAACACACACAAATAAAAACCTAGCCGTGTGACCTTGGGCAAGTTACTTAATCCCAATTGCCCTCCAAAAAGCAAAAAAAAAAAAAAAAGAATGGGATATACTCAGACTACTTGGAGTTTTCATCATAAAAATGCGAGGGTTGGAGAGGTATGGACAAGACTGATTTTATTTATTTGATATACTTAGATAAAATGAATGGAAATTTGTTCACTAAATTCTGAAGTGCTAGGATGAAAGGGATATCTTTTAAAACTTGAATGAAGTAAGTTTAGAACAAATAAGAGGAAGTACATTTTCAGGTAGCTGGTAATAAACTTCTGTAACTCATTGCACTATGAAATGATACTGGCAGGAAATATAAATGGATTTTTAAAGTGGCCAGATACATTCCTGGATGTCGGAGCCAGGGGTAGCTACCAAAAGAATGTGAGATGTTTGGAACATTGAAGGTTAGAAGGACAGCCATACCTTAGTGCCACTACGAGCAACAGAATAAGGGATAGATGGTTTAGAAATCTAGCAACTGCAAACATTTAGAACTGAAAAGCCCTTCACCAACCATCTAACATTGCCACTTTATTTTACAGATGAGGAAACTAAAATTCAGAGAGGTTGATTCACTTCCTTAAAAAATGTTAAGTTTAATTGGTTTTGTTTTCACATTACATTTACAGATTACTTCCATTTTTTGTCAGATCTCTCATAACAAAGTAAAACAATTGTGTAAAACCAATAATATAGTGACCTCATCTGAAAGGGTGTAGACCACTCCTCACCTCACTATTAAAAACAAACAAACCAGAAACCTATTTTCTTTCCCTCCCATTTCTATCTACCTCATCGGAAAAAAGATAAGCCAATTTCTTTTTACAACTATGCATAATAAGTCAAAACAAATTCCCTCAATGACTGTATACAGAATTTGAAATTCTGTACCCTAAATCCATCATCTCTCTGTGATCTATGCCATGTTTCATCATTGATCTTCCAGAATCATGAATGGCTATTTTATAATTTATTTTCTGAAGGCCACTTGGAGCTCAAGTCTCTTGACAATCAGTTCAGTGCTCCTTCCATCATGCCTGTCTATGCTATGCCACACCACATTGTCTCTAGGTTTCTATCTATGTTCCACGCAGGGCTCTTTGTTTCATACTTTCCCTTTCTATGACTTGGAGAAAACTGACATAGGTCTCCCTAACTCCAAGGTGGCTGACCCTGTTATGGTCGATATTTTCATCTTTAATTTAGATGAAGATGTAGATAGATTTATCAATTTAATGGTTGTCATTGAAGAGGTCTGCTCCTCATTAGATGATCTAATCAGTGACCAAAAAAGATAGCAATGATATAGGGCAGAGAGCCCTCGATTTGGAGTCTGATGATTTGGATTCAAATCCTCACTCTGCTATTTACATCCTGTATGATTTTAGGGAAGTCATGTGAATCTTTGGTTCTCAGTTTCTTAATCTGTACCTTAAGGGGTCTAGTCTAGATGAGCACTAATATCCCTCCTAGTTTTATATCCTAGGAGAAGATCTCAACAGTAGCAATAATAAGTTAATGGGGCGGCTAGGTGGCGCAGTGAGTAGAGCATCAGCCCTGGAGTCAGAAGGACCTGAGTTCGGATCTGGCCTCAGACACTTAACGCACATGCAAACAACAACAACAACAACAACAACAACAAAAACTTAGCCGTGTAACCTTGGGCAAGTTACTTAATCCCAATTGCCCTCCAAAAAAAAAAAAAAACAATAAGTTAATCATCTAATAAAATAAAGCTCAACAGAGATGAATGTGAAATCCTGCATTAAATAAATCAATTTCACAAATAGAGAATAGGGCATTTTAGCTAGGCAATGGTTAGGTCGAAAAAGACCTAGTAAGTGGACTGCAAGCTCCATATGATGTGCTGTAACATTTAAAAGAAGAGATGGTTTTCCTGTATTTTGTATTGGTCAGGTTATAATCTGGCATTGCTATATTCAGTTCTGGTTTCCATTTAGTAATAACAATAGATAGAACAGACTTGTCTTACTGGGTCCCAGAAGATAGGCCAATGGATAAAAATTAGAGGCAGGGTTTGACTGAACATAAGAAAAGAAATCCTTACAAAGAGAAAAAAAAGGATAATCTTTTATATGGTACCTACTATGTTCCAGGTACCATGCTAAGTGCTTTACAATAGAGATGCCTCCAAAGTAGAGTGGTTAATTTGAGAAACTAGGTGTGCCCATCACTGGAGATCTTATCAAAGAGATGAGATGAGTATTTGCATGGCATAGTGCTGTATAGTACTCATATTGGAGTCAGGAGACCTGAGTTCAAATCTCCCTTAGATTCTTACCAGGTGTGTGATCACAAACAAGTCCTTTAACTTGTCTGAGCTTCAGGTTCCCCATCTGCCAAATGGCTAAAATAATACTCACTCTACCAACTTCAAAGGGGTATTGTGAGGAAGATTCTTTGCTAGCCTTAAACATTACACAAATAAAAGTATTTTTCCATGTTGCTGTTGCCATGCTTACTGTTTCCGCTCAAGTACAGGTTGGGCCAGACAACCTCCAAACTTCTTTACAGCTCAGCCTTGATCTTCACCATGCTATGTTCTCTTTCTGGCAATTCCTGCTAATGAGGGCCATGGAACTGAGGCTTCAGTTTCTGAAGCTGTGTCTGAGGCAAAGCCTTTAAATATCTCTCATGTTCACAGTATACTTTGGGTTGTGCTAACATTGATGCTGAGCAGGAGAAATAGCTCAATCCTTGTAGAGGGAGCACTGAATGTTGCTGTAGCCATTGGGAAGTGAAGATGGTTCTGCTAAGAGTCCTCTCCTTAGATTTGACCTGTTGTTATCATTCAGTCAAGTGTTTGTGAATTCTGACCCTCTATGAAATGTTAAATTTGTCTCTCAACTTCACTTAATGAAATTCTGAAAAGAAAAAAAAAGTGATGGTGTCCTTTGAATTCTCAATAGCCCTAAAAGTTTAAGAAAGAAGATATGTATGGTAGGAGTGGGGTAGAGGATAGGGGGGACCAGTGCATCTAAACCTTATGCATTTCATAGCACATGTTATACACTCCCTTTCCACCCAGGGCAGAAGTTTCTGTTGTGCTTTGTTCCAGTGTAAATAAAACATGACTTCAGGGTAGAGAGTTAGTGGGATGAATCAAGCCCATGAGTGTTCATTTCTATATTTTGCAGAAAGTGATTAAATCCCAATACGATTTATAAAATAGAAACAAGGATGCACAACAGACTGGCCCTAATGTTTTGATTCAGCTGGAGTGAGGTTTTTGTGTTCATCTGCCAAAGGGGAAATCAATCTTTTTATAATGCTGCTGTTGGGGGACAGGTTCATGGTGTTCTATTAGGCTTTGGCTGTATTAGCCTTGCTGAGTTTCAAGGAACTTGAGCTGACATTTCTGCATGTAAGTTCATGTAGTGCAATGCTGCATTAAAACAGTGATCTGCCATCATTTCCCATGTCTGCAGCTTTTATTGTTTTTAGGAAGGCATAAAGCTAGGCTCCCTCATTATTTCATGTGCACAATAGTAACTAAATGCAAGACTCTTGGAAGTCACCCTGGACTCCTCTCTCCACCAGCCTTACCCCATGGCTATATATCAGCTCTCACTAGCGAAGTTACACAGTATTATCTTAACATTTAAGTTAACTGTCAAATAAAAATAAAAATTAATAAGGTGGAAAAAAGATGAAGAGCAGGCAGACTCCACTTAAAACTCTTAACAGAGCTGGCAAAAGTGAAACATCGGAGCAAGTAGTTAATTTGGGAACCAGGGATTTGAGGGTGAGGATGGATTTTGTTTGGGGACCTTTATTGACTGAGGATAAATATATAAGACTCTGGTCTAATTCTGCTCTTTCTTGACCCACCCAACCATTAAAAAAAAAACAAAACTCCTTTGCCTCTGTAGAATGAATGCTCTTTGAGGCTAGGAGCTTTTTTATCTTTGAAAGCCCAATACCTAGGACAGCAACTGGCCCATATTCAGTACATAATAAGTGTTGCTGAATATAGAATTGCCCCCAGAATAATTTTCATATTTCCTTTTAAATGACAATGTGTAGGGCCTCTGCTGGTATTTAGGGGTAGAAGTAATAATTGTGCAGATAATAGGACAAATAATAGTACCTAACCAAGTACATGGAAGCCAAAATTAAAACAAATCTGCTGTACTACCTGTGAAATCCACCCTTTGAAAAAGGTGCAGCAAATTGATGAGGGGAAGTTAAAAGTGGACCAGGGAAGTAAAATTTATTTGATTCCTGTCAAACAATTCTAAAATGCATTTCTTTGGAGTCAAAGTCATACCTATATACTGGTAGTGTGATGGAGATCACTGCTCCCTTCACAGTCAAAGAGACATCAATAATGCTACTAATCCAGGCAGGATGTCTTAAAAGGAGGGGCTTGAGCAGGACTGGGAGGTGTGTGTATATGTTGTGGAAATGTTTATATTGTATTTTGGGGTTTCACCCAGAATAATTTATACTAAAGAGCTGATGATTGCCTCAGAGATGTCAGAAATGCTTATTAGCACCTCATACAAAGGTACTCATGAGACTAGTTACCATAGACTGAGACTGGTAAATATGGGAGTCTCAAAAATGCTTGCAGAGTAATAAGAGTAGAGCCTCAGGCCAAGCACCATAGTAGAAATATAAATTAAGCTTCTCCTAAAAGCTTTTCTCATCATAGACTCTATCTTTATTTGAACCTCTTGAGAGGTGGGGATCATACCAAGTCTGGCCATAAGATATCTGACACCTGGGACAGGGAAACAAAGACATACATGCTCTTTCCCAACTATCTTCCTTTCAGTGAAGAAGGGCCACAAAGATATGCACACATCAGGGAAGTTTTCCCTTGGAAAAATTAGACAATACTTTGCATCTTCTCTTCTGCTCAGACATTCATTCTGTGTCTAAATTGCCTAAAAGTATAAAAGTCAAGAAACTCGTATTGACCAGCCTGATAATTATCCTTCCACCTTCTTAAATATTCCTGGTAAGGGGCACCTAGGTGGCTCAGTGAGTAAGAGTGCCAGCCCGGATTTGGGAGGACCCTGGATCGGTTCCGGCCTCAGATACTAACACCCACATTAAAAAACAAACAAACAAAAAAACAAACCAAAAAATTGGCTGTGTAACCTTGAGCAAGTTACTTAACCCCAATTGCTTTAAAGAAAATATTCCTGCTAAAGACATACATAGAGTTCACCTGCATATAGGCTAGATCTAACAGTTCTTCCAAATATATCACCTTACGAACCAACCTACTGCTCAGTTTCATTACAATCACTGGCCATGGTGCTGACCACTTCTCAGAAAGTTTTTACTGAGGCAGGGAGAAAAATGACACCAGCTCACCATGGTAGCTCAAACTAGCTGTGTCCTGCCATCATCTGTACTTAGACTGAGAACTCCATTCAGTGTCGCTCTACCTATGAGGCAATCTCCTAAAGGCACTGTGTTTTTTATATAACATTTTGTCCCTTTAGAAATTATCGTGACGCATGTCAGGAGCTTTCACATTGAAAAAAAAATATGTCACATTAGCTTCCAAGTTTCTGATTGTCTAAATAACGCAGTAACTCAACATACAGCTGTCTGGCATTTTGACAGTACAATAACCCATAATTCTTTCTGCCACTCAACACTTCAAGGTTAGCATTTTGTAGTTTGCTCTCAAGGAGTATTCATTTAAATTTGCAAGAGGCAAAGAGTTGAGTGCTGCCTCATACCTATTCTTTGATTTATTCTTTATTTATTTGCATGATCTCTTTTACTTCCTATAACATTTCTCCATATATGAGTATATATGTGTATGTGTATTACATTCCTGCAACTTTGGGAAATGGGAGTTTATGCCTCTTACCATGTTCCTTTCCGCATGTAGTTTGGGAGCAGGGTATGAAATCTCTCTGAAGTTCTAGAGAGACCTTCAGCCATGGGCAGGTTGAAGCCTGTCTGTGATTCCTATTTGCAGTGTAATGAAATGAGAAGTGTTCACATTACAAAGTAATACACAACTTCTTCCAGAGCGATCACGCTGTCCCATAGCTGCCTTTACAAAAGGTTTATTTGTCTCATGGGAGAGAACCACCTGCTCTCAGTACTGCCTCTCAGGCTCCACTCATGATACTTCAGTGCTACTGGGTTAGTCAGGTTTCTCTGCTTCTATACAGGATGGAGTAGACACATTCTGTGCTGGTCTAACTGAAATGGATGATTCTGATTGGAAATAAGAACAATGGAATATGAGTTAGAAAATTTGGGTTTTGGCTAAATTGCTGACTAGCCAATATTTTTGGGGGGAGGGGTGAAATAAACTTCTTAGTTTCCCCATCCCTAAATTTGGGATGAATGAATGCATGAAAAAAGCAGTTATTAGTCACTCACCACGTGTCAGGTACTGTGTCAGGTGCTGAGACTACAAATATAAGTGTGAAGGTCCATGTCTTTGAGGAGTTTGCATTCTAATAAGGGAAGACAACACCTGGAGGGGAATGGGACTAGGGAAGAGTATTTTGGATGGAGGAATCATAGGGTAAGTGACTGACATGGCCTTTCTAGCAGTGGATTATTGTTATCAAAGCTATAGTTGGAAGGAGGCATTGGGAGCAGAGGCATAACCCACTTCATGGGATTGTAATGGGCTTAAAAAGAAACAATAGATTAATAAACCCATTGGATAAGGATAGAATAAGGAAAGGACCTGTGGTTTTGTTGATATAGGAAACTCCAGAGTGAAGAAACTCCCTCAATCAATACAGGTTGGTATAGTCTGGAGACATGGGGAACTTGAGTCCTAGAGTCTCTGAGAAAGTAAATTTCTTGTCCCATAGTATATGTTGGAACTTGAATCTGAGATGTACTTCAAGGCCAACTCTCAATTCACTATGCCAAAGCATCCCCTTACTTGCCTTCACACAAGTATCTTGAAAACTTTAGAAGGATCCACACAAATATAGCCCATTGTGTTGCCCCAAACAGATGCATTAATACCAAATCCCAACTAATGACCTAATTTTGCAATAATGCCACAGAATCCTAGTGTTAAAATGATCATTCCTCCATCACATTGTTTTACCTAACTTTATTTTTTGCAGACTCCATTAATAACACTAAGTAAAGTATGCCTGAATTTAGACATTATTACTATGATGATTTGACATTCTATGTATACTCACCTTACTAACTTACTTTTTTAAACATCTGACACATGTTTTATTCTTTTTCCACTGAAGCTTTGACTTATTTCATTGAGTATCACTTTGGTTCCATTTGCCATGGGGAGAATACATTTAGTGAACTGTAGTTCAATAGACATGGCTTTATTTGGGGAGCCTCCAGAAAATTTCAGAGTTGGAGAACATCATTTTAGCCATAACTCAAATCACCCTCAATATCTCCAGGTTGTGTGTTACTACCTAGGTTAGGCTACCTCATCATATTACAAACCATCAGGGATTTCAGAGAGGGTGGAGATGTATACCACACCATTGTATGAAGTATAGAGGGGGGAGTTTAGGATGAAGTGTATTTACAATAAAAGCAGATATACAAATATGTGATGGATCTGTGATTTGTAAGCATGGGAATAGCCAGTGTGTAAACTCCCTCCATCAGTGCTGACCACAACTCATATATGACTTAATAGG
The DNA here is from genome assembly GCA_011680675.1 of Gymnobelideus leadbeateri. Lineage (NCBI taxonomy): Eukaryota > Metazoa > Chordata > Mammalia > Diprotodontia > Petauridae > Gymnobelideus > Gymnobelideus leadbeateri. The sequence goes on along the minus strand of WOXC01008705.1, from coordinate 808,281 downwards.
TAATTAAGTAGTTGTCCGAATCATATAGACATTAAATGTCTTGCCCATCGTCACACATCTAATGAGTTTCAGAGGTGGAATTGGAGCCCGGGTGTTCCTGATTCCAAATCCTACACTATATGTACCATACTGTGTCACCACTCAAATAAAAAGTGACTAGACAAGAGCTGTGGTTTGGGTTTCTTTTTTATTTTGGTATAGTGAACATTCAATGAAGGTGCTCGCTGCCAGTACACATTGAACCTTCTTTGCAATTGATAGTCTTCAAGAGTTATCTGGATCACTGAGACTTTGAGTGACTTTCCCAGAGTCACACAGCTAGGGAGAATCATAGATAGCACTTAACCTCAGGTCTTTCTAACTCCTGAGGATAGCGCTCTATCTACTATGACATTATATCTTCATATGCTTTTGCTAAAAAAAAAAAAGTTTGGAAAGTCCAGTGTAGTTTCTAACCGACCTGATACCCAAAGAGGCAGAAAGTGTTTGTTTTGATTTAAAGCATTGAGGGCGTGAGAAAAATTGTTCTATTAGTACTGAGCTCTAAGATTCAGTAAACTTTTTTTTTAAGAAAAATTCAACCCTATCACTTTAAAGGTGCATTTAAGTGCCACACTTTTAAAGTTCAGTCTGAGGGAGAAATGGCATGACCTGGTTGTGGCCACAGACTTTGGGAATCTGAAAAGGGTTTGAATGCCATGTCTAGGTTATTTAAATCATTAAAATTCCTTGTGTTGGAAAAATGAGTATGAAGTCCCTCCAAGGTGGGAGACCTGTGTGTCACCAGTTCTGTTATTTTTGCCAGGCAAATGACTCCCACACTAAAATAAAGAGATTGAGATGCCTACAAGTGAGTCTCATAGGTCTTCTTTCAAAGGGCTTTTCACTTTGAGCAGCCCAGCCTGGGCATGGCTTCCTCTAATTTCAAGATGGCCAGAGGGATGATGGTGATGATATTCATGCCTTACCACCTCAAATGGGATTTCTGTTGATAGTGTTCTCACTTCTGTTCATTCTTTTGGTCCTTGGAAGAGCCCTGTGCTGGGAATTACAAGGACCCCCACGCTCCTTTTACTGGGGGGAGAGTGATTTGGCCAAGGTTACCCAGAAAGTGAGGGGTAGAACTGGGGCAAGAATGAACAGAGCTCCTAGGCCAGTACACTCTCCACTTTACTGTGTTGGTACTTCTGAGTCATGTCAGCATACTTAGGAGAGGGATACTGGCTTAGTGCTTAGTGTCTGAAAGCTTATGGGCAAGTTCACTCTGTCTAGGTAGTGGGTAGGGCTTCTATTATATGTGTTGTGTATACATAAAGACACGTGTGTTTTTTCTTAAACTAGAACTATGATTCACCCCTGTGAGGAACTCTTGGTGAGGAACACTCTTCACCAATGTAGGCCAAACCCTGCTCTGGAACTACAGGATTAGGGAGTTGTCTGGGTCACTGAGAGATTCAGGTACAGGCTAAAGGTTGCTTAGCAGATATGAAACAGAAATGAGACTTGAATCCTGATCTTCCTGACCTGAGTCCAGTTTGCTATGCTCCATACCATGCAGCTTTATGTGTATGTGTATGTGTTGACATGTGTGAGTACTTGCCTGTGCACATACATGTATATCTACATTTGTGTATGTTTATATATGAATACATATTCACCTGGATATATATTTTGAGATATAAATGTCAAGATAAAATCCATATCAATATATTTTTTCTCTCCTCTGTCTATAAATTATAGATCTATTATCTATTTATCTATTATGTATGGTGTTTCAAAGCGACTACAAGCTTAAACACTGCACTAAAACTTTTGGGACACATGCTGTACCTGTGTGTCCGTGTGTATAGATTCTCATTATTGCCTTCCCAGATATTTCTGTAAGCAAACATCATTTCCTGTGTGTGAAAGACACCTAGTACTTGGCAGCTTCCATGTATAGAATCCCCAGGGGCTTTGGGGTTATCCTCTAGACTGAACCGCTATTTAGGGAGTGTGAGAAGTGATATATATCTGTATCCATAACTGGTAAGATTTAATGCCCTTTCATCTTTGTGCCCGATTAGGGAGTGATTCTAGCATCCAGGGGTGGAGGACCTTGCTGGGATGATAAACCGCAATTGTTAATGTACCTGAACAGTATCTCTAACACTCCTTTCTCCCCTCACCTCCATAATCTCTACATGAGAAAAGAACCACATGTTTTCCCCCTCCCCACCTATACTCTCCTTCAATGGAGGTTGAGGAACATTAAAGAAGGAAACCAGAGTAGGGATAACAGGCTCATGACCTTCATCCATTTCTGGTTCCCCAAGATGGGTTTTCCCCTTTAATTTGAGGCTCTCTCTCAGTGGGTAATTAGGAAATCAAGCCTGCCCTCTTCTCTATTCCAGAGATATTGGGAGCACTCTCATTTTCCCTTGGTGTAGCCATACTCCTCTGCTTCAAAACCTTTCCCATGCTACGTGGGTTTCTTTATTTTATTTTCCAATAAACAACTATTTATTTTTTTCTACCTCCCACCTACCCCCAGTTTAAATGAAAATGAAATCCCTTGCCGCAAGTATGCATAATCAAGCAAAATAGGTCCCCACACTGTCCAGGTCTGAAAATGCATGCCCCTTGCATCTTCAATCCACTTCCTGCCCCCTTCAGGAAATTGGTAGCATAGTTCACTACAATAAATAAGGAATTCCTTCCAGATTGTAAGAATAGGACTATACTATATTTATAATGAAAGCAGATACTCAACTAAAGGGGAGAACTGTGATGACATGAACCTGCAGAATTCCCTGTGAGGAAGCTCTCTCCAGCAATACATATTGTAATTCCTCTATGACTTAGTAATTAATAATTAAAGCATTAGCTCAGTCCCATAGAGTTTGAATGACTCATTTTCTGGTCACAAAGTTAGTAAGGGTGACCATCTGCTGTGCAATAGCTTTGCTCCTTCCTCTGAGGGTGACTGCCTCGCCTCTATGGGCACTCTTTTCCCATGAACCTTTTCATGCTTCATCCTTTGCATCTGTGGTTGCTTTGATTTAGTGTGAACCCGGTAAGCCCGTGGAGGCTTGACTATTGAGCACAGGGTGGTCTAGTATAAAGAGTATAAGATTAGAAGTCATGAATCCAGGGCTCCAGTTCTAATCACAGTCCTAGTTCTGGGGCTGTATGACATGGGGCAAGGTGCTTTATCTTTCTGGGCCTTGCTTTCTTCATCTGTTGAATGAAAGGATCGAATTGTAAGGTTTGTGAGTTATGATGCTGACCGGCTCTTTGAATAGTCCATGTTCAAAACTTTCTTGAATTAAACAGTCCCTCTTTCCCCAGTCATCCCATTTTGCAGCTCTGGTGACCTGTCAATTGATCCTTATGAGGAGTTCCCTGTTATTATAGCAGAATTTGGTATGTTGTATTAATGGCATTACTGTTAGGTAGTCGGTCAATGGGTCATTCATTAAGTATTTTGTTTCAGGAGCTATGCCATCAGACAGTCCTGCTCAAAGTACCATTATGTAGGCTATACCTAGATTTTGTAATTTGCTAGACTGAGCTCCTTGAGGGCAGGAACTGTTTTTTGGTCTTTGTATCCCAGCACTTGGCACAGTGCCTGGCACATAGTAGGGGTTTAATGCTTATTGACATGACTGACTGATCATTTATTGTCTTCCCTATGAGCTTGTAAGATCCTTGAAGGCAGAGAATGGGTCCTTTGTATTATAGTGTGTTTTAGGTAGTAGGTATTCAATCAATAAGCATTTATTTGTGCCTGGTTCCAACTAGGCTCTGTACTAGGAGCTATGGTTATGAAGACAAAAGAATGTGCTGTCTTTACTGTCAAATAGGTTGCACTCTATTAAGAAATATTGAGAGAAAGAATGAAAAAAATAGCAGGTGGATCTTATTTCTGTAGAAATGTGAAGAGCTATGATATTAATGAGTTAAAATGCATAGAACACGTTCCCAGTACTGCAAAAACAGAATGTTTGAGGAACCTGCAACACCATCTTGGCAGATGAGAAAATGGAAGCCTGGGGCCTCAATGACTTAGCCATGTTGAAGGACATCAGGAACTGCTTGGGGTGAGGGAGGGGAAGTAGTGGGACTAAGCTTGTGATACCAGGTCTCCAAACCCAAGCCCTGTGCCGACCTCTGAAAGTCTGTAGTTTGAGGGAGCAAGTGTGACTTTGTTCCCTGGCTTTATCTCTGCCGGTCTTCTGAACAGCCACCATGGCTCCAAAGGCATACAGAGATTCTTTGTTTTGCCAGTCCCTCATCTAAATGTTGGAAATTTCCATCACAAATGTTTGCTTCTGGATTGGTGTTTCTGTTTCTGTAATACCTGGCTTAAAGAAATAAGCTCCTTGAAGATGGCGTTTGAGGGGTGGCTGAGAAAAGGGGGTAGGATTTCAGATCATGTGCTTCTCCAGTTTTTCCTCCTTTTTTCTTGCTTTCTGCAGGAAGTTGAAATATGTGATTCGTGGAACCGTTTTGACTTTTTTTTTAAGAAGAAAGAACAGCTTATAAAAAAAAAAGTGAGGCTTCAAATGCATCTCTGTGGTGAGATGCCAAGTCACCCAATCCAGGGATTTCTTCTTGAGCTGGGTTCCAGCAGGAATAGGCTTTGCTTAGGTATTCATTTCAGTGGCATTGACAATACTGACAATATAATTGACCTAAAAAGTTCTGGATTTCCTGTTAATGCACTTTAGAAATGTACATCAACTACAAAAAAAAAATCATTTCTATCTACATTTCACTTGATTTCCATTTTCAAGAGAGAGGCTTCATCATTATTATTCTATTTGAATAGCACTGATATCTTGAGAGATGGAAGGAGATTTCTATTGTACGCTAGAGTACTTTATTTCGATATTTTCTTTGTCTGATTATACATGATAAACACACATTAGTGACATTTCGTGCATGTTTGGAAGATAAATGGGATATCTCTTTAAACCATTCCTGACACTTGCTAACCTGTGAGCTTAATGGCATTCTCTCTTTGATTCAATAATTTGTCTGTCAAAAAAAAAGCTTGGCTGACATTCTCCTTGTTGTGGGACTGAAATGGAAAGAAATCTCTTTTCTTGAAGATAATTTTTGAAAATCGAGGGGAACATTTTAGGCTAAAAATGTTTTAGAAAATTATTTTGGTTTTGTGTGTGTGTGTGTGTGTGTGTGTGTGTGTGTGTGTGTGTGTGTGGGCTAGGGGAGACAGTAGAGATGGAAGAATCTGGAGCTCCAACATTACAAGGAGCTCTTACATGTGGCAAATGATAAAAGAGACACTATTAGCTGAGACAGAAAGTCCTCTTGAAATAATCAGCAAATGTGTGAAATCTTATAAAAGAAGATTGCTTCTGCTAGAGAAGGCTCGTCAGCCTTTGCTAGACTGTTGTTGAGTTGGTTTGTCTTGACCTTTGTGCCTACGTGGGTCTGTGTGCATTCCTCACCTGCCTGCCTCTGCCTCAGTGTGTCTCTCTTGTCCCACAACCAGCCTGCTCATTCTGTGTTGAAGGGAAGGGAGAGGAGATACAAAAGTCACCTACAGTTTAGCCCCTGGACTCTTCATGCCATGATTTTGGAATGGAGGAAAATAAACAAACCACAGAGCTCGCTGGAAGGATGGCTAAGGTTGGAGAGAGGAAAGACTTGATTTGAAGGGCTCTCTGAAGGCAGCCACCTAGTACATCAGTGATATATTCCACAGGCAGAGTTGCTAGGAAGTTATTTGCTCAGAGTAAAGACTACAAATCTCACCTGGACAAAAGTCGGAATGAAAAACACCATCAAGAACCTATATAGCTCATCACACTAACAGAGGAAAGTAGAAACCTAGGACATTGATGTGAGATCCTTCTGGGAAAGCCATAACTCTCCCAAGGGAGATACCACTTGGGCAATGAAGGGGAAGAGAACACCTCAGGCTGTCCTCTCTGAGAGCATCTCATTTCAGGTAATTCTTTGTACTTACTAGGTGCTAAACGTTGCTTCTGAGCCACTGACACATTGCAAGTGTTTCTGGTTTCCTTTGAATTCAGTGCTTTGGGTCAAAGCCTTATCTCCCCTTCCTAGTTCTGACTCTGTCCATCAGGTTCCTATTGAAGGTGTTCCTATAGAATGTCTGAATGTTAGTGTCTTACCTGACCTTCAGAAGAACTATTGTGTGACCCCATGCCTCCTGCCTCCCATATTCCAATTCTAGTGCTACCTTGGAACAGGCATATTCTTCAGAAATGTTGTGATGTTTTATTTAGATGAAAAGCTTTCCATTGAGACCAGCTACTGTTAGAACTGGAAGAGTTCTACAGGTCATCTCGTCCAACCCTTCCCTTTTACAAGGGAAGAAACTGAGGCCTAGAGAAGTAAATGACATCACAATAAAACAGAACCCTTCTCACAAGCTCATCTAACATTGATGACACTTCATCTGACTTGTGATTCTCTGCCATGTGGTAATACTTTATCACTAAAGGAAGTATATCTCTATACAGTAATTACTACTCCCCCACCCCAGGCTAGCACAGTGGTTGTCACATGGTAGATATGTAAATGCTTGTTGATTGATTGAGAATGTCAGAGCCAGGATTTGATTCCCAGAGTTCTGGTGTTATTTCCAATATGATACGCTGCCCACTCTGCCTCCCTTATGCAATTTGGGTGCTGCTGGTAGGGTCCATGATTCATAACTTCTTTCTTTCTTTCTTTCTTTCTTTTTTTCTTTCTTTCTTTCTTTCCTTCTTTCTTTCTTCCTTCCTTCCTCCTTCTCTCCCTCCTTCCCTCCCTCCCTCTCCCTCCCTCCTTCCCTTCCTTCCTTCCTTCCTTCCTTCCTTCCTTCCTTCTTTCCTTCCTTCCTTCCTTCCTCCCTTCCTTCCTTCCTTCCTTCTTTCCTTCCTTCCTTCCTTCCTTCCTTCCTTCCTTCCTTCTTTCCTTCCTTCCTTCCTTCCTTCCTTCCTTCCTTCCTTCCTTCCTTCCTTCCTTCCTTCCTTCCCCTCACTTATACCTATGCTACTTGAAGGAAGATGAGAGGATTACTGGTTCTGACTGTTGATCCTTGAGGTCCATTCCTGTTTGGAATGGGGGAGGGTTCAAGACTCAGTACCTTTCATATAAAAAAGTACAATCCACTTAGTGACCCAAATATGTTTTACTAGCCTGCCTTCAGGAGATCACCAAAGATATAATATCAGTGGTAGTGATCTTTGTTCTTCACAAATGGCCTGGACTCTCCCTGGAAAAGGCTATCTGTAAGACTGCTCTAAAAAGCACCAAGTTCCCTATTATGGTTGGATTGGGAGTTGTGGGGGGTGACCCTCCTCTTAACTTCCCTGAGGCTTCTCAGAAGACATGTTCTTTTTTTTTTTAACCTCTACTCAAGGACTGCTTGCCAATCATCTCTTCCAGAGGGACATTTTCAGCTGAATGAAAAGGGGAGTGGGGGTTTCTACAAAGCACTCAGTTCTTGGTCTGAGGGGAGGGGCTATAGATTGGAGTTGAGGGAAAAATGAGGAAGGGGACTGGCAGGATCTGAGTCAGGTAATTATCTCATTCGAACATAACCAGACAGTAACAGTGGACACGGGGGACTTTCTGCTTTTACCACCTATCATATGGCAGAACCCTGTAGTGAAGAGCTCTGAAGTAGGTCTTGGAGGTTGGAGGTCCTATGGACCTCTGGTTATGTGTCCACTTTATGGGGATTAGAGATCATGCAGGAATAATTCGACTATTTGTTTCTTATTCTTCTTTCATCTATCAAATTAGGGAATAGATGTGACAGATAATATCTAAGATTTTGATAGACCATAGGTCGGATCACTGGATAACATGCTGGATTTGCTACTGGGAGAGGGTGGACTTTTTCTCCATTCTTGCCCTTGGTCACTCCCCTCTCTTCTCTTCTTCTTTGAGGCAGTGATGCAAGGGCACTGGCCTTGGAGTCTGGAGAGATTGGGGTCCAAATACCCCCTTTTATTAGCTGTTTGACCATTGGAGGATCATGTAAACTCTCTGACCTTCAGTTTCTTTATCTATAAAATAGGGACACTAATACTCATACCTGTAACAGAGGACAGTTTGGGGAACTAACTGGGATAATGCATATAAAATACTTTATGAAGGATAAGCCCTTATACAAATAATAGCTGTTATCTCTCATAATCGTCATCAATTATCATCTGGGACCATGCCATGAAAGTAAGATAGGAAAGCAGTCTTTGCATTCCAAGAAAGCCAGAGGAGAGAGGTTATTGTACTAAAAGTCATATGTTGGGGCTTGTGGGTTGAGTTTGGGTATAGCCCTGCAAGCATCTGAGATATGAAGAGTTCCACAAATACAGATGTGTAGGTTGAATTGTAATTGCAGAAGGTAAAAGAGAATAAACCAAGACTATATCAATGTAATATTTATATGCTTGACATAAAGAGAGGCTGCTAGGTGGTTCAGTGGATAGAGCCCTAGACTTGGAATCAGGAAGACCCTAGACACTTACTAGCTATGTGACCCTGGGCAAGTCGCTTAACTCTATTTGCCTCAATTTCCTCATCTGTAAAATGAGCTGGAGAAGGAAATAGCAAACCACTCCAGTATCTTTGCCAAGAAAAGTCAAAATGGGGTCACAAAGAGTCAGATGTATCTCACTTCACTGAACAACAATAATTATCAACACATGGAAGAAACTTATGTCAGGTTCTTGATCCAGAAAAGTCAGTGCTCAAGGTATTCAAAGGAGGAGAGATCATTGTAGGTTGATATGGTCAGTAAAAGCCTTGGGCCATAGAGGGTCCCTAGTAGTCAATGAATTAACCCACCTGAACCATAAATCCCCACTACAATTTTCTGGTCAAGGAATCATTTTGACACTATCCTAATAAACCCATAGATAGCTGTGGAACTCTCTGCTTCAGATGGCTGCTCATTATTTTTGGGTAGAACTTTATGGAGGGGGTGGGACTTGGGATGGGCCTTGAAGGATAGGTTGGATTTTGAATAGACTGGGTAGAATGGAGCCAGGGACAATTCTATTCCTCTTCAGCAGGAGAAATAATAATGTATTGGAGAACCTGTTGGGACCATGAGCCTGGTTTAGAGTTTCATGTTACCTTGGACAGATGACTTAACCTTTCTGAGACTTTGTGTCCTCACCTATACAATCAGGAGAGTGAGACTTGGCCTTCTTGGATCATAGGGTGGTTTTGAAGATCAAAGGAAATAATTCACTTAAAAGTGCTGATTAAGCAATAAAGAGTTATCCAAATAGAAGTTGTTATTCTAGTCAGGGGAAACTCTTACTGTAGAACCTCTAAAAATATACCAGATAAGTGAGTGATTAGACTGTGGCCTTGCCAACCCATTGTAGATGTCTGAGGCTCCTTCAGGACCTAGAGGGTAAGGGGTCTTCCTTGGGCCTATCCAGGTGGTAAAGGAGCCCAAATAAACTCTGAGCATTTCTTGGGACCTTGAAAGGGAACTTCAGCAAGAACAACAAAAAAGGCCAGACCACAACAAAGCTGAGCTAGGGGGACCCCTTTCACAGACACATAAATATTTAATAACATCTGTCTACAACCAATCTAGGAGAAAAAAAAATCTTTAAATAGACTGCTAGAAAGGCCAAAGCCTGAATTTTAATTGTATTCTGAATTACTCCCATTAGTCAGTGGCTATGATTTTTCCTTAATGCAGGGTAAATCTTTGTTTGTTTTTTTCCTTAGGAGGGGTGTGTGAATTATTAGCAGTCTTTAAAAATATAATGCTGTCCCTACTAAAAAATAAACTAAGATTTCTTAAAAAAAAAACCAACTAAATAAAAAGATGTGGTATTTTGAGAGCATGAACTAGGTAGGATGGCAAAGACAGTGCAAAGAAGAGATTTCATTTTAAAAGACGTTCTTTGTGCCCCTTGGTATGCTGATACTATCCGTAGTTCTGCTGATGGTTATGTACTGTGTTGGATAGTCTCATTCTCTGTGGTATCCCAAAAGTCTTACTTCAGTTTTAAGCTATTAAATATATACATGTATATGCATATACATATATGTACATACACACAAAGCACACATATATGTATGTGTATTTATAATATATGTATTTACCTTCATATACATATAAGCAAACAGCTATGTATACATAAATATAATACATGTATATGAACATGCATGTAACACACATAATATACGCTTAGACATACATGTATTCATTCATGCACATGTCCTAGGTGTCTTAGTATACTATAAATAAGTTGTATATCATGTATAATGATATATTTGATGTATACATATATTACATTCTATGCATGTGTATGTAATATACACTTATGTATATATCACACACATCTTTATCATATGTAATTTTTATCCTATTTTTATGCATTGTTTCTAACAGCTGATTTAAGCATCTTGTCGGATATACAGCTTGTATCTCACGCTCCCAGATTTCGACAGTTGAAGTGCTCAAATTGAACCATTTTGTTCTCTGTAAAATAAACCCAGGGCCATTATGCATGATTTTTCATTCACCAACCTCTCTCCTCCAATCTCCCCCCTCCCCTCTCCTCTCCTTTGCCTCCTCCCTCTGCTCTCTGTCTCTCTCTTCCCTCTCCCTCCTTATTCCAGCATAGCTGCATGGGGAGAGCAGCATTCTAGAGGAGAGTCGTGTTTTCAGTCCAGACATGTCAACTTCAATCTGTGGCAATTTGGTGTGAAATCTGTAGGATGGTGTAGGGTGGCAAGGTCAGCGCCCATCCCCCATAATTGATCTTGCTTATTCATCTGCTTCCCGGGTAGGTTTCTCTCCCCACGATGGCCTTTGTTTGGGTAAATGGTTTGAAGATTTACTATGGTTCTTCATCCTGGAGAAGCTCACCCTGCTGCCCAGGTCTCTTGTCTGTGGCTTTGCTAGGGCAGCACATGCTGGCATTCTGGACAGAAAGGTCTTTTGCTCCCAAATGGAAATGAAGAGGACATCTCCTTGTATAACAATTAAGACCATTTTCAGACTAATTTACTACAGAATTACTCAGTACAGCCCCATGTACATGAGTATGAAAAATGTTAATTGGTATTAAAGTCTGAAATCTGAAAGAATTTATAGACGTAAGCAAAAGGGAGTACCAGGAATCCCATTCATCTGGGTGATGGGTTGGAGTCTTCATTGACACTTTTCAGATTATTTTAAAAACCCATGATAATGATGAATCTGAATGTAGTCATTTATTCTATTTTGGGTCATTAACCCTTGTGCTGCTTACGGCAGCAAATGACTTCATCTGAAATGATTAGTGTTCTTGATGGTTTGGATACTTAGGGGTCTCTCAAGCTCTCATCTGAAAATCAATTTTTAGTAAGTGGCAAGGATGAGGAGTTCCTTTTGGTTTGGGAGTTTTACAGAGATATGCCTAGGACAGCCCTCTCCCCCTCACCCCCTTTGGTAACATGTAAGTTTTCAATAGACGTATCTCCATACAATCCTAAAAATAGAGAGTGTTTCATCCCTTCCACTTTCTTCAAATTGGTATGGAATAGTGAGGGGGAGGGTGGGCCTAGCCAGACCAAGGAAGCTCCTTTTGCCAAAGCAAAAGAAACTTGTATTTGGGAGCTTGTTGTTCAGAAAGAGCCCACCACGGACTTTATTAAAAGGCTTATTTTTTTAAATGGGGACAAGGATTGTAGTTTGAGGAAGAAAAAGAAAAGAGAGAGCCTCCATCTACTAATCCTGCCCACAGACAGAATAAAATAGTTTGAAACCATTGTTTTGATTTCCATTGACTGAAGGCTGGAGGGGCTTTCTTGACTAAAGCTGTTCAATCTGTGGCAATTGAATCGCTTTTTTTTTTTTTTTTTGGCCTAGTGAACCCTTTCTCTAGATGACCTTGAAGCTGAATTATCTCATCTTTTGGAAGAAAATTCCAATTGCATCAGATTCCAAGACTGAGGCTGCCTTCTATCTTAGGGTGTTGGATAAAGAAAGGTCATTGCCAGGCACCTCCAACCTAAAAGATCGAGTGTGTGGACTCCTGGTCAGTGGAGAATGTGGCTGTCAGCGCTAGCTGGCCTCCTCCCAAGTGGCTTGAGCCAGCCTTGCTGAGGGTGGCGCCTGGTCTGGGCAGTATGGGGGAATCCTGGAGATTTTCTATCATTTTACAAAGCTGTGCCTGCTACACCCTCTCTGTTACTGCTCCCCAGCTTTCTCATGGCATAAGCATGTGGGGAACCAGCTTTCTCTGGTCCCTTACTCTTCAGAAACAACTGAATTAACAGGCCTCTGTGAGAACTGGTTGTCAACACTTACTGGGTGCAGAAAACACCTGATACTCTATTGATGAGAGAGTGGTGCAATTGACTTCACAGGCCTCATTGTCCTTCCCATCCAACCCCTGAATACCTGTCATTGGCTTTAATTACATTAAAGCAGATTCCTCCCCTCCACCACACACACACACCACACACACACATACACACACACACACACACACACGGAAATGCTTTCTCTTACGAAAAAAGGATTCCTCTTCTTAAAAAAAAAATCTAAATTCTGAGTATCCTCCACAGGGGTGTGTGTGTGTGTGTGTGTGTGTGTGTGTGTGTGTGTGTGTGTGTGTGTGTGTGTGTGTGTGTGACTATACCTCAGCTTCCTTTGGTCAAATGGTCTGGATCAGAGGGGACACTTTATTTCAAGTAAAGTAAAGATGATTTTAACCTGAATTTTATGACATTTCCAAATGCTGGCTAGTTTTCATGGGTTGGCCAGAGTTTGGTTGATTTGGTGTGATTGGAATGCCCCTCTACCCAGCCTGGGTTAGGGACTGTTAGTACTTGATTTGGGTCAGTGACCATTAACACCCAGTCTGAGTCTGGGACCTTGAGCAGCCAGTGGATTCAGTGGCAATCAGGCCTCACCAAGAGACTGGCAAAACTAACACCATCCCAAGCCTAAGAGCAGCTTAGTATTAACTTCTTGGTGGTCTGAGGCCCTGGTCAGCTTTTCCATTTGTCTCTCTGTGGTTGTTCTGGCCAGACTGCCCGCCTTTGGATACTCTTCCTTTCGAGCTTCTCCCTCAACAGGCTCAGTAAATATTCCAGTCTGAATATTCAGCTGCGGAGTCATCAGTTCTGACAGACGGCTGCCTCTTAGCCTCCCCCCCACCTCCAACCCCCCTTCCTCACTTCATCTTTCCCCTGTCATAATGCACCCTTTGGCAGAATTTTTCCGAGAGCTAAATGTGAGTCTCAAAGAGATGCCGTCAAGGTATTTTTCATAATTTTCAAAAGTAATTTCCTCAAACCCCCACCCCCACCCCCCCTTGCTCTACCCTCTACTCTTGGTTATAATTATGTCTTAGCAGCAGACGACCAAAATCAACTACTCAGCCTATTCCCTTCCTCCAAGACCTCTGCCTGTTTGTGACTTTTACTGTAGGGCTAGCCTGAATGAGTTGGGTCCACTTGTGGGCAAAGGGGAGGCCCTCATTGCTTTGCTTTTGTGGGAATCCCATAGGTAAAAATATATTCTTCTGTTAATAAGGAAAATGAAATAGATCCCAGGTTCTACATCTTTTTTTTCTGTCAGTGAATATTAGAACTTAGAGACAGACTTTAGAATCTGTCTATTCTAACCTTGTCATTTTTACAGATGAGAAATTGAGTCATGAAGAGGGGATGTGACTTTCCAAAAATTATACAGCAGTTACTTAGCAGAACTAGCATTTGAACTCAGATCTCCTGGCTCTTAAATTGAATACTCTTTTCACCATACCATGCTGTTCTCAAGAGGCTCCGTTCCCCCTTTGGAGCTTGAGATGGGATAGAGCTAAGCGGAAGGATATCCAGTTTTGTTTTGTTGTTGTTTTTAAGGAGCAGGTATTTATTTCCTTCTATTTCTCTGTGAAAGTGAAAATGGCTCTATATATCCACTTCTACCTTGCCATGTCTCTCTTTCTGTCTCTCTCATTTCTCCCTCTCTCCCTTTTTCTGTCTCCCTCCTTTTTCTTCCTTCTTCTCTCTCCCCCTCCTTCTCTCCGTCCCTCCCTTCCCTCCCTTTTATTTTCTCTCTTCAGAAAGAAAAAAAAATCAGAAAGTTAGAAACAGAGCTAAGAGAACTAAGCAATGTATCAAAAAAAGCCTGACACCATATACAACATTCAACATCCATAGTCCCCAACTTCCACAAAGATGGTAAAGTAAGGGGAAATACTTTCTCATATTTCTACTTGAGGACCAAGCTTGTTTATTATAAAACTCAGCAATCAGTTTCAATTGTGATTTTCATAGTTCTCTCTTATTTATAAGGAATTCTGAACCCAGAAGATTACAAGGGAGAATTATCCCAGAAACAGAGCTAGGCAAAAGGTCTGGCCATCTTGTCTACTGTCATAATGGATATAAAGTGGGGCAAGTAGAATACTGTGTCTTCCCACTTTAGGGGCCAGCCCTGAAACTTCTAAGGGGCATGAAAGGGGCATGTGATGGTATGACCATTTCATATCCTTCATATGTAGTTGGCAAGGGGTGTAAGCAAAGAAAACACTAAAAGTAAAACTCAGGAGACTTTTCTTGTCCCATCTCTACCAGGAGCTAGCTTTGAGAAGATGCCCTCAGCTACCTTATCTGTCAAAACATCTTTGAGGCCAAATATTCAAACAAGGCTTAGAAAATGGCAGCATAGCCTTAAGCAATTGCTATTCTAATTTGAATATCTCATCCCTTTCTCTCTCTCTCTCCACATATATATATATATACACATACACACACACACATAATTTTTAAAATTTTTTAATTTTTCTTTTGCCAAAAAAAGCCAGGGGAGAGGATGGAAGGGTAAAAGAGAAAACCTGGAGAGAGGGATGTGAAACAGAAGAGTATCTGAGGTGGATGTGGACATTTTAGAGTAGCTTTTACCAGCTCAGAAGGCACTTGTGGTTCCTTTCAGTTATGTCTGACTCTTTGTGACTACATTTTAGGGTTTTCTTGGCAAATTTACTAGAGTGTTTTGCATTTCCTTCTTTAGCTCATTTTACAGATGAGGAAACTGAGGCAAACAGGGTTAAGTGATTTTCTCAGTAACCCACAGATAGTGAGTGTCTAAGGCCAGATTTGAACTCAGGAAGATGAGTCTTCCTGATTTCAGGCCTGGAACTCTTTGCAATATGGAATCACCTAGCTGCCCTCTGAAGGCACAGAATGAAATAAAAATCTTCAAGAAAAGGCAAAAAAAAATCCTGGAGTTTCAATCTACTTTGTTCTACTCTCCATCAAGCCTTTGTGGCTAGTCCCAGGTCTCTACCAAAGGAGATTCTCCTTAGGATTAGCTGGAGATTTTGCTAAGGTGGATTGTCTGAGACCACATTAAAAATATGGCTAAAGTCTTTGCTCTGAGAAGCATCTAGAGAATGTCCTTTCCTTTTCCATTTCTCATAGTTCTGGGGTGGCAGAGGTAACTAGGTATAAGGTAAAGGCAACAGGTGGAAATAAACAGTAAAATATTGAGAGGGGAAAGGTAGCTTTCTATGGAGGACCATACACTTAGGGCTAGGATACACCTTAAATGCCCCTTCATTTTATAGACAAGCAAACTGAGTCACAGGGAGCCTAAATGCCTTGCAGTGTCACACAGCTAGAGTGGCTGATGTAGAATGTCTGACTCCAAGTACCGTACTCTAGCCAGTATTCCACACTACCTCAGAAAGATTGCAAACTGATTAGAAGCAAAGTCTGTGACCTTTTCTGTCCCAGGGATAATCAACTTGCCCCAAACATTAGGAGATTTTTATTTTTTAGGAGACTTTTACTTTGAAAGTAGGCAGACGAACCATCTCTCTGCCTCCATGTATATTTACAAATACCTATTTTTAAAAAATCATTTAAAAGTGAATATCTTTATTTTTGATACTCCTACATTTCCCAGTATACTCCCCTTCTCTATTCCAAAGAGCCATTTGTCCTTTAAAGTTTTTTAAAAGAAAAAAAAATTGACAAAATTTATCCACACATCAACCAAGTCTGACATTTTATGTAGGATTCAACAACCATAATTCTCCATGTCTGCAAAGAAGAAAGAGAGCTGCATTCTCATATCTTTTATTTGGGGCCAACGTTAATATCATGCTCATGTTCAGAGCTAGAAGGGAACTCAGAAAGTATATAGTCCAACCCCTTCATTTTACAGATAGGAGACTAAGGTATAGGAACTTGAGTAACTTGGCCAAGGTCACACTATTAGTAAATTGCTGAGCATGATTTAAGATGTTAGTCTAAACTCAATTCTCCCAAATTCCTTTCCAATTTTCCCAGCAATTTTTTGAATCAAGTATTGAGTTACTCCCAAAAATTTTATGTTCACAAGTTTATTGAACACTGGGTTATTGAAGTCAGCTGTTTCTGATTCTTTATTATCTGGATCATTCCATTGATCTTTATTTTCATTTTTTAAGTCATACCAAAATTTTTTTAATGTTTGTGGTTTTTAAGCATAATTTGAGGTCAATAAGTGCTATTGCTCCTTGGCTCTTAGCTTTTGTTAATATTTTCTTTGAGATTCTATGTTGTCTGTTCTCGAAGCACTTAGTATATAGTGCCTGGTATATAGTAGGCATTTAATAAATGTTAATTGGTTTTATTTGACTGAATTTTTTCTATCCAGATGGATTTTGTTATTTGTCTAGCTCTATAAAGTTTTTCCCTTGATAGTTTAATTGGAATAACATTAAATCTCTAGATCAGTTTAGATGGCACCATCCTTTTTATTATATTGGCATGGCCTACCTACCCATGAGCATTAAATATCCCTCCAGTTATTCCTGTTCTTTATTTCTTTATAAAAAATTTCATAATTATATCTATATGCATCTTCAGCATACCTTGGTAGATTGGCTCCCAGATCTTTTATACATTTTATAGTTATTTCTAATGGGATTTCCATTTCCATTATTTCTTTCTGGATTTTATTTTTATTATCATTTAGAAATAAAGATGGGGATTCCCAGGCAATATGGTATAGAAAGAACACTTGAATTTGAGTTAGATTCCCTATGTTCAAATATTGCCATTGCTCCCTTAAGAAAGTCAGATAATCTTTCTTAGTCACAGCTTTCTAGCTGTAAAATAACTGGGTTATATTAGACAATCTCTCTAAGATGCCCTCCATCTCTGGTGACCTATGTTCATGGTCTTGACTCCATTTGGTAGGGATCAATAAATTTATAAGCACTTTAAGTTATATGCCCAAGTACTCTACTAGGTATTAGGGATATAAAACCAAAATGAAACAATCTCTGCCCTCAAAGAGTTTACATTCCTTAAGAGGAGACAGCAGCTACTTGGCATGGTACCTGGTAGATAATGGGTGCTTAATAAATGTTTATTAATTGATTGAGTACTCACATAAGTGTATAATTAATGTTTGTGAGTAATTAGCATACAAATATATAAAAATAAATTTAAGGTAATTTGGGGGGACAGCTTGTAGCTAAGGGGATTATAGCAGGTGACTTTTGACTTGAGTTTTGAAGAAAAACTAGGGATTCTTAAAGGCAAAGGTAAGTAAAAAGTTCATCAGGTCCTGGCAACAACCTGGAGAGCGAGAGCAGAGAAATACATAGAAATGGGAAATGTAATGTTGTGTGTGAGGAACATGAGTTTGTCTGGATTGTAGAGTGTTTGGAAAGGAGTAATACATAATAAGCTGGGATAAGTAGCTGGAGATAATAGACTCAGAGCTAGAAAGGACCATAGAAGGCCTCATGTCCAACTGCTTCATTTTACAGATGAAGACACTGAGTCTCTTAGAGGCTAGTTATTTGACTCATCTGACATGACAGGGAGTCTTACTTTTGTTGTGTCAAAGACTCCTTTCACGGTCTGGTGAAAATTATGGTCCTCTTCTCAGAATAATGTTTTTAAATGCATGAAAATAAAATATCAAATGACAAAGAAAAGAATTTATATTGAAATAAACTTATAATTTTTCCAGTCCAGCTCCAGGATCCCTTGAAATATCTCTACAAGGAGGGATCCATGAGCCCTAGGTTAAGAACCTTTGGTTTCGGTCATCAGGGTGTCACAGTGAATAGAGCACCAGCCCTGGAGTCAGGAGGACCTGAGTTCAAATGTGACCTTAGACTCTTAACACTCACTAGTTGTATGACCTTGGGCAAGTCACTTAACCCCAACTGCCCTGTATTTCCCCCTCCAAAAAAGCCAAAAACAAACAAACAAAAAACCTTTGGTCTATAGATTGCTGATAGGTCAAAACAGTATTCCCCAGAATTTTGAGGTACTGCTTAAATATAGACAAATTCTTGCATATTCCCTATTATATAACCCTTTTCTGTTATTAATCATTTTAGTGATATTGAACTCTCCATGACCCATTTAGGGTTTTCTTGGCAAAGACACTGGAGTGGTTTGCCATTTCCTTCTTTAGTTTATTAAACAGAGGAAGAAACTAATGCTAATAGGGTTAAGTGGCTTTCCCATGATCTTATGTCTACTAAGTGTCTGAGGCTAGATTTGAATTCAGGAAAATGAGTCTTCCTCCCTCTAGGCCCTGCACTCTCTCCACTGTGTCACCTAGTTGCCCCTAACCCTTTTCTATTTCCCTATAACTTAAAGACCCACGGAGAAAAATAAAAATAAAATATTGAAGGAGAATCCATTTTTAATAGATTTGAGAAATTTTATCTTTGGGTTCCTATTTTTATTTCCATTCTTTCTTTCTTTCTTAACCTCATTTTTCCAAGTTATATTTAAAAAAAATAACAACATGATTAGGGAAATAAAGTCTTTCCCCCTTTCACTTTTTAAATTAAATTTGTAGGATTAACCTTCATTCCCTTCCCCCAATCCCTCACGTCCTCCTACCTAAAAGGAAGCCAGGTTGTTCAGAGAAGGGCAACTTGTGGGCCTGCTCAGCAAGGCAAGACGTACTTGTCAGTTTGGAGGGGAACACTTCATCATTCAGTGGTCCCCTTTCTTAAGGGGGAGGAGCCGACACATACTGTCTCTTAGCGCATAATTGGACAGTCTTTTCACACAAGCTGAGGCATTTGTTTCTGAATATAAGCCCTGAACCCTTAACAGGTCAGGAGAGATAGTTTAAAACAAAACAAAACAAAACAAAAAAACCTGTTGTCTGGCTTTTGGGTTGGGAATAAAGGAATCACTAATCTACTCGATCTGCCCAAGTCAGATAAAGAAAGTGAGGGATGCCTGTGTTTCAGTAATAGAAGGCACTTGTACAAGCAATTTCTTGGAGGGAGGTGTGGAGAGGAAGAAAAATAAAAAAAACTGGAGGAAAGGCTGTTGGAAACCTTTTAATTAGTACTAATTACCTCAGCAGAAAACGTTGGAGGCTTGAAAGGATTTGTGTCAGCAAGTGAAAGATCAAAGATTGCCACTCTCGCATTTTAATCTGTTGGCTATAAAAATGAGCAAGGGGGTAGTGATGGGACCCAGGAGAATGCCTGCCCAGGTGGTTGAAGCCTTAATCCCTTCTTTACTGCTGGAGCCTGAGGCCTAGTTCCAATTACATAATAAGATGATTTAATTTGGGGGGTACTTAATTTTAACCCTCCTCCACAAGGCCAAAGTACAGCTATCTCCTGAAGTGAAGGAGTGAAAGGTGGGTGGGCAGACTGGGGATGAATATCTCAAGTCCTATGTCACTCTGGTTCTTCCAAATGTCTTTTTCTCTGCCAAGAAAATGAAATTCTAAACTAACTGATTATTGTTGCATTTGTTATCAATATTATTGGAAATAATTCTCCAAGGGCCTGGTGAGTGAGTTCTGTCTGCATGGGGCAGGTGAATTCAGTAATTTGGGTGGAATTTAGCTGGGGTCATTGAGTTCCCTTGTCTTAGTCCGTCTGATGGTGACTTAAAAATATAGTCACCAGGGAATCAGGGTAGAGGAGGAAAGGGAAAGCAGCTGTATCCCTTTGACTGCCAAACCAAGGGAGGGTCTGAAAACACCTCTTGGGCAGTCATTTTAGATTTCCACATCTTCTTGCTCTCCTTTCTTCCTCTTCAAGGCAAATCAAGTCAATAAACATTTTTATTAAGCACTTACCATGGGCCAGGCACTATGGTAGTGTTGAGAATACAGATACTACCAAAAATAAAGACATTACCTGCTCTCAAAAAGCTTACCTTCTTTCCCTCTTTCCACTGTTCCTCGTTCTCCCCCTGTCAAACACAAACACATTATTTTAGAAGGGAAGAGTAGATTCCTCTTAATACTGCCTTTGGACCCATCTTTTCTGGGTAGGGATGGGATTATCCAATAGAAACAGATCAGCAGGGGCTTGAGAAATTAGAAGATACTTCAGACTGGTTCACTGTCCTTATTCTTTTTTTTTTTTAATCAATTGTTTTTAGTTTTCAACATTCATTTCCATAAGTTTAAAATTTTCTCCACCTTCCTCCTCTCCCCTATCCCCAAGGTGGAATGCAATGTGACATAGGCTCTATGTATACATTCCTATTAAATATATTTTCACATTAGTCATAGAAGAATTAGAATGAATGGGAGGAACTATGAGAAAGAAAAAACAAAACAAAATGAAACAAAACAAAACAAAACAAAAGACAGCAAATAGTATGTTTCAGTCTGCATTCAGACTCCATAGTTCTTTCTCTGGATGTGGAAGACATTTTTCATCATGAGTCTTTCGGAGTTGTTTTAGATCCTTGCATTGCTAAGCCTGTCAAAGTCAGTAATCACATACTGTGGCTGTTATTTTATACAATCTTCTCCTGGTTCTGCTCCCTTCATGCAGTTATCAGTTCATATGTCTTTCCAGGTTTTTCTGAAATCTGCAGATTTCTTATAGCACAATAGTACTCCATTACATTCACATACCACAACTTGTTCAGCCGTTCCCCAGTTGGTGGGTATCCCCTCAATTTCCAATTCTTGGCCACCACAAAAAGATTTACTATAAATATTTTTCTTCACGTGAGTCCTTTTCCCATTTTTATGATCTCTTCGGAATATAGTCCTAGAAGTGATATTACTAGGTCAAAGGATATACATACTTTTATAGCCCTTTGGGCATAGTTACAAATTGCCCTCCAGAATGGTTGGATCCGTTCACAACTCCACCAACAATGCATTAGTGTTCCAATTTTCTTACATCTTCTCCAGCATTTATCATTTTCGTTTGTCATGTTAGCCAATCTGATAGGTGTAATGTGGTATCCCAGAGTTGTTTTGATTTGCATTTCTCTAATCAACACTGATTTAGAGCATTTTTTCATGTGACTATAAATAGCTTTAATGTCTTCCTTGGAAAACTGCCTGTTCATATCCTTTGGCCATTTATCAATTGGGAAATGACTTGTATTATTATCAATTTGACTCAGTTCTCTATATATTATAGAAATGAGGCTTTTATCAGAGACACTGCCCTTATTCTTAAGTATGGACATAGAATCTTGAAAGAAAAAAAAGGACATCATAGAGACTCTAGGATTAGTCTACCTGAAACTAGACCCTAGAGTGATCACCTTGAGCTAATTCTTTCCTATTAGACAGCAGCTAAAGGGTGGTTACTATGTCTTCCCCAACACAGAAAAAGAAAAACAAGACTTTTTTTGCCCTTCATTCTCCTGGCACATACCCCAGTGCCCTAAAGGAGACTGCAGAAGACTTAGCTCCAACTTCTCCCAGTCTTTCCCTACCCCCATTCATGTTTGAACCAGAGTTGAAATCTGTCTGTTCTCATGATTGGACAAAATAGTGGTGGTGGGTTGGTAGATTTGGGGTTAGTTAGAAGTAAGATTTCATTGAGGTGAGGGGAAAACACAATCTATACCTTCAGATATTTGAGGTGTTTTCCTATGGAAAGAGGTGTGAGAATTGTGCTGTTTGGTCCTGAGGGCAACATTGGGAACAATGTGGAGACACATATCTGATTTAGTATAAGGGAAAAAAATGCCTTACAAGAAGCACAGAGGAATGAGCTGCTTTAGAAGCAATGAATTCTTCATCAATAGAGATAATGCTTATCATCTCAGTCTCCTCATGTGTTAATTAACAGTAATGAAAATCGGCCAGAACATTTTTAGGCTTGCAAAGTTGTTCACATGTATTATCTCATTTAAGCCCCACAACACTCACGTGACACAGATACTAGAGGTATTGTCAGCCCCATTTTACAGATAAGTAAAGTGAGGCTCAGAAGGTTACATGATTTTGCCCATTGTAATACAGCTAGTAAATGTTGGAGACAGAAGTGTTCCTAACTCCCCATTGATAGTCTTCCCATTGTACTTAGGTGGCATGTCTGCTCCTCAGGGCTGTTGTAGGCAAGATGTGTTGTTCAGTTGTGGTTTGGGCTAAGTTACCTTCTAGGTCCACTCTGTAATGTAGAGTGTCTTTGATTCTCATATTCATTCTTGTCTAGTTTGAGGCATCTTGGATTGTGGTGGAGAGTCAGAAGTCTTGAATTCAAATCCGGCCTCTGACCCTTTGCTGTGAGTCAAGCTTCTTCAGCATCTCTGGTCCTCAGCTTCTTCCACTGTCAAATGAGCTAATTGGATTAATTAGCAGGGACCTCTGAGGCCCCTTCCATCTCTGAATCTATGATCCTATGACTTCACAATCATCTTCTTCTAGGCCCCTGATATGCTTCCCTAGTCTCTCCTGCTGTGGTCCATTGTCACTATCTGTGTCACCTGTCTCTAAATCTGCTCCCTATCCAGACTTCCTTTCCTTCTGCCCCAGTTAGTCAAGCCCTGGCCCAGACCACCATTTCAGGAGAGATCCCAGCAATGCTCTCTTCATTCCTCATTTGACTTTCTGTACTTCTTTCCACCTCTTCACTTGCAGCCATGCCCCAGGAGGGGTACCCTCATCTCACCCTTCCAGGTTCCTTTTATCTATCATCTTCCCTCATTAGAATGCAAGCTTCTTGAGGGCAGGATCTTTATTGCTTGCTTTTATTATATCCCCAGAACTTAGAACATTCCCTACACATAACAAATGCTCTATCATCTATTTATCTTCTTTTCTTTCTATCCATTTAGTTATCCTCTCCTTTCATTTTTCTCTTTTCTCTATTCTTTATATCCTTTCTCTTTCTCCTTTTTTCTATCCTTTCTTTCTCTTTTTTATCATTTCTGTTTGTTCTTTTTGTCCTGTCTCTTTTCTTTCTATCTTCTCTCTCTTTTTTCTATCCATCTATTCTAGCTATCTTTCTTTTCCATCTATCCTCTCCTTTCTTTCTACTTTCTTTTCTATCTATCCTTTCCTTTCTCCTTTCTTTTTATTTATCATTTCTGTCCCTTCCTTCCTTCCTTCCTTCCTTCCTTCCTTCCTTCCTTCCTTCCTTCCTTCCTTTCTTTCTCCCTCCCTCCCCCCTCTTTCTCTGTCTATCTATCTATCTATCTATCTATCTATCTATCTATCTATCTATAGCTTAGTGAACCCCCAAGTTCCCCTGGGTGTTTCTCTTCCCCTCCCACTCAGGTGAGGAATGTTGTGGAGGTGGAGAAACAAGAGTGCAAATCTGTTCTCTGACCTAGTACAGGATTGTTCCCTGCGGGGCAGCTCCCCCCATTCGGGCCGCTCTGGCTTTCAGTGCAAACAAGCCCCAGTGAGAGCAGCGCCCCAAAGCACTAACAAGAAGGCTACAGCTCACATTCTGCCTGATGTGTCTGCCTGCTGTCACTTTCTTTTCAAGTGACGTTGGAGACGGGCAAAGTCACACAGCCTGTCAATCTCGTCTGCTCCTGTGAAACCAGGAAACTTCCATTACTCTCCTCCTGAAGACTGACAGCCGTGCCTTCTCTCCCTGTCATTGTGAGGTATTTTTCGAGATCACTATTTCGACCAGCCAGATTTAGCTATAAACTTCTGGAGGCTGAGGAAGAGATCAGATCAAGATGGTTGTGAGGGCAATAAGGTAGAGGAACTAATAACAACATACAAGATAATCTCCACTTAACCTAATCTCATATATGGAAAAACCCAAAACACAAACCATTAATTATAGGAATTTGAGATAGTCCATTAAGTAGAATTCAAGGTAAAGGGCCAAACCCAAATAAGCATATTGGAGATAGTTAGAGATATCCTATTTTGAGAATTGGGCAAGACTTTCAATTTAATACAATAAATATATATTAGGTTCCATTTATTAAGTCAAGGGAATTACCAAGTGCTAGGAATAGAAGGATAAAAATGAAGCATTTCCTCCCCCTCAAGGATCTTACATTCTTTTGAGAGGATACAAATTGTATTAAAATTAGTAAATAAACCACACACACACACACACACATATTTATACAAAGTAATTTCAAGAGAGAAAGCAGTGACCAATGGAAGATTAGGACATCCCTGGGTTAGGAGATGGTAGCAGATCTGTGCTTTAGAAGAAACTCTGGATTCTGGGAAACCAAGGTGAGGAAGGAAGGATGAGGGGATGGAAAGAGTAAGGAAGCACAAAATGTTTTAGAAGAAATAGGCAGTCTTTGAGTAAACAATATTCCCAAGAGGACATTCCTGTCCCAGAGGATGGTGTTTACAGAGTTTCTGACCCAATATTGCTCTAAATTTTTGCTATTTCATTGACCTGGACCCTGATTCTGAAGCCAGCTTAGTACTTTAGAATAAGGGAGAGAAAAATATGATTATCTAACTTATCATCTTGAAATCTTGAAAATCTTGAATGAAGGTATAGATATGGTCTGATTGAGAGAGGTGAGAGGCCCTAGACTCAGTTAGGTTTCTAGACTCTTCGAAGACTCTTCTACTATTTGTCTGACCATGGCAAGTTATTGCCCTGTCTGGATCTCAGTTTTCTCATCTATAAAATGGGAATAACAGCATGCTACATACCTCCTCATGCTTTTGGGAAGATCAAATTATATTTCATTAATTCATGTATGCATTTATGTATATATATGCATGCATATATAAATCAAAGTTATATACATGAACTATATAACTCTATAAGCACCTATATTAGATGCATATGTATGGTATATTACACATATGTTCATATTGGTATATAAAAAAGAATGCATATACATATATGTTTATGTATATATGCATATTCATGTATATCTATGCACACCTATATAAACACATATACACATGTATACATGTACATATGTGTATAGGTGTAATATGTTGTGGTTATTTATTATAGATACACACTATATATTCTATACGTGTATACATATATACATACACATATTACATGCATACATAATCCATATATTATATACATTTTGTAATATACGCACAGCTGATATGATAGGAGGATATGAAATTTCCCATGTGGATTCCTCTAGGCATCCTGTCAAAACTCCTGATGAGTTTGACATCTGTAAACACCTCCTGACATATTATAAATAGTGCCAAAGGAGGGTTGCCCTCAAACAGCTGCCCAGTAATATCAAAGACACAATTAAAACATTCCTCTGTCAGCATAGGGAACAGGGAATGGATCTGTGATTTCACTGGTATAGGGCACTCCAGAAGAGGAAACTACGCTACAGCTTTGTGATTTTTAGTTGAGTAATTTTCTCAGGGTCACACAGCCAGTATATGTCAGAGGTGGGTCTTGGACCTAAGTGTTACTGGTTCTTATGTTGGTTCCCTGATCCACTCCTCCTCTTCCTTCTTCTTCTTCCCCCCTCTTTCTCTCTTCCTCCCTGCCTTCCTCTGTCTCCCTCCTTCCCTCCCTCTCTCTCTCTCTCTCTCTCTCTCTCTCTCTCTCTCTCTCTCTCTCACACACACACACACACACACACACACACACACACACCCCTACCCCACATGTCCCAAAAATCTTAGTGCACTTCGAAGCTATCAAAACTTAAAGTTTATTAACTATCAAGCATCAGCTCACACAGAATCTCCTTTCTGTGCTCCACTCTAATTATTGCAGCCAAAAGTGAACTCTTTGTCCCATGAAGCCATCTAGAGCTATGTGCCTTTTTTAAAGTATCTAATGCAGTCTGTATTATATGTTTGTATCTCCCAGAAGAGAATGGCAGGAGCTGCCAGGTGAAAATGGCCAGGAAGGCATTTTTTTGCATGGAACAATGTAAGCAGTAGCACCAATGGTAACATACAATATGTGTGAAGAAGGAAAGGTGGGGCATTTAAATGTGTGGCAGAGTGTGGAAAGTCCTGAGTGCCAAGTTAAAAAATTGATAATGTATTCAGTGGGCCCATCCAGTGACCAAATGGATGATACTGTTCGAGGTCAATGAGGATCAGATTGTGTAGTAAAATAAGGCTTCATGGAAGAGGTGAGATCTAGCTTGACCTTGTAGGATGAATGGAATTCCTAGAGATGGAAAAGAAGTCCAGGCAGGTCATAGACCTATACTATAACTTCAGTGCAGAACTAGAAATAAAAATTGGGTGACTGGATTTGGGGGGGGCTAGAAAATGGGCCTAGGTCAAGGCTGTTCAGAAAGTTAGCTTTGTCAAAAGCTTCAGTCACATTCTTACTTATAGGCAACCCCTGGTGATCCCAAGTCATTAATCGAACTGGAGGGCCGTCCTGACCCCAGCTCCCTCCCTTTGAAGTGTGCTGTCCTCTGTAGCATGAGGAAATAATTTGCTGCCTGATTCAATGAGCCATCTGTAGAGGCAGCAGACCTAATGACATGTGAGAATATTAACCTCCTACCATGAAAAGCTGTGAATCTTGAGCGGCAGTCTATAATTCACCCTGTACTCCTGAGCCATACCTCTCTGGCTTCCTTTCTCACTCACTTTCTCACTTACAGAGAGAGAGAGAGAGAGAGAGAGAGAGAGAGAGAGAGAGAGAGCTGCTCATAAAACTTTATTTTCTCCAATAACTCCAGCCTTTCTGAGCTGTTTAGTAATGAGTTACTTTTGTTCTTATTGAAAATTCACACCCAAAGGGTAAAAAATGGAAGGGGGAAGGGAAATCACCATCTTTTATGTATCATTTCTGTTGAAATAGGGAATAGACTCTGGGAGCAACACCAAGAAGTTGGTTATTTGAATACTTGGCCAACCAGAGTTCTTTTATAGTTCCATATTTATCAAAGAAAAAAGGGAGTTTGGAGCACTGATAACAGGGTTCTTAAAGTCGCAACAAGCTAGAGGTAGAAAGGTCTTTAGAGACCATGTGGGCAATTGTTTTCATTCTATAGGTAACTGAGACCAAGAAAGAGCTTGGCCAAGGTCACATGACTCATTTTCTTATAGCATTAGGTTTCGGCCTCTTCCCCTTTTCTTCTATGTAAAATAACTACAATTGGGAAAAAAAAGAAAACCCAGCATATGAGAATATGTTACATAGAGGAGATGTTGTTGACTTGATTGGACTCAAGTGACATACTTTTAAATGGTGTTGAGATAATAACTGGCAAGAGGATTTAAGTGATCAAGAAATCAGGGAGAGAAAAAAAAATGTAGAGACATATCCAATATGGCAGGTCTGGAGAGGGAATGATCACTTGAATTGTATTGACTAGGGAATCTGGAAAGTCACTGTATTGAGGGCCTTCATTGGAGTATTTTGGGATTAGTATGGAGGACTATAGCTGTTCATAATAGTGTTGATATTACTGAAAATTATCTTCTGCTTTTGACCCTTGCCTTGGGGGACACAAGCATTACCCAGAGGCAAACCATGCTTGACCTCTTCTAATTTGGGAACATTTGGTCAACCATGAATGTTAACCCAGCCTGGATCTGTTCATTAGCCAGCCATCTTGACCTCTCCAAGGTGCTAGTTTCTCCTCCATCCCACCTTCACTCTTTTAATATTAAGTTTATTAAAACTATTCACATTGAACTTTCTTCTGGCCACGGCTTTGCAAGGCCCATTCATTACGACTCCTTATCTTGGCAGGCAATCTGAATGGTAAGTCTGCTGGGCCATTATGCACATATGAAGCCCATCACTTCTCCACCAATGGCTAATTCATCAAACATTTATCTTTTGCCCTCTGAGCAGCATGTCAATTTGCTTGTCACTCCCTAGCTTGGGTTGTTGTGAAAGATGAAAAGGAAGGAAAAAAAATAATAAATGCCCCATGCCTCCATTCCCTCCTCCTCCTTCATCCTGTTGTCAAAATCATTAGCTTTCCTTATGCTGGGCTTTTTCTTTTCTTGATAAAAAGTGGGGGTTGGGAGCTACAGTCCCATTTGAGTTTTAACCAAATGACAGGATGATTTGGGATCTGGTTAAAATTTGATTCAGTCCAGCAGCGCCTTCTGATGAAATATTTCCACCTTCTCCCCAGATTCTGGAGTGTTAGAGCTAAGAGGGACTACAGAAGTCAGCCCCTTCAAGGCCCTCATTTAAAAGATGAAGAAAGTCAGGGCCCAAGGGGAAAAGCACTTTGCCCAAGATGATCCTGCTGCTTAATGGCGGCTATAGGACCCCCATTTCCTTTCCAAGATGATCCAACTTCTTAGAGCTGGTCAATAATGCAAACTAAATGCAAATTTCTCCTTGGCTTTCTTATTTTTACTTCATAACATTTATTTACTTGAAAATAAAATATGAAGGTTTTTGTAAAAAAAAAGAATCAATTAGACTAGTATTGAACCACACCATATTTCCATTTCAGCAAAGTAGGATTCAGACAGGACATTGGATTATGGAAGGGAAAGCAGGAATAAAATTGTGGATCTTGAAGTTTGGATAGCAGAAATTCAGAGTTGGTTTGGGGAGGAGAAAATGGTCCAAGAGTATCTTTGACGTTGACCCCATCTCTAAGGTCTTTTACTGTGGGAGATGTAAAGCTACCTTGTAGAGTGAGGCAGAGTATGTTTTCGTATTCTTCGGTTGACTGGAATCTTGAGGAACCAGCTGGCTGGCACTGTCTGTTGGCTTCCCTGGCCCCAGCTTTCCTTCCCAGGAGGCTCCTGGTCTCTCCCACAAGGGCTAGCCCTGGAGGAAAGGCTTGATCAGCTCCCCTCTAGACTGGCAGGGCTGTGAGGCCTGGCCACATAAATAGCTCCTCTTCTTGTAGGGCTATGTTGAATGGTTGCTGCCTGGTGAGTTTTTTTTTTTTTAAATTCCCTTTGTGTGGAATGATGAAGGGTCACTGCAGATGAGACTGTTTTCTTTCAGGTAAATAGTTCACATGGTGAAAAGTAGTGTTTTGGTCCAAATGTATATTTGCCCAGTGACCCTTAGAATTTTAACCTATCCTGCCCCTGGATTCCAACCCAATGATGCTCACACATGCTACATCATTGGTAGGCTATACAGACAACCTTTACATCTCCCTTGGGGGAAAACAACCTTTACATACAGAAAATCTTTACATTTCCCCTGGGGTAGGTGGGTGGAGCTCCATTTTGAGTCCTTTCCCAACCAGCTAAATGTTTAGATTATTAAAAACAGCAGCAATACCAACAGGATTCTGGGTAGTCATAAACTCCACCCATACACACATACATATATATGTGCATATGTGTGTGTTCAGAATGCTAGGAATCAAAATAATTCAGAAACCTATTCGAAGTGGAGACAGAGGATCCTGTCACCTGTTTTTTGTGCCCATTTTCATCTAAGCAGCTTCTTTTCTGTCTGGCTGTGGCAGGAAGAGTACCTATGCAAAAGGCTTGGTAAACTTTAGAGTGCTATAAACAGGAGAATAAACATGAAATGCCTATAGCCACTACAACTTCCATCAGTAAAATATAACCTTCTTGAGGACGGGGATTATTTTGTCTTTTATTTGTATTTCCTAGTGGGATAGTAAAGAGAGCATTAAGTAACTGCTCATTGATTTGAATCGCACTGAAAATATATATATATATATAATATATAATAATATAATATATATATATAATATATAATAATATAATATGTATAATAAAATATATATATATAATATACGCTATTAATTATAGAAAAGAATCTGGTTATCACTTTTGTAATTCAGTTCTGAAAACTGTTATTAAACACCTACTGTGTATGAGGCACTGTGCTAGGTGTTAAGAAAAGAGATGAATAAAAAGCCCTCCAGACATATTTTCTGGGTAATTAATAATTTATTAATTCGGCTGACTGATAATAAATAAATTGGTGGTTTCTCTTGGTAACCAAAGACCCCACCATGGAGATCCCTGAATGCTTAAAATACCTTTGGAAAAGGAGGTGCCCCCCACAGGTGAAAATTAACCCTGATTGGTGAACAATAAACAAAGGGGTGGATTAATAAGGTGAGGAAGTGAGCTAAAAGTCTTCAGTTCCTCCTGCTGAAAACTTGACTTGGTCTTGAGACTCAACCACCTCCAGAAGTCTGGACAAAGGAATCCCTCTTTACCCAGACCACTTTGGTTGGTTTTCTCCTTCATGAGCTGGGTTACCCTAAACTCCAGTGGAGGTAAGCAAAGAACATAGACAATGCTTTAGGGCTAGAATGCACCTAGATTAGATTCTGATTAGATTCTGTTTACACTATAAACAAAAGTAAGGTCTCCTAATTGGGTGGGGTCTGCCCAAGATTAAGGAATTAAGGAATCAATTAAGCCAGCCTTGGACCTTACCTTGTTTCCATTTCAGCATGGTAGGATTCAAATGGGACACTGGGTTATGGAAAGGAGAGCAGAAATAAACAAAATTTTGTATCTTGAGATTTGGATAGCAGAGATTCAGGGTTGGTTTGGAGAGGAGAAAATGGTCCAAGAGCATCTTTGGCACTGACCCCGTCTCTAAGGTCTTTTACTGTGGGAGATGTAAAGCTACCTTGTAGTGTGAAGCAGGACATAAATTTTCATCTTCTTAGGATGACTGAGATCTTGAGGAATCCAGGATTAGACCAATCTTCTCTATCAGTTTTGTCCTTCAGAGTCTGGCTGAATGACCTAGAGGGGCTGGTCCTGAAGGAGGAAATAAATGGAAAAACCTAAATTAATAGTTGTTATTCATATAATAGAAAAACAATAATTTCTTTCAGGATACAAAGATGGCCATGTAATTAATAGTCTCTGCCCTCAAGGAGTTTACATTCTATTGGAAGTTGGTTGTCATAAATATGAGCTTGCCATCCTTATTCTGATTGTGTTCATATAGTTGTTCCCATGGCCAATGCCCTTCCTTCCCAGTTGTCTTTTACCATTTTCTTCAGATCTCCCTTTCTTCTGGATTCCTTACAGCATTGGCAATCTATACCATACAAACATACCAGTATCCATTGCTGCTTCTTGTATTTTAATTTACCTTCCCACTTAGATTAGAGGTTCATTGAGGACAGGTCTATGTTTATGTCTCTTCAGCAGGCCAGAGTGTGTCATTGGCACTGAAGAAATAATATCAATTGATTGCTTTGAGAATTGGTACAGTTGGAATGAACATAGATTGTCTCCCTTGCCTGGAATGTCCTCTTTTCTCAACTGCATTTTAGAATCCTTGGATCGAGGCTTAGCTCCAGTGCTACCTCCAGTGGGAAACCTCTTCCTTGCTCCAGCTCTTCAAATGACCTTACTTATTTGCATGTATGTTTTATCCTTCAGTATTCATTCCTTGAGAGTACAGATTTTTTCATTTTGGCCTTGCATTTCATTGCACCTAGAACAATTCTCTGTATTTAGGTGTTTGAGAGATGTGTTTTGAATTGCATGAAAAATACTGACAGCAAGCAGAAGCTTTCTTTTTTTTTGAGGGAGGGTAATGTATAGCTTCTCAATTAGGATAAAAGTTCCTGTAGGTCAGGGACTATAGTTCTACTTGTATTTCCTGTAGTACATTAAGATAAGCACATAAGAGGCATATGGGGAAAGCCTCCAAGTAGAACAGTTCATGTTGGCCATTGCCCACCATCAACACACAAATATAGAGAGGTTCATACTCAAAGTCAATTAAATGTCAATACCTGAACTATATTGACTGAGTCAGAGAAGTACCTTAGGAGAGCACAAAAAGATATAGAAAACACAACCTTACCTTCTGCTCATGAAACTCTAGTGGCTTCTAATTACTGCTAGGATCAAATACAAATGCCTCTGTTTGGCATTTAAAACCCTTCACAATCTGGCTACATTCTAATTTTCCAACATTATACATGCACACATACATACATGTATATTTATAAAGGCACATGTATGTGTGTATAGGTGTGTATGTGTATGTATGTATATACCCTTTCCATATTCTGTGCTCCAGCCAAGCAGAGCTTCTTGTCTCTCATATGTGGCATTCCATTTCTTATCTCCATGTCTTTGTTCAGTCTGTTGCTCTTGCTTGGAATGAACTCCTTCCGTATCTTTGCCTTTTAGAATCCTTAGCTTCCTTCAGACCTCAGCCTAAACTCCCTCCTACAAGAGGCCTTTCCTGATGTCCTCAGATGCTGGTTTCCCTTTCCCCACTGTATCACCTTGTATTTACTTTGTATATATTTGCATATTTACTTGTTATTTCTACTGATTGATTTAAGTTCTTTAGGGTAGGTACTGTTTCATTTCTGTCTTTGTATCCAAGAAGTGCCTGGTATGCAGTTGGTGCTTAATACATGCTTGTTGATAGATTGCTTGATTGAATATTTTGAGGGAAAAGGAAAAAGAGAAAAGGTATTTATGTAGTGCCTACTCTGTGCTGGTCATTGGGCCAAGTATTTCATATCTCAGTTACTATCTCATTTCAGGGTCTCATTGCAGACTGGCGTGGCCATCTGTTGGCCCTCACTTATCCTATATGGCTGGCAAACCTTCTTTATGCCACTTCTTGATAACAATTCAATAATTGTTATTGAGAATGTGCTGAAGCTTACTTGGACCACCACATGTCATTCTATTGTCCTTTGTGTCACTTGAAATTCTGATTCTTCTGAGATTGTGATACTATATGATTGGCAGACCCATGGTATCATTAAGAGAATGTTGGTAAAATGATAGTTTTGCAGTGGCACACATCTTAGGATCACTTAACACATGATAGAATTTCCAAAATGTGATCTAGTTTCACCTCTTCCTATACAGTTCAGGCTTAGCTCTTTACCTGGGTGAAGGACTTGCCCAAGATACATATGGATCATAATTAAGATACAGTGGTGGTGGGTCAGCAAGGAAGATTGCAAGCCCCAATTCTACTTTAGGGTCTGTGATTCACGAGCTAGGATCTGCAGACAAGGAATATAAGCACTATTGGCCTCAGTTCCTCATCCATAAAAATCAATGGGTCAGACTAGATGGTTGCCCCTAAGACCTCTCCTTTGAAATCTAAGATTTTTATCATTCTCTGAGCATGGAGGTGATGCTAGATAGGACTGGCTTTGGCCTTGACCTCTTAGTGCTTCCTGGAAGTCACATCAGTGCAGAGAATTCCCCACACTAATGAAAGCTTAAATCTGGACCAAGAGAAAAAAAATGAATATGCATGTAGATCTGATATGTAGTCTGTATAGGCTGAAAGATTTTGTGGTAATCTAGGGTTCTTGTTTTACATAGGCAAATTCTGATCCTTTGGAATGCACTCTTAGAATCCATTAAATATACCTTTGTTACATGTCAAGGAATAGTATTTGATATGAGGTATTCACTCAGCAGGACCTCTCATCCATAGCCCCCTCTGGAGGAACTGTGAGATGGGGTAGAGGCAGGTGTGTTGTCTTGGAGAATTTCTAGAGGCATTTTTCTGTAAGTTGGTCCTTGTATAAGGACATATCATATCTACATGAGCAATATGTGGAGAGGATATTTCCAGATTCTGTAACTGTCAGAGGTCTCCCCAGGACCACTCTGTTTTGTTGCTGACCACAACCTGACTACTCTCCTCAGAGAGCCTTCCATATGCAAGGTACTATATTAGGTGAGTGCAGTAAGGTCTACAAAGAGGTATCAGACAAAGTCTTTGCCCTCAGGGAACTTATACTCTTACTGGGTAAAAGAAAATAATAGGTGAAATAGTTTTGGATAGTAATATAGGCAGCTAGGTGATGTAGTGGATAGGAAGCTAGGCCTGGAGTCAGGAAGACTTACCTTAGTGAGTTCAAATCTGGTCTGAGACACTTATCAGCCGTGTGACCCTGAGGAAGTCACTTAACCCTGTTTGCCTCAGTTTCCTCATCTGTAAAATGAGCTGGAAAAGAAAATGGCAAATCAAGCCAGTATCTGCCAAGA
This sequence comes from Gymnobelideus leadbeateri, assembly GCA_011680675.1. NCBI lineage: Eukaryota > Metazoa > Chordata > Mammalia > Diprotodontia > Petauridae > Gymnobelideus > Gymnobelideus leadbeateri. The sequence goes on along the minus strand of WOXC01008705.1, from coordinate 774,212 downwards.
AGACACTGAATGGGATTGCAAAGGATTGGACATGACTGAAAAACGATTAAACAACAACACATTAGGGAAATACCTTGCCCTTAACTAAAATGTGTTGTTGGTTCCTAGTTCTGGAACTTGTTTACTTGCTCTTTATCTTGAGGAAATAAGTTCATTTCTCTGAGTCTTAGTTTTCTTATTCATACTATGAGTGTGTTGGAGTAGATGGCCTTTAAGATTCTTCCTAGTTCTAATTAGGATCCCCAGTCTCTGCCTTGTGGGCTTAGTCTCTTAAGGAGCACAGGACCTTAGGTATAAAGGCTAGAAAGAACCTAAAGATCATGGAATCCAACCTCTTAATCTTACAGATGAGGAAACTGAGGCTTGGGGAGAGGGAATGCCTTAAAGTTATATGAGTAGCAAATGGCAGCAATGGAATTTGCAACAGGTCCCTTGACACCAAATCTGTCCTGCTTTTTCCTGTACTCCTAGTAAGTAGCATCAAGATCAACTGTTCAACAAATAACCCTTTAGTCGCGGAGTCGACCAATAAATAGGCATTGAATACCTACTATGTGCAAAGAGTCAGCCCGAGGAAAAGAATGAGAGCATTCAGAGAGCTTGCTGAGGAGTCCACCAGCTATGTGTAGTAGTGCCCCAGAGTTTAGAAGACCTCGCATTCTGGTCCTTTTGTATTACTTCCTAGTTATGTTTTCTTGGCCAATCATGTCATTTTTCTGACCCACTGAAATTTTACCTGTAAATATGAATGTATATAAGAATAAGAATGACCTCCCTAGCTATTTGGCAGCCTGGTCATAGCGGAATGAGCACAGGACTCAGTTGGAAAATGGCGGCCACAATCCCAAGTCTTCCACTTACTAGAGGCAGTCCAGGGGATACAGCTCTGGGCCTGGAGTCAAGGAAGACCTGAGCTCAAAGCTAGCCTCATATCCTTCCTAGTTGTGTGAACCTGGGCAAGTCACTTAACCTCTGTCTGCCTCAGTTTCCTCAACTGTAAAATGAATACCAATAGCATTTACCTCTCAGGGTTGTAGTGAAGATAAATGAGATAATTGTAAAGTGCTTAGGATAGTGCCAGACATGTAGCAGGTGCTATACAAATGTTGGCTATCATCATCATCATCATCATCATCATCATCATCATCCTCTATAAGGCTTTGGGTAAGCCATTTTAGTCAATGAGGATTTATCAAGTGCTATTTACATTTCAGATAGTGTACTAAACAATGAGGAAACAAAGAAAGGGGTTGGGGTGGGGGATGGTGTGTCTGCCCTCAAGGATCTTATATTCTTTTTTTTTTTTTTAGAGCAATTGGGGTTAAGTAACTTGCTCAAAGTTACAAGGCCAGTCATTATTTGTGTGTGGGTGCTCATTTTCTGAGGCCAGATTCGATCCCGGGTCATCCCAACTCCGAGGTCAGCGCTCTTACTCACTGCGCCACCTAGCCACCCAAGGATCTTATATTCTAATGGGGATGAGTGTGTAAATAAGTAGGAACCTTATATACAGAGTAGAAGGAAAGTGATCTTAGAGAGAAGACTTTAGGAAGAGGGGGATCAGGAAAAGCCTGAAAAAAAAAGGGATTTGAGTGAAGTCTTGCAGGAAAACAGGGCAGCTAAGAGGGCAAGGTGAGGAGGAACCCCATTCCAGGCAGGGGGAATGGAAAGTGTAAAGACTCAGCAAGTAGGCTGGTATAGCTGGATCCTTGAGGAGAATTAGGTATAAGAAGATGGAGGAGCTGGAGAAAGGGGCTGGGGTGTGAAGGACTTTAAATGGCAGTCAGAGAACTTTAATCACGAGGATGATAGGAACCAGTGACCTTTATTAAGTAGGGCCCCCACAAGGTCAGATCTGTGCTTCAGGGAGATCACTTTGGCAGATGAGGGGAAGATAGATAGAGTGGGAACAGGGAGAGACAAGAGTCAGGGACCCCCCCCCCCTTACTCCCCCCCCCCACCAAAAAAAGAAATCTATTATTGCAGGAGCCCAAGTGAGACGTGATTGGGGCATCTCCCAAGGTGGTAGCTGTGTATGGTTGGAAAGGAAACACATGCAAGAGGGATTGTTTATCAGGGTAGAAATGACAAGATTTGACAAAAGGATTGAATGTACAGGTTGAGGGTAAGTGAGGAATTTAAGATTAAACCAAGATATTTGGGTGGCTGGGATGGCAAGTTAGGAAGACAGGAAAGTTTGAGTTGAGTTTGAGATATGTATGGGACGTTTGAGATATCTAAAAAGACAATGATGTGGGCCTGGGGCTCAGGAGACATCTTAGGTCTATATAATATAGCACGTCCCAAAAGTCTTAGTGTAGCTTAAAGCTTTAATAGTTTTAATTCATTAAAGAAGCCTTCATTATAGTGGAGACCCAAGGCCATATGATCAGGACAAGGAATAGCCACATTGATGTTTTTTGTACCTGCCCTTTTTAAAATATAAATTTATTTATTTTTAGTTTTCAACATTCACCTCCACATGCTTTTGAGTTACAATTTTTTCTCTCCTCTACCCCAATACAGCAAGCTTACTGAATACCTCTTCACCCAATCTGTTCTCTGTTACATCCTCCCCCTTCTCCTCCCTAACTTTCTAGTAGGGCAAGATGGGTCTCTATAACCCAGTACCTGTATATCCATTTCCCAGTTGCATGTAAAAAAAATAAGTTTTAAACATCTGTTTTTAAAACTTTGAGTTTCAGATTTTTTCCCCTTTTCCCTCCTGATGCACGCCTATTGGGAAGACAAGCAATTCAATATAGATTGTACATGTGTAGTCACCCAAATCTCCTCCATACTTCCCTCCATCCCATCCCACCCCCCCCCCATGTACCAGCCTTTACAGTTATATTTTGTATGGTTTTAAACTTTAATAGTTTAACACTGCACTAAGATTTTTGGGACACACTATATGGAGCTGGGAATCACTTATGTGGAAATAATAATTGAACTAATGGAAATTGATGAGATCACTGGCTAACACAGTATTTTTGGAAAAGGAAAGAAGACCCTGGGCAAAGTCTTGAGGTACATATGAAAAATAAGTGAAGGAGATTGAGAAAGAATGGTCATACAGGAGGGGAGGATAACTGGGAGAGAAATGTGGAATGAAAACCTAGAGAGCAGAGAGTATCAGAAAGAGGTGGTCAGAGTGTTCAAGGCTGTAGAGAGGTCAAGAAGAACGAGGACTGAAAAAAAAGCAATTAGATTCGACAATTAAAAGATCATGAGGACAATTTTAGTGGAATGATGTGCCTCACTTCCTTCATCCATAAAATGGGTATGATAATGGGTACACTGCCTGTTTTAATGGGGAAGTCTGAAAACCAGGGGACAAAGGTATTCAGAATGATAAAGTCTGTTAACTGTAAAGCCCTAAATGGAAACTGTTAACTGTATTACAAATTATTTGTAAAACTCTTTTGTAAGTTGTAAAGACGCAATAATAATAATAATATCTAACATATTTATAGTGCCTACTATGTGCTAGGCACTGTTCTAAATGCTTTATAATTCTTTTGTTTTCTGAAATTGTTTATTTATTATAACATTCATTTCCAAAAAAATTTTGAGTTCCAAATTCTTTTCCTTAAGTTATTCTCCTACCCATTAAAAGGCTAGCAATATGTCAGTTATACATGTGAAATCATGCAAAACATGTCCATATTTTGCAAAAAAAAAAAGCAAGAAAAATAAAGTGGAAATGTTATGCTTCCATTTGCAGAGTTCATCAGTTCTCTCTCTGGAGGTAGATCGAATATTTCATCATGAGTTCTTTGGAATTGTCTTGGATCAACAGTTATTATTTATTTTATTTTTCCTCACTATAGGGGGATGTAGGTGCTATTCTCATCCCCATTTTACAGATGAGGGAACTGAAACAAACAGAGGTTAAGTGACTTGCCCAGGGTCACACAGCTAGTAAGTGTCTGAGGCTAGATTTGAACTCAGATCTTCCTGATCTCAGCCCAGTGCTCTATCCAATGTGTCACCTAAATAAATATAAGATAGAGTTATCTTTGCAGCCTAGCTGGGGAAATAGTGCTGACTCCTGTGAAGCATTGAGGGAATGATGGAGGGCTGAGCTTTATGGTTCAAGAAAAGCAGAGAGGAGAGACCAGCATGGCCTCCTTCCCTTGATGTTTCTATGCCCCCCTGTTTTTCTCAAGATTTTTATTTAGCTAAAAAATATGGCTTGTTTTTGTTTTGTTTTGCTGTGCATTTGTTCTTGTTTTCAGCAGCACGGATGGACTCGTCTCCCTTTAACTTGTTGCTCTGGGTGTCTGTGCACAAATTAGGTTCAGGAGAAACCTGAAGCATGTGTCGTTCGTATGTAACAGCTAGCTGCCCCTTCTTCTTGCCTCCTCCCTGCAGATGGCAAACAAACAGAATTAGCGCCAGTTTTTGTTGGCTGACTCTGGGCAAGAGGTCAAATTCTTCCCAGAAAAGACTTTTTAGGAGATGAATTTGTTGTTTCAGAACCAGGGAACCACGAGGTGGTTGAGTTTTGGCTGCTTTTTCCCCCCCAGGCATCCTGTCCTGGCTGGTTTGTTTCTTCAAAACTCAGTGTTCCCAGTCAAAGTAGACTTGGGGAAGGGGTGGGGGTGGGGCATGGAAGGAGGCCATAAGAGAAGCCTGGCCTCTGCTGCTCATCACCTTCCTTTAAACCCTTGCAAAAGATGGTTCCTGTCACTCTCCATTCCCCTAGGTTCTCACATATTCTCCATTCTTGTGGAGTTGAAGTTTAGGAGAAGGAGTACCCAGTCAGCCCAGTTGCTGAATGGAGGGGGCTAGAAGCGGGCAATAAATGGTCATCTCTCTGTACTCCTTGCACTGGAAATGGTCCCCTGGTGCCTGCTCCATGGCTGGCTCGCCTCCTCTCTGCAAAGAAGTCTTGCTGTCTGTTTAGTGTCGCTGTTTTTGTAAGCTAATGAGGGCAAAGTGTGAGCCACAGGCAATGATGCTGTGATATTAGCTGTGACAGGGAGCTTGATCATAATTATCTTAACGAGGATAGGGTTAATTACAGTGGAAACTTAAAAGTTCTCTCTGTTTGAATCAGCTGGAGCCGAATGCCTTGTGATGTTTTTGTCATTCTGATGTGACTTTGGAAATCACAGGCGAAGTCTCCTGGCAGCAATTGGGGCTCCCGTGGGAGCCAAGCCAGAGCCCTGTGACAAAGGTAACCGAGATGGTACCTGTGGGTGAGATAATGGGCAGCTTTTGTAGCATTAGAGAGAAGAAGAAAGCAACCTGCCTGGGTATGTCAGCAGTGTTTATTAGATTTCCAGAGCAGTGCTACCTGCCTGATGCTGGGCCTTTCCATTACCACCAGCAAACCAATGGGCTGGCTTTGATTTTCTGAGTGTGGGAGGCCCCGCTACAGTTGTCTGGACCCACACTGCTGTGGTGATGAGCTCGAGCCCCCATCCCAGCTGAAGGGTGAGGTCTCTCCCCACCACCGTGCCAGGAAAGTGGCAGATAGAGAGGTCCTTCCCTCACCCATCCTCCACTCCATAGCAAGCAAGAGTCAAAAACACATCAAGTAGGGGATTTCTCAAATATCACCAATAGGTGTATCTGGTGTGCATTTTGACATTAAGAGCATTGAGTGACAGCTGAAAAAAATTTTGAGGGGGGTTGTTTCTTTATCTTCTGTTTCTCAGCTACCTTCAGAGAAATTATATATACATACACACATGCATACACATGTATATAGTGCTACATGTATACATACATGCATATGTATATAGTGATACATACCCATGTATACATTGCTATTATATACATATGTATATGCACATGGTGTAACCTTGAAGCATTTTCTTTCCTATGCCTTTATTCAAGAACACCCTTCACTGTTCCCAAATATCACCCAAAAGACCAAAAAAGACAAGGGGACCTCCAAGGCATCCTCCTTCCCCTTTCCCTCCCAGGACCCACAGGCTTAAATTGGTTAATTGTCTCTCTCTGCTCCATCCAGGCTGCAACAATCTTGTCTTCCCCTCTCTGCCACCCCCCCTCCCTCACCCTCCTTTCCCCAGCCTGCCTCCCCTGCCCCCAGTCCCCAGGCTCAGAATTTAGCTGATTAAATCACTAAGCTAGAACTGCCCTGATGACATGCAAACAACAATTAATAAGCAACCCCCCGTGTAACACAGCTCCCTTTTAACTGAGCAGCTAATAACATTACATGGCAAAAAAATCTCCAAACCAGACAGGTGTAAAGGGATTTGAGTCCAATTTTCCCAACCCCTCTCGGAAAGCCCTGGCCACTATTGTGCATCTCCTGCCCAGGCTCTGGGGAAAGAATGGCTGTTTCACCAGGCAACTCCCTCTAGTGTTCCTGGGGCTTTGTCCCTCTGCACGCCCTGTCATCCTGCTTTATGCTCCCCTGCAGTACTTTGGGGTCCAGCTTTCATCTCCTTGCCAGTTGCCGATTCTCATGATAAGAGTATTATATTTGCATAACATAACTCAGGGACAATGTGTATTTTGCCGCTGACATTGACCAGAGCCCGACTGATGTTTCTGCACAAAGGACTTATTAGCGTCCCATAAGGCTCGGTGGCACTGACAGGGAGGTGGCCTGAACTCCCCTTGGCCAGTGGAGGCCTAATGTTGAAAAGTGAGCGTCAGAGATTATCCCTGATTAACCATTGATGGAGAGAGAGCCAGCAGGACCTGAGGGAGCACTGGCGATGGGCTCACTGGGCGAGGTTGGCCCAGTCCTGTCCAGCCCAGCCCATCCTAATGAATCAGCTTGGCCTTTCCCTTTGGGTCCCTGTGTTGGGAGAAGAAGAGCAGAGGGCTTTGCAAAGATCTGAAACCTCCCTTGGCTAGCATTTCACAGGTTTTCGGATGAGAAGCAATGCAAGCTTTGATTGTGGGGAGCCTGGAAGTAAGTGGTGCAGGTGCAGGGTCTGACTCTATGGGTGAGGCTATCCCAGCATCAGAGACTGAAAATTAGAAAGGAGCTCCACCCTTATCTAGTCTCACCCTCTCCTTCTGGAGATGAAGAAAATGAAACCCAAAAGGTCCCACAAGAAACAAGGTGGACTTAGTTATGGTCAGGCCTGTCATTTTATAGGTGAGGAGAGTGGGTCAAATTACATATGTGGAAACTGAGGCCAGCAGAGCCAGGAATTGAGCCCAGGTGTGGTAACTGCTCTCTTTCCACATGAACAGCCAGCAGTTTGGGGGCCATATTTGCATAGCAGTATGGAAGCTGGAAACCTTGGGGACTTTGTAGGTATTAATTACTACCTGACAACTTGTTTGAAATCTCAAATTCTTGGTTTTGGTAGTGCTTCTGGCCCAGGGTCCTCATTCATTATTGGGAAAATCCTATATGCAGAAAGGTACATGCGTGTTCTTCTGGGAAAGCCTCCTTAGTATAAGAGGCCTCAGAAAATGACTAAATAGTACAGACTGCATCTGCCTTATTCATCACATTTTATAAAACAGCCAGGAGATACAATGATAATCTTCCCTCTGGTCGGCATAGTACATCAGCTGTCAGGCTGTGCGATCTCAGCATATCTCCAGGAGTCTGGTAGGTGAATGAGCTGTGAATATGGGTCTGTGTGTAAGCTCCCTATATCAGGCAGCCTTCTTTGATTAATGTGTGTGTGTGTGTGTGTGTGTGTGTGTGTTTGTTTGTATGCAACCTCCCCCCAAGTCCCCTCCCATTGAAACCAGTGAAATTAAGAGTTCACTTTCAACTCCTGTGTAAAAGCTTATTCCCTTTCTGGTTTGTTTTTTTTGAGTTGGCTGATTAATTTCCACAGATCTCTGTTTATTAACAGCTTCAAGAGCCACATTTTGGGGTTCCAAACTTTTTTTTTTCTTGAGAAAGAAATCTGCTTTCTATTAATTGAAACTCCAGCTGACACCAGGAAAGGCCACTCACTTTAAAGAGTTTCACCCCTACCTCCCCTCCACAATATCCCCCCACTTCCCATTGCTACCCCCAACATCTCAGGCTGGAGTGATTCTGCAATCCTGCAGGGGCCTGGCGTCTAAAGCGAGATACTGAGCCAGAGCAAATGAAGTGATGATTAAAACAAAAACACAACAGAAGGAGAGACAAAAAAGGGGGGGCAGGGATGGGATGGGGTGGGGAGTGAAAAGAAGGCGAAGGGGAGCCCTCCCTACCATTTCCTATGATTGTACGAAGGGGAACTGCTCTGCAATGATAGCTGAAGTTGTATTTATTATTGTTAGAGGGGTATGATATTTCTGGGCAGGAATGATGGATGACAACTTAGATTTGTGTCCAGGGAATGAAGGTGAACTGTGACAGAGTTATTTATCTTGGGAATGGAGGTTAGGGTCAGGCGAGGCTGGGTGCCTGAAGGCACAAGACATTGACAAATTTATCCTGCAGGCCGTATCTGAAGGCCTTTGTTTGGGATTCTGGCTACTCACTAAGTGACCCTCATCCTTCATGCTGGCAATGCGTGAAGGATGTGGTGAGGTGCCAGAGAGGGCCCCCCCTGCTCCCCCACTCCCTCTACTAATTCTTGTCATTCACTCGCCTGACAGGCACCAAGCCCAAACTATTCCCAGTCCTGAAAGGGAAGGTTAAAATATTTATTTCGGCTCATAATGGCCTCTCTGATTTAGTGGCGGATCATTTTTCCTGGTGCCTTTGTCACTGCAGGTCACTGGAAGGACTGAGCGCATTCACGGGGCTGGAGGAGCTGATCTTGGACAACAACCTTCTTGGAAACGACCTTGCGTTGCCAGGGTTACCCAGGCTCCATACCTTAACGCTCAACAAGAACCAAATATCCTTTGCACTGCTGTCTACCCCTCGTCCACCCAACCTCTCCCCCCACCAAAAAAAATGCCTTCGAAATGTCAGATGGGTTTTATGTGTCAGCTAAATTAAAGTATGTGAAATACGGGCCACGGGCAGACAAAGCGTTCTGTCTCTTGGCACTCGGGACACTTCAGAGTAATTTATTATAGGTCATTCATAAATGAAATGCACCATTATATCTTCCTGTTGCTCCATTTTAGTGTGGGGGATCTAAGTTATGGCTGTGGAGAAATCTTTTTAATAGATAAAAATAGAGAAAGAAAATAATGTCACACTGAACAGCTTGGAAGGAGAATCTGGGATGTTTGCTTAGGGACGTGTTGCAGGGCGGCCTCTGGTGGCGCGTGCTGGGTAGTGACTCAGAGCAAACTTTTTCCTCCCTTTGGTTCCTGGGGGCTTTCCGGGTATGAGCAAGGGTGGGGAACAGACTGGAGGGGGCTTGGACCAAGGAAGGAGACTTCAGAGGGGAAGGGGCCCTTGATGGTGGAGCTGTCCTGTCTCCCTGGGGGTGTCTGTGAGGAGAGCCAGTTAAAGCCAACTTTGCTTGATGTCTCCCGTTCTTCTGTGGAATAAAAGCATTAGCCCACTCTCCCAGCCAGGGATGTGGTCTGAAGACCTTAGGATCTGAGCTCAGATGGAAAGAGTGACAAGAAGGCCGAAAATCCACTGTTCCCGGGGCCCTGCTTATCATCTTATACCTGAAGCCTGTAAAAGGCAGTGGTTTTGAGGTGGGAAAAAAATATGAAACAAAGCAAAACGGAATATCAGGCTAATCTTTTCATTTTATAAAGAAGGAAACTGAGGCATGACGTGGTCAAGTGTTTTCCCCAAGATCACAGTTATTTGCTAGTGGCTCCTCGTCTCATATTTTCTCAAACCCTGCCCCCTCCACTATTTTTAACACTTTTTTTTAGCTTTTGTTTTTATTTCATTTTATATTTATTTAATCTGTATTTGAGATCATTGACTGCTTTCATGAATCCAAGATTTCCTCCATATGGGGTATATTCCCTGCCCTGATGCAAAATGCAGCCTATCCAAATTTTCTCATCCTTTGTATCACTTGTCCATGCCCCACAGAAATGTTCACGAAGGATCTTTCCAGTGTGTAGAAGACCTGCTTTTAGGTCTTTTAATATTTCATAGATACAAATGCAATATTGTTCATCATGTTATCAGCTTCCTCTTGGGATAATAGATTGAGAGTTGGGAAGCTCCTCACAGTTGATCTAATATGGTGGGATTTTAACCCTGCGTCTCTTATTCTGAATCTAGTGTTCCTTCTAGTATGCCCTTTTTTGATGAACTTGTTTGTTACATTTTGCTCCCAAGTCAACATTGTTTTATATCCCCAGAATTTAGCATAGTGCCCAGCACATAATAGGTTCTTAATAAATATTTATTAAATTGAATTGTTGCAGCCACTTTAATCTATTGTGCTTTTCACCATTGCCCTTAGGAGGACTAGAATTTTGATTTGTCTGAGATTGTGGTGTTCCATGATGCACTGCACATAGGCTTTTGTTTTGGAGAGCACCATGTGATAATTGAAAATGCCACATAACCATTCCCTACTCTTCTATTAAAATTTGGAGCTAGTTTATTCATCTGAAATGCCATATGAGATATATGGCAGGGGGATTTCTAGTCAGTTACATGTTATAATTTGGCAAATACTTGTGATTCATCCACTTATTTTTCCTGTGTGGATTACTCTTTTGTGAATGGCCATGAAACTTAATAAAGTGGTCCTGTTGTATCCCAGTCAGCTCCATCTCACTCAAAACAGGGATATCTCACCATGTGTAGGACATGGATCTTTGGTTTGGACTTTGTGTGGGTTATCTTCCATGACACTGGTGAATGCCAGTGAAGAGCATTTGGCTTCATGCCTTGCTTGATACTGAAAGTCATAAAATTGTTAAAACAATGAAACTGCATTGTAACTGTCAAAGCATCTTTTATAATCATGGGAGCACACAAGGATATTGATGTAGAGCTAGGTGCAAGGGACCATTTGGTCCAACCCCACTTAATTTTATAGACAGGGAAACTAAGGCTTGAGAAATTTTAAGGACTTGTCCAACCTCACACTAGTCATCTAAATCAGGGAAATTAGTATTATAGAGTTAGTTCTCTTTCTTCTGTACCATGCTGATCTTAATATATGCATGAGGCTATAATTGACTCCACTGAGTCAAATGCTTTTTAAAAATTCTATAAACTAATACAGTAGGACCACATTCTCTATCCCACTCAGTCAACTATCTGACTAGGAAGATATGATCTGCTATAGAGAACAAGAGCCTGCCTGTTCCCTTTTCATATATTCATCATGGATACCCTTCATATATATGTGGACTTTTCACATAATAGAATGAAGAATAATGGTATGTGGATAGTAGGTAGGGATCAGGATCTCTTCTTGAAACTACTAAGTATTGCTCTTAATTACCATTTCCTCTTATAATACATTGGGCACTGGGCTATGATAATATGTATAAGATGGTTCCATTGTCATTAATGATGAGAATAGATTGTCATGATAATGGTGACAAATTTGTTCCATATCACATCAATTTGTTATCTTCTTTCCTGTGTGAAACTTATGAGGAAATTAAGCAAGTAAATCTTTGCACTTGGATTAAAAAAATCAAGTCCGCAAATACAATATAGGGCATGCATAGATCAATCAATCAGTAAACATTTATTAAGTCCCTTCTATGTTCCAGGCACTGTGATAAACATGGGGTAGAAAAAAGGGCAAAGGGAAAGTACTATCCCCTCAAGCAGCTCATAATCTAATGGATGGATACATAGCAGTGTGGCACAATGGGTAGAAGGGTGTCTTTGGAGTCAGAACTACCTTGGTTTAAGTCTTGTCTTTGATACAAATAGTTAGGTGACCACAGGTAAGTCATATAAACCCACAGTGGCCAGAGCTACCGTCCAAGTCTTCTAGTTACAGCCAAGCTATTGATCTGCATTGTTGGAAGGAATTTTCATTCTAGAGGTATGACAAATATATGCACACATTTGTATGTTAATATGTGTCTTCTTTAGTGTATCTCCAAGGGCTAACCTTCTACTTTGCACATGAATGTTGAGTACCCTGAGGACAATCTATGTAAGGTTCATGGTAGTCTCCCTGATGTTCCTGGTTCACACTCCTAAAGCTAAAACTGATATGCTCACCTTTAGTAATCAGCTAGTAGATAAAATGAATTTAACACAAAGGATTTTACTGGTAAACAGAGAGTAACTATAATGCATTTCTCCTATAAATCTGGAATATATTCTACCATAATTGTGTAAAGAATAGTCATATACATAGCATATACTTGTAGTAAGAGACAGATAGGGAGCACATGTGACTTAGGCAACTGATTCTTCTGCTACTAAAGGGCCCCAGTGGCCTTTCTCTTTCATTGGTGTCCTCATACTGCTCTCCAGTGGGTTCAATCCCTCTTTTGAGTAGGTCACTACTCAATTATACTTTTGCCTCTCTGTAATATAATTCCCAGCTGGTAGGGCTAATTCTCTTTCAAATCCATAGCTGGATTTTTTTTTTCTCTGCTGCCAGAGGTCATACTCTTTAAGGCAGCCCCTGGCCTCAGCTCATTTCCACTGAGGTCCTTCTGGGGTGTAATATCTCTTATTGAAAGGGTAGCTCTGGATATAAAGTACTACACCTGATGTGGGAAGAAGGTGAGAGAAATTCTACCCATTCTCTACATATTTACTTGGGAGAAGCTTGAAGGAAAAGGCAAAGAATGATCCCTTCCTAAGAGTTCATGACTTGAGAGGTAGCTCTCTTCTCTTCTGCCATGGGTCACACTCCTCAGAATTCTCCTCAGCTGACTCCGGAGTTGGCAAGGTTGCTTTTCAAGGATCACGAGGTGAGTGAGCAATATTTGGCCAACCAATGGCAAGCTGCTCTCCAATTCCATTGAGTTTGTTTTAAGAACTTTTTACTCCTCCCAAAGGAGATAACAAAGAATTAGAACCCTTATTTATATTTCATTATCTTAACATCTCTCTGTCAATATTATCTGCCCTTTATTTTCTATGATTAGAGGGGAGGGAGGTATCAATTTATCAGAAGGATCTTGATGAACTATCCACTAATATGCTGTGTATTATTTTGAAGGGAGAGTGAGGGAGGTAGGAAAGGAGAAACAGGATGGGGAAGGAAAAGATAGGGAAGGAAAAGAAAGAACAAAATTTCATAATAAATATAAATTTTAAACAATTAAAATGGAACAAAGAAAATAAAGAACCTATGCATGTCCTCTCTGGAAAAGCTTTTGAGCACCCAACCTTTCTGCTATGCTCCAATAGGCAAAGATGGAGAAAATTATAAGCAAAAGAAGTTTGAGGAGGAGGAAAGGAGAAGGAAATTTGAACTAGCCACTTAACTGAGAGGAAAGAAAGAGAATGGGTGAAAATAGAGGAATAAATAGACATATAAAAAAGGAAAATAAATCCATATTTAAAATAAAGTCACCAAACTAGGGTAAAGCTTAACAAATAGGTGAAAGGGAAGAGAAAAGAGCCTGTGGGAATAGGGTTGTATAAAGTACTTTAAAGAAAAACAATTATAGGGACAAAATGCTGACTTAAAAAGAGGAAGGAGAGAAATAATATATAAAAACACTACTGGAAAAAGAGGGTATTTAAAAGACTTAAAAGAGGAAAGCGAGAAATAATATTTTAAAACACTATTAGAAAAGGAAATGGAAGAGGGTTTAAAAGACTTAAAAGAGGAAGGAGAAAAATAATATATAAAAACACTACTAGAAAAAGAAATGGAAGGAGGTTTAATTCTGATAATCTTAAATGTAAATAGACAGAATAATCCAATAAAACAAAAGAGAGTGGCAGACTGGATAAGAAAAAAGAGCATTGCAATCTTCATTTATAAGAGATACATCTAAAAGAAATAAAATTTAGAATCAAGATGAGAGACTAGAAAAATATATCCTTCATGTAATTTTTTAAAAAAGCATTAGTTTCAGTCATGCTATCAAATAAAGCAAAAACGTAAATAGACTCAAAATAACAAAGAAATGACAATTCATGAAGTGGTAGTTGTTAACTAAATTAACGAAGGGAAAAGTGACTGAATTGCAAAAAAACATAGTAGTGCACCAATGTTAGGAAATTTTGTGGTCTTCTCAGTATTTGACAGATCTAAAAGAAAGATAAACAAAAGAAAAATATCTGGAGAAATTAGATCTAAAAGATTATTGTTTTGTTTTGTTTTGTTTTTTCTGGATGGGACCACTAAAGAATATACATATGACTCAGCACCATATCTCACTTTTACAATAGTAAACCATATATAAAGGCACAGAGAAGTTGCAAATAAATCTTCATGATCTTTCAAAGATCATTAACAGTGGCTCAAAAATCACATCTAACATTTCTTTTTAAGTTATAGTTTATTTTAGCTAGGTCACTCAAAATCAAAGAAAGCTAGTTGCACTTTTTTGATCTTATTTATCTTGGCTGTTGATGCCCTATTACCCACTTTTTTTTCTTCTTGCCATCCAAAGACTATGTCCTTCACAGAGAAAATAGAAGCAAAATAATGGAGTAGTTTTGTGCTCTCTCTTTCATTAGTTATATTCCATATACCCCAGCAGTGGCTCAATCTTTCTTTGATGTTTCCCTTTTCCTCAATATAGCTAAAAATTTTTTATTGTTCTTAGCTTTCTTCATCAGTCTGAGTTTTCTGAACTTTAGAATTCCTGACACTTCACCGAGAAAAATGTCACTTTAAAAAATGAATATGCTTACCTGTCTTTGCTTCCACTTTCTGTAAGTGTCTTCTTAATATCAAGTTGTTTGGTGAGTTCTCTATATGTCAATATTGCTTTCTAGGCAATTTCCCATTTTCCTTCTCATTGAAATTATTTTTCTTTGTATCTTCAGAATTTCTTTGTCAATACCATCTAGTTCTCCTGGGCTGACATTCTCTATAGAAAAGGAGTGAATGAGATCTTAAGTACTTTTCTGAATCCTTGAAAACTACTCCCTTGATATATAGTGTGCATTTTCCTATCTTCCTGGCATGGAGGGAATTATGATGCTGGAGTAAAAGATGCAATTTAATTTATTAATGGTCAATAGTCAAACCAACAAACATTTATCAAGTGCTTACTATGTTCCAGTTACTGTGCAGAGTGCTAGGAATTCAAATATCTAACCCAATGCGTATTGGAGTATAGCAGAAAGGATGGGTGCTCAAAAGCTTTGCCAGAGAGGACATGCACAGGTTCTACCAACCCAAGGCATGGAAAGATTCTGTCTTTCTAGTGAAGGGCGTATGTATACCTGAACCATCATAGATAGTATATCGTTCATAAGCAAACACATTTTATGTATGTATATATATATATGTATGTGTATATATACATATATATACACATGCATGCATATATATGTGTGTGTATATATATATGCACACACATATATAAACACATACACTACAGATACTACATACATATAGAAATAGAAATATGTATATATAACATTTTTTCCTCAAATGTCCCCAAGCTCAGTCATTACTTTCATACGGAAACCTTCCAGTAATGTTATATAGCAAAATTTAAGCTAACTTTTAGCTTAATATGGCCACAAGATGTAATGATCAGTGATGAGGTGTTAATGTTAGCAAGGGATCAAGACTCATCAACTTTCACTGATTGAGTCAAATGAAATAATACTATTGAAGAATCAAAAAGTGGGGTTTAAATAACAAGATGCTGGAGATAGTTCAAGGCAGTCCTAGCAGGAACCAACAGTAAAAGATCTTAGCTCTTGAGAGGGAAGCTCTGGGAATAGGGGCAGGTAAGAGAGAACTCCTCCCTTTTCCCCTGGCCATGGCATCTAGCCACAGATCTCCTTGCTGAAAATGAGACATTCTGTCTAACAGTGGGAAAGTCAGTTTGAGAGAATTCAAGGCACACTTGAAGGAATAAAGACAAATGCTTCCAGACATAGA
Source organism: Gymnobelideus leadbeateri (assembly GCA_011680675.1). Classification (NCBI taxonomy): domain Eukaryota; kingdom Metazoa; phylum Chordata; class Mammalia; order Diprotodontia; family Petauridae; genus Gymnobelideus; species Gymnobelideus leadbeateri. Next base: position 758,373 of record WOXC01008705.1, on the reverse strand, counting down.
CACTTAGAAGTAGCCATTTGGACCTAGAAGCAGCTTTGAAGAGCAGAGCCCCTGGCAGCATAGTAAAGAGTTGTACAAACATTCAAGAGACAACTAGTCTTGACAACAGTGAAGTGAGCTGTGAAGAACAGATCCTGGGGGCCCAACTTTAGAACTTGTCCAAGAGATATACTATGCCTAAGGGAGAACTTTGAGAGGACTTCATGAAGAGAGAAAGGACTTTGAGGCCTGGTGTCAGTAGAAGAGTGAATAGCCTTGGCCATAGGTGTTTGTTAAGATAACAAAGTGAATAGAAATCATGAGTGGTAAGGCAAAAGAGCAAATATGCAGGGCCTGTGTTTCAGGCCAAGAACAAAAAAAAGCAGGAGACTTCATTTGTTTACTTCATTTCTTAACAATGCTAACAAGACTCTTGAAGTATGCCTGGTGTTTGAACTTCTATTTAAAATTATTAAACAGTTTCTCTAGCTCAGTGATCTCAGCCATACTTTTCAATTTTCAACTTTCTGAAAGGCTACATCCTAAATATCTACATCTGCTCCTACTGATATCATCAATTAAATTAGGCTCAACAGGCCAATTAAGAGCTATGATGTGTAAGTTTCTGGAAATAAAAAGCAAAAATGAATTTAAAAGTCCCCATTTTTGAAAAGCTTATATCCTACAGGGCAAAAAGCAAGTAAACACATAATTGAGGAATGATCAAGAAAGGCCTTTTAGAGAGGGTGCTGTTTCAGTTGAACCTCCAAGGAGTTGGGATCCTGGCATAAAATACACATTTTAATTTATTTACAAATTCTCAATGGTGGAAGTGAGGAAGGAGTGCATTTTAGGCATTGGGAAGTAGACAGTTCTAGGTAGAAAGGGAGAGGATGGAATACTGAGGTCAGAGAACAGTAAGTAAACCGGTGTATCTGGGATAGAGACCATGTAAAGGGAAGAGATAGGAGATAGATCTTGAAAGGTAGGCTATGCTCAGATTGCACAGGGCTTTAAAAACCAAACTAAGACAATTTTATTTCATCCTACAGGCAGGGAAATGATATCATTGCTTTAGTAAAATTGGTTTTGTAGGTTGATAGATGGATGGATGGATGGATGGATGAAGCAGAGAAGAGAGAAACTGGAAACCTAGATTTCAGTTGGGAGGCTGCTGCATTAATTAAGGTAGGAAATGATGGAAGGCTTGAACTAGGGTGGTAATTGTGAGAGGTATGAATAGAGAAAAGGGGATGGAGATAGAATGTGCATCTACACACACACACACAGACACACAGACACACACACACACACACACACACACACAGTTGATTAGATGTTATTGGTGAGGGAGAAGTAATGCTCATCCTAGCTAGAGTCGTAAGGAGATATGGGTAGGTGATACATGCCATGTCTTCCATTCCTTTCCATCATTCTTTTTTGGCCATTCTTGCTCATTAGAATCTTACCTTATGAAAATTTCAAACTTCAATTTTATTTTATTTTTCTCACACTTAGGCTCTGGGTGTGGTAGTGTTGGGAGAAGCCAAATAGACATTGAAATACAGATTTGTTGTTCAGTCATTTCAGTCATGATCCCATTTGGAGTTTTTATGGCAAACATACTAGAATGGTTTGCCATTTCCTTCTCTAGCTCATTTTATAGATGAGGAAACTGAGCCAAAAAGGGTTAAGTGACTTGCCTTGGTCACATAGCTAGTAAGTGTCTGAGACCATATTTGAACTCAGATCTTGCTGACTCCAGTCCCAGCTTTCTATACACTGTGCCACCTCGCTGCCCCTCAAAATATGTATCTTATCTCTGAAATAATTTGTTTTTTCATCCTCAGTATATTGAGAGACTTACCTCAGTGATATGCATACAATAGCAAGGGATGTCTCTGCAGAACTCATATAGCAATTGTTGGGGTTAATTGCCCACTCCCTCCCTACTTTGCTGTTTTTCTACTTTCTTTATCTCCTTTCTATTTTTATATCTTGTGATATTCTGTTCTGTACAGTGTTAGGTATATAGCTGCAAATGGCTTGTATTAGCACTTAATGCATACTGGGTACTATGCTAAGTACTTGGAATACAAAGTTCTCAGTGACTAAACATGACTTGATCTCACCAGCTCTCTTTGTCTCTCTCAGCTCCTTGCTTCTTGATTATCTCCTACTTATGCCCTACCTGGGGTGGGGAGCCTGCAGCTTCTAAGCCCCATGCAGCCCTTTGACTGAATCCAAACTTCACAGAACAAATCAGGGTTCCCCACCCCTGCCTATACCTGCCAGAGGTACCCATCAGTATTTCTTAGCTCCTGGGGAAGCCGTATGAACTAAAGAAGCAACATTTCGTTGAATATCTAATAGCTTAAAAAGAGAAAATTATTTTACTTGAGAAAAAAAAAGTTTGGGTTTGTAGGTATAGAAGTGATAGAAAAGACAGTTCAAACATGAGTGTTATCATAATAAGAAAAGAGAGGTTGCTCCTTCTTCCTGGGAATTGAGGAATGGAATACAGGCCTAGAAGAGGGGTGCAACAGTGAGGGAAGACCCTGGAGGTAGGGATTGGGTGTTGTTGTACCATGTTTTGGTATGAGAGAGAAACAGATATGGCAGTCACCATAAGAAGAAATTATGCCACATAGATGATGGCACCCTGAAACAAAACCCCATTTACCTTGTTCTCGTTATAGCTCTGATATCTAATTTCCTGACATCCCCATGGTTAATCGGTCCTGGAACTTTCCTGCTACGAATGTTGGTTGAAGGTGGTACTGCAAATTGTGACTTTTTCCTTCTTGGTCAAGGATCCTTAATTCTTTGACACATCACAGATTTGGAGGGGCTGCTGGACCATTTGGCAGAAGTAACACCTTCCCTGGAGTATCTCAGCCTGTTAGGCAATGTGGCTTGTCCCAATGAACTGGTCAGCTTGGAAAAGGATGAAGACGACTATAAGAGATACAGGTAATGCTCTGGGGGTCCTGGGGTAGAGGATTACAAAAACATTGTCTTTCCAGAGTTCCTATTGACCTGTGGGCTGTATATATGATTTCATAAATTGTTGTTAAATTGTTAATATTTCCAAAGTGTTAAAGAGCTGCCATAGATGAGAACCAGCTGAATCAAATTGAATTAAGCTAAGGAAGATAGTGATCCATTGAAGTGTCCTGATAATAAGGTCTCTTTTTGTATAGATAGTTTGGTATAGTAGAGTGTACTGTCATGAGATCAGAAAGGGTATGGTTCAAATCCCACCAATGACCCTCTCTAGCACTGTGAAATTGGGCAAATCCCTTAATCTCCCTTAGCCTCAAGAAACTTCCTTGGTCTTATTTACAGAGTCAAAGATGTGTGAACCTGCACTGGTAAGAGTTTCCTTACTCCCAAAATAAACCTTTGCCTAGTTCCATCAAATAGTTGTTTTTTTAAATATTTTAAAATAATTTTCTAGGCTCATAGTGAGTGGGGAATGATTTTAGGTGAGTTTCTATGAACTCCAATAACAATTCTGGCCTTTATTACAGAGTCTAGCATTTAATTATATGTGCCTATGATTGTTTCTTGTGTATTTGTCGCAATTTCTCACTTAGAATAGAGACTTCTTGATGGCAAGGACCATGATGACAACTTCCTTGTTGTTGTTGTTGTTGTTGTTGTTGTTGTTGTTCTTGTTCCCCTTCTTCTCCTCCTCCTCCTTCTCCTCCTCTCCTCTCTCCCCCTTATTTTTCTTCCTCTTCCTCCTCCTCTTCCTTCTTTTTTTTTGTGCACCTGGAACATTCAATAAATACTTGACTGAGTTGCCTTGAAATCTCCTTCCTTGCCCAATCCAGTAGCTTATAATTTTTTTTTTTCTGAAATTAACCAGTTGGATGATTTAAATACCTTCTTCCTGGTGTTCCCTCAAAACAAAGCAATTAAAGGAGGCAGTGGGAGTGAGAGGGTGATTTTGATGGCTCAAAATAGGTAAAAGAGGATTGAAGTGAGTTTCAATAGATTCATAGAGACTGAGCTAGAAGGGGTTTTTAGAGATCATTTAGTCTAATCATCCTCTTTTTACAACAGCTTATATTTATTTTAATTTTTAAAAAAAGTTTTACTTAAGCTTTTTGTTTTTTTTACATGACTGTCATTCTTGGATATCAAAATCCTACCAGACTCCAATGGAAATGAACCTTCTTTTATAATAAAGAAAAAATGGTTAATAAAATCAAAGGAAATATTGACCACATCTAACAATGTATGCAAAAATTTACCCAAGTAATCCCCTGCTTCTCTTCCAGAAATAATAATAATAATAATAATAATAATAATAGCTAGCATTTATCTGATTCATTAAGGCTCGCAAAGTACTTTACCTGTGTTAATTTGTTTGACCCTCAAAGCATTAGGTACTCTTATTATACCCATTTTGCAGATGAGGAAAATAAGGCAGACAAAAGTTAAATAACTTGCTCAGGGCCACACAGCTAGTAAGTATCTACAGCAGCATTTGATCTTCCTGACTCCCAAGCCCTGTGCTCTGTCTACTACTCTTTCCACTTACCTGTCCCTAAGAGGAAAGTATATGTCATGTTCCCTTCTGCTCCGCACCCCCCCCCCAGCACTATTATTGCTTTTTCAGTTATTCAGAGTTAGACCTTCTTTTAGTGATTTTTATCATTTATGTTGATGTCGTCATGATATAAATTATTCTGTGTCTGCTTATTTCATTTTATGTCATTTTATAAAAGTTTTCTTATTTTCCCTGAATTTTTGATATTCATCATTTTTCACTACAAAATATTTTATTACATTCATATACATTTTGTTCAATCATTTCCCAAATGCTGGTTGTTCTTTTTGTTTCTACTTCTTGTTTCCACAAAAATTACTCCAATGGAATTTACACACACACACACACACACACACACACACACACACACACACACACACACTGCTCTTTTGGTTCCTACTTATTTCCACAAAAAGTGGTTTAATGGAATACATGCATATGTGTGTATGTATGTATATGCATATGTATACACATATGTGTATATATGTATATGTATATACAGAGTATATATATGATACACCTATATATATAATTTGTATTTATATATATTTTCTATTTTTCTGTCTTTTATCGCCATGAGATATATATCAAGTAGTGCAATCAGAAAGAAATGTTTAGTCACTTTTCTTGTATAATTCCAAATAGTTGTCCAGAACAGTTGGGCCAATTCACAGCTCCATCAGCATTGCATTAGGGTGCCTTTCTATAGTCCTTCCAACACTATTTTCAGTTTTTGCCATTGTTTTCAATTCACAGGGTGTGAGGCAAAACACCAAAGTTGTTTTACCTTGAATTCCCCTTTTCAGTGATTTGGATAATTTTGTATGAATGTTAATATATTGCAATTCAAAAAATAACTATTCCTATCTTTCAATATGAATCAAATTATCTGTTACCACTTGATCTTAAATATTTGTCTGAACTTCTTATATATTGGATATCAGGTTTTTTTTTTGTTTTTTGGGGGTTTTGTTTTGTTTTTTATTTTTTTTCTTTCTTTTTTTTGGATATCAAATTTTATCAGTGGTATTTGACCCAAGTACTTTTTGTTACTTGGCCATCTCTTTTTATTCTGTCTACATTTATTCATGTAAAAAGGTTTTTAGAATTATGATTATATGATGAAAATCATCTGTCTTGTCTTTTATGATCATCTCTATCATTCTTTAATCAAGAATTATCCTCTTAGTCATAGTTGTGAAAGATACTTACTTCCATTCTCTTCTATCATATTATCACCTAAGTTTTTGTATTCATATTATAACTCTATTTGGAGTTTATTGTGATATATGGTGTAAGAAACTGGTCTAAACCTAATTTATTCCAATTCATTTTCCTAGCAATCTTGTCAAGTAGAGAATCCTTCTCCCAAGAAGTTTATGTTCCTGAGTTCATCAAACACTTGTAGGTTCCCTGGCCAGGGATAGGACCCAAGACACAATATCCTTTCTTTTATAGATGAGGGAAACTAAGTCACAGAAAAATTAAGTGAACTGTTTCAGGTCACATGGAGTCAGAATTTGAATGGATCCTTCAATATTTACTAGCTATGTAACTATGGATAAGTCACTTAAGTTCAGTGAGTCTTAGTTTTCTCATCTATAAAGTGGAGAAAATAATCATAGCACCTATTTATTCTATATCATATATATAATATATATGTATCTTATATAATAATAAGTTATTATTATTTTCATCATTATTATTGAATTACTGTTATTACTACTAGTTGCAAAAATAAGATTCAAACCTTTTCAAAAGGGGGGATATGCATATTTAGTCATGGCAAAAAGGATGAGGAAATAGAATACATTTTAATAGGAAGGAGGGGAGTAAGGATGATGCTGTATTTTTCTTCAAATGTTCTTTGGCTCTCCTCACTTCAGTCCACTCTCCACACAGCTACTAAAGTGACCTACTTTCAGGGTTAGTCTCACTATCTCACTTCCCTTCTTAACAGACTTTAGTTTTTAAAATCTGTAATAACTTTAGCCCAAAGTATCTTTTCATGATCATTAAACATTATTCCCCCTTCCACATTATTTGATGCAGTCAAACAAGATTTTTATCTGTTCCTCATACACAACACTCTCCATCTTCATGACTTTGTATTGGCCATTCTCCATGCCTGGAATGCACTTCCTCCTTACTTCTGCCTCATGGGATGCCTTTTTTAAAAAAAATTCAAGACACAGTTGAAGCATCACCATCTACATTAAGCCTTTCCTGATGCCTCCTGCTCTAGTTGCTAGTGCCCTCCCTTTCCAGCTAGCTTGTGTTTAACTGTTTATTCTCTTTATATTTATTCTGCATATGCTTACATAGTATTGCTGTTCTTCCTTTCATCCCCCCCAACAACTCTTGCAAAAAGGGTTGTTTCATTCATTCTATTTTTATAGCTAGTGATTAGTACAGTCTATGGAATATAAATAGCAGACACTCAATAAATTTATATGATTGATCTGGATAAAGCAGGGGTAGGAAATGAAAGGATGAGAAAGGCAGTTTGTTTACCCCCTGATACCTTCTACATGACTAGGGCCAGAGTTGGACTTTTCTAATTTCTTTCTCTCTTCCTAATATCTGGGAAAATGCCCAATTCTTTCTTAGCCTCAATGCAAGTTTCTAGCATATCATAATTTAGTTTCTGAAACCTACTTAGCCCTGAAGTTTGGGTTAATGCTGGAGAAAAGGCCCTTAAGTTTCTCAAAAGTATTTTCTTAGCCCTTCTCCCGCAAAGTGGGAAGTATGCCTGCCACCCAGATTTTATCCAGAGCCCAATTGTGACGCCTCTATGTAAATTTATGTGACATTTTCACTTGAGAATTGCTTAAAAAATGAATGATCCCTCTACAGTTTATTGTTTTTCACTTTAAGTACATTTTCTGACAATATGTCCCCTATTAATCATTTAAGCAATAGTAGAGGCTTTAAAGAAGCTTATTCAGAAGCAAGAGCCCATGGTTCATTTAGTGCTGTCTGAAAAAAAATCTTATTGATTGACATCCTCTGTGGTTATGTGATGTAATATTTATAATATGTCACCCTGCTATACATCAAAACAAGTATGTCTGTTGTTTCATTTCTATGGGAGATGTTGATTTCATAGAGGTCAGGCTAGTTTTAGGTCACATTGCCGCAGACCACTGGGGTTAGGAATGGGAAGTGACTGAATTTATGTTATCTACTGAAAACTGCAGGAAGATGCTTTTGGCTTCTCCCTCTCTCACCTTCACTCCCTCACCTTTTCCTCCCCTCCTCTCCAAGCTCCTCCATCATTGTTAAATTTTGTTTTGTTTCTTGGCCTTGGTGGCCTCCATAAGATAGGACAATTAAAACTCCTTTTGCAAGTGAATCAGCAGCAGTCTGCTGTGGGGCAAAAGGGAAACTTTGATTTTCTCACAGGCATTAGTTCATTACATAGCTCCTAGCTGGGCATGTGCCATATTATTTGCCGATAAGAATATATTATTTCTTGGATTGAGGAGTCACTATATGCACACTCTGATGCTATTTTTAGTATTAATATTAAATGAAAATGAGTGACTAGGAAAAAAAAGGAGGAGGGCTAGTTATTTAATAAGAATAAGGGATAACTAAAGTGGAAAGATTCATCATTGTGGAGTCAGAGGGCCTGGGTTTAAAACCTTTCTCCGATGCTTAATATGTATGTGACTTTGAAGAAGTCACTTAAACTCCTTGGGTCCCAGTTTACTCATCTGTAAAATGGGGAAGCTGGACGAGGTAGCCTGTGAAACCCCTTCTAGCTTTGGATCTTTGATCCTTGTCATCTGTGGGATGTCAAAAGAATTTGAGGAATACACTCCCTTCCCGACCAAGTACATTAAGTGGACCCGATATCAAATTTAACTTGTGTTAAGTTTATAGGAGAACATGGCACAGAGTTACATAGGATGGTCAGGTATAGATGGATTGTAGTCTTCATCACAAGGGCAGAATGATGGAGCATTTTCTGGCAAATGGAACAACAACAAGTGAACTTAACAATAGAGTCAGCTTGGGGAGTAGAGTGAAACATGAAAGAATAAGTCATCGTTTATTTTGTTTTTAATAGATGTACACAATTTTATTTAAAATTTTCTTTATCCCATTCACTACCTGCCTTACCAACCATATTGGTTCCTTCCTTATAACAAAGGAAGGTAATCAACACCAATTTGACCCAAGTGTTTATGACCTTGTTAACCTATAATCTCCCACTTTTCCACAGAGTAGAGAGTTTATCTTTTATCAACTGCTCTCTTGGACCATGATAGGTCATTACAATTACTTATTGTTAAAAAACTGTTTGCAAGGTTATAGTCATTATATGTATATATATATATATATATATATATATATATATATATATATATATATATCATTCTCCTTATTGGGTTTACTTGGCTCTGTATTATCAATTCATACAAATTTTCCCATTTTTCTTTCACTTCCTCCTATTTGTCAGTTCTTATAGTGAATTATTATTCCATTAAATCCACATACCACAATATGTTCAGGCATTCTCCAGTTGATTAACATCTAAAGTTTCCACTCTTTCATCACCAAAAAAAAAAAAAAAAGACTGCTAAGAATATTCCGGTCTGTTTGGGACTTTGATGTCTTTGACCTCCTTCAGGCATATTCCTAGTAGTAGTGTCACTGGGTCAAAAAGAGGGAATAATTCATTGCAAAGTCATTGTTTGAAAGGATACAATTAACCTGAGCTAGATCTCTAATAAACTGGTTGGGGCCATCCTCTTAAGACCAGCATTGACTAATAAAGCTAGAATGGTAAATCTACATGTCTAAGTAGGTGAGATTTTCTCTCTCCTCCTCCCCTTCCTTTCATGTTTAAAGCAACAACTATTTAATAAATGTCAACTATGTACAGATTAAAGGAACTCTGAGATTCTACCTCACACCCATCAGAATGGCAAAGTTAATAAAAAAAAGGAAAATGACAAATGTTGAAGAGGCTATTAGAAAATACATGCATTTATACATTATTGGTCTTGCAATTCTAGATAGCAGTTTGGAATTGTGCCCTAAAAATGTATAGTGTATATCACATTTGACCCAAGAAGACTACTTCTAGGCAGGTAACTAAAGGAGATCAAGGAAAGAGGAAAAGTTCTTATAGTAAAAAAATATTTCTAGCAGCTCTTTTTGTGGTAGCAAAGACACAATTGGGTGCCCATCAGTTGGGGGATGGGAACAAATTATACCATATGAATGTAATTTTATGCTGTAAGAATTAAAGAAAGAGACAATTTCAGAAGGAAAAGAAAAACAATCTGGGAAGACTTGTATGGATTGATGAAGACTAAAGAACCAGGAGAATAATTTACACTATAACATCAGTGTTAGAAAAACAATCTAATTTGGAAGACTTAAGAACTCTGATAAATTCAATAATCAACCATGATTCCAAAGGACTTATGAAAAAGCATGCTACCCACAATGAAACCAACATTTTTGGACATGGTTAATATGGGAATTGGTTTCACTTGACTATACACATGTTTGTTACAATTTACCCCTTCAACTCCCTCCCCACCCCCATCCAGCCCCAGGGAAGGGAGTAAGAGAGAAAAAAATAAATGCTTGATAATTGAGATAAAAAAATTAAAATTAAAAGTGTCTACTGTGTGAAGAGTGTGCTAGGTACTGGAGGAGATAATGAAGTAATCTCTGCTATTGTGGAGGTACCTTAGAGGTCCAAAGAAGGTATTATCAGAGGAAATGTTTATTATTCACTAGTGGGAAGCTTTCAGGGAAAGCTTCATGGAAAAGGTGGCATTTAAATTGGGCTTTAAAGTCAAGGTTGGAATTCAACATGTGCACATGATGAAGTAGAGAGAAAGGTGGGTTGGTTAAAGGCATGAGAAACTGATTGAACAAAGACATGCAGGGTAGAAAAGAAAGATGTGAATGGAGGATGGCATCTTGGGGGAGGGGAGTAGTGTAAGAGAATACTGAAAAGCTAGAGTGGGGAAGATCCAAGAGAATCTTGCATATCAGGGAGAGAGAAAGGGAAAGGAAGGCAGTGGAGGGGAGGGGAGAGTCAAAGACAGATCCTTGGGAACCATCCATCTGATAGGTCTGGGAAGGGGACCAAGAGTGAGTAAAGAAAGGGACAAGGAAGTATTCTAGGGACTGGATTAGAGAGGAGTGGATAAATAAGAGAGAGGGGGTAGTATAAGTAATGAGAGCAAATACTGATTGACTAGGAAAAGTGAGAGAATGCCTCAAAAGAGAGAAGTAACTATCAAGGAAGAGGCTGGAAGGAAACAGTGAGCAGTGAGGAAACAGAGGCATTGAGCGTAGGTTACTTTTCAGGATGTTTTGCCATGTGAGGAAGAGAGAGAGGATCATTAAAGGGGGTAGAGAAGTTCAGTTGTTTAGCACTGGAATACCTTAATTATGTTTGTAGGGAGGAGACTATGGAGAAAGAGGGGAAAGACAGAGAAACAGAGACAGTGACAGATAGAGAGAAACACAGTGACAAAGGAGAGAAAGACAGGGAGAGAGAGAGAGAGAGAGAGAGAGAGAGAGAGAGAGAGAGAGAGAGAGAGAGAGAGTGTGTGTGTGTGTGTGTGTGTGTGTAGGTGCTTGAGACAAGGGGGATAATAGCTGGAATGAGGTCCTGGAGGAGAAGGGCAATGAGATCAAGGAAGCAAGAAGAAAGATCAATCAAGAAAAATGGAAAGATATCTTCTAGGAAAGGGAGAATGAGTGCTGATACCGGAAATTTTTGAGGAGTGAAGGAGGGAGGTTTAGTTAATCCTCATGGAATAACCTCAGTCTCCTCAAAGGACTATTGGAGTTCAGAGGGTGAATTTGGGTGGGGCTTCTATTTACCCTCTTAACTCCGACTTCCACTCAGAAGGCCTGGGTTCTACTATTCGATGATAACTGTAGGCCTCATTTTCCTAATCTTTCACATGAGGGGTTTGACCTACTCAAGTGCATTGTGTTTATAAACCCTATGAATTCTATGATTCTTATTTCCTTGTCTTTACTTCTTTCTTCTCTTTCTTCCCCTCCTTCCCTTTTTTTCTCCCTTCTTTGTTTTGCCACTTTTTCTTCCTCCTCCTTTTTCATGCCCTTGCTCCCTTTTTTTCTCTCTCCCTTCCTTCTTCTATTCATCCCCTTCTTTCTTCTTCTCCTCCTCTCTTTCTTTATTTCTGTCTCTGCCTTGTCTCCCTGCCACCCAGTGTGACCCTTGGTTTTTCCTTATAATAGCGTTATTTTAAACTCTCTGTCCTCTTGTTGTTCACCAACAGAGAGCAGATCAGGGATCTGTCCAGTATCTACAGCCACTCAATCAAAAAGGAATGGGAAAGGATACCCAGACTTCTGGGGTCTGTTTGGGGGCTACCCCTATTTCCCCACCCAGCCAGAGTAGTAAAAGTTGTGGCTTACAGAACCCAGTGTGCATTCTTCAGTTAATCTAAAATCTCAGCTTTGAAGATCAGAAGAAAGCAAAGGTCATGACCTAGAGATCAAAGTAACAGAAGCCAACACCATAATTGCCAGTTCCTTCTCTTGTCCAGGCTCTGGGTCTGTCCTGTGGGTGTATTTTTTTTTTTTTTTGCATGGAATACTTCAAACAGTTGTTAGGGAAATCATCTGGTCTTTGCCAGGCAATCATTAATGTAGTAGGTGAGCTCACCTATTCTCATTAGGGTGAGATAATTGTAATCTGTGTCTGCATCTGGACCTATTCAGGTTGGAGCACTTGTTCATTATTCTTTGGCCCTCCTTCTCTATTTTCTCAAATCCATTTATTTGGGCTGCATAGGAAACAGGCATGAGGAGAAAGAAACATCTACCTATATTCTAAACATGTATTGTGGACCTGCAGAATCAAGCAATTCTCTCCCCAAAGGGGACCTCCTTGGAGAATAGCTTATCCACCTTCTTTTTATAGATTAGGAAACTGAGTCCCAGAGAGGGCCAGCTAGGTTATCTCGGTGCAGAGCAGCCTTGAATCCAGATCTTCACTCTCAGCTCTGTGCTCCTGATGCATAAAGACGCCATCACTGACTCTTCATTGCCAAGGTGTTGCCCTAGGGGGTCAGAGAATTTAGAAACTGGAGAAAAGAAGCCCCAGCAAAAAAAAAATGCCCTTGTAAGTCAGTTCCCCATTCCCCTTGGGCCTGGAAAATCAGCATCATTGGCCGCTTGCCTGTGGAGCCCTGGGCCATTGCTGAAGAGAAATCCAACAGCAGTAGCGGAAGGTTAATGAAACACATCTCATGCTCTGTGGTGTGTTCATCTTTTCCATGACTTTGAAGCATGATGGTGTGTGGCCAATTCCTTAGTGGGTGGGAGCAAAAGGCAACATCATTTCTCTCAGGTCTGTTTTGGAAAATGCCAAAGCTTCAGGGCTGGGGCAGTGAAACTAGGGTTTGGGGATAGGAAGGCCCTCAGTGGTGCTCCTGGATGACTGATGCCCTCCTTCCTATTTTCTTTATCCATTTCCCTCCCTTGTCCATCACTATCACATGAAGGGAAACAGAGAAGAAAGAAAAGGTGAGGCAGAGAGAGAGAGAGAGAGGGAAAGGGAGAAAGGGAGTGGGAGAGAGAGAGAGAGAGAGAGAGAGAGAGAGAGAGAGAGAGAGAATGTGTTAAGGAAAGAAGGAAAAAATAAATCGAGCAAAGGAAATAGAAGAAAGCAGAAAAAGACAGAAAAGGAAAGAGAAGGGAAGGACAGAAAAGATAGAGGAAGAAAATGAGAAAGAAGGAAAAGAAGAGAGAAAGAAAATCAATAGATTCGGTTTCATTTGCTGCTTTAGGAGGAGATGAGCACCCAAGAAGAGATAGAAGGGTCTTTAAACAATTTTCTAGAATTCCTGGGCTCTTCCTTGCACTCTCCATCTTTGCCAGTGGTGACCCTTTACCTGACAACAAAGACTGGACTCTCCCAAATGTCTGTACCAGAGGACCGAGAGATAAGCTAAGGCTGTACCCGCCCAACCCCTAACAGCACGGGAAGTCCCTTTGGTGCTCTGATGTGGAAATGTAGATGGATCTCTTTTCATTAAGCCTAGCCCAACTTAACAAGCAGTTTTATAAATCTGGAGCTATCTCAGGGTGTCCCAGGATTTATAGATGGGGGCTCCTGCCATAAAGTGCTTTATGATGGCTGCCTTCTGTGTTATTAGTAGCTGTCTCTTCCTTCAACCACTGCTGTTTGATAATAGTCTTAAAACACCCAGAATTACTTACCTGCAAGCCACATTCCCGATAGCCCCTGTTGACAGTCTGAATAAGTTTACTGCCCTTTTGTTGTACTTTACCTTCAAAACAAACTGATTGAACCATCAATAGCTCCTGGAATCTGACAGAGGCATGTCATCTGGGCTAACCCCTGTGATAGCAGGTTATCTGGGAGAGTTAACCTTCGTGCATTGTTAACTGAAATGTTTTATGTACTATGCAACTTTGGGATGGTGCTGTGATAACCCCAGTAACTAAGTAATACATCACAGTAAAGAGATTTTGGTGCCACAAATAACCCGGGATTAAATTTACAAGGGTTGAATTGATATTGTAAAAGCCTTCATTCTGGGGCTTCAGTAATCCCTCCTTGTATTTTTATGGCAAACTGGCCTCCTTGACAGGATTGAAGCTTTTGGCTTTTGACACCCTGACATAGCCCAGCACTAAGCAAAACAGATTTCCCAGATGCAGAGTGGAGAAATTCAAATGGGGCAAAACTCCCTGGCTGGGAACTTGTCCTCAGTGTTGGTGTAGCAGGTTCTGACCTGAAAGGGGTTGCTGTGGCCTCATGGGAAGGCAGGCTCCTCTCATCATTTCTGTCAGTCATAGGTTAGATTTAGCAGATGGCATCTTTGACCAAAGTCAGCAGAGAAAGCAAAGTTTATTGTCAGCCCTAACTTCCCCCACCCTTTATCTACCTCTTACATGCCCTTTCCCACTTTTGACCCACCCTTCCCAGAGGTACAGAGCTTGTGTTAAGCCCCCTCCTCTCTGAATCCCCTTATTCCAGAGCTAAGGTTCTTGACCTGGGGTCTGTGGATAAATTTTGGTGGGTCTATGAATTTGAATCAGGGAAAAATTCCATCCTTATTTTCACTAACCTCTCATTGGGATTTTATATTACCTTCAAATGCTTAAAACTATTATTCTAAAAAGAGCCCATTGGTTTTACCTGACTGCCAAAGGGGTCCATGACCAAAAAAATTCAGAATCCCTATTCTAGAGGGGTGTATGGACAGCCCAATAATTCATACTAAAAGTGACTGACTACATTTGCCTCCTAGGTAATTATAAAAAAAAATACATTTAGACAATGTCTCAACCCAAAGGAATAACTTTCTAATGATGAATGTTTAGAAACTTTGGGGAAGGAGACATTCATGGATAGGTACCCTTCACATCACACAGTAACAATGACTCCCTACTTTACTTCTGCATATAGGCTTTGGAATTAAGATAATTAAGCTTAGGACCTAGGCCTGTAAAAGCCCTGAGGAATATAGACTGGGTTCTGTGACCATGCAGGGGTGACTTATCCTTTCTGGGCCTCAGTTCCTCATAAAGGGTTTGGCCTAGATCTTGGAAAAATTCCTTCTTGCCTCATGTTGTATGAGTGAATACCAACTAGACATCAACTCTCTTAATTTTAAACTCCTTTAAAAGGCAGCAAGGAAACACTCTCTTTTACCCCTCTCTGACCTCCCCACACCCCATCACCACCATTTCTTTCTCTCCTTTCATTTCAGGGCAGGGATCCAAAGTCTGCTGATGTGACAATGCTCCCTCTGTCTGTTGTCACCTTGGTTCCTGCCAGCCTTGTGAAGGCATCTTTCATTCCATCATTAAACATTTGCTGATTTTCTAATACTGATGTTTTCTTCACCTGAATATTCATCTTTTCCCACCCTACTCTTAGTGGGTGTCTTTACTCCCTTTGCCCGTCACTCCTGACATATTGTTTCCGTCTGTACATGTCTTCATTTGAAAGAATCTGTTGTCATTGGGGCTTTGCTGCTGGTAACAGAAGACGGAACCTTTCTTCTGCTACTCACAGGGGCCACTGGGAGTCATGGGAGATGATGGAAAGGGCAGTTGGGAAATTTGGGCAAGACCTTGGGGCTCTGCCTGAGTCTGAATAGGACTGGGCAATGGGAAGAGGGAGGGGTTTGGAGGAAAAAACGGGGAAAGAGGGGAACCTGGGAAGGAAAAAAACAGTTTGAAGCAGTGTATTTGTGATATAAAGAATGAGGGGCTGTGAGATGTAGAGGGAAAGGCGAAGGGAATCATCAGTTTAGAGCTGGAAGGAAACTTAGCGAACACATTCCTCATGATACAGAGATATACCTTCCTCAGTTTAGAAGTTGAAAAAAATCCTGAGGCGGGGCAGCTAGGTGGCACAGTGAGTAGAGTGTCAGCCCTGGAGTCAGAAGGACCTGAGTTTAGATCTGGCCTCAGACACTTAACACACACACAAACAAAAACCTAGCTGTGTGACCTTGGGCAAGTTACTTAATCCCAATTGCCCTCCAAAAAAGCAGAAAAAAAAATCCTTAGGCTCAGAGAAATTATATAACTTGCCTCAGATAACACAGTCAGAAAGTAGCTGGTTTTGAATCTAGCTCCTCTTACTCCCAGGCCAGAGTCTTTCCACTGCATGACACTAGAATTTCTATAAGGAAAGGAAAGGTAGAAAGCCTAAAGAATCTCTGTGCATTTTGACCTTAAAAATAGTTTTGCAGTGAAGGCAAAATACCATGCAAGTTATCTCTTTTTCAGTGAATAGTAATCTCTAGCTTTGAGGTTATCTTTACTTTTGGCCTATAGCTCTTGACAATTCAGTTCAACAAACATTTATTAAATGCCAAAAGCCCATTCCATTATGTGATACCACCTGGGTCAGTGACAGATCTTTCTTTCCTTTTCTTTGTCCTTTGTCCTTTGCCCTTTGCCCTTCCTTTCCCTTCTCTTTTCCCTTTCCCTTTTTCCTCCTAAACTATTCTTTTTTTTTTCCATTGTAAGAAGCTCAAAGTTCTCTGAAATTCAAAATGAGGACCCTCCTTCTACTAATATAAATCAGCACCTTCCCTGCAGTTGATTAGTTTGGAATTCTCTGGAATTCTCACCAAGAGATTCTGTGACTTGCTCAGGGTGACACAGCCCATATGTGTCAGGGGGGAAGAATTTGAAACTAGACCTTCCTGATTCCACAACCCAGCTAGCTCTTTTTATGGTCTTTTCTAAGGAATTTTTGCTGGTTGGAAAGATGACTCCTATAAGTCAGAGTTGCCTTGTGGAGGTGTGCTCAGGCCCCTTGAGACAGCTGCATGCATTTTTGCTTATCCCATGTCCTAGATGCAAATACAATAGGGGATGAGGAGATATGAATTGGTCCAACCATTCTAGAAAGTGATTTAGAACTATATCCTCCCAAATTACTGAACTATGTATCCCCTTTGACCTAGAACTACTTCTATTAGACCTGTACCCCAAAGAGATGAAAGAAAGAATATACAACATAGATAAATATGTACACATATGTGTGCATGTATATATAATATGTATTATACATTATATATATGAAAATATTCATAGCAACTATTTTGTAATGGCAAAGAACTAGAAATTTAACAGGTAATCGTCAATTTGGGTGAACAAATTGTGAATGTAATAAAAATATTGTTATGTCACAAGAAATGGTATAAAGGATTATTGCAGAGCAACCTGGGAAAGTTTGTATGAACTGATACAGAGTGAATGGAACAGAACTAGGAGAATGATTTATAACAACAACCTTGTAAAGACAAACCACTTGGAACATTTTCAGAACCCTGTTTAATACAATGCCCTACCATGATTCCTACCTCCTGACAGAGAGTGATGTGCTCAAGAATGACAGAGACATACCTATTCAAAGTTGATTTGATTCAAAGCTTAATTTGCTGCAAGGGTTTTATTTTTCTCTTCCTTCTTTTCTTTTTTTTTCTTTTTTTTCCCAACTGGATTGGTAAGTGGTAGAAAGAGAGAGAGAAAAAAAAAGTTTTTAATTAAAAAAAAGAAAAAAGGAAAAAAAGCTAGACAGAAAGGAAGAGATGGTGAATAATCAAATTTCAGTCAAACTGAATGACCTGCCATTTTGTACTGATGTGTTACCCACTCTTATCTTCATGTCTCAGTTCATGTCATCTCCAGTGGTATGCTGGTAAATTTTACAAGGCACTCTCCCCCCACCCCCAGAAAAAATGTATGTGGGACACATTTTCAACTTAATATGCATTATCACCATTTTTCTCCATCACTTCAAATCTAGACAATCAACAAAACAATAAATCAAACCCTGATTTGTAGTGTTTGCCAATTTCAAAGGTGTAAATACTCACACTAAGAATACAGTTTGGTTTTAAGTAGATACAAGCTGGTTCTAGCACACCCCATATTCACTACTGGAAATTGGTTCCTTCCCTTTCCTCTACCATCTCTGCCTGCTAAAATCTCTCCTTTCCTTCAAGACTGAACTATGGTGCCACTTCTTATATGAAACTTTCCCCGGTCCCCATAGAACAACTATGTTTGAACGCCTTTATAATTTTCATAATTCTGGTTTGAGTTTTTGTTATTATTTGTACAAATGTCTAATCATCCATTTTAGACTGCAAGCTTTATGAGGGGCTATAATTTATTTAATCTCTGCATCCACCATAGTCTATTATAGTGCTATGTTCATAATAGTCCCTTATTAAGTGCCTTTTTGTATTTTGTATTTAAGCAAATAAGATTTACTGCCCAGTGGCTAAACCATTTATGAAGAGGCTAGATGCCTTAAAGTCTTCTTGCTTTCCCATGGAAAAGTCTATGGTTTTCTGTTTTGTTTTGTTTCCCTATGTTACTTCTCAATCTACTCAACTGATGAATATTTATTGAATGCCTACTATATACTCAATTGTTTGCTAATTTAACTTACTAGAACTTTAGGAATACCAGGGTTTCTGTTATTTGCCTCCCTAGTCTTTATAAGACACTATGGATGACTGAAAATAAGGCATGTATAGTTGCTATCATCATGGAGGTTATAGCCTATCTGAGGAGACAAGACGAGCATATATATCAATTAGAATGTAATTGAAAGGTAAACTGTGGGACTGACTTTAAGTGAAGGAAGAGTGTAAGAGAAGGAAGAACTCACTGGGCTGGAGTGGTCAGGGAAGGTCTTTCACATAGGATGCCATGCTCAGATTGGATCTTGAGGGATGGAAAGGGTTTGGGAAGTCAAAGGAGATGAATGATGGCATTGGAGTCAACTTATTTTGCTTTTGGTCTGAGTGTGTTTCTCTTTCCTACATTCATCTGTATGGCCATAATTGCTGATATCATTGAGAGTGTTGAGATAGTGAAAGGTTCTTAGAAATGTGATTGGGGGCAAATGGGAGAGAGAGGGAGAAATGCTAAATTATCAGTCACCTCAAAAGGAGACTCTGATAATGTGTTCAGTTGCCGAATCTATCCATAAATTTTTGGTAACTGTTACTTAGAAGATATTTGTACTCCCATCCTGGTCACCATGGTGGGTGCCACCTAGCCTCATCTAATATGGTGTTTTATGGAATAGCACTGACTCACAGAATCCACCCTGGGGGCAATCTCAATTTTTCCTTTTCACCATGAGCCCCAGGCCAGTTCTTCTAGAATCACCACAGGTTATGCATTAATTACCTAAAATTCATCATTGTAGAAATTCTCTTCACTGATGGACATTACAACCCTACTTGGCCTTGGTAGACCATTTTCATGGGTTGCTGTGGCCAGAGAAATTCACCATCTAGTGACTGCTACATGGTGATGAGCTTCTTTAAAAATAATGGGGCTTGTCCATAAACCACACACATTAGAGTTATTCCATACCTCTACCTTTCCACTTTGGAGACATAGTGTGTTATAGAGGAAGGAGAATGCTGGGTTTGATATCAGGAAGCACCTGAGTTTGGATCCCCCTCTGTTAATAGCTATGCAGCCACAGATAAGTTCATCTCTCTGGGTCTCACTCTCTCCATTTATAAAATTCATACTCGTAATGTCTGCCATATTGGATTGTTGCTGAATTCACATGAGGTAATGTATTTTGAAAACCTTAAAGACTTACATAAATGTCAACTATTTTTATTATTATTTGTGTTTATAAACCCGACTAGATATCACCTTAGCTGGCCTAGTTTGGAAGAACCCAGAGTCACTGCTACACCATCCTGAGGCATCTGTGCAGGCTTGAGGAGAGGGATTAGCTAAAATGGATAGGGGGAAAAAGAGGTGACTTATCAACTGAAGCTTGGTTCTTCCAGCATTTGTGTTATTATTAAAACAATGACAACAATAACTACAGCTAGCATTGATATAACTCTTTAAGGTTTACAGAGTGCTTTATACATTATGCCATCTGAGCCTCACATGGACCCTGTGAGATTGAGGCTGTTTTTATCCCAATTTTACAGATGAAGAATCTGAAACTGAATATACATCCTCTACTGCATGGCCATGCACACTTCTCCTTGTTGCTTACAATATCCCATTCTGATAGTCTGAATCTAACAGATGGACTTGGGTAAAAATTATAGGACTTGACTTATTAACTTAGTACTTTGTAGCAAGTGACAGGATAGATGAAAGGATAAGAGCTTTATAACTGGAAGGAATTTAGAATCCTATGTTCCAACCCCATCCTTTTCCAGATATGGAGACTGAAAGCCAGAGAGATTTTAAATAACTTACCTAGTGTCACATTATCAGAGACAGAATTTGAATCCAGATCTTCATATGGGGTAGTGGGAAAAGAGCACTGGAATTAGAATCAGTGGGATAGACAAAGCTTAACAAAGACACAATAACATTCATGAACATTGCCAGCATCCTCTTTAATTCACCTTCTGCCTGTGAAACTAACCTAGGCCCAACAACGTCTGAGGCCTCTGAAAACAAACAACTCTGGCAAAATAACATCAAAACAGACAAAATACCGGCACCACAGTCATGCCTCCTCAGTTCTCGGCAGCTCTGGGTGGCAGTTCTCAAAAGTACTAGGCAGCTCCAACTGGCCCTCAGAAGTCTGGGCAACTTCAGCTGGCAGCTCTCTCCTTCTCTCAGCAACTCTGGCCTGCAGCAATTCTCTCTCTCAGCATCCTCATTCTCGGCAGCTCTTTCTCTCTCTCTGCTTCCACAATGCCATTCCTAAAAGTTCTTCTGGCCTCTCTCAGCTTGGGCCTCTCCCCATACATGGCACCGGCTCCTCCTAGTTCAGCCCCCTCTCATCATGTCAACAAGTACATCCCACTGTGGGGTTCACAAGCTCTGGGTCTTAACACTTATTCCGAAAAACATGCCAATACAAGGGGATCTTTAAATTCCATTGCCATTACATGAAGCAGGCTCTTTATCAGTGTTTCATAGAAGAAGGGATTTTTATTTTTTTAGTGGGGGAAGGAGGAAGTGGAGTGAAGGGGAGAAGTCTGGGCTAACTTTCCAAAATGGGCTTTAAAACAATGGAAGACAGCATGATGTTTATTCCTCCATGAGTTGCTCAACTCTGTGTGTGTGTGTGTGTGTGTGTGTGTGTGTGTGTGTGTGTGCATGTGCACATGTGGGTTTTATAGTTGTGTGTATATAAAATGTAGTCATCTGTATGTATATAAACAGAAGAATCACATGCTTGTATGAAGGGTAGTCATTTACCCAGCATGTGGGTATTATTAGGGCCACTTTTCAAGAAAGGTTTCTCCAGCGGGTAATTGTGCATTTTGTTAACTTTCCTTTGGATGAAGGGGCACAAAAGGAAAAGGAATAGCCTGAGCCTTCTCCTGGGGAGTTGTGGGGCCTGGTCTGAGAAGGCTGTCTCACCTGTCCTCCCCAAGTGACCTTTTGTCTTTCCATTCTAGATGCTTTGTTCTGCACAAGCTACCTAACCTGAAGTTTCTGGATGCAAAGAAAGTCACAAAATCGGAGCGTGAGGAGGCCCTGGTGAGAGGTGAATTCATGAAAGTAGTGAAGCCCAAGGTAAGTAGGCCCCACACCTTCATCTATATGGCATTGTTGGCCTCTGACTGGAGTGACTTGTGTTTTATGTTGTACACTGCACCTTGGGAGGTACTGGTTAGCCATGTGTCCTAATCAGCTGGAAGAGAGGTACTGACATTGGGTCAAGAAGGCTACTGTCTTCCGTGGTGACGTGCAAAGTGATAGGACAGAAAGTGGAGTGTCCTTGAAACCCTCTTGGCTGTAGCATATCATTGGTTAGTGAGTTAAGTCCATATGGTATTCAGGTCTAAAAGCTTAGACCTCATTCACGATGTGGTTGCATCCTAGTTATCTAGGAGCTTGTATTTCAAACACAACTTTGAGGGACTGAGTAGGATTTCATTTTTTTGTCTGGAATGTGCTTTCCCTAGGAAGTAGGGCTTTTTGACTCTGGAGAGAAGATTGGGGAAAGAACCATTAGATCTCTTCTCTCTCTGGGGTGGTTAGAATTTTACTGGTGCCTTGGGAATGGGACCCTTCTGTTCCAATGCCATCAGAGGAGCCAAGAGGATGATTTTCCTCTGTCCAGAGGTTAAGGCACAGCGGTTTCTCTCTGAGATAGCACTAGAAGAGACGGCAATTTTTTCTGACAATTTGTCCCCTGGCTTGTATGTGCTACCCACATGTGGCTCTTCAGAGTATACATGGATGGCATTTATTGACCTTTTCTTTACCAGCTGACTCAGAATGAGACAGAAATTTAATGTGGTGTCATCTTAATGACAATACAGATGAGACAGGGGAGAGTTGGCTCTATGTCTAGAATTCAGATATTGGAAGATTTTCCAAAGACAGAATAGATGATGGGGATCTGACTGTGGTTTAAGATGATAAACTACAGAGTCAGGGGGATGGAGTTGATGACCCCAGGTAATATCCATTCCTGCCCTAGTGCTCTGCTGCATGAGACCATTTGCCTCTAATAAGTCCAAGTATGTGGAAGGGACTTGGGTTTAGAGAGCAACAATAAATAGTCGGATAATAATGTATAATGCTTAATAAATACTTGTTGATTGGCAGATACGTTAGAAAGAGCTCTGGCCTTGTAGTCATCAGTAGCTCTGATACTTAGTGGCTATGGGCTACTGTCATGGGCAAACCACTTAACCTCTCTGAATCTACTTCCTCATCAGAAAATGATGAGTAATAAATATAACAGTGACCTCACAGGTTTGCTAATTGAGGGTTCAGATGAGACAATATTTGCAGAATGCTTTACAACTCTTAAAGTGATATATAAGTGTTATACATTATCATTTTAGGAATCCAAGTAGTCCTAGTTTGTGGTTTATTGTTTGTCTCCCCATTGGTAATTATAATAATCAAAGACAGAAAACTTTCTTCTTCAGGTTGCATTTTCTCTTCAAATCTATCAGGCTCAATTGATTTGGGGATTCTATTTTTGCCGAATAAGAGCCCTAAATGTAAAGAAAATGTGCACTGCAGGGTGTGTGTGTGGGGGCGGGGGGGGTGCGTGATACTGCCAGATCAATGTATTGTTACCTGTACAATTTTAGCATACACTGTTAATTCAGATCGAATCACTTTATAAATATGAATTTATATTCACATATATATATATATAAATATAAAAGTGTTCACACTTGTTCTTACCATGACACAGGTTTGACATGTTGTTTACCGGTACCTTCATTTATCTCAGCTTTTATAAGTCCCACCAAATAAAATAATTTAATTCTTAGCCTTTTTTGTGAAAAGATTCTGGAGACAAGCTGACATCACGAACCTCAGCAAAGAATTGGGTGAAATACATTGTGTTTCTGCCTTTGTAGTCATCCTGAGTTTTTTTTTTCCTTTCTCTCTCTTGCCTTCACTTATACACCCTTTAAAAAAGGGTAAAAAGATCGATATTCCTCTGCCTCTGAGTTAATGCTGACATGTAAAGATCTTCATCGTGGCTTCAAACTTGAGGGGAGCCTGGCAGAGAAGGAAGCTGCTAGGATGGCAAGAACTGGGTTTTTTTTCTTCTTTTTGTGGACAAAACAGTGTTTTTAGAAGCTCAAGGATGTCTGGTAAAACAGTTCTTCAGAGTTACCAATTAGCCCCTAATCAGTCACAGAATTAGCCTGTCTGAATGAGGAGCTCTAACATCCCCCACCAACTGCACAGGGCTTGAGCTGCTCATTAATTCTTTAAAAGGCGGGGGCCGGGGGGAGGGAGGGAAGAAGAACAACAGCTTACCAAGCTGGAGCCTTTTAACCATCGAAGCACAGATCGAAGATTAGTGTTCTGTAGATTCTCAGGACTGAGTGACCTAAGAGATCATCTCATCTGACCCACTTGCTTTAACAGATGTGGCATCTGAGGTCCAGCTAGGAGAAGGGACTTTCTCAAGGCCACACACCTAGTCAGGGTGAAGAATCTAGCTTTTCCATCCCCACCTCGTGCTGTATTTTCCCTCAGATGCTTCCAGGCTTTTGATTAGATGTTAGACCTTTTGTTCTCACTTGATCCTATATTACCTTTCTTTTTGTTCTTTTAGGTGAAATGAGGTGGTACTTTAATTTGGGGCAGAAAAAGTCACCTGAAGGGCCAGTGAATTAGCAAATGGCTGTTAAAAGGAACTGTGGGGGATTGGTTTTTGCCATGTCTACCTTCTGTACACGTGCGACTGTTCCTGACTATGGGATAACACATAGAGACATAGGCATTCCTAGAGAATGTGCCACCATACAGGGCAGCATAGGGTTGGTACAGAGGATCTACCCACATACCCTGGGGCCACCCATTACTATTTGAATTCTTCCCACCAGGGGAAGGAAAGGATGGGATGAGAGGATTGCTGGGGATGGAGTTTAATCCTGTGGTTAAGTGAGTGGTAGCCTGGAGCAGGGACAGAGAGCAGGCTGCCAGAGTCAGGAAGAACTGGTTTCAGATCTTTCCTTTGACACATGCCGACTGTGTAGTCATGAACATGTCATTTACCCTCGGTGTTCCAGCTCTAAGGCTGTACTGCAACCAGAGATGTGCATCTATAGAAGGGGCTTCCATGCTGGGAGTTCTCTACACAGGTGAAATGATGTGTATTGACCTCTTTCTTCCCAATTTCCCTCCCCTCCCTGCAAAGGTAGCTGATGCTGATGGCACAGTGTATGGAGTGCTGGGCTTGGAACAGTAAGAGCTGAGTTCAAGTCCAGCCTCGAAAATTTCCTAACTTTATAACCCTGCACAAGTCACTTAATATCTGTTTGCCTCAGTTTCCTCAATTGTTAAATGGGAATAATAGCAGTACCTATTCACAGAGGTGCTCTGAGGCCCAATAAGATAATAATAAAAAGGTGGCTGTATAAATGCTTATTTGCTTTTCCTAACCTCTTTGCTTCTATTCCCCCAAAAGTGGGTGTGATGTGTAATTGTATGTTCACAGAGGTGTGTGTATTCTTGGAGTAGGTTTATAAAAAGAGAGCAATTTCCAGGGAATGTACTGAGCACTCTGGGTAAAGGCCTATTTTTCATAACAAAATCAGACTTTGCAATTGGCTTCTGTCCCTTCTGAGGCAGGGGAGGCATGTTATGCTTATTCAGCAGAAAGTGCTGATGAATGATCAAAAAGGCTATGATTTGGGGAGCTGTTTTCATTTTATTTGTGACATAAAATATTTGGGAGAGTAGAAAATAACCTCTCCAATCACAGCCCTCAACCTGGAAGGCATGGGTACTGGACTGTCTGAGCATCTTTGGTCAACTCAAATACTCCCCCTACCCCCAAATCCAGGAACTGATAAACTCCCCTGGGTTGGAAAGGCTTGGTTTGGGATTAATTATATCCTCATGTTCTTCCTGCTCTCCTTCCCTCTTCTCTTTTGTTCTTAAGATGATGCATTTCTTACCCACTCTTTTTCTCTCTTTATAAAGTGCCTGATTCTATCTGGATTTTGATTGTCCTATGGAAAGATTCCTCCCATTCACGACAGACCAGTAGCTAATGTGACAATTTTCCTTTCCTCTGGTGTTAGGGATAGACAATGGAACAAAAGCCAGACACCAGCTTCTATCATTAAATATTAAGGAAAATATTTTTCTTTGTCAAAATACTGTTCAGTGTTAAGGCAAGAATTGGCTGGACTGGGGACTTAGAGTCCTAGGTGGAAGCTGCCTCTATGGCCACACTGTGACCTAGGTCTACTGGCAGAAGTAGACCAAAGTGGTGTGCTCACCCAGGACAGAGTGCGAAGGCCCGACGGCTCCAGAATACGACGGTCAGAATTGCTTAATTGTGTCCTGGCTTTGTAATTATTCATCTCTGGGCAGGCGGAGAGCACACTTGTCATTTTTTTTTTTTGGACATAACAATTTAAACCTGAAAATTCTACTGGTTATGGCATGTATATGAAATTTCTCTACAAATTCTTTAATCTAAAGACGTTTATTGATGGAGGAGGACATAACAAGGAACCGTGAGGAGGCTGGGGAAGAATGACAGGGCACAGTGACTCCTTTTACACTAGATAAAGGTGTATGTTTGCCTGTGTATATAAACCACAGTGTATGTTCCCTTGTGTGTGTGTGGTTTGCACACACAGGCAAACCTGCACACATCTCTAGTGTAAAATAGTATTTGAACACAGCTCCTTGGGGACTAGATTAAAACTAAAGCAAACTCCAAATTTAGGTTTCTTTCCACTCCGCTATGTTTTGGTGTACCCTCTTTTGCATCACTGGATCAACTTTTCAGGTGCCCACTTAAAAATACAAGAATAGATATAAAATGCAGAACGGGTAAGATTACACAGGAGGAGGGCTCCAAGAAAGACAGAGAAGAAATGGATGGAGGCCAGAATCTTTAGAGTGCTCCTCTAACAACATGAAAACAAGCTGTGGTGAAGTGGGAAAACAAAGGCAGAAATATAGGCTCATACTGAAAACTGAGAGAGCAGAAGGAATACTACAGACCAGTGTGGGGAGCCAAGATGATATGGTAGCAACTATGAGCCCTTAGCAGGGTTCTCCAGTATTTACTTCAGTAACTGAGATCTCTCTTTCTTGTTGTGTTGAAAGAAAAATGGATTAATTGGGAGTGAGATTAGTGCTTCCTAGGAGATGTGCAGAAGGATGGGTAGCAGCCATTTGTAAATGGCTTCTAGGAACATTAATAATTTAATTCTATGCTGTTACTCATTATTCTTTTTCATTAGATATATTTGCATTGAATTTGTATTCGTCTGGTTTGGTTTTGAAAAGAAACATTGAAGGGGGCTCATGTACGGTGAGTTTAAATGATTCCTCAAGTGGCAGGTGCTTGAGGGTATCTAAGAAATAGGAGAGGAGGCAGGGCCTTGGGGCTACCCTTATAAAATGGGAAGGAAGGGTGATGGAAAAGCACTAAGTATCTACTGAAGAAACCTTAGTCTCTGTCAACTGTATGGTCTTGGTCCTGACACACTTTACCTGGACATTTAATAAACTCACACTTAGCTTTTCCATGTCCTTTCC
This sequence comes from Gymnobelideus leadbeateri, assembly GCA_011680675.1. Classification (NCBI taxonomy): domain Eukaryota; kingdom Metazoa; phylum Chordata; class Mammalia; order Diprotodontia; family Petauridae; genus Gymnobelideus; species Gymnobelideus leadbeateri. The sequence continues at coordinate 731,312 of WOXC01008705.1, read as the reverse complement.
TTGTTGGATCCTGTGCACAAGAGTTGCACCCACTCAATAGACTGCCAAAGCAATAGATCGATATTGCTGTTTTACTGAGTTTACTAGTTATGATAAACTAGGAAAAATTGGGAATATGGTTATAGGGAAACTAAGCTGTATTTTATAGCAGATTGAATTTGGAGAAATAAAACGTAACTACTTCATAGGCATTTCTAACCCTATGCACTTAAAATAAGACTTTCCTGCCTCTGATCCATGTTATATTTTTGTCTGTGCCATAAAATGATCACTTTAATATTCGTCCTATTGTTCTTTATGTCATGTGTAATTAATTAAGTTGATCAAGCTATGATCTGGACTCAAGTTTTCAATTCAATTCAACCATTATTTATTATTTGCTTTATATAAAGTCTTAAAACAGGCATGAAGGGAGAGAAACACATAAAAAATTCACACCTCTGCCCTCAAAGCACTTAGAATCTAGTAGGAAAGATAAGATGCATACACAAGTAACTGTCATATGAAGCATAATATTTGCAAGTGCACAAAGGAGGTAAAAATAAAATATTGTGAAAATTCAGAGGAGGGAAAACTCAGTACTAGCTAGGACAGCCTGGAAACATCTTAGAGTGTGTGGTTCTTGAGTTTGTTGATGGTGATTATGATGATAGTGATGGTTGTGGTGGTAGTGATAACAATAATCCCTTCAAGCCAAACTTATCATCCATGTTGTGAATGGTGGTAGGAAGAGGAAGTTAATAGCACAGGAAGGAAATGCTGGCCAGGATGATGGACTTTCGAGGCTTTATATACCCTCTGTGAGACCCTTACAGTACCTATAAAGACATAGTAGGAACCCTAAAACTCTGACCAATTGGGTGGTGACAATGTCACTGATTGGATTAGTACAGTAGACAAAGTGATGAACATGCTCCTATAAATTTAAGAAATTCTGATGAAGGTTAAGGTGGAGTAGAGGCAAAGATATTAAAGAGATATCTCTGAGTAAGGCAGAGGTTGTCAATAAAGCATGAAGAGACAAGAGAAAACATGATTAGAGGCTAGCCCTGTTGAAAACAGTATTAGTGATCAACTTGACACAGAGGATAGAAGGTCAAGTTGTACCCCTTCCTATTCTGTTAACAAAATAAAGTAAGCTGCATTGGTGCAAATCAGCTATCCGTGCCCTACCTGTAAGAAGTGATTGAGTACAGAAGATACTTAAGACTAAGCAAGGAAAACTGCAAGTGCACACCAAATGGGATAAAGACATTAATATTTTTATTATGTATGCTTATTACATCATAACAAAACTGTAAACAAATCTCACTTATAGGCAAGGGCTCCATATTTCTCTTTGTCAACAGGATATAGCTTTAGGTCACAAAACAGTGTTTTGCTGACCAATGGATTAGACAATCATAAAAAAGCCTCAATCCTAATCCTAGATTAGATTAAATGCAAAATGAAATTAAAGAGGCATTTATATACAAAAAGTCAAAGACCCTGAATTCACTGACAGTCTTCACATGATGAAAACTCCATAAATGATAACTAATAATAACACAGATGACAAAAGCAGCAATGACCTCAAATGATTATAAAAAAGAGAAAGGCATGCTTAGATTGGAATTTTTTTAAAAAAGCTTTCTTTATGTTGGACAACATGAGTCAAAACTAATAGACAAGCTACATCAAAACAGAATAATTTAGAAAAGGTGTAACCAGCATATATTTGTAACATATTCTTTCACAATATTTGAAAATCTAATAATGTTTCAGGGGCCAAATAGAACAGAATGGCATCTATAGTCATAGTAAAAATCATAGGTGGAAATGTGGAGCTATCAAAGAATATCCTTAAGTACAAGCATCAAATATCACTGTAACAGAAGTGATTTGAAAGAGATATTGAACATCTGTAAATACTTCTCATTCATGTGACCAACAAGATATAGGAATAGACATTTTCTTTAGTCTTCAATACCTCTTAGCTTTCCCAAAACATAATCAGAAGGCCCTCCATGTACAACCACTATATAATCTCAGTCAAAAATCTTGTGAGAAAGAAATGTCAAAAAATGAAAGATTTTTGTGACTTTGTAGAAATTAAAGGTTTGGTGGCTAGCAATTCAGGACAAAGTCATTACCACTGGAAATTTAAAAATAATTATCCTAAAGAGCTTGGACTGAGTGATTAATGTAGACTATGCAAAGAACTGTGCCAAAATGATGCAAAACATCACTGTAGGTAGGAGAAATTGAGCTTTTCTAAAATAACTAGATGTGATCTAGTTGCTGAAACTGTACCCCATATGTTAGGTATCATTCACAGACTGACAAAGGACAATTTTATAACACAGAATAGTCTTAAGAATGCAACCACTACCAAAATAATATTCTAGTACAAACTGTTGCCCAAAATCTTTTGGCTATTACATTAATTCATAAAGCAAAACTAAACAAAACCTCCCAAAAAACTATTACCACCACCAAACAAGACAAACTTGAGAACAACCTTTTTTTTCAGTAGATGTTGCCATGCTAGACATTCATGATATCCAAGATATATAGAATGAAAGTATTTCAAAATGTAGAGACTGAATAGGATGATTACAAACCAGGTAGGAACAGGATAAAGGTACACATCATCTCCTTTGTCCTGAATACTACTGTATTTAAACCAGGGAATATTTCAGTGAGCCGACGGGGCAGGAGTTGGAAAACTATAACCCATGAGTCAAATCTGGTCCACCACTTGTTTTTTTATGACCCATGAGCTAAAAATAATCTAGTTTACAAGCCATACCAAAACAGGTGGCAAACCAGATTTGGCCTGTGGGCCATAGTTTGCTGAACCCCTCTCTAGAGGATGAGCTTACATTCTAATACATTTATTCAACTACAAAAAGGAATTTTATTCAACTACAAATTTAACTAAAAAAAATTATTTTCTCTATGTACCCAAGAAAAATCTTTTACATGTTAAATACATGTGCGCTTGTATATAAAATAGCAGGATGGAAACTTGTCCCAGGATGATTTCAATATGAACTTCATTAAATGATTTCATGACTATGACAAAAGAAACATAATCAGATAATACTTTATATGCAATATATAGTTGATTCTTAGGATAACCTATGAGGTAGCATAAGACCTTCTGTTAGAAGATGGATAGGAATGTTTGTGAGTCATTTTCATAATGAAATATGGAATATAAGTAATGGTTTATTTATTTTACAGAGGAAAAGACTGAAAGCTCTTAAAGAAATTGGCTAGATTCTCATAGCTAGTAAATGGCACATCCTTGAACTGAGCCCAGTGTTTGTTCTATCATACCATGCCGACTTCCATCTTTATTTTATAGCTTGTGAAATTAACGAGCAAGTTGTAAGGTTTGTGTTAAATGATATAGACCATTCAGTTCATTCACTTAGCATATCTTTAGCACCTTCTATATGAAAGGCCCTGTGATGGGATTGGTCCATGTAGATACATGAAGAAGAATCTTTATGAAACTAAAAATGCTAGTTAATTACCTGGATACATGACTAAAGGAAATTGGTATTTTGCTTCATTTGTTCAGTTGTCATGGAGAACTTTGGAATCAGGTAGATATATCATGGAATGATGTGAATCATGTTCAGAACCTATTCCCAGTCATTTTATAGCTGATATTGAAGAGAAATCAGGAGATTTAGATTTCCTTTGACAAATAGAGATTATATGCACGGTAATAATCCAGGTGGTGAAAAATCTATATTCCTTTTTCAGTCTCAATTGTGCTTTCACACCTCCTTGCACACTTACAAGGGAACATCAATTATTGGTTTTCCTTTTTAGTGTCCTATCCAGCTATAGCCAATAATACATAGAATTTCATGTTTTAGGAGAAATGCAATCAAAATGTTGCAGTTTTGCTACCTTCTGTAGTGTGTCTATATGTCTTGAGAATAGCTCACCTGATCAAAATCAAGGATACAGTTAGGATTTTTTGGGTTTTTTGAGAGGTTGTTTTCAAGCATCTCTTGAGGTAGTAGTAGCGGGGGTGTTTATAAATTCCCATTTTTACTGTCTTTGTGGTGTGCCTGGAGAATAAGCATTACAATTCATTGAAAAAAATAATGAAAAGAATGAGATAATGTATCTAAAGAACTTTACTTTAGTATATGTAAATGTTAACTGAACTAACTAGACTCTAAGGTCTCTTTCAACTCTAAAATGATGATCCTACTTGATTTAACAGGATAAGTTGTTTTAATAGAGAGGCAGCATGTCATGGTGGATAGACCCTTGAACTTGGAGTCAAGAAAAACTGGATTCAAATCCTGCCTCAGATGCTTAGTAATTGCATGACCCTGAACAAGTCACTTAAGCTCTCTGTTTCTCAGTTTTCTCTTTTGTAATATGAAAGGGTTAGATTTTGAGGCCCTCTAGAAGCCCTTCAGATTCTGCATTTGAGTCAATGACCCTGTGTACATTAATACATAGTCTTGATAAATGTTTATTGTTGATAATAGCAGTGATGATGATGATGATGGTGATGGTGATGGTGGTGGTGGTGATGATGATGATGATGATGATGATGATGATGATGATGATGATGACAACAGTGGTCTAAGGTTACCAAAAGAAGTAGTAAAATTTCTCAATCTGCCCCTAGTTCTGAATTTTTCCCCAAGATAGCAAGTGAACAGAGTATATCAGAAAATCCTCTAGGGGAGACTAACTTAAGAAAATGGAGGCTCTTAGTCCGATCGGTGATGGGATCTAGTACTGAGGCCCCCAGTTGTCTAGGATATAATAAGTGATAATAGCTTCAAAGCAGGCATCATCATATGGAGCCCTGTTGAACATTTGGTCTTATGCATTTAAAAGATTCCCTCAATATGTACTTATAGAGCAGATCATGAAGCCCTCTGGTTTCAGCAATCTAGTTCTTGAAAAGTCAAAGTTATGTAGATTTAATGGTTCTTAACTAGACCATGAAAAGTTTCAAAATAGGTATTCATGTGACAGTAATGGCTATGATAGGCCCTAATGGCCTCTTCTTGTAGTAACCTTCACAATATCACCATTGGGTTTTCCTAGGTCATTGTAGCAGAGGGTTTAATGGGATTTTAATTTTGCAATTAAAAAAAATCCTACATATAGGAAAAGAGATGAACATAAAATCAGTTAGCTAAGAAAACGGAAAAAGAGGAAACCAAGCTTGGGTGGTGGTGATATGTATTTGTATTAGGCAGGGATGAATTTGATTTAAAACTTTCATTGTGGAGAAATTCAAAAATGATAGAACAACAGGATCTCACACATATGGCTTAATCTGGCTTCTGGCCATGGAGTGAACTCACTTCCCAGCTGAGGGAGCATTGATGAGTATCGAATAGCATGTAATTAAAAATCTTTTTAAAAAATTTCTTTCTCCATCTTATTGGGGTTTGAGCAAGGTGATTTTGTGTGAATGATGAGATGGGAAGTGTATATTGGAACTACAAAGGTATCTCCAGCTGAGCCATCCAGGAATGGAAGCCAAAAGGCAAAATTACTAACTTACATTTGAAGGGAGACTCATTGGGAGTAACTATATCTCTACCCCTTTATCTAACCTTATTTTATTTAATCATCCTCTGAACTGTTTAATGCTTAGCAGGGGATTTTTCAGAAGAGCAAGACCCATCTTAGAAGCAGTAGGATGGAATGAGTTGATGTTAACTGTTTAGAGAGTCACTGGGCATTTTGACCTCCTAGAAGAGAGAGAGAAGGTTCAGAATAATGGAAAGTCTGGTGAGAATGCCATTTCAATAGGTATTCACATGGATTCCACACCACTGGGGGCAAATGGTATGATGCATTGGTATAAAGCAGAATGCTATTAAATATTAGCACATTAGAATTATTTTGCTATTCAGAATTCCCCAGGCTAAGGGAGGCTAATGAAATGAGGAAGATAACTGTTTCTCAGATGTACCTGTTTCTGTTACCCTCTCACCTCAAGCTGTATGCTACTCACAACATGAAGACCATTGACTTCAGGAAATAAAAAAAAGAAAAAAATCTAAAATTCATAATGAATTTTAATGACATAAGGAATATTTCTTTATCCTTATCATATGGATGGTCTCTTTTGTTCCAAGTTACCAATATATGTTCAAGTCAACGTTGTTCTTCCTAATTGTGTAGCCATATAGATCTCAATAAAGGTGGATTAAGGTTAAAATCTTACCTAGTTGTCTTAATGAGTTTGGCCTAAATATTTGTGCCACCACAGCATACATGTGACTGGAACATACATGTACCCAAGAAAAGTTGGGGAATGTTCATGATCTATTCACCGTGTCAGTAGGAGTTAACTTACAAGATTTCCCAAGAACAATGATAGGATTGATCTCTATGTGTATATTTATTTATAGTTAAAGTTTATAGATGTGAATATATACATACCTTGATTACATTTTTGGATGCTGAGCACATGATAGCATGTGGTGGTTCCCTTCATCTCAATGCCAAGAGAAACTTTACAATGTTTGTAGGAGGGTAGTACATACACACATACCTATATTGGTCCAAACATAGAATGTATCTCTAAAATGAGATCTCTTTAAAAGGAAAATACATGACTCACAAGTTAAGATTGAATGTGAGTATATGTCTACAATGAAAAATATTCATTGAAACTGTGAACTCATCAATGTGAGTCTTCTATCTATGGGTACAGAATACAACCATTCATGTCTTCTCAATCTAAGACTTAAGCTTAGTCTACCATAAATCCTCTAGAACAAGCCCATTCATTTGATCAATTAATCAATCATCAAACAATTTTTAAACATTTACTGTGTTTCAGACAGTAAGCTAAGCTAAAGATACAAAGACAGTGCAGTCACTACTTCCATTGTAGTGGGGGATAAAACATGTAATACACATACAAAATGGATAGAACCTAGTTTTGGAAGGAGAGTTCACCAGCCACTGGAGGAATCAGGAAAGTATTCATGGAGAGTACGGTAACTGGGTTATATTTGGGGCAGTTAGGTGGCATATTTAGAGGTGTGCACCTGGATCTGAGTTCAAGAGGTATTGGGGTGGGGGAAGAATGGAACAAGCATTTATTAAGTACCTAAGATGGGCCAGATACTGTGCTAAGTAGTTTATAAATATTATCTTATTTGATCCTCAAAAAAATTCTAGGATACAGGTGCTATTTTTATCCCCATTTTAAGGTAAAGGAAACTGAGGCAATCAAAGGCTAAGTGACCTACTCAGGATCACACAGCCAGTACCTGAGACTGTATTTGAACCAAAGCCTTCCTATTTCTAAACTCAATGCTCTATCCAGTGCTCCACTTATTTACATGGTACAATAGATAGAAGCAAATTAGAAAATATTTTTAAGGCACTGTGCAAACCTTAAAGTGCTATGTAAATGCTATTATAATTATTATCATAACTGGAAATTGGGAATTCCAAGAAGCAGGGTTGAAAAGGAAGTATATTCCAAGCATGGACACCAACCAGTACAAAGATATGTGGATTGGCTAATAGTCCAGCATAGCTGAGTTTTAGGGTGCAAGAAAGGAAGGAATGTGTAAGAAGGAGTAGAAATATAGGAAGGGGATACATTATGAAAAGATTTAAATATGAAGCAGAGTCAGTTGGTAGCAAATGTTAATTAAACATTTACTATGTGTAAGGCACTGTGCTAAGTATTCGGGATACAAAGAAAGGAGTAAAACAAAATATGGTCCCTGCTGTCAAGGAACTCATATTCCATTAGGTCAAGAAACGTGCAAACAGCTATGTACATCAAACGTATATGCAATGAGAGGTAATCTTAGAGAAGAAAATACTAACCAGGGGATGAAGGGGACACTGGAAAAGGCCTCCTGCAAAAGGTGGGATTTCAACTGTATGTAGGAAGCCAGGGAATCTGGGGGGCAGATAAGAGAGGTTAGAACATCCCAGACCTTGGAGGCAAACAATACATTGTTTAGATTGGGAGATGGTCAGTATCACTGAACTGTAGAGTGCATGGAAAGGAGTAAAGACTAAGGATACAGGAAAGGTAGAAAGGGACCATATGTGAAGGGCTTTCAGTACCAAACAAAGCATTTCATATTTGATTCTGATGGTAAGAGGGAGCCATTGGGGTTTATTGAGTAAGGGAGTTATACAATAATACTCAAAGCCTTCTAGGTATCATACTATTATAATGGTAATATATAAGCTTTCTATCTATAATCCCTCCCATTGGTTGAGTGGCTGGTCCACTTCCTTTTTTTGGCCATATATCATCATAATATTGTATTTTTGTTCTACACTGAGTGAAGAATGACTATTATCTAGAACACAGACTTTTAATAATGTTTTTGTTTTTCTGTACACCCCTTTGACAATCAATCTGACAAAACCCATGGGTCCCTTCTCAGAATAATGTTTTCAAACACATAAAATAAAAGACATCAAATTACAGAGGACACCAATTATGTTGAAAAAAATGATCAAAATAGATGTTTTTAAAAGTTCATGGACCCTAGATTAAGAACCCTTGTTCTAGAGTATGATGTGCTGTTTTGTGAACAGTCCAGGGGACTGGTCCATCAACACAGAGCTTTTAGATAGATGTATGCTTCAAATGGACAATCTGCTGGTCATTGAATAGCAGAAAGAGAACAGGATGGACTGAATTTGGGAAATGATTTAGTGTTCTCAATGTCATCAAGTAATGTAAAAGCAATGCTGAAACAAAATTGCATCATTCTTTTACATCCATATTATTCAGGTGCCATTATATGACTGTGAATCTTTGGGACCATAACCATCCAAGAATCAAAAGTGGGGGTCACCCAAAGGGCATTAGAAAGATTGATGGCGGGTGTAACCAGGCAATGGCCTATTACCAAGGATAAATACACTGGAAAATAATCATACACATTAAAATATATTCACTGTAAAAATAATTTATGTTTCTCTCAATTAAAATTAAATTTCATTCTTGTCATCTCCCCCCTCTTTTTCTTTGTTGTTCCTGTTGCCCTCTTACTGAGTGCGATTGTAGACCACATACTTATTTTGTATATGGAGATTTTGATGAGACCTACAGCTATGATGCTATCATACTTCTAGGAACACTACCTATCTCCCAGAAAAGTAGAATGAGCTCTCTGGATATAAGAATAGGAAAGGTAAGAAGAAAGAAAGAAATTGAACCAAGATGAATTAGAAAAATGTAGACAAATAACTAAAACTGCTCATTGGACTACTGAAGGTACATTGAATCTAGAGTGCATTTAATGATGGGAATCCTTTCTGTATTAGGCAGTTACCCAGATTCCCATGGTATTAATTCCTTCTTCAATTATCTCCCCCCTTTACTATCCATCTTCCCAGTATTATATAAGCAGAAGGTAGATAATCCCCATGATGAGAGGTAAGTAGATTCCTAATTCCCTCTCCCATCTTATTCCTTGTTGTTCTACCCAGAGCTCTCCAAAGAGGTGAAACAGTTATGGTCTTCTGAGTGTAGGCTAAGTCAGTGGGGTTGGGCTATTGAGTTTTCACACCCTCCCTCCTCATTGCATGAGATGAGAAACAGTGATCAAGCATTTATTAAGCACTTGATAAATGAAAGGCATTGTGATAAGCAACAGGGTTACAACAAAACAACAAAAATGTGGTCCCTTATCTCAAGAAGGTCACTTTCATTAGACTGTGAGATTGACAACATGCAAACAATTCTGTACATAGAAAGTATATACAGTACAAATGGAAAGACATTTCAGGGAATAGAAAAGGCCTTTTTTGTCAGAAGGTGGACTTTGTGCTTAGTCTTGGAGCCAGAAAAGGTAGGGGGTGAAGGAGGAAAGCATTGTAGCATTCCAAACATGGTGGGAAGCCAATGAAAATGAGATGAGCCTATCATCTGCAAGGAATTGGGAGGAGGGTGGCATTGCTGGATGGTAGAGTTTGTAGAGTTAGTCAGCCAGCTTTTATTAAGCCCCTACTATATTTCAGGGACTGGGGAAGGAAATAAGAAGACTAGAAGAGTAGGAAAGACCCAGGTTGTGAAGAGTTTCAAATGCCAAACAGGAATTGAGATTTGATCCTGGAGGAATAGGGAATCAGTGTGGCAACTCTGCTTGATGTCTCCACATGTACAATCATATCTTACAGTAACATTATTGCTGTCCCATTGACCAAGCAAAGAGGTGATCAGAGAGAGTATCAGGATTTGCCAGAGTTAAGAGTTAGCAGGCTTGTTCTGGGAACCCTGGAGAAGTGATAGCACCCTTAGCTTATTTGCTTTTCCACTTCGTACAGTGGGGCGTCATACAGTAACAGACAGGGTACCATCGGTGAGGCGAAGAGGCTCCATAATTAGGGCTCCCTTTGATGCTAATTTAACTAAGTTCAATGCTTTTGTCACTGATCACAATTACACGAAGCCTTTTTACTGAGGGCATTTTAAAGACAATTTTATTTTTCATGAGCATTTTTAAATATGGCAGTAAATTTTGAGTTACATTACCTGAATTAGAATTCATTATTTCTTTTCAGCTCAGGAAACGAATGCTCTCCATCTAGAAGTCAAGGCTATAGGTTTTTGGTCTTTTCCTGTTAATTAAAATTAAGCAGAGGTTTTTTTCATTCCTGTATAAGTTTGCTCATCATGGGCATTTTAGTTGGAGATTGAAATTCAGAAATCAATCCTCAATTATTGTTGATAATTACCATATACTTTTTGAGATTTAGAACTTCTCCCAGGCTTTGCTCTGTTCTTCTCCCCCAATAATACAAACAGCACAAATACAAACAAAAACTCTAACATGCCTTTTCTTTTGTTCTTTCATTAGAAATGGACAGTCTTCAGTTATTATTTTAGAAAGCTTTATAGTTGGAACATCTGAATTAGAGATTAGGGGTTTCCCAGTTTGCTGAGGGTCTTGGAATCATATACCTACAAAGGACTTTAGAGATTATCAAATCCATTTTACACATAAGGAAACTGAGGCCTGAGGAGGGGAAGTTGCTTCTCCAAGGTCACAATGATAGTCAGTGGCAGACAAGGATTTAAACTCAGGTCCCTTGACTCCAAATGCAGCACTCTTTCTATCGTTCAAAGGGGATCAATTTAACCAGTTTTTGTGGTTTTTTGTATATGTGACCTTTAGTGAGCCATATCAATTTTTCTGTCAGTTCTGGTGAGCAGAGAATAGTATAACCATCATCTGAAGTATTGTATTCATCACAAGTGCTAGAAGAACTTTGAGGACATGTGTACAGAGCCTTCACATATCTACAGAAACTGTTGTGTGTATAGTAGTCTTGAATTCAGCCTCTGTTTGGAATTTCTTTTTGTCTTCCTTGCCCAAGACCAGGAAACATCCACCATTACTATCTGCTAATTTTGGCTCCAGTGGGAGCCTGGCAAAAATAGGCATTTGTGGTGAGGGTTGAGCAATATTTCACACATCCTATGAATCAGAAAATGTCTCACTAACTTTATGGACAAAGGGGAGTGGGAGAGAGTAGAACAGCAGCCAGTATGGTCAAGGGCATGAGTCAGGAAATAGATCATTAACATTAGGCACGGAGAAGAAGAGAATGGGAGAACCTCGAGCGTGGTAAGAACCTATGGATCTGATAGGTATTGGTGGGGAAAGCTTCAGAGCTGGGACCAATTTGGACAAAGAAAATGGGAAGTAGAAAGCTAGCCTGTGAGCGCTTTCTTTAAGCTCAAATATCTTAATCCTTCTATAATTCTCTTGGCAAGCTCTACCCTCTCAACCCAGGAAATCAAACGCAAGGTCTAGTTTCCTTGATTTGACCTTAGATTGAACACGACTTGCCTTGTAGTAAGTGGGGAAAAAATGAGAATGAAGTCTGGGGTTGAGGTTCAGAACATTGCCCTAATGGAAAATTATCTCATCATCCAAAGGGACTTAGTCTAGAGAGGAAAGGTTGAAATGATTGGATTGTTTGCAAATTTAAAACTAAACAACACATGCAAAAAATATATATACTGAAGGACTAAATATTGCACTAAAGAAATAAGATTTTCTGGAAATCTGTTTTAGTTCAGTTTAATGTGAAAAAAAAAAGTCTAATTTCTACAGTCATTCTAATTCAGTCATGGGCTGCTTTAGAAAGGATCGAATTACAAATTATGTCTCTTTCTTGTGTTCAGGAAGGTCTAGCACCAACTTGCATCTTTCTAACATGCCAAAAATTCATGCATCAATCTGACCCTTGTGAAATGCATTTACTTAGGTTAAAATAAATAAGGGAGAAAAGTTTAGGATGGAAAAACAAGACATTCTCTGCTCTACTCCCCATCCTACCCTTTCCCACCCCATTCCTTTGCACATTATATGACTAAATGTGCAACTTTGTCCACATAACTGCTACAAACAGTTCACTGTGTAGGCCAAATGCTCTCTAATGCAGTAAAATTAAGAAATAATATGCTTTGAAAGTGATTTATGAGTGTGGTTAAACTGCCAGATTTACAAAGAAATAGTTCAGATCTTGGGAAGCCTCAGGAGTCACGTCAAAAATGAATTTGACCATGATTTAAACTGCTACTTTTCTTACATGACATTTAATATGTGTACTTTGGAGGCCCATATGTCTTTAATAAAATAGCATTAAGTTTTAAATATGATATGAATGCAGCCAGTTTCTAAATTCATAACCTTTTCCACAACTCCAAAATGCTAACCAATAAGGGAGTCACACATGCAATAAAATATAAACCTTAGAAAATAGCTTTTTATTAAAATGGTTAGACACTTGGCAGCTGGGTTGCAATGTAATAAATACTTTTAGCTAGTATGGGTTTATCAGTTGTTGTTTACTCTGCAAGCAACTGGGACCAGACAACTAATTATAACCTTGGCCCCAAAAGGCATCTGAGTTCCATTCTCCTCAGCCATGTCCTCATTTGGTAACCCAGGGAGGAAGGGCAGCATAGAGAAAAAACTCCAGGGTCAGGAGACCTGAGTTCTAATCCCAGTTCTGCCAGTTAACTTGCCAGGTAAACACGTATAAGTCATTTAATGTTAAATTCCTTAACTGTGAAACAAGGGGACATAGATTGTCCATCACCATGCTTGGGAAACTTGATTTTTTTTTAATCAGGAGATCTACATGGACTTTCATTGTCTCAGTGCACGGACAGGCCAGCATTTGCCTCGTTCATCTCTCTGGGCTTCTGGAAAGGAGCAAACGTGTCAGAAACGATACGAAGACATATGCGGTATGTGTAGGGTTTGAGTGGTATTGGTGGCCAACATCAGTTAGCATTTCCCAGATATGGGAGTGGGACACGAGAAGCTGCTTTTTTACTGCCTTCTAGGTTACCATTTTATAGCAAATGTGTGTTAGCCTTGTAAGGAGCACTGTATCACAATAAAAGGTCTTTTAGTGCCTTTTTAGAAAAAAAAAAAAGGATCTCTCTGTAGAGTGTTTTTGAAATAGAACTTACTGATCCCTCAGTTTCTCAATTCTTAGAGCCAAACTTTTTTCTTCAGGGCCACAAATAAAACCTCTATGAACCTATGTTGTCATTTGTTATCTCCCCAGACTTACTGACTACTGGACAATCTTATGAACTGGCATAAGAAAGAAATCCTAATTTTCACTGGTGTAAATAGATATTTCTACTCTGGAGTGGCCTGACCTGGGGGGTGAGGGAACTCAGGACCAAGATGTCAGTTTACAAACTACCAGGCAGTAGCAGTGGTCTCACAAAGTCAAGGGGAGATCTTGAGGGAGGGGGAGGGAGGAGAATGTAACGTGATGGATAGGGGCCACTTCTTTAAAGGGTTTTCCAACACCTTATTGGTTGCCCTGGTTCTGGAAAGAAAGACTGCATCTTGCTTACCATCTTACAAAGTGTGCATTGAGCTGCTAAATTGTAGTCCTCTGGAATTATGGGTTCCCCAGAGCATCTAGAAAATTATTAACAGCATGTAATCCCGCACAGTGTGAATGCGCCTTTAGTCTGTTAGCCAAATCTTTGCATAATACCAATCATTCTACCTATAAAAGCACAAATATGTTATTGTTCTTAATCAGCAATTTAATGCAGCTACGGGGAGGAGAACAAGAGAAAAGCAGATTACAAGCTAGCTGCTCGTGCTTTTATTTCTCTTAAATCCATCCACACTTCTTGGGGGTTGTACTTTGTTTAAAGAATGTGTGCAACAGTGCAGTCTGTGTGATTTGGAAAGCAAATCAACCTCGATGTGGCTTTTCGGTGTGTGCTGTTTTTAAAGGATTTCATGCATTTATTTTAAATATACATTTCTTCCTGAGAAGGGCCAAACCTATAATCTTTTTCTTGTTTCATTACTTTTGGGGTGGGGGGAGGAGGGTGACTTAATTTTGGTATGGAAGGTTCCCATTAACATCTGCCACCCTCTCGTGAGGTATTATTCACAGCAGAGCTATTAAGGCTAATTATTTTCTGGTTTTATCAAAGGGGAATATTTGAGCTGACAAAAAAAATGCATTTATTGGGAAGAAAAATGGCCTGTTTAAATAAGAAAGGGCTCATTACTGGTATTTTTTACTCCCTGGTTTTAGCCTGTGCAGTGGGAGGGGGCTCATGCCCCACAGTAATGGAGGAGAGGTCTGCTTTGACAGAAATGTCATGCTTATATGTCCATTCCCATGTCCATGTACCCTTACCTTATGGGAACTTCCCCCTTTCAGCATCTGTCTCTGGGGCTCATTCATTCAGAGCTGAAAGGGATCCCAGGGTGATCTTGTCCAATCCCCTCCTTTTACAGATAGGGAAACTCATGCTTAGAAAAAATAAATGACTTGTCTGAGGTCACACCAGTCGGGCAGTAGAACTAGAATCTGGACCCAGGAATTCTGGCTCCAAATGTGGTGATCTGGCTACTTCTTAGTTTTGTAAGATTTCCACCAACTCAGATAGCCTTCGATAAGAATCTCCAGGAAGAGTAAGACAACCTAAAAATTGCGAGTGGCATGGAGAGAACACTTGGGTTGAAACCAACCCCAGATATAGGGAAATCAAGGGGGCAAAAACGTTCAGTTTGTAACTGGACCTTATTTTCCTCACCTGCAAAATAAAGGAACTGAACTAGGTTATCTCCAAGGTTTCTCCTTGCTCTAAAACAATGCTATTTTATGACTAGATTCCCTAAAGACCCCTTTGGCTCTGAGACTCCATGGGCTGATCTCTCTGGTTCATTTCCTTGGATTCATATAAAATCACCAAGTCTTCTCAGCCTCTGCTCTCTAAATCTGGGTCTCTTATAGAACCATTAGCAGTCCTGAGGACACTCTAGTAGTATGAAATGAGACCCATGAATCTGGGATTCATATTGGAGTTTGTGTAGATTTTGATCTGGGTATTCACTGACCTTGCATAGACTGATCTGTCCTTTTCTTGGTCTGCTGTATCCTCCGCTGGTGTCCATTACAACCTGTCCATGCTTTTCCAACCTCTGAAGGGTTGGCTGTATGTCACAAAAATAACAATGCCTCTGATTTGTGCAGGATTATGTGCTTTTCAAACTGCTACCTCTGATCCTTATAACACCACTTTCAGGTAGGTAGGAGCAGTATACCCATTTATTGATGAGGAAACTGAGGACAGGAGAGGTAAGTAACTCATCTCCCATTATGAGTTAGTGGTAGAGCCCAGGTTTATTCCGTGTCTTACTTCTTTACACATTTAGAAGATCCTTACAACTGCTAATATATTTAGAAGGCCCTGACATCTTCTAAAGAGAAGGTGGGTCATTGTGTTGGTCTAATCAATCACTGAAAAGAAGCTCTGTGGGGACGAGGGGCTGCTTTGTTTCTGGCTTTGTATCCTCAGCATTGAGCACAGGACCCGGCACATAGTAGGCATTTAATGGATCAATGGTGGTTCCTACAGAAGAGGTGACAATGAAGTAAATTATTCTAGGCCCCTCTGACTTCTATTCCCTTTTCCTGTCTGAAGATCAGTATCATTCATGTATTCTATTTCACAGTCAAATGCAGGAGGCCCATCTTGTGTCCCCAGGAGTGGAAAGAAAAGCAAGGATGTTTAGTTAGTAGCCAAAGGGTCCCCAACCTGCTGTTTGAGCTCAGTGCTGACTTTACAATTTGAGGCTGAAATTTGTGCTTTCCTCTGAACTGTGTATGACCCCATAAACTTTTCCCCAGACTCCTCTTGGGTTGCGCTGGGAATGATGCTTGTTCTTGGGTCTTTAGTTTGCAGAAGTTCACACATGAAAACCATCAGTTTTGTGCTATGGAGGGGTGGCTCATGCTTCCTCCAAATCAGGCCCCTGGGGACAAACTGGACCAGTGGGGTTGGCTGAGGTGCACCAGGATGCCCTTACATGATGAGATCCACAAAGACTAAAAGTCCCTTCAAGGGAAACATCTTACTTCATTGCTATTCAAAACAAGGTCTCTATCAGGACAGAATTTTGAGATGAGCGGCAAATAGAGACTGTCAAGTCATAAGACAGAAGAAAACATATCAATATCCATCCATTCTATAGGCCTTCTCTCATAGGACAGTGTTATATGTCTCTCTCATGGCTAATAATGATTTATGGTATCTACTGGGAAGGAGGAAAATTGATATATAGGTGTATATATATATGTGTGTGTATATACATACACATATACATTCACATATATACATACATGCATGCATACATATCCCAGAAAATTCACTAACTAGCATGCCTGGGCAGGTAGGAAGCTAAATAGTCTTTCTTATTCTTCACTGGTAGCTGCCTTTATGAATGGTTCTATCATTAAAGCTTCATTGTTTAGGTGGCACCCATATAGAGACTGAAAAAAAGGAAATTTGGGTCCAGCTGGAATTATGGGCTATGTGACAAAAGTTCCTTAGGGTCACCTGGATCTCAGGAAGTCCAATATGTTGTAGTTTATGAAGTGAGGGCTGTATTGACAACCCAGGAGCTATATGGATTATAGAATGAAACTTCAAGATGAAGGTAGTTGATGAAATAGCATTTCTTTTTTTTGCTTTTTGGAGGGCAATTGGGGTTAAGTAACTTGCCCAAGGTCACACAGCTAGGTTTTTGTTTGTGTGTGTGTTAAGTGTCTGAGGCCAGATCTGAGCTCAGGTCCTTCTGACCCCAGGGCCGATGCTCTACTCACTGCTCCACCTAGCCGCCCCCTAAAATAGCATTTCAAATAACATTTCAACCTTCTGAAATGTACTAGACCTAGCCTGAATAAAGGTGGGGAGTGAAAGTACAGGTGAGGTCAGGAACTAGATGTCCTGACAGCATGTTATCCTCAGTTCATCCAAATAAGAGCTTGTGGTTTTCCCTCTAAATCCCCTCCTGCTAATTTATGCATACATATTGAGGACTATCCCTTTGGGTCATTTTCTCAGGATTACAGTCTTTGTCTTCCTGTTCTCTTCTAACCCACAATACCAATGTGATATCACTTTGATCCTTGATTCAACCTGTGATTACTTGAATATGAATTCTCCTTTCCATTCTTAGGATCATGGAATTATGAATTTATAACTGGAAAGGGACCTTAGAGGAAAGACCTCTAGTCTACAGTCCTTATCTTTCAAATGAAGAAACTGAGGCCCAGATAGATAAAGTGACCCACAGATAACAAATAATAGAATAACAAACAGGATTCAAATCCAACCCCCCCCCCAGCCCCCCACCCCACATCCAAAGCCCTTTCTCCTTTGTTTAGTTTCTAATCTTTATTCACCTAGACTATTTTCATGGCCTCCTGACTGGTTATTCAGCCTCTAGCCAATCCCTGTCCCAATTCATCTTCCAAACCACTGCCTGAGTAATTTCCCTAACACATTACTATAATCATGTAACTTCTGTAGTGAAAAATCTCCAATGGCTCCCCATTGCCTACTGAATAAAACATAACCTTTTTCTGACATTTAAGACCTGCTATAGTCCGACTCCACCCTACCTGTCCAGCTTAGTCTCATTCTTCTCTTCTTAATGCCTTTTCCATTCTAATCAGCTTACATTCTTCTCTGCCACACTCTACCCCCGATTCTTGTCCTGCCTCTCCCATCTCCATGCTTTTGCTAACATTCTTTCCCTGGCCCCCCTCCCTCTCCTCCCTGGCACCATCATATTTAGAATGAATTCCCTCCCTTTTCCTATCTCTGTGTTAAAGTCCCTCAATTCCATGAAGGACTAATTCAGATGCTACTTCTTCCATGATGATTTGTTTGACTTTCCCTGAGTGGAAGTGATCTCCTTCAGATTTGTCACAGTGCTTTGCTTGGACCTCTTCTTTGTACTTGTTTCAGTCTCCCATTTATCACAGTTTGGGGGTATGTGTGTGTGTGTTCCTCTGTGTGTGTGTGTGTGTGTGTGTGTGTCCTTTTCCTTGTCCTTGCCCCCAGTAGATTCTATTTGTCACTGTTTCTGGTTGAAGGTAGAAAACATTCAGAAGGAAAAGTTTGATAAGCAAATAACTGGTTGAAAACAATGATGCCTGAGAGTAGGATATATGTTTGTGGAAAAGACCTTAAAATATTGGAATGATCATTTCTTAATAATTGTATCTAATGGGCAAGAGTCTGTATAAATTCTTATTTTTGTATTCCTGGGGTCTAGCATAATCTCTGACTATATGTTTGCCCTTGAAAAACAATTCCTTTTAAAGATTGGTAGACCTAGTTTAGGGGAAAGAGTACTGACCTATAAGTCATTTTATCAGTGTACTAGTCTAGGTCTTATCACTAATTTGCTGTGTAGCCTTGGGAAGGTATTTTGCCTCTCTAGGCCTTAATTTACTCTTCCACCGTCAGTCGTTCTTTATCATAACTGAAATTTATATAGCATCTTAACATTTACAAAAACACCTGAAAAGGAGGTTTAAATGAATCTCTGAGGTCCTTTCCATCTCCAAGATTCTGTGACACAAAACTTTACTGCCAGTTCTCTAGAGTAATGGAGATTCAAGAGAAGTGCCACCCATCACAAATGAAGGGCACATTCAGATCAAGTATTGTAAGAAGCATTATGTAAAGAGGCCTTAGGGATTGGGCAAGTAATCCCTCAGTGAATCTAGGCATTTAGAAGAAAGGCATTTTATATTAATATATGAACACGCTCTCTTTCCCCAGCTAGTTATTCACATACAATTTTAACACAAATTTTATATACATACAGTAACATTCATGTATACATATAATATATACATATATGTATATTTAAATGTTATTATTGTTGTTGTTATTGTAATTATTATTGTTTTTTCACCAGACCTGTGATTTCATGAGTGTAGTGTTCCAAGTGAGAAAATTTCTTTGCTATTGTAGGTCAGTTCCTTTGCTGTGGCTTATGAACTTAAAAAATTGTCTGAGCCTTGCCAGGGTCACCCAGTGAGTCTGTTATGTCAGAGCTAGGACTTGAATCCGGATCTTCCTTAGTCTATGACCAGTTGTTTACCCATAACACTTTGCTGCCTTCCAACATTATTCAAGACTGGAGGCAATGGGCAGAAGTATTCCCAAAAAAACATAGCTTGGCTCAGTATAAGGGAAACCCTTCCCATCAAAGCTGCTCAAAAGTGGAATGGAACACTGTGGAGATAGTGAGTTCCTCATCACTGATATCTTCCAACATTTACTATGTGAACCCTCTTTAATTGGTTGGTAAAAAGTATTCTTGTTCAGATATGGCTTACACCTCATGCCTCTAAGTTCATAGCCTCATTGGGTTATCCATTTAGATCTGGAAGGAACTCTAGAGGTCATCGAGTACAAACTTCTTAAAAACGTTTTTTTCAATGAACAAAAATCTACTATCTCTCTCTCTCCCACTTCCCTCTTCTAATTTAAAGAAAAAAAAGAAAAAGAAAAATAGAACCTTTGTAACAAATACTCATAGTCAAGCAAAGCAAATTTCTGCAGTCCATGTAGAAAAATGTACATCTCATTCTCCACCCTGTGTTCATCACCTTTCTATTAAAGGGAGGGCAGCTTGCTTCATCATCAGGGCTCTGGAGTTGCGATTGGTCATTGTGTTGGTGACAGTTCTAAAGTCTTTTTGGAATTGTCTTTACAATGCATTCTTACTGTATATATTGTTCTCTTGGTTCTGCTTATTTCACTCTGCATCAGTTCAAACAAGTCTTCTCATGCTTCTTGGAAAATGTCCCTTTCATCATTTCATATAGCACAGTAGTATCCTATTACAGTCATAACTTGTTCAGTCATTTCTCATTTGGTGAGCACCCCCTTAAATTTAGACACACACAAAAAATATCTTCTATAAATGTTTTGGTTACAAAATGGGTCCTTTTTCTCTTTCTTTGATCTCTTTGGCAATATGGGCTTAGTAATGGTATTACTGGGTCAAAGGAGATTAACAATTAAATAACTTTGAGGGTCATAATTGCTTTCCAGTGCAAAGCCCTTTATTTAAAAGGAAGGAATGTCAGCTTTGTAAACTGGGACAATTTCATTCTTCATTCATTCTATAGCCTCCCTAATTAGCATTCATTAGGCAAGGAATACTTGTTGATTGAATGATTGAGGAAGCCAGGAAATTGAGGTCCAGAGAAGTAGCAATGAAGATCATAGAATGACTGGATCATATGTAGGACATGGTTTAGAAACAGGAAAGGATTTTAGAGACCATTGATTCCAACCCCTTCATTTTACCAATAAAGAAACTGAGATCTCTAGAAGGAACATGACTTGCCTGGGATCAAATGGCTAGGAAGTGTCCAAGGCAATGTTGAAACCCAGATCTTCTTGATTCTAAGTCCAGGCCTCTACCTACTACACCAAAATTTGCCCCCAGTGTCACATAGGCAGCAAATAACAGAGCTGGGATTCTAATCCAGTTCCCTTGACTCAAAATCCAAAATAAATGCCCCTTCAGACTTTGATATTCTACAGTCCTCTGGGTCTCAGTTTCTGTGTCTGTAAAGTGAGAGGCTTGGACTCATTTCTAAGGTCCTTTCAGGGCTAAATTCCATGATTCTATGATCCCATGACTCAGTTAGAAAGAAATTTTGCAATTTGTTTTGAAGCTCATAAGAGGTCACACCACAAGGCCAATGTCCACATATCAACTTTTTCCCTGCATCTGACTCATGTTTTTCCTATAAATCATACTGAGTTTCCCATTATAAACACCTTGTAAAACTCAAAAGGCTTTATGAGTGTTATTAGCTACTGCAATAGTGATTTACTAGCTAATTCAGGCTGAAGTGTGAATGAGTGTGCTGAGAGCATGGTGTATCCCATCTGCATAAATAAGAAGCCCCAAGTTGGATATGCACTTCACAAGTAAATGGAATACCAATTCCCTGACATCTCCCAGCCCCCCATGGTACTTTAGCCTTTGCTTAGGACTTAAATTAACCTGGTTAGTGACAACAATCATGGGCATTGTGCCATCATTCTTTAGTCTGCTCACCCCAGAGCAAGGGGCCCTGTTCCAATCATCAGTCTGTTTTCAGACTTCCTCATTAGGATTAAAAAGAAAGTAAAGTTGAAAGAGAGGAGAGAGAGTGGGGGGGGGGGGGCGGGGAGAGAGAGGAGAGAGGGAGGGGGAGAGAGAGAGAGAGAGAGAGAGAGAGAGAGAGAGAGAGAAAGAGAGACAGAGACAGAGACAGAGAGGGAGAGAGAGATTGATTTAACATGACAATTGTAAAGCCTTTATGTACAGATTATTCTACATAAGGTTTTTGTATTATTCCACAGTGTAATATTAACACCTCTTTTATATCCATATATGGAGAGCTATTCATGCTCATGAGAATGTCCAGCAGAATACAGATGTAGGGATGTGTGTATATATAGTCATAAACTGGTCATTCATTTAGCAAGTAGGCAACTCAATAAAAACTACATGCAGGGCCTTTGCAAGGTGCTTACAGAGGCAGATAAAACAAAGTAGAAGTGTGTATGTGTGTGTACATGCATGTGTGTGTCTGTGTGTATGTATTTGTGTAGTTATCCAGTTTTCTGTTTGGGAATGTTGCAGAATTAATTATAACCTAATGTACCTCTTTGCTTGAGTTATTTGATAGAATCAGAGACATAGGAATGATAGCTCTCAATATCTCTAGCTCCCAATTTTTTTTTAATCCCAAGAGCAAGAGAAATCCATGTAAGACCTCTCCCAGAACTATAACTAGACATTTTGGTGCCCGGGGCATTCATTCATTCAATAAGTATTATTTCCTGTCTACTGTATGTGATATACCCTCTAATCAACTTTGTAATTCAGGATGTGAAAATAATACCAGAAATAATGAAGACAACTTCAATGGAATAAAAGAGGCAAATAGTCGATATAGTAGCATATAGATAAGCATTGTTAACAAGATAGTTGATCTGGGATTTCCCATTTTAACTAATTTTTCTTCCTAAGTGTTCAGCTTCCAGGTAGTCACTTAGGTGCTTTCAATTCCTGAAGGAATACATTTGTGCCCTGGAACTCCTAAGGGGCAAAGTCCCAGTAGCCTTCTCCTAGTTATATCTCTGATCTCCCTTCTGCCTCAGGTTAACCTTAGTCTTTAGATATTATGAGTCCTTTAGGTCCTGATATTACCTGAAAACTGAAAAAGTTTGGTTAATATCCATTGCCAAGACTGGTTTTTGGACCTGAAATCCTATAGAATTGAATTTGAGCTAGACTTTCATGCTCTCTCTCTCTCTCTCTCTCTCTCTCTCTCTCTCTCTCTCTCTCTCTCTGTCTCACACGCACACATACACACACACACACACACACACACACACACACACACACACACTTAACCACTCAATCAGTGGATCCCAGCACTGTTCATTTGTGGTTTATTGTTAATCTGGAGTTGGCTTATTTTTCAACAAATGTTTTTATTAAATACTTTAGATATACAAGGTACTATGCGATACGGGGAAATATAAGGTCTGTCTTTCAAGAACTCATCATTTTCACTTGTTGGGTATCCTAGAGACAGATAGACACATATGAAAAGTTAAATAATAACATGGAAGTGTTGTGTGATAAATCTCGAGTGAGTGGCAGACAGAGTAGGAGTTCAAAGGAGAAATCACTGTACCTGAGAGTGGTTATGGTAGGCTTCATGGAGGAGATGACATTTGACTTATGCCAACAAAGTCATAAAGTTTCAAGTACTTTCTTCTTATTAGTAGGAAGGGGTAATGTGAGTCAAGAAGGATGATTTAGGTTCCAGTGAGCCTTAGATAACAAGAATTTCTTAACTTTGGCCAAATGTTATAGGTGCACTGACCTTTGGTATCTCTGGAAAGGTTTCTACAGCACTAGCCACACTTAAATAACTAAATATATGCATTTTCTTCAATCATAACCTCTCTGGCATTAATTATTTTGATGAAAGTCAAATCGTATTAGCTGTCTTCATTAAAAACTGGGAAGATGCCAACATTGGTACTGGTTTACTAAAGAAGGGAAAATCCTAGTAAAATTATGAGTAGAAACTTGGTCCTGACCATTATAATTTGATTAATTCATACCTAATAAATCCAATGATGCAATTTTGAAGTAAGACTAAATTTGTGACTCCTTTTGAATGGGAGAAAAGGACAGACATAGAATACAGATTTTTTTTTTAAACCAGAAGAGAATTTAGAGATAACTTTGTTAAAACTTAAAAAAAAATACAGTGGAAGAAACTCAGAGAGGTTCAGTGATTTGCTTAACCTCTCTGAGGTGTAAGTATAAAATTTGATGGTTTAAAAATCAATTATACAACTATAGTAAACAGCAGTATATACCAATTTTATCCCCTTAGTATCCCACAATCATTCCCCTCTTTTCCATTCTTTGGTTCAGGTTGTCATTACTTTTTACCCAGACTATTGTAACTTAGAAAATAGGCTGTATTACTTTATGTTTTTCCCCACACCCTGTCTTTTTCATGGTAACAGAGGAAGAAATAGAGAAAATGATAATAGTAGGAAAATATGGTGTATCTCAGAGGTGCATGGCAGACAGACAAGCATGGGGCCATTGGGGAAGGTGAGAAGAAGAGAGGAAGGTGAAAAGAAAGATGGCAGCTAACAGGTAGGTAGGTAGAACTGGCAGCTGGTTCAGAACCATGAAGAAGCTTTTCTATCCATAGAAGATTTAGATCAGTTGACAAGAGAAGATGGTGCTGACTTGAACAGAGATACTAGTTATCTTTGCTGAAGTTTCTAACCCAGTTCTCTGGCCATATGGAAACTTTGCTTAAACAACACAAATGTAGAGAACTAAGTGCAAAGTCAATACAAAGTAATTTCTGGTGGGAGGACTTTATCACTGAAGAAATCAGAGTGGGTTTAGTTCAAGGCATGGAGGAGAGGAAGGGAGAATCTTGCAAAGACTCGGAGATGGGAGATGGAGTGTCCTAGAAGGAGAAGGGCAAGGAGACCAGTTGGGTCAGACCACAGACTACATAAAGGAGAGGGAAGGCAAGAAGCCTGGAAAAGGATGTTGAAGTCAAATTGTGAAGGGTTTTACATACCAAATTCCATTTTATTTCAGAGGCAAGAAGAAGCCAATGGAACTTTGTGATGGGGGTGTAGCATGGCCAGACTTCTACATGATTATTCTTTGCCCTGCTCCCTTACCACTCATTATGCATGTGCATCTCATCTGCCTCAGTTGGATCATACCTTCTATGTAAGTCTTAGTTCTACCCTATAGGGTCAAGCAGGGCAAGTCTAATCACTCTTTAAATGTAGCAAAGGCTGTTGGAGTGGGGAGAATTCTTCCAGGTATGTAACCACCTCATCTTAAACTCATGGAAGGTCACCTTAAGGAGTTGCCCAAAGTGGCATAGATAGAAAGTAAGAGATCCTGGATTAAAACCAAGGTCCTATAACTTAAAATCCAGGGCTCTTTGCACAATACTACCCTGCCTATCATTAGAATTCCATGATCATGTCCCACCAAGCTAAACTTACTTAGTGCTTTCAGCCAATCCGAGCCACTTGTGGAATCTTGGTTATCTTTCTCTGTCACATATCAACTTGTAAATATCCTTCCTAAACTGTGACCCCCAATATTTCAGATATGGTCTAATCAGAGTAGAGTACACATTGTTGAGTACATCTTTGAATACAAAAACCCCCAGGTCCTTTCCACTTTCACATTAACATGTATTTATTAAGCCCCTGTTATGAGTAAAACACTGTGCTAAGCATTGGGGATCAGTATAAAGATGAACACAATTCCTAGGAGCAAGGTGTTTACAGTTTAATAGGAGAGCAAGCCATGGTCACAAATAACTATGAAAACAACCACAACAGCTAACCTTTATGTGGTGTTTTCAGTTTTGCAAAGTGCCTTACAAATATCTCATTGGAGCCTCACAGAAACCCTGGGAGGTGAATACTATTATTATCCCAATTTTACAGATGAAGAAACTGAGGCAGGTGATAAGTGTCTTGCCCACACTTCCAGGACTAGCAAGCATCTGAGGCTGGATTCGAACTCATATCTTCCTAACTCCGGGCCCAACTCTTCGAATACTGTTCTACCTCACTAGAATTTTGAGGATCATTCAAGAAGAGTGTTCCAGAGTTTTCAAAGTGCTTTGAATTTGAGAAGGAATAGATAATTTTAGTTAAAGTTAAAGAGATTTCAGTTAAAGAGATCAAAGAAGGTTCCATGGAGGGAAAAGCACTTGATTTAAACTTTGGGAGAAAATGTATAAAATGTTGAAAATGGTGAGAGTGGTCCTTCTGGCTATTGGACAAATGCATGGAAATAGGAGATAGCAAGATAGGACCACATTGTATAGAATGCATGAAATATAGTAATAAGAGGTAGAGCCTTGAAGTAGGCATAATGGGTCTATACTTTATGCAGTAGGAAATGGGGAGCCACTGAAGGCTTTTGAGTGGAATGACATGATCAGAATGAATACTGCTTAGGTAGCAGTGTGAAGCATAGAATGAAGAAAGCAAAGATGAGATACAAAGAAAGCAAAGATGATGTAACCTTGGTAGCATGTCTTCATCTCTATCATCAAGTTGGTTTCCTGTCGTATCTTTTTCTTTTTCATATTATATATTTTTTATTTTTCCCCAAGTACATGCTATAACATTTTTTCACCAAAAAGATTCTTTTTTAAAAAAATTATTTGTTTATTTTTAGTTTACAAGATTCAATTCCATAGTTCCTTGAGTTTCAAATTTCCCTTCCCTCCCTCCTCCCACCCCCATGACAGCATATAGTCCAGTATAGGATCTGCAAATACTTTCACAATAGACATTAGTCAAGTTACAAAGGTGTATTGTACTAGATGGGATGAAAAATGGCAAAGAAGAAATAAAACCAAACAAGGAAAAGAAAAAGATCAAGTAGTTTGCTTCCATCAGGATTCAGGCTCATTTCTTTCTAGTTATATCTCTGGATGTCGTGTTTCTCTCCTTCATGAGTTTTTCGGGATTGACTTATGTCACTGCATTGTTGAGAAGAGTCCAGTCTGTCATACTTGGTTGTCACAGATACATTGTGTCTGTGATTGTATACAGATTTCTCCTGGTTCTACTCTTCTCACTCAGCATCAGTTTGTATAAGCCTCTCCAGGTAAATATGAAAACCGTCTCCTCCTCATTTCTTATAGCACAATAGTATTCCATTACATGCCTATACCACAGCTTGTTTGGCCATTCCCCAATGGATGGGCACCCCTTCAGTTTCCAATTCTTTGCAACCACAAAAAGAGCCGCTATAAACACACCAAAAAGATTCTTAATAAATGATGGTGTCTTTGGTTCATTTTGTCCCTTCCCATATTTAAAAGCTCTGGGAAACTTCCCTATTTAACCCATTTTCAGTTTACTCATCTTCTTGAAAACCAATATTCCCAGTGGTATCGAAGCATAAAGAAACATTTAATAGTAACAGATCTGAGCAAGTCAAACAGAATATAGTCATTGTAACCCTATGTTCCCAGAGAGTGCAGTGTCATTCCTTTTTCCCCAGGGAATTTGGGTCTTCCAGTGAATCACAGAGAGAAACACAGGATCTGAGTTGGAAGGGACCTCAGTGACCATCGAAACCAAACTGTCCTTAGACCAGAAAAATCCCTTCTACTAGAGGGAACCAAACAAGTAGTCATCCATCCTCTGGTTTGAAGACCTCAAGTCTTTCAACATTCAGAATTTCTTCTTAAATCTAAGATAAAATGGAAAGCTTTCACTCTGGTCTTTGCAATCTGACTTTAGCCTACTTTTCCAGGATTATCGCTCATTTTTCTCCTTCATACATTCTGTGGCCCATCCAAATTGTCCTCCTTGTTCTTCCCCTTGCAAGATAATCCCATTTAACCATTGTCACAAGGTCCTCCCAACTCCCTACCCCAAGCCCCCCCATCTCCACTTCATTACAATTCCTAACTTTCTTCAAAGCTCACTTCAACTGCCACATTCTACCTAGACCCATCCTGATTTCCCATTACTAGTTCACTCCCACCAGAAAATATTTTGTATTGATTTTTCATTAAGTCTTTCGTGTTTATTTTATTTCCCTCCAATATAATGTAATCTCTTTGAAGGCAAAAGAGGTTTTGTTTTTGTCTTTTCATCTCTCTAGTGCCTAGCATTATACCTATATATAGTAGCATCCTTATAAAAAATTACTAAAAGAATGATTATCGGACCCAGAAGAATAAGAAACCACTATGCACATTTCTGCTTAATATAGGGATGAACTTTTCCTACCCATTGTTAACCAGAAGTGGAATTATCTGCCACTTACAGGCAATGTCACTAAAGTTCTTCCATTGGTGGCTGAATGGCTACTTGTTGGGGTCCTTAAAGGGAAGATTCTTGCTTTAGGTAGGGGTTAGATTAAATTGAATTACCCTTGAAGTATCTTCCAACTCTAGGGTTTATGGTGGCAGGATTAGTCTTTGCCTTTCTTCTCCCCACCCCCTCCAGTGCTTAAGATAGTGCCCAGTACACAGAAAATGCTTAATACATGCTTGATTTCATGGCAAGGTCATCACTAGAACCCTATCTTTCCTGACTTTAGTTCAATGTCTTTTTCCAGGACATAATGCTAACAACTCCTTGGTGAGTTAATGCCCATGTGAACTCACCTCATAGAGCATCAGTGAAAGCAGGTCCCTTTAATGTGCTGAATGTATAGTTTTAGAATTGGTTTGGGGGACAAGAGGCACACGATATGTTTCAGATACTGTGGGATGCCATGGGGACTAATGTCAGTTGTTTTTCAGCATCCGTGTTAATAACCCGGAAAAGGTTGTAAATACCATGCTAATTAAATCTGTATATTGCCCTAAATGGAGAGGTATTAACAGTCCTGGTTGATGACAGAGATGTGATATAATGGGACCTGGAGCTGCCAGGCATATGGACAGAAAATCACTAGATGAGATTCAGCCCCGGCAAATGCATGCTAATACATCTGGGGAAAAATAATCAGAAGCACAGCTATATGGGAAGAAGATATTTGGGAAACAGTAAATGCTGAAGGAGACCTAGGGGGATAGTGGACAACAGATTAGATATGGTTTTTCATTGTGTTACACCAACAGAAGAAGCAATTACAAGCTCAGGCTGGATTCTACTACCCTCCCTTTGAACAACTGGGAGGGAAGGGCCTCTTCATAGCTAAGTATGTCTAAGTCCACAAGCCATATTCAGTCTTGGGGACTGCCCTGCACATGTTTCATTGTGTGTGTGTGTGTGTGTGTGTGTGTGTGTGTGTGTGTGTGTGTGTGTATGTGGGGATTAAAATTTACCCGTTCCTTCCCAAGGTTGGGTACCACCTGCTTTCTCCCAAATATCCCTGGTTTCTTTAGATGTATGGTCCATTTCTGACATTGTGTGGGGAATAGAATTTCCCACTAGCCTGTGGGGTTCCTGAAGCTGTGTGCAGACCTGCCCTCAGGGTCCTTCTAGCTTGCAGGGGAATGTTTAGCTCCAGGTGTTTTCTTCTCTGAGCATCTGGTGTCCTTCCATGTTAGGGTCTGTCTCCCTTTCTGCCCCTCCTGTCACCCCACATCACCCCAAGGGCTTCACCTGAAGATAGCCTGCAGGCATGCAGATGTTTTAGAACAACACAAAACGTCTGTCCTAAGCCAACTTCTCCCCACACAGGAATCTCAGATCACTTTAATGTATCAGTGACTTCACTCCCCGCACTGGGAGGATGAGTTGCTAAACAGAAGGCAGAACTTGTGCTAGATCAATGGAGAGAGAGAGAGTGAGATTTCATTTCATAATTTAGCCTGGAGTATATTGCTTGCCCAGTGACCGATTATTAAGTGTTTGGAAATGGTGGTGATTGGTTAAAGTAGCCTTGTTAATAAGCAAGGAGTCATAAATCCCAGGCACATAAAATTATCTGACCAGTCTAGTAAACAAACATTTAGGACAAGAACTGAAAATAACAAATGTGGGAAAGTTGAATTTTTGCTATTACTGAGGAGGTTTGCAAATATCCTCCAAAGTTCTATTCAGATACTTTGTTAAAAGGATAGATCTCATATATTCCCATGATTGACTTCCTTGAAAATCCATGATATGGCTCCCAAGTAGAGATGACCCAAATGGTACAGCAAATTGGAGTGCTCACTCTGGGTTACACACTTTGAGAAAATCCCTTCCCTCTAGGTAATGCCTCAGGAAGAAGGGGGAACTCAAGTCTTACACACACACACATACATACATATACACATACATATGTGTGTATATTCATATACATATATGTACATAATCAGTCCTACATCTATCAAAACAGTCCATAATTCCAAATACCACATGACCAGCACTGTCCCCATAGTAAGGGAGAATGTGTCTCTGCTTCTACATATTCTACGTACATTCTATATACATATAGCTAAAGCTAAAAGTTGCCCTTTTGTGATTTCTCTTTTAAGGTTGCCTTTTATGGTCATTTTAACTTGACTTTGCTGGTTGAGAAGGCAACTAGTATGATCTACCTCAGGCCCTGCATCCTCTCTTGGGGCAACCTTGCCTATAGCATTATGCTATTGGGAACAAATTAGCAGGATACTTTTGAACCAAGGGTCCCCAACCAAAATGTTCTATAAAATATCGCCCCTTCAACTCACGACGTCTATCTTTTCTACCTCCTTTGGGGACACCCAAGCTATTCAGGTTCTTCTTAGACAATCACTGTGCTTCTGGCAGATGGAAATTAGTCATAGACTGGTAAACGGTATAGCCTAGGCATCTTTTTTGTTGTTGTTATTTTTGTTAAAGAAAGTCACAAAAAAAGTGTCACTATGGGGCAGATGTTCTTGGCTTCCCTGGTGTCGTCTGAGGCCAAAAGAGTGGCATCTCACTCAGAATCAGACCTATGATTCTGATTTGTCTCATTCTGTGCATAATCCTGGAAATATATTCTGGGTAATTTCTTTCAGACCTGGTATGGATGCTGAACATCATAAAAATGATAAAGGAAATGGATGAAAACTATTTGTTGGGTTTTTAAAATATTTAAGTATTTAAAGTATTCAACTGTTTGCCTAGCATTGTAAGCATTCAAGGAGACATGTACATAAAAAAGGCCTTTCCTTTTTCTGTTTTGAGACTTAAGCTACCAGCACTAATGCCACTGCCTACATTCACTGCCATGACTGGCATGCATCAATGGGGCACACTGCTCATAATGGGCTATATTTGGTGGCATTTGATGGTGTTTTGGTCCTAAGTTTTTTGCTCTAGCTGTGTCTGACTTTAGGCAGACAACTGAAAAGAAAAAGGCAGCTGTGGGCCTCGAAAATCATTATATAATTCTATGTTGAGGGAGAGTTTCAGCACCAGGGTCATCCACATATGGAAGGTCTTGTATCCTTTATCAGGGCTAACAGATTTGGGAGTGTCCATGGACAGGAGCAATGACACCATTGCAAAATTTGCAGGTCTTATACTTTTTTTCAACCGAGGGTAGGATATTTTTGGTGTGCTACAGAAGATCCTGTTAAGACCTTCCAGATTCCTTCTTGTGACTGTCCCATAACAATTTTAACTCTAGAAAGGTACATTGGAAAGAGCACTGACCCAAGAGTCAGAGGACCCAGATTCAAATCCTGCCTCTTATGCTTACTGTCCCTTGAGCAAATCCATTGGCCTTAATTAGATTTTTATTCTGTTCTTGGTGAGGTATCATTGCCAGTTGCTCTGGATATCCCTCAACTAACCCCACCTTGAGGATGAAATTAATAGGTACATTGTACCTATCACCAAGTCAACACCTTAATTGTTGATTAAGTTAATAGTTGCTTTGGACTGGTCTTTCAAAGAGTTCAGAGGTAGATGAATTGAACTGGGGCTAAAACAGAGAAAGAGAAGCCAGATGGACACACAAAGACCCTAGTTCCTTGGAGAGAAGCCTATGTAATTATGGAGCTGTTGTTGCCCTTTCAGGGGACAGTGTGCCCCATGGAAAAATTCAGACCTAGTGATGGGAATCTATATAGGCAATGGCTGAGAGCCAAGGAATTCCAAAGCCAAGTCAAGAGCTAGAGGATGGAGGAGCTCCGGGATCCTGAAAAAAACTCCTGGATTAAATGGGAACTGAGGTGAGAAGCAGCAAGGGACAGAGTCCTGATGTAAAAGAGTGAACCTTTGCCTTGCCTTTTATTAGTACCATGAGTTTGTGGACTGTGAGGCCCTGCAATAAGAGGGTTAATTCTCTTGTGATCTTGAATGTTTTCTTCTCAACCACTGGTTGGAAAGAATGTGGGAAGATAAGGTTCACCAAAGAAGAAAGAATTGTTTTCATTATTCTGGGATCTTAACTGTTTATGTCTTTTAATTTTTCTTTGCAAAATAAAATTTGTCCTGTACTTAATGCATTGTTAGCCTGGGTGCTTGCATGGGAACTAAGGGCTTTTTATCTTTTATATAGAGACCTACATATAAATTAAATTCTTATGCTCCAAGGGAAATCTTGGGTGAGGGCACAAGGCAAAAAGAGTTACTTAACTCCTGCCCTCAAGAAGCAGCTCTACTATATGGAAAGAGTATCTATACAAATGAACTCATGAGTTTAGAGCAGAGCTTTAGTAGGTCATAGATATAAATGGATGACAGCTGCCAGGGGAATGATTTATGAGTGATATTCCAAACTAGAGAAGGCCAGACACAAATCAGAGCTGTAGACTGTTATGTACAGGGGATCATAGTATATTTAGCAAATGAGAATGCAAACCACAAGGCAAAGACTGAGTGGGTAGGGAGAAAGAACATTCCCTGGCTCTGAACTTGCTGAACCTTCAGGGCTGGGGAATGGAGTGTTTGCAGAGGTGGGGGAGAGATGTTCCCTGGCTTGGCCTAGACAAATAAATCACCAGAGGAGACAAATGAAAGACCAATTAGACA
Organism: Gymnobelideus leadbeateri; assembly: GCA_011680675.1. Classification (NCBI taxonomy): domain Eukaryota; kingdom Metazoa; phylum Chordata; class Mammalia; order Diprotodontia; family Petauridae; genus Gymnobelideus; species Gymnobelideus leadbeateri. The sequence goes on along the minus strand of WOXC01008705.1, from coordinate 698,959 downwards.
GACTGTTTTCTCGGAAAATCATGTCCTGGGCCCCATAAATCATCAAGGAAGAATTCATCTCTCAGCATATGTATTTTGATCTTATTCAGGAGGGGATATGGGTTAGAGGCATGCCTGTGTACCCGGGTGACTTGTGGAAGGATGCTGGGGTGCTGACAGCACCAAAACTCTGTTCTTTCCTGAGCATTAGAGTCGCCATGCTGGATTAGACCCACGAACTATGGAATCCATGTCAAGAAAGGAACTGAGAGTACTGTTATATTCTAAAGTGGTTAGGCTTCAAAACATCCATGGGTAGATCACATCCAGATTATTGTATTCCATTCTGGTTGACAAATGTTAAGAGGGGAATTGATCCCCTTAAATTAATCCTCCACTTAAGTCCTACACTGATCCCTCAATATGGAAAGGAGGTGAGGCTAACTTCTCAAACCTAATGCCAAAAGAGACCTCTGGCAAATCTTTCAAAACAGAAAGAAAGAAAGAAAGAAAGAAAGAAAGAAAGAAAGAAAGAAAGAAAGAAAGAAAGAAAGAAAGAAAGAAAGAAAGAAAGAAAAAAGAAAGGAAGAAAGAAAGAAAGAAAGAGAAAGGAAGAGAGAGAAAGAAAGAAAGGAGGAAAGAAAAGAGCCTAATAACAGATTATGATTATATTTTATCATTCGGGTAAGTTTGGAGACAGTGATCCTTAGAAGGTTGGTCACTAGGTGCTGAATTATTTTAGCCACAGCAACTCATAAAGATGGGTTTACTCAGATATAAAGAGGCCTAATAGAGGGGAGCACTCATATTCACTGAATCATAAATCTTTGATATATTGGAAAACATTAGTTTTTTCCAAAGGAGGACTTCCAGGATGGTGAAAGGCTTGGAAGACATGCCACATGAGGAACAACTGAAGAAGCCCAGTACTAAATCTATGATCATATGGACTGCCATTATTTCATCTGGAGAACATAAGACTTAGGGGAGGCAAGATCAAAGTCCTCAAATATTTGAAGACAGTCATTTGGAAGAGGGATTCAACTGTGTATTGTCACAGATGGAAGAATGAGAATTAGAGCTTAGCAAGGAGGCAGATTCCAACCCAATATAAGGAAAGCTTTATGATAATTAGAGCTTTCAAAAAATGGAATGGACTGCCTTGGGAAGTACTAAGTTCACAGCTACCTGGAGTGTTCCAGTCAGGGCTGGATGATAGAGATATTAGTTTTCTAGAAGGGATTCGTTCTGTGGGTAGAATTGGATGACCGTTAATACCCCTTCCTCCTCTAGCATTCTGTGAGTTGCTGGTCTTAATTGCTGAGGGGGCCCAGGGCAAGGTATTCGCAGCTCTCTGTAATTGTACATTTATTTCTTTGAGTCCTGAAGGTGTTTTTCTATTGAAGAGTTCTCTATGACTATTCAGATGCATTTTGAGGATTCACACCATCAATTTGAGCTGCCAGTTAGCTGAGAAGAACAAAATCCAGTGAAACTGGGGTATAGGGAAGGCATAATTATACCAACTAGGGCAAACCCAGGAGTGCTAGTAGGCCAGAGAGTACCAAACAGAAACCTTACTCAATTCTCTGTTTTTCCAAAGACCAGTCCTTTATTAATTTAAACTTTTGAATCAATTCCATCTTTTCAGCTTGTACTTCCTCTTAGGGAAGAGGAGGTGAGGAAGTTTACTCATCACCTGGCCCAGTTTCCCTTTTATTTGTCCAAAGCTTGAATGTCTCAGAAATCAGGAGATTTTCTTTCATTCTCTGTTCTGGGATTTGGTGAGTTCATCATTGTGTTCCTCTTTTTCCTCCCTCAGAGATCATATAGGATCCCAGATTGAAAGGTAAAAAGCATCATTGCAGATCATGTAATCCTACCCCCTTATTTTATAGTGGAGAGTGTACAGGCTTTGTATACAGACTTATAGTGTACAGACTTTGTATAGAGAAGGTAAAGGCTTTGTATACGGACTTAGAATGTAGGGACTTTGTATACAGACTTATAATGTCCAGTCTTTGTATATAGACTTTGTCCGGTCTTTGTATACAAACTTAAAGTGTACAAATTTTGATCATATGTCTTTGCTTTCCCAGCTTTAACAGCCTGATTCTTTGAAGTCTGTTTGTTACTGTGGCAGCCCTCCCATCCCTGTGTCCTTTGTGGTCACCATCCTCTGGACATTCTCCAATACCATCCTTCTTTCTTAAAATATAGCAACCACCAAGAAGGGGGAACAGGCAGTTTCTTCCTCTATAGAGTATATTGGGATCCCCTTCAGCCCAGGTGTCCTACCAGGATGTGCCAGGACATTAAAGTATAAGTTCCTTAAGGGCAAGGACTGTTTCACTATTATTGTCTTTGTATCTCCATCACCTAGAATGGTGCCTAGCATAGGTTAAGTGTTTAAAAACTGATTATTGATTGATTGACAATTACATCAGAGCTAAACTAAACTAGCTACAATAACATCAGAGCTAAACTAGATCTTGATTAGAGAGGATGGATATTTACACACTTGAGCCCCATGCCAGATAACTTCTGAGAGCAGAACTAGCTTTTCCTCATTCTTCTACTTGCTGCTTTTGAAGCATGAAAAGTAATAATTCAGGTGAAAATGTATCAAGTTTCTCCTCCCTTTTGGTAGAATTGCAGGGAGGTATTATATCACATCATATATATATATATATATATATTTATCATATATATTGTATCATATTATATTGTATCTTTTATCATATCATATCACATGTATTATATATGTTATATTACATTATAATATATAGGGGATTATTCAGAAGCATTAATTGCTCTTATAGAAAGAAATGCTTAAATTTTATTCACAAGTGTGCCTGAAGCACTTGCTGTGTCCCAGGCACATGGTAGTAGTAGGAGAAAAAAGACAAAAATGAAAGAACCCCCTGCCCTCAGAGAGCTTATATTCTACACAACATTTAAACAGTAAATCAAAATACATACTAAGTAAGGTCAAAGTCATTTCCCTAGGTGGGGAGCAAGCAAACAACTTGAGGAAAAAGGAAGGGATAATGTTGATGACAGCTCTTGAGCTGAGGCTGGAAATAAGATCAAAATCGAAAGAAACAAAAGTGAAATGGAAGGGGGAAAACCGGTATAAAAACATTGTGGTAGGAGATCAAATGCTATTATGATAGAAAACATTTTCCAGAAATACTGATATTTAGAACAAAGTGAATGAGCAAATTTAATGAAAAAAGGTTTATCCTGGTCCTGAGATTACACATAGGAGCTGTGTATATGCAGGAACTGCAGTTACTATGGGAGCAATGGGGGGAGGAGGGTGTCATTTATATAACATATATTGGGGTTAGGTTGGCTCCAAGGATGAAATGGTACAGTTGATTTTACACTGGAACATAATCCGCTCCGTCTGCTCTGTTTAGGGACACTAGCACCACATGAACTGGTTCGACGATTGAAATTCAGTCAGGGAGACGCCAAGATGAGAGCCAGTCCCCTGTACTTTCTCAACTGTGGGCCCACTTCGCTGCAGAGACAATTGTCTTTCCAGATGTACAAAATAACTATAGCTTGCCGCCCCATCTTTCATCACCTAAATGAGGACAGTTAATGTTTAAGTGTAGAGAAGAGAGAATATAATGATGGATAAATTATAAGTTTGGGGATATTGAAAGTCGAACTGTGTAAATATGTATTTTAAACCGCAAACAGAATTTTAATGCATCTTTCCCATTAACTCCGCTAACTGAAATTACAGAGTGTAACGTGAGCCGACGCCCACAGATTGGTTACGATGTTTTCAGATTTAGAACAGCAAATGATAAATGTCCTTCTTTCCCAGACAAAGAGAGGATTGACATAGCTTTTTGAATGTAGTCACTGAAAACTTCAGTAATTGAAAATAAACTGAACACCAGGGGAGAAGTGAGGTCACTGGAAGGAAACCTGTGGAAAATTAGGCCTCCCCATTCTGGCTAAGTTGGCTTCTCTCATTCTGGAGAACCACTGTGGCTTCAGCTCAACATAACACGCTGACCAGGCCCCAGCAGGGCTCTCCTGGTTGGTGTCTCTGGGGTGAGGGTTGGGTGAACTAGTGGCTGGTAGGCAAAGGATGGGTTTACTGGCTCACTTGTGGTTTGGGAAACTCTGATTTATTTACTGTTGTCTACTACATTGGTTCTAGGCCATTCTACAAATAAAATCTCACTGCTGCAGGTTCAGAATGTGCTGTATTCCCACTTTCTTTTCTTTAGCTATCCAAACCCTTTCTGTCCTTGGAGACCCAACTCAAGCCTAACTTTTTCCAGGAAGTTTTTTCTGGGTACTTTTGTCCCATGAAGAATTTTATTAAGATACTATATGGCAGTTGTCTAAGATAGCTACCTTTGGTGAACTCCCATTAGCTCAGTTCCTACCCTTACATGGATGTACTATTGGCTTTCTGTGCAAAGTGCTGAGAATACAACCCTTGCCCTCAAGGAGCTCACAGTCTAACAAGGGAGACAACAGGCAAAGAACCATGTATGAAAAAGATAGTTTCTGTGCTCTAGACTTTAGTGGGACCATTCAGTTATCTCTTTAGGCATTATACTTCTTAATACCAGAGAAATCCTTCATAATGCTTCAGCATAGTCCCTTACAGCACCTAGTGTGTTCTGGGCACCTGCTCATTAATTAATAAAAACATGTTGAGTTTAATTGAACAACTCCATAGTTGAGGTCCAGACATTTATAGACATACAGGAATCCTAGAACTTGAAAGGAAAATCCAGCTGTATTTTCTTGTTCACAAATTGTTGTGTATTTTCTTCTTGAAGTGTGCTAGCTCTGATTGCCATTCAACTCAAGTCAGTAAGCATTAGTTAAGCTCTTTCTGTGTACCCAGCACCGTACTAAGCACAGAGAATACAAATACAAGTCAAAAGACAGTTTCTGAACTCAAGAAATGTACATAAAAGGAAGATGAAAAGGGGAGAAGGAGGGAAGGAGAAGGTACCTAGGGTAGGGGGTATGGTGGAAATACAATTGGAGAGTCAAAGGCAAAGCCTGGTGAGAAATGGAGTCAGGGTGTTTAATGACCATGATGGTCCTTCCTCATGCCAAATCAAAATTTCTCCAGCTCAAAGAGGAAAAATCTGTGTGCATATATGGCATCCCTTTGTTCCATATACAATACATACAGATTTGGGTGCTTATTGAGCACTCAGTTTGCTGTGTAGATGCCTTTCCTCACTACATTCCATCTTGATCTTTCTAAAATACAAATCTGACCAAGTCACCTCCTTATTCTATCAACTCTAGTGGCTCCCTATTGCCTTCAGGATCAAGTAAAAAAAATCCTGTTTGGCTTTTAGTGCCTTCCATATTCTGGCCCCTTTAGTCTTTTTCTACCATACCTTCTCACCCCCAAAGTACTCTTGATCGAATAACACTGATCTCTTTGCTGTTCTTTGCACATGATGTTCTATGCCCTGACTCTGAGTATTTTGACAGGCTCTCTTTCATACCCAGAACTCTCTCCCTCCTCATCTCTACCTCCTGGCTTCTTCTAAATTCCAGCTGAAGTCCCAGTTTCTACAAGAAGCCTTTCCCAGCCTTCTTTAATCTTTGTGTCTTCCTATTAAGATCATCTCCTATTTATCCTCTATATCTTTTCTGTACATAACTGTTTTCATGTTGTCTCCCTCATGACTGTGAACTCCTTGAAGGCAGGGACTGTCTTTTGCCTTTCTCTGTATCACTGGCATTTAGCACAGTGCCTGGCATACAGTAAGTGCTTAATAAATGCTAGTTGATTGATTAATTGCTCTGTCATGCAGTGATAAGTTATGTATCAGCTTTTTCTTCTCTGGCTTTCTTTGACCTTTCAGCATAGGCTGGACTTTGCATCCACTTGACTACTTTGGGTCCTTTCTTTGGGTCCCTTCTGAGTTTTGCCACATAGTTTCTAAAGCACAGTAACCTAAAGTGACCGAAGGACACCAGTGGACATTTGGACATTCTTAGAATGATGACAATATTTCTTGGACTTTGTATATCATACTCCTGTTTCAATAATTCCAGGGCTAGGATTTTTGCACTGGTCAAAACCTGTGCTCAATTTCTGGTTCAGGTATATTTGTGTAACCTTGGGAATGCTGTCCCCTGTCTCAGTTTCCTCATCTGTAAAATAGGGGGAAGGGATTGTTGGGGATTCTATGACTTAATCTTTCCTTCACAACTTTTCCCTGCCTTCACTGCTGCCCTGGTCTCTACCTTACCCCTCTTGACTGGTTCAGGCAGGTGTTAGAATAGTAAGGATGGACTGGGGGAAGTGGGGTAGCATACCCAGAGTGGTGACTTGATTCTGTGGCAAATAGGAAGTCAAAAGGAACATTTCCCTGAAGGTTAAATGTTGACTATAATTAGTAAATGTTTACCTCCTGGTGACTTATTTTCTCTTCTGGTTAATGAGTCTTGCTCTAAGTTACCTGGGTCCTTTTCCCTCCCTCCCCGCCAAATTCCCCACCCCTCAACTGAATCCATGTAGGAAAGAGTGGAAATCCTGAGTTGTCTGAATTGAATTGTTCAATATGGGAGATAGGGAGGGATTTTTTGGGTAAGTGGCCATTTTTTCCCTTCATTCAATTCCTGACCTAAAATAAATGTAGGTTGTTTTGAATTATTATTATTATTATTAATTACTTTATGAACTTCTCCCATTGAACCCCAAAAGAAAAACAAAATCCACATAATTACGGAGAGATAGAAAAACCAATATCCTTATTGCTCTGTCGAAAAATGTCTCCAGCATCATACTGTTTTTCTGGAATCATGGCTTGGTCAGTGCATTGATCAGACTTCCTAAGGCTTTGAGTGTTGGTTTTCTTTTAAAATGTTGTTGCCCCTAAGAAAGAGCCTGCATTTAGAGTGCTGAGGTGGTGTAGCATTGCTACAATGGGTCATGCCATGGGAATCCATCCAACCTGGTACTTAATCTGATCAAATCAGAGAAAGATGGGGCTGCCTTCTGGTCCTGCTTCTTTGCCACTGTAATTCAAAACACCGAAGTGCTGTACTAGCCTCCCCTTTCTGATAGTAATGATGATGAAGATGAAGATGATGATGATGATGAAGAGGAGGAGGAGGAGGAGGAGGAAGAAGATAGTAAGAGACACAGCACTATGTGCTGGACCCTGTAATAAACACTTTATAGTTATTATCTCATTTAAACAATTCTAGCAAGTAAGATGCTATTATTATCCTGATTTTATAGATGAGAAAACAGAGGTGAACCGAGGTTAACTTGCCCAGGGTTCCACAGCTAGGAAATGTCTGAAGCTGGATTTGAACTCAAGTAGAGGGTGTTGAAAGGAGTACAATAATTAATAATAAAGACAGTAGCTAGATTGTGAAGGGCTTTAAATGCCTGACAGAGGAATTTGTATTTTATCCTAGAGTCAACAGAGAGCCACTGAAGATTCTGCGATCAGCATTTCTTGGGCAGTCCCAGCCACATTGATCACTGTACTTCCTGCTTGCTCTCTGGTGTGCTCCATATTCGCCCCTCCCCTAGTCTGATCCCCACCCCCAGCTTTCCCATTCCCATTTATGGTTTGTCTTCTTCTATTCCGATGTAAGCCCTTTGGAATTAGGTACTGTCTTGTTTCCTTGGTTTTTGTATCCCCCGAGTTATACATATAATAGATGATTTATCTATCTGTGTCTGTCCATGTAGACTATGTAGACTACATAGTCTGAACTGTGTTTTGGTAATATCACTTAATGCTACTTCCCTCTCCCCTACAAGGTTAAGTGACTTGCCCAAAGTCATATAGCTAGTTAATTAACAAGGCTGTAATTCAAGTAACAGACCCTCAGACTACAATCAAGACCATCTTTTGTCATGTCAGCAGGTTATTTTCTTGGAGGGAAAAAAATCAATTCAGCTAAGGGGGAGGAAGGAGAGGGGGGTGGACAGACAGTGAAAGAATTTGACCCATGGTAGAGGCAGAAAAGAAAAGATGTCTATTTATTGACATATGGGAACAGTGGTTTGCTAGAGCCTGCTAACTGACTGTCTGATTGTTAAATTTTCAGTGTGAGCACTTATACCTTAAAAATCAGCCAACACTACAAATCAGGGTTTGATTTATTGCTTGTCTAGACCTAAGAAAGTGATGGGTAAAATGTTAATAATGCAGATGAAATTTAAAAGAATGTCTAGCATACATTTTCCCTCCCCTGGTGAGCTGGTTGTTAAACATTTACCAGTATACCCTGGGTGGGTGAGATAATTATACACATAGAAAGGTATAAAACCTTGTCTGATCTGGCTCTGAAACATGCACTTCTACCTAGCTCTTTCTCTAATGTGGGACTTGCCATTGACTGGTTATTAATCTTGACTAGTTACAGGAATGTGTTGCCACCCATGAACACATGGGACCATTCTGACCAGTGTTGTGGATCGACAATATGGTGGAACAGAATAAATAGTGAATTCAGGAAATCTGAGACCTGGCCCTGGGTCTGTCACTAACCAGTTGTAGGGCCTTGAACAATCTATCAATTAACCAGCGAGTATTTATTAAACATTTATGCTGGGCTCTACACGAGTCCCTTAATCTGAGCCTCACTTTCTTCATCTGGTAAATGGAGATGATAGTATTTACCTTTCCTCCTGCACGAGGTTGATAAAAGGATCAAATGTGATAGTAGCTTTGAGTATAGCTTAAAAAGTGTAAATGACAGGGCTCTTCAGGATAGGAACAAAGAGTAGTTAGAAGGGATGTAAGAAGGGAAGAAGGGCTATTTCATCCTGTAGCTGGCCAGTGTAACCCATGGAATGACTGCACGGTTTTCAAAGCTACACGGTCATCCTGAGCTAACTTCCTCTGCCTCAGACAGACCCTCAGAAGGAGCTAGAAATGTAGAGGTTTGAGGTGTGTTTTCAGGGATGTGTTGGGGGGAATACAGGGACCTTAGACAGATGCATAAAAACCTCCTTTCCCAAAAATCAGCCAGGTGGTGAGGCTGGACCAGTTCTGCCAGAGGGGCCTTACCTATGCAATTTAAAAAGAAAAACATATTCCCTTTAAAGGATGATTTTTTTTTTTGTGCCGTGGACCCCCCTTTTTAAAAAATAAGCCCTGAGTCTCCAAGTCATATTTTTTTTTTGCTTTTTAGAGGGGGGAAGGCAGGGCAATTGGGGTTGAGGGACTTGCCCAAGGTCACATGGTTAATAAGTGTTAAGTATCTGAGGCTGGATCTGAACTCAGGTCCTCCTGATGGGGTGGGGGCAATGCTTTATTCACTGTGCCATCTAGCCGACCCCTATGGACTCTTTTTGACAGACAGTCTAGTAAAACATATGGATCCATTCTCAGAATATTATTAAATGCATAAAATACAAAAGAAACCAATTATATTGAAATACATTTATCAGCATATTAAGAGCAAACCTAAGTTCAGAGACTTCAGGTTAAGAACCTCTGACTTAAAGGAAACCTTTCCTTAATTAACATTAATTTTTTAAAAATAAAAACATTAACAAACTAGTTATGATGGCTGGGAGGCCTAATAGCCACACCAAAGAAAAACAATTAGCAAGTTTACCAATTAAAGCCCTCTTTAAACTATGCTGAACTCAACTTAGTTTCAACTTAGTTCTTCTGTTTTCATTAGTTACCAGTGCCTACTAGCGAATGATAATGTGTCTGAATTCCTGTAAGTATATTTGATTGTCAAACAGAGAACAATTTGCACCAGGGACCCAGGCTCTATTAATATTGTCACAAACTAGAATCAAAATCTGAGGTCTTACTTAATCCACACAACATTTATCCTCCGTAGTGGGTTGATTCGGGAATTGACTCATTGTTCTTTGGTCTTTTGATGTGACCTGTACATGGGATGCTTGGCCTTGTTTCTACCCCAAGATCTTCCTGCTGTCGTTTAAGCCTCTTTTCTATGAATGGGGAGTCTTCAGTGGAGCCAGTAACAATCATCCATGTAACAGCCAGTCAATATTTGATTGGTAATTGATGAGAGTTATTTAGTCTCCTCTCTGCCTTCTCCAGGTGCATGCTGGGTTGGGGAGGTGGTGCGGTGCTAACCATCAGCTCCTTGTATGAGGTGGAAGGTAAATCAAATGGAAAACACCTTCTCATGTAGTGCATCTTCCAAATGTCCTCGGGTGTATATTCCATCTTCCCGAGGCCCCCAGGTTCTCAGTGGGGCTGGGAGGAAGCTGGAACGTTGCATATGAAACCACATGAGTTGCCATTTGGGGAGATAGATCATTACTGGGCCAGGCCAGCTACAGAGGAGCTCTTGCTGTATTTGCCCTTTTGCCAGAGCAGGGAGAGGGTCCTCTGAGGCAAAGGCTGCTGGTACTAGAGACTCCATCATGATAAAATATCCCTCCTCAAGTCCCCAAGCAGCCATTTCAGCCTGGACGCAGCAAGAGCTTTTGAGTGCTTATTTCAGGCATAGATCTTTCGTGAGAGCCTTGTTCTTTCCTTTATTCTGGGTGCCTTTGTGAGGAGGGGGCCAGGGGAGTAATCAGGCCCATCCTCGCTAATGGACAGGATTGGTTTTGGCTGAAAGGCTTATATGCCAGGTGTTGCTCATTAGATCATTTTCTAAAGAAACTTAATAACTTACAAGGAGGGGGTAGATTTTCTTGGGTCTCCTCTCCCAACCAATAATATCCCCTGAGTTAAGTAGAGCCAGTGTGGCAGGGGAAGTTTGGTCTGTGCCCAAGGTTTGGCTCTCACCCCATCTCTAGAACTCGGTTGTCATTGTCGGAGTACCTAGGGCCCCCTAAATCCTTATGATGAGGTGATGGTCACGCCCACTGTCAGGGGAATTTGGCCAGGTGGGAAGGGGATCTTTTCCAGGCTACTTCTGGGCCAGAACTGGTAATGATCAGTGGTTTTCTCTCATGAGCCAAGCCTGCCACCTTGGCATGTTGATGGAACCAAACAGAATGGAGTGCATTCTGTGCCCAGAAATAAATAAATAAGTAAATCAAACAGCATTTTAAGCCAAATGGAAAACATGACCCCCGTGTCACCTCTTCCTTTAAGCTTATATAGTTCACAAACCCAGAGTCATCTTATCTAGGTTGTTGCATCAAGAGAGCTGATGTTTGGGGGGGAAAAGGAGAGATATCTTTGATAGTCCCTTAGTCTGACAGCCAGTCAGGTTCCCTGAGTACCTACTGTGCCCCTTGGTAGGCACCTTCAGACTCTAATGGAGGAATAGGTCTAAAAAATAGCAAATGCTCTCTTTTCTCCCCTCTGCCAATTTATCTTTCCAAATCCATTCATCTCAAGTCTCATATTTTTGATACAGCTTCTTCTTATCCCTGCAGTCATTACTGATCTCTCTTCCTTTACAGAGCTTATCACAGAATCTCAGAGTTAAAGGTATTATACAATCATAAAATCCTAGAGGGTCTTAGCGATTGCTAAGTCCACCTCTGTTTTTTCACTGTAGAGGAAACTGAGGCCCAGAGCAGTTATCTGACTCTTTATGGCCCCTTTCTTGGAAAAGATACTGGAGTGCTTTGCCATTTCCTTCTCTAGCTCATTTTGCAAATGAGGAAACTGAGGCAAACAGGGTTAAGTGACTTGCTTATGGTCTCATAACTAGTAAGTGTCTGAGGCTGGATTTGAATTCATGCACCGTTGTGTCACCCAGCTGTCCCATTCCACTTTGGGCAGTTCTGATTGACATTTTTTTCCTTATACCAAGACTTTCTTGACCCATTGACCCTGATATTGCCTTCTGAGACTAAGCAAAATAAGTCTAATTTCTTTTCTATGAGGCAGCCTTTCACATCCCAGGCCTTCTTTTCTCCAGGCTAAACACTCCCAGTTCCTTCCCCTGATCCTTGAGAGGATGTGTGGTTTTCAGTCTTCTCTCCATCACTTATTCTCCGTTGGATGTGCTCCAACTTTTCAGTGTCCATCCTAAGATTATATTGGCACTAGTATCATTTCTCTAACTAATTTGTTAACTCCTTATTTTTTTTTTTACTTCATTGTACTCTCGGACAGTGTGTTGAACAGTGCTGGGCTTTCTTTAGATTTAAAAAACAAAATGTCAGTTGATTGACAAAAACACCTCTGAAAGAGTAGAGAAAGCTTGAATGTGTAAAGAACCATTTATCAGTGAATTGGAGTGGATTGGATTTCAAGAAGACTTGAGTTCAAATCTCACCCCAGATACTTACTGGATATGTGATCCTTGGCAAATCTCCTAACCTTTTAGGCCTCAGTTTCCTCATCTGATAAATGAGAGGTTTGAACTTGATGGCATCTAAGATAACATATAGTTCTAAATCTATGATCCTATCATCTGTGACAATCTCATAGTCCCTAAGTAGGGGAACCATCTCCATTGACTCTTCTCTAGGTCACAGACCCCCATTTTAAATTTTTCTTTACCTCCTTTCCTTACATTCCTTCCAACAACCCCCGTTTCAACCCTTATCAATGTGGGGTTCTTGAATGTCCTTGCTACTGGGCACAGAGATTGAATTCAGGCTGAAGGCCCAGAAAGAGATGTCACTACTTTCTCTTGTTCCATTATGGCACCCTGAATGAGGGTTCATTGTCATCTCACCAAGAGAGGGAAGGACGCCAATGGATTGGATTCCAATGTATCCCTGATCCCTGGATCATCTTGTACTTTCAGTTCAGCTGAGGCAGTATGAGTGATGCCGACTTGTGTTGGTCATCTGGAAGAGTTCAAACTGATCCTGGCTGGCCTTTGTTTTCAGTTACCCTGTTCAGCATCTGAACAATATAGGCCTCACTCTTATCTCTAGGTTTTTTTTTAACTTGAGAAGGAGAATAAAGCAAGAGGCTTGCTTGCTGACCTCAAGTTTTCTGGGGGATATGGTCACTTACTTGCTAGGACAATCCCTGGCATGGGGAGAGTATGACTCTGTATTTGGGACAAATAATCCTTCCCAAGCGTGTCCAAAAGTGTTCACCTGGTCCTCCAGTGGCACCTACTGATTTGAGAAGAACCAACTTAAAAGTGACTCTACGCTCTTGGCCTCAGCAAGTCACAACATCTAGAACCACAGGCTGGGTGCCATGGAGTTAGAACAGAGAGAGTTCATTTGAAAGTCATGTTTTGAGGCTTCCAGAATAAATGATATGCAGTTGTGCAAACATGTCAAAGTTTGGTAAATTGGATTTGTTTAATGTAAACAACTTTTGACCAAAATAATAACACAGCTTGAGAAAAAGACATTATGCACCCACTTTTGAAGAGTTTGTATAATTTAACACACAAGAAAACTTTACTGTAATTATATGCAGAAGTATACAAAGGATAAATGTTATTTACTTGATCCAACCTCCATAAAATAAACCTCCAAACGTGCTTTAGCTTGCCACATTAATCTGACTTTAAAAATCACCCAGAGAAGTGTATGTGTACGTGTGTGTGGGGGGGTGGGGGGGCGCTCTCTTCCTCCTCTTTTCTTAATGTCAGAATTAGTCATTTAAATTAGAACCATCTTGGGCATATAGGTGATGCTAACATCACGGTAAAAGTACTTTGAGGCACTTAATAGTGGCCACCTGAAGCTGATTAAAGCATTACCTGTCAAACCCAGTATGGCTGCGTTTGAAAATCCTTAATATAATTAAGAGAAGCATATTATGGGAGGTCAAGTGACTTTATTTTTGAATCTACTTCTAATCTGTCGTCAAATGGATGGAAATTGCCAGCTGAGGGAGTTAATGAAAGCTTTGTGGCCAAATGCATGGGAGGCTTGGGGGAGGGATTTAGCCAGGCAAAGAGGAACAGGCCTCTGGAGAGGGAAGTGGGGGTTTTAAACCTTGGTGTTGCAGGAAGGTTGTTTGCTCTTTTTTATGAGAATGAATTGGGGTAACAATGGAGAAGGCCCTCTGCCATTCTAGATGGAAGGCTACCTCAGTGCCCCTCTTTTTATACTTTGGGGGTGAACAGGATGAATGCAAGAAGGGTCATATCCTCGGCTCCCTCCATATCGATAAGTAAGATCTAGGACCAAGACACCCAGCCCTCCACAGAGAGGAGCCGGCGCCATTCTTTGTCACCTGTCACTCAAAGGCCACTGCCCTGATTAGCATCACGGTTCAATTTGCCGTTTGTCTAGGTTCCCAGGAGAGAGAGCTGGGTGTTTCAAGGCAGAGGCAAGCCAGCTCCCCTCCCACTGACACCAGGGTAATTGGTGGGGCATCCGGCCTCCCCCGGAGGTCATAAGTCATCATCATGTTATATCTGGGGGCAGGAAGGAGGCTGGTGGGCTGGGTTATTTGTTTGGATTTGTCCTCTTTCTGGGTGTGTAGATTACAGGCCCGCTAAACCCATCTCTCACTCAATATACAGGGGTGGGTCCAGGCTCCCATAAACCTCGATGAAGTCTCCATGCCAGAACCCTGCTTTTTGGAGATTAAATTACTTAGTCCTTTTTTTCTGAGTGTTTAGCCCGAGGGTGCTGTTGACAGAAGGCAGTGTTTTTCTTCTCTGCTTGCTGTGTCTCCTCCTAATTTTTTTTTGCATTGCATTTGTCTACATTAGCAGAGGTATCTGTGTTTGAAAAAGGATTACATTAGTCAAAACGTTGCCACATATGATTTGCCCCTTTCCTTGAAAACTGACATGAGAATAAGCAATACGTTTAATCTTTCACCCAGAGGATTTAACCTCCCTAACTCAGGACTTCTCCTTTTCTCTTATTTCTCAGTTTTGGCCACTTGCAGAATATCACTTCTGTGGAGGAAAGGTTAAATTTTCTTCTTTCCAGTATCTTTGATGAGTAAGATGAACTCCCTTCTCAGGTTAGACAGCTAAGGATGTCCCTTACCTGGTTTAGGAGGGGAAATGGAAAGAAATGGACGATAGAATCCTGATTTTCCTTAACCTAAGCATAAAGGCTTGATCCAGATGCATATGAATGTGATAAGGTAGGATCTTCCAGGAAGAAGCATAATTCACCCTAAAAGCTGAGCCCATTGTCTATCCATGTCCCTAAAAGTTGGTTCGCTTCTCTTTTCTTCTTCTATCCCTGGGGGCTTGCCCCTTTTTGTGTTGTGTCATAGATCTCTTTGGCAACTTGGTGAACTCTCTGGAATCCTCAGACTCAGAGTTTTTTGCATATAACCATAACTAAAAATAAAGATGCTTTATTTCCCCATTCAAGTTCATGAACTTCTTGAAATACATTTAGGGTTAAGAACTCTTGCTCTTTGAGAAGGTAGTGTGGTATAGAGAGAGGAGCTGGATTTGGAATTAATGGACCTGGTGTCACCTGGCTCTGCCACTAGCAACCTCTAAGACCTGGGCCAAGACCTGGAGGTGGTGAGGTGACTCAGTAGTTAGAGTGCTGGGCCTAGAGTCAGGAAGACCTGAATTCAAATCCAGCCTGAGATATTTACTAGCTATGTACCTGGGTCAAGTCACTTAACCTCTGCCTTAATTCACTGGAGAAGGAAATGGCAAATCACTCCAGTATCTTTGCCAAGAAAACCCCATGGATAGTATGGTCCACTGGGTCAGACAAGACTGAATGAACAATAACAACGGGACACTTATTTTCCTCAACTCTAAAAGCATGGGTCTGGCCACAGATAAGCCCAGAGACTCCTTCCAGCCCTCAACCTGGCATCATTTGACTCAGCTCTTAACACAGAGTCTGGCACATAGCAGATTCTTTATAAATGTTTATTGACTCATTGGGCAGTCAAAGACATATTTGTGAAAGGGGTAGGGAGACTTGAAGGAGGGATCTGAGGGGTTAGTAGAGTGATGGGGGCAGGGAATTTTCAAAAAAGAGCCTGGAGGAGGCCTCACATAGCCCAGGCTTGAAATACTCTAGAAGTCAAACAAACACCTTTTTTGTGTTGTTTGCACTATCTAGAGTGGGAGAGCAGAAAGAGAGAAAGGAGGTTTCTGGGTGTTTCCTCTCCTGCCTGTTGTCTCCATCCCTTAGGTCCAACAGCTTAAGTGTAAGAAGAGGCCCTTCCCTTGCCCTTTTGCCCCCATACATGGAAGGGCTACATTCTGAGGTGTTTTGAAGAGACTAGTTTTGAGCCCCCCCCCACGCAGATGAAGCCAGTAGATGCCAGCACCCCATGCCCCCTTCACAAGTTCACAGGTAAAAAGTTAAAAAGTTACCCAGGCCTCCTCTGCCTGGCCTTCATCTGCTTGCCATGGCAACCTTCTTCTGAGGTCCTCTAGCTGTTGAGAAGAGGGGTGCAAAGTTCACAGAGCTCGGCATTGTGCCCTTCTTTCTTTCTTTCTCTCTCTTTTTTTTCCAAGGGGATCAGGGCCAGTTTGCAGTACTATTTAAAGCAAAGATGCCGAATGAAAAGTTCCTCGTTTTAAGTTGGTGCTTACACAAAGCTTCTTTGTGGTTTTTTCGGCCTGTCAGACTTGTCAGGCCTAGTAAGAAAAAGTATATTGTTTCCAGCACTTGGATTCCTTTCTCTCTGACATCTGCCACTCTGTAAAGATGATAAATTCTTGCCTCATTAGCCAAGGGTGTGGGATTACAGGCTGACAACACATTAATCACCAGCTTCTGTGGCAGGCTGACTAGCAATAGGCATTGTTAACAAAACTTTTCTAATATGTCACTCTTCTCTATGACAGCCTGTAATCAATCATTGTGATTGACAGCGCTGATAGATTACACTATTTATACTTTGTGTAATGAAAGATAGTGTTTCCACCTACTGTCATTTCTGGGCTAGTGGTGGAGGATCAGTGAATAGAAACAAACACAACAACAAGGCAAAAAAAAAATCCCAGAAAATCCCCCCAACCTTCCCACTGGGGTCCTTGACTTCCCTGCTCTAAAGTTAAGACAGGCAGTGTCTGTGCTGGGCTTCTCTCTCTCTCTCTCTCTCTCTGGCTATATTGAAATGAGGTGTGTATGGTTGAGAGGTAAGTCAGAAGACCAAGAAGATTCGAAAAAGCCCCTCAAAGTGGGTGCCCCGACATTGCCTTGGTCCAGGGTACACACTGGTCAAGTTTAGACTTGTTGGGGGACCCAGCTGCGTGACTGGAGAGCTCATTTTCCTCCCCTTTCCCTGTGTCTGTGTGTATGTGAGCCCAGCAACTCTTCAACAGGATGAAAGACGATTTAGATGTTGATAAAATATTTGTTCTTTCCTGGCTCAGAGGGCAAATATTATCCTTGTTTCCCATAATTGTACAGTTCTGCAAAAGTCAACAGCACCTAGAGCAAGTGCGAGAACGGCACTCTGGGAGAGGAGTTGTTTACCCGGGCCCTTGCCGAGACTTGCTTTCTCCCCTTTGAAGCTTAGAAAATTGCAAACAGGATAAGGATGAATCAGCTGAGCTGCTTGCAGTTCCTCTCTCTCTCTCTCTCTCTCTCTCTCTCTCTCTCTCTCTCTCTCTCTCTCTCTCTCTCTCTCTCCCTCCCTCTCTCCCTCTCCCTCTCTTTCATCTTTCTGTTTCTCTCTCTCATCTTTCTGTTTCTCTCTCTGTCTTTCTGTCTCTGTCTCTCTCATGTTGTGCATATACCTTTTTTGCTAAGCCCTAGAAAAACTGATTGGAATGTAGGCTATTTTATATTACTCTACTTGCTGTTTCAATAGAATGGTAAAGAAAATTTTACATGAGATTTCCATCACCATAAGATACTTCCCTTTCTGATTCATGTCATTCACATTTCTTTTAGTGATATGTGTGTGTGTGTGTGTGTGTGTGTACATAATGCATTTTACATTTGCTCTAATTTCAAAGGCTATTGATCACTTCCAACAAAATATTCCTTAATTACTGGCCTAATGTGGTTATAGAGGCACTCCATTGATACAGATCTTCACTGGAATCTTTGAGGCAGCATTAGGTCTACCGACCCTGGCCCCATTAACCATTTTTTTCATCCCCATGCCTCTCTACAGGACTGGGGATTCTGTTTTCCTCTTCCTCCTGAAGCCGTTAGCATTGGTCACCATGCCAGCTGGCCAATGGCAAGTTAACCTGAGCCTTGAGCTTTGGAAGGTGAGCAGTTGGGTGAGGTGTTTGTGGGGGTTGGTAGGGGTGATGCAGGAGGGGCCGGGCTAAACTTTAATCTCTCTGTGAAGTTTGAGTGAGCCTGGGATGATTAATGAGAGAGCAGACCATCTGATTAAGCCCCTCCATGTCATAGGACATGATTAGTAGGTGACAGAGACGGTAACAGTATCCACCCAAGCCCTTGTTTCTTTCACAGCTCAGCCTGTTATATGATTAATGTCCCCAAGGGCTATCTCAGGGTCAGGCTGGGAACCTGTCAGAACAGGTGGAAGTGACAAAACAGGCTGAAAGTCCTTTTTTTGGAGGGGGTAGACTTCGGGGGGAGGTGAGGGAGAGAATGGAGGAAGAGGCAGGGACTCCAGATGGAGCGGAGACCTTTCTCTGCTCTGAGCAGACACAGAGAGCATCATGGGAATGAGACATAGTAAGTATCAAAAAGCTGCAGATGTTTCCTAGTTCCCAGAGATGCCAGGCACTGCCAGCTCAGACTGGTGACTCACACAAGGAGGATGGCACATTGTGCCTCATGGCTCCCAATCCAGGATGAGATGAGGGAGCTGTAGACCTCCTCTGTGTAAAGGGCACACTCTGAATTTTATTCCTTGCTTCAGATACAACTGCCATTCTGAGGAGTTTCTTTTTTGGGCCAGCAGATGTGTATGTGTGTATGTGTAAGTGCCTCAGTCTTACCACTACTTCACCTAAAACAGAAAATAATAGAGAAGTTTGGAACTGGAGATCTTGGAAATCATTTATTTTGAGCTGTCCCTAGCCCCGGGTTCCTGCTTCACTTTCCTGGTAAAGAAGGATGATTTGACTTATTCAAGGTCATACAGATAGCTAGCAGCAGAATCAGGGCTGGAACCCCAACTGAGTCACTTGCACAATCTGACACTACAGTCCTTTTTTCCACAATACTGTCATTAAGATAAACAAATAAAAATAAATAAATGATATGTAGACTTTTTTATTAGGTGTGGCTTACCCAGAAAGACATCTTATCTCTATTCCCAGAAACAATTTCACCGTTTAGGTCAAAGGTTTAGATCTTAATTGAAGCTGGATTTTCCCAAGTACCCAGGTAGGTAAAGCATGTGGTCTTTAGGTGTGTTCTAGAGATAGTATGAATTGGACTGTTAGTAACAGTGATCCTGCCATATATGTAATGTCCACTCTAATATGTGCCCACCATAGCACCCAAGCAATAGCAGTTCTTTTTTTTTCCTAGGACAGTAAAAACTCCTTTGAGATTATATCTCATAGTTGTCATCTTAAAAAAAAAAAACACAACACTGAGGCTCTAAGACCCTTTGCTTAAGGCATCTCTTCCCCTAAGACTTAGCAGACTAGTGAAAGCACAAAATAATTCTATATTGCCTGGTACATAGTAAGCACTTAATAAATATTTGTTGATTATCTAGTGTTTGCTTTCTTTCTTTGTACTTGAGAAACCCTTACCTTACTTGCATCTGTCAGGTCAACACTGAACTTCTAAATAGCCTCCAGGGCCTTGTGAGATATGGCATCTTTAGTCATTGGTGAAGTCTATCCCTGCTCCCCTTCCTGGAATTAATTGTTCTGGTTTTCTGCTATAGCATGGTGAGAACAATGACTAGGTCAGTTTATGGGCTGGTAAATAGCCTAATCCCCCTGATCTTGACTGATTCCACTTGTGAGAGTTTACACTTTTGGGGGTCGGGATGGGGGATTCATTGGCTATGTAAAAAATTCACCCTACTATATGGTTTTCTCAGGAGAAAATTAGTAATCAGAGGAAACTAGGGGTATTTCAGTGGGTCAGTAGTTTCTAATGACAAGGCTTTGTTCGGTGGTTTGTCCAGAAGATGATGAGAGCAAAGAATGGAGAGGGCATTGAAATTGCATTTGATCTATTCAGTAGTAAGATGTTTTCAGTAACAGTCCCAGATCTGGTTATTGCTTCTGCTCCTGTTGGTTGGTGGTTGAGTACTTCAAGTGACTCAGTAGGGGCCTATGTAGGATTTTATATCCTTCCTATTGTAAAAGGTTGCCGTTCTTGCTATGATACCTCCCAATGCCCCTTATTTTTGTTGGGTTCTTGGGATATTTCTCTATCTAGTTTTTGAGGACTAAATGGAAAATCTAAACAACTGTATAGGGGAGCCTGCCCCCTACTAGCAAGAAGTAGACAAGATAAGTTCCTGTGACCTGTTGGGGAAGAGCCATTCACCAGGGTGAAATTTCAAGAGCACTTGACTGTCCAAACAAACCTAGCTTTGGTATTATCCACCTTTGAAGGGAGCTTGCAAATGGAATGGGTTCTCCAAGCTTCATGGATCAATTCTTGCTAAAAGTCCATGAGTTCACTTTTTGAATGAAGTTAAGATCATTAGACTCAGCTCTTCCATGAACTGTTTTAGACAGGACATTGTCTGTGAATGAACTCTTGGAAGTTAGGAGGCTGCATCTTGCCTTACTGGTTATGTGCTAAGTTCATATCCTGAGTCTCAAATTCTCAGACTTTCCTTTTATAAGTTAGACACTTTGCCTGTGATGGAAAGAGTTGACCTGTGAGTGTGGGCATATGAGCACATGAGCTAATGCTCATAGGGTTTAGAAAAAATGCTGGATTTAGAGGACCTGGCCCTGAATACCAGCTCTGTTTCTTATTAGCTTTGTGGCCTTGGAAAAGTCATTTCTTCTTTGGGCCTCAGTTTTCTGTAAAATGAAAAATGAGATGGACTACATCTTTAATGTGACTGTAATGCTATTAAGCAATATGGCACAATGAGATCTGGGCTCTGGCCCTTAAAAAGTTATCACAGGATATTAGCTTGAGAGGTAGAGGGGACCCCATGAGTTATCTAGTCTGACTCTATCATATTACAGACGAGGAAAACGAATCCTAGAAAGGTCAGGTCACTTGTACCAGGTCATGCAGGTAACGGTAACAAACCTAGGATTTGGACCCAAGTTTTCTGATTCTAAAGCCAATATGGTATAGTGTAGAATATTAATTACAATGAGTAATGAGGGAACTCTTTATTCTTTCCCTGTTTACTAAATTAATTGAGCCCCAAAATTCATATTCCTTGTATCCATCAATCCACAAAATTAAAACAAACAAATGAACATTTTTAAGCACCTACAATGTTCTAGGAAGTGTTCTAGGTAATAGGAATAAAAACACAAGAATGAAACAGACTTGTCCTCAAAGAGATTACATTCTTCTGGAGAGAACCACACACATACATATAAGTACAGACATAATATATACACAACGAATATAGTTAGCAACTGAAGGTATTGGGAAAGGCTCCATGTAGGAGGTGGTACTTTAATTGAGTTTTGAAGGAAACAAAGGGGCATCTCAGAGGCAGTTGAGAAGAGAGTGCATTCCAAAGAAGGGAGAAAGTCTCTGCAAAGGCATGGAAATGAGAGATGGAGCATTGTAGATGAAGAACTTTAGGAGACCAGTTTGATTGAACTGTGGAATGCCTGAAGGGGAGAAATGTATGGTACAGCTAGAAAAGTAGATTGGCACCAGGTCATAAAGGACTTTACATGCTAAGCAGGGGAGTTTGAAGTTCATCCTGTAGACAATAAGGAGCTTCTGGGGTTTATCAAGTCCAAGAGTAATCCACCAAAGTAATGCTTTCTTTGTTTTTCAAGATAGAGTAATAATTTGCTCCCCGCATTTAAATATTTGTTATGTTGGAGGCAAACCCACCTTGAAGCAACCACTGAAATCAGGTCGACAGGCATTTATTAAGGACTTATCATATGCTAGACACTGCTAAGAACTGGGGATACAAAGAAAGGCAGAAACACAACCTCTAGCCTCCAGGAGTTTATAATCTAATGTGTGGACTTAGATCCTAAAAGGGAACTTGTTCATTGCGTAGTGTTTCAATATTCCTGTCATCTAGCCACTTTGCGTAATGCATGCTGTTGGACATAATGTGTTAGAACAGTTTAGGGCTTGAGTATTTCTTCACATAAAAGAAAATACAAGCTATTATTTTAACTTCAGAATGTGCAAAAGAGAGTTCATTTGGGACTCCAGAATTTGCCCTGTGTGTCCCTTTCTGCAGGGCAATTGAGAAAATGAAAATCATTTAGAGAGTAGACAAAATTTCTCCAACATTAAAGGGGGGTAGGTCACAAGCTTTTCTTGTCGCCTCTCACCAAAGCCTGGGGCAAGGAGACTTGCAAATCTGCCCCAACTAGTCAAGAGAATTTAGGGTTATGAGACTTATTAAGTCTCAAATCTTGTTACCCCAGGGGTTCTTAAACTGGGATCTATGAGCTTATTTTTTAAAAAATATTTCGATAACTGTATTTCAATATAACTGGTTTAAAAATATTTGAGAAAGGCTCTATAGGCTTCACTAGCCTGCTGAAAAATCCATGACACGAAAAGGTTAAGAACCCTTGATTTACCCATTTTCCTTTTCCAAGCTTGGAGACCTTGCAATATTATGTGAAGAGTTGGTGTGTGTGTGTGTGTGTGTGTGTGTGTGTGTGTGTGTGTGTGTGTGTGTGTGCGCGCTCGTGTTTTATTCCCATCGTTTATTTTTGGAGCCTCAGTGCACATGGGTTCTGTATGTGTGCTTGTGTTTAAGGAGACAAGAAAAATCGGTTGGTACGACAATTGGTTCTGGGGTGCACTTCCCCCTTTTGCTATTTAGAACTGGAGACAAATGAAAGCATCCCTTGTGCCCCCCTTCCTACCCCCCTCCGGCCTCAGTGCCTCCTTTTAGCATTTTTTCCAAAGGG
This sequence comes from Gymnobelideus leadbeateri, assembly GCA_011680675.1. Taxonomy (NCBI): domain Eukaryota; kingdom Metazoa; phylum Chordata; class Mammalia; order Diprotodontia; family Petauridae; genus Gymnobelideus; species Gymnobelideus leadbeateri. Next base: position 676,180 of record WOXC01008705.1, on the reverse strand, counting down.
CACAGGCCAATCTGCCCATAATGAGCTTGGAAAGTACGGATGAAGTTCCTGATAATATGACACAAATTTCTTTACTTTTGCTCCTTATTTCATCTTAATTAGTCCCTGTAGAAAGGATTGATTTTTGAGAGGCTTGTAGTGAACATCTGTTGGTATTCCTGGGGTCATTCTTACCCTGTCCTGTGTTTGACATTTCTTGTAAAAGGAGAAACATTTGTTCATATTGACATTAGCTGCCTCTGTATCTCTCAGTGGTACAGATGGCCTGTGAATAAAGACATCAAGCTAATAGGCGAAATGACAAGTTTCAATAGAGCCTGTGCTCTTCTCGCTTAAATGGCAGGGCAGCATAGATTGTGTCTGCAGTGGAGGTCTGGGGGCTGCTGGTAGCAAAGCATATGGAATCAGTTAAAAATGCAGAGGGATCCTGGGAAATGACTGGGGCCTTGAATAAAATCTCACACCGGAACCACAAAGGCTATTGCTACTATTATTATTATTATTAATTATTATTATTATTTTGGTCAGTCCTGTGTGCCTCTTCTAAAGCTGCAGAGCCAGGGGAGGCAAGGGAACCAGCATTTCCTCCTCATCCCTCCCCAGGGCACCATTCTCTTCTGACTTAGCTACACAAGTCTCTTGAGTGAGTTTGGTCTGTTTTGTGAATCCCAAATAGATACAAAGGAGGTTTGGTTTTCCCCAACCACAGGCGTAGTTTACTGTGACAGGGCTTTAATTATGTGACCTTGGACAAGTCACTGAAACTCTCTCAGTTTCAGTTTTTTACGTATCAGCCTTTACACTTAGGTATTGACTTTCCCCAGGTCAGCCCCCAAAACACAGGGCTCGTTCCTGTCCTTATCTCCTATTTGTCTTAAGTTTTCCTCTCTCGGTTCTAAAAGTAAGTCTTCCAAAACCATTTTTTAATCAAATAAGTCTATGCTCACCTTACTATAAGTGTTCATGGCTTTGCAAGTTATTAAATTGAATTGGATGTTGAACACTTGGCTCCGTGATACGAAATCTAAGAATAATCAACCAATCAACAGGTAATTATTAAACACCTGCTACTCACCAAGCATTGTACTCAGCACTGGTGATATAAATACAAAGAATGAAACCATCTCACCTTGCATTGAGTTTATTATGTCTAGTAGAGAAGACAATTATGTGTAATAAATATATGTTGAATTAGTACACATATGTTCAATATATTACACATAGGGTAGCTTGGGAAGGAGGGGAGGATGGGGAGGCAGATCAGGAAAGGCTTCATGCAGAATACCATGCTTGAGTTGCATTTTAAGCAAAGAGAGGGACTCTGGGAGAAGAAGGGAAGAAGGATCCACAATTCTTATCTGAATGTGGAAAAAAATAGCCTTGGGATCACAGGATCATTGGGAGTAAAGAAAGAAGGAGAAACCAGCAGCTTTTATGGTTTTGCTAATTATGCTTCCCTCACCAGGGACAAGAGCTAGTATTCAGCTGCGTCTCACCCACATATGGTCTCTATGTTTGCCTGGTGAAGTATGTATTCTTGATTGGGGGAGAAACCTCTTTGAAAGAGCAGGAACACACAAAAAAGAGGGGAGAGCAAAAAAGATGAGAAGAAGGAAAGAGAAAAGTGAAACAGAAGGACGGGAGCGAGTCAGCTAATTAGCTGGGATAATAGTAAGATTAATGGGCTGCAGTAGTTAAGGAGGCAATTAGTTGGCAGAGATGGTGGTTTTCTGTTCTTTACCCACCTCTGTAGGCTTGAGGTTCCATGATAGGGCGTTGAATAATAAGTTTCAGGAGACTAAATTAGGTTTCTGAACAACTGAAGTCAGAAACGATTACCATAGTAATTGGCTGTAATTGGTTTGCTGTGGTTTGTCTGGGGCACTCCACAGGTTGGGGCAGCCTGGGAGGCCGTGTCCTGGCCTCACGCTTCAAGTTTCCTGTCATCAGCCTGCACTTTCAGCAAATTAGAATGCCCTCCTCCAGCACCACTACCCAGCACCTCCGGACCATGGGGTCAATATACTGTTCTAGCAGGGGATTGTATCATGCCACCACCATCATATCTGGACCTCTTTTCCAAGGATGATGCTTTTCCTATTGGACCTAACTGTGATTTCTATTTATTTCATAATAGATTCCCAAAGGCAGTAACTGTGTCTGCTTTCCTCCCCCGTTGAATACCATTTTGATTTTGTGATAAAGGGCCCTGAACACAATAAGGATACATTTTGTTAACTTGGCTTCTCTCATTTCATGTATATTTCATGTGCCAAGTCCTGTATTGGTCACTGTGAAGAAGGCAGTATGGGAAGCTGGAGAGTGCTTTGATCTCATGGGATCCGAGTTTGAATTTTGGTTCTGGCATTTAACACCTATGTGGCCCTGGGAAAATCTTGGGCAAAAGCTTCTCAGAGCCTAAGTTTTTTAATCTGTAAAATGAAACATTTGGACCACATGACCTTTAAGATACCTTCATCTCTAGAATGTTTCCTAATACTTCAAGGATCAGTGATCCTTGGCGTGAAGTCGATATCCAGGCAAGCATATTTCAAGGCATCCTACCTTTGTAGATACACTGTTTTGTGAGTTGTTGTGGGTAAAAAAAATACTTATTAGTGACTGTCTGATGATGAAGCTCTTCTATCTTAGCTGTCCTCAGATGGAAGACCCACTGTCCATTTAAAGGGAAATCTTTCCAACTTGGCAAACCCTGCCATAGTTTTTGATCTGTGAGCCTAGTACTCTAGCTCCATACTGTGATGAGACATCAGAAGAGATCTTTGCTAAAGATTGGGAGAGGGACAGTGGTGATAGATACACAGGATATACAAGTCCCACACCTTGACCTCACATAATTTACACCTTAAATCTCCAGGGATTGAAGTAGTGATATGTCATTCCTTTACCATCAAGTATCATGTAACTTTTGGAAGGGAACCAGATTTGCAGTTGCTTCTGTTTCTGTATGATGATGAAATATCTGTGACATCAAACATTTTGATGTGTCAGGCTCTATCAGGAATCTCTCTACCAAATTAGTTTTCCACATAATTCTTCCTCATCTTCCTTGCCTCCTGTGTTTATGCACAAGGGGGCAAGACCTCCAGAGAGGAGAAACAATTCAGGTGATAGAGAGTAATTGCAAATGACTGCTTTATAGACCAAAATGACTGATTTGCAGGAAAAAAGTTTCTTTATGTGACAATGGGTTCCTCTCTAGAGCTCAAATGGGGAGAAGCTTATAATGGCAGGGAAGAGTGGGTTTTCTCAAGTTGGGCTGTTGGTATTTCTCAAGTTGGGTCAGAAGAGGAGGGTGGTCTGACTTACTTGAAGAGACCCCCATCCTGAAATTAATTTCAGCACGTTTTCAGAAACAGTAGCAGTTGGACTTTATTCTATTGTTCTCAGGACAACAATGCCAGTGTGAAGAAACGAAGGCAAGGGGATTTTTATTTGGCAGAGAATTGGACTTGACTCACTAGTCAGAAGCCAAACTCTATACATAATTGTCTTTAGGCTTCTGGGCAAAGCCAGATTAATAACTGCCTGATGCAAATATGTTAATTCTCCTTTATAGGAGGAGACATCTCTTATATTTTTGTGAATATGTTCATTCCAGAAACACAGATAGAGCCCAGCAGAAGTGAGAGACCTTTCCACAGGGCTAGGGTACAGTTCAAGACATAATGGATTTGAAGATTTAAATCTTATTGGCAAATTGAATTTTTTATTATTATTAAGTAGGTGACAATGGATGAGTAACTTCCCTTCTCCAAACTCCAGTCTACTCATCTATGAAACTGAAATAACAAAAGAGAAAGTTTTTATTTAAATAAGCCTTAAAGAAATGCACAAATGTCAGTTTTGATGTTAATTATAATTCTTCAAAATCATAACATTACGTCCTTCATACCCATCTCATTCTTTCTTTCGGTTTTTATTTTTTTCAGTATCTTTCTATCTTGTAATGCTCTTTTCTTTCTTGGTCATCCTGCTAGGGACCTAATGGCCTCTGCTCTGCTAGACATAAGCCTGTTCTGCCCTCAGCCCTGTTCCCTGCTCCATCTTCTCCTATCAAAATGCCCATTCCAGTAGTAAGTACCCCATTCTCAGCTACCTGATAGGAAAAAAAAGGCATCTATCTGAGAAACTAATTCACCAAAGAATAAATAATGAGAAGCAATGTGATATAGTGGATAAGGGCTAGCCTTTGTTTCCAGAATGTATACGTTTAAATCTTCTTGAAACAGTATATTGTTATGACTGTGGGCAAGTCATTGACCTTGACATGTCCCAAGCAACTAAGATTATAAATTAGACATGATTTGTTTTCTGAAATATGGAAGAAGTTTTTACACTAGGAGTTCCCTACACTGATAAAATCATATATATATATATATATATATGATATAAATGGGGGCTTAATATATTTTCTCTTCTGGGGTTAATATACTAGAAGATGAGTCTTATTGAGTCCAAGAAATGAATCTTTATTTCTTTAATTTCAAACTATATGGCAAAGGTGGTGGTAGTTATAGTAGTCATGGTGGTGGTAGGGCTATCCAATCAAAAAACCTTATATAGACACCTATCTAGGACCTGCCTATTTCTTTCCTGCTATACACATTCTACCATAAAAGCCAAGATCTGGAATCTTTGAGTTAGAAAGGATTTTGAACAGTCACTTCGTTCATTCCTGAATAGCTTTGGAAGAGGGGAGGGGAAGGAAGGTGGAGAGTATAGTAGCATGACATCTTCTTAAATCCTCTTTGCAAAATAGTTAACAGAAATTTAAAAAAAATTCACTTGCACATCGTTTAAGGAAGAACTTGTGCCTATACATGTTTTTTTTTTTTTTTTAAGAAAGGAACTACGTTAGTGTCCCTGGATGTGTATCTGCCCAATCAGAGGTGACCTTCATGAGTATTCCCTTTGAGTCTCCTTTTCCTGTATCTGTTGGGAGCAGGACTCAGCTAAGCCTTGGCACACTTGTCCCCTGAAGCACCCCATGCTGCTGCCAGACACTGAGGACACTTTGATCCCTCTCATCCTGGAGCTCCTTCTATGGCATTTTGCTGAATGCCTTCCAGGCTTATCTTTATCTTTAGCAACTCAGGTATCTCTGAGAGCATGCTAGAACCAAGTGGCAACTTTGCCAGGGCACATTGGAGAGGACCTATCATCTTACTTCTCGGTGACCTGATGCTCTTGCAAAGGCATCAGCCACCCGGAAGGGTATTTGTCTTTCATTTCCCTGCTTCCCACATTGTATCACATGCTCATGTCAAGGTGACTCCTCTCAGTGGCTGGTGAGAACCCTCCCAGCATTCATCTCGTCTGGGAGGCCATGTTGGACCACCTGTTAAGGGTCCTACATGTATTTTATGAGGCACATCCTTTGCGTATTACTCTCTTCACTAGGCACCCATTCCTCTTCCCTCCCAAGCCCCACTTGAATGTCAGAAGATTGAAAGTCCCTTTTGTTAAATGTGACTCTGCTCTTCCTTTCCTAATCTCAGTCTTCACTTGCAACGAATTTGTAATGTCTTTTCGGTCAAAAGCTTCCAGATTGCTTACAAATGTGCTGAATGCTTCTCATCACATTGTGAATACTTTCCCCCAGTGCACATAATTATGTTCGGTGATATATAGAGACCGAATTATGCTTAATCCTTCCATTCAGGGCTCTGATAATCTGGAACAAGAAACAGCCAATATCCAGGCTAGGCATTGACAATGGATGTCCTAGGAGGTAATGTCTCACAGGTGGATAACCTGAAACTGGTGCCAGCTCTGGGTTTGTGGCACCGAACATCAGCTCTTCTATGTTCAACTACCATTGCTTAGTCAACATTTTTTTTTGCCTTTTGGAAGGTAGGGCAATTGGGGTAAAGTGACTTGCCCAAGGTCACACGGCTAGTTTTTGTGTTAAATGTCTGAGGTCAGATTTGAATTCAGGTCCTCCTGACTCCAGGGCCAGCTCTCTATTCATTGCACCACCTAGCCACCCCCAACTCAACACATTTTTAAGTTCCTGTTATAAGTCAGGCACTGGCCTAGGCACTGGAGATACAAACATCAAAGTACCTGCCCTTAAGGATCCTATTCTCTACTGGGAAGAGAAATTACATATATGTGTGTGTGTGTGTGTGTGTATGTGTGTGTGTGTGTGTGTGTATAAATATATAAAATATATAAAATGGTCAGCTAGGTGACTGGAGTCAGGAAGATTCATCTCTGTGAGTTCTAATCTGGCCTCAAACACTTATTAGCTGTGTGAACCTGGACAAGTCACTTAACCCCATTTGCCTCAGTTTCCTCATCTATAAAATGAACTGGAGAAGGAAATGGCAAACCACTCCAGTGTCTTTGCCCAGAAAACCCTAAACTGGCTTGCAAAGAGTTGAACACAACCAAACAAGATGAAACAACAAAAGTACATAAAATTTATATTAAATTAGAGAGTAACTTTGGCAGAGAAAAACTATCAGGAAATTCATGTTGAAGGTAATGCTTGAGCAAGCTTTGAAGGAAGCTCTGGTATCTCGGAGATGGAGGAAGGTGAGGAGGGACACTACATTCCAGCATGGGGGACATGATATTGACGTGGCCCCTTAAGGTATATAAAGTGCTTTCTATGCATTATCTCACTACCACCCTGTGAGGTAAGCACTACAGGTATTATTATCTTCATTTTTGGAAAAAGGAAACTGAATCTTACAGAGTAAATGACTTGTCTAAGGTCATACCACTAAATAGGTGCCAAACATTTGGTCAGATTTCTGGGTGTAGGTTTTCTTCTCTAGAATAGTACAATTTTTTTTTTCAGTGTGTACCATGGAGCCCTTTGGCTGTTTGATGGAACCGATGAACATTTTCCTCAAAATAGTGTCTATATATAATGGCATAGAGGAAAATATTTAGGATTGCAAAGTCAATCAATGATATTGAAATATAGTTACCAAAATATTAAAAAAATGAATTCATGGGCTTCAGTGGCTCAGTGGATAGAGAGCCAAGCCTGGAGCCAGGAAGATCTGAGTTCAAATCCAGCATTGGACATTTATTAACTATGTGACCTTAGGCAAGTCACTTAACCTCTATTTCTTTCAGTTTCCTAATATGTAAAATGAGTATAATAATATCATCTGCCTCCTAGGGTGGTTGTGAGGATCAAATAAAATAATATTTATAAAACATTTAGCACAGTGCTTGATACATAGTGGGTACCATATGAATGTTAGGTATTATTTTATTGTGCCGTCAGTGTGGAAACTGTGGGCAGAGTTTCAGAAGACAGGGAATATCTCAAATTCAGATAGGAGAAGGTTGACTGTTTTTTTTTTTTTTGCTATTTATGAGTAGAGCCCTCTACAACCTGGCACCAGCCCCCCTTCCCAGCCTTCTATCATGTTACTCTGAATACTCTGTGTTCCAATGGAACTGGACACCTGCTCGCCAAGCTTCCTGTCCTTGTTGTCCTGTCTTTATATCTTTGCTCACACTGTTCTTGGTTTGGAATCTTGGCTCTAACTGCATGACCTCTGACAAACCCTCTAACCTCCCCAAGTCTCAGTTTGCTCATCTGGAAAAATGGGGCTGATAACACTTGTCCTCCTTACCTCACACATGTGAAATGAAAAGGAGATTGCACATGTAACCAGTGATCAGATGAGACAAAACACTGCTATATAAATGTTAGCCATGATCATGATGATGGTGTTGATGATTATGTCATAAGCTACTTGAACATCAGCTGCTCTGAAAATTTAGAAATACAGGGATGGAAATGGCAAGAGCATGTCTGTTTGCCTAATGCTCCCAAATGTCTGAAAAACAATGTTTCTAGGAGTAAGGATCTGTCCCTTATCTTTAAGACAGAAGTTCTTAATGCTTTGTGTGGCTCGGGCCCTTTGGCAATCTGGAGAAACCCTTTGGACTCCTGAGAATATTGTTTTTTAATGCATAAAATAAGACACATAGGATTGCAAATAAAGTTATGATAATACTTAAAAAGCAATTCATGGACCCCAACTTAAAGATCCCTGTTCTAAGGAGTCTCTCTACTTAGAGACAGGAGTGAATGATCTCAGAGGGCCATTTGAATAGTTAGAGTTAAGGAGGGCCTGAACAAGAATGATGGATGTGGGACTGGAAAGGAAGAAAAGTATTATGTAAGAGGCTGTAATGATCAGGCTGAAGCAACTGATTGGGTTTGGGGTAGAAGAATCAAGAAAGGGCACCACTGACAAAAATGGGGAACTGAGGAGGATGGGGTTGTGTAGAGAGGATGATAAGTTCAGTTTTGGGAAAGTTGAGACTGGGGTATGAATAAGATTCTTAGGAGGAGTTGTTCAGCAGACAATTGGAAATTCAGAAGTGGAATCCTAGATCCAGAAGTCAACCTGGGCTGTCTGACTAGTTTCCTGATAATTAAAGCCAGGGGAGTGGCCCAGATTCCTAACGGATATAGAAAGAGAAAAGGGCAAAGTCAGAGCCTTTGGGGACAGGGCACCTGCATTTTCTCTCTTCTTGCCTTTGTCTTCTGTCTTTTCTCTCCTTTTTCTTTCTCCTCTTCTCTTATTTTTTCTTTATTCTCTTCCCTTCCCTTCCCCTCTGCTCTCCTTTCCCTTCCCCTTCCCTTCTGTCTTCTCTCCCCTGTCCTCCTCTCCTCTCCCTTTCTCCCCCCTCCTCTTCTCTTCTTTCTAACTCTGCCTATCCCCTCCTCCCCCCTCTTCCTCTCTCTCTCTTCCTCTCTTTCTTCCTTTCCCTCCTTTCCCTCACTTCCTCACATATAAGAGGGGTCCCTTCTTTCCTTTTGCTCCCTAAATCTCACAAAGGTCAAAAGTGTTATCATCTCCTTGTATGGTAACCTAGAAGGCTCATTCTTTAAATTTGCTTCCTTCCTCTGTCATCTTTCTTGAAAGATATTCCGGAGTCATTTGATAAGGAATCAACATGAAGCACTAGGTCCCCTCCTTCCCTCCTCCCATTCTGACACATTCTGCCTTAATATTTTGCTAACAGTCTGGTGCAAGTGTATCATGGTTGAAATTGATGCCACCAGTACACATGAAACTAACACCTTTTCTCAAGCTGCCTCTCTCTGCTCTATACTTAATGCCTTTTAAATGTCAGGGCTATTGAACAAACAGTGGAGTAATGTGTTGGGAAGACAGCTGATGTTATATTTTGGTAAGTTCTTATCAAAATGCCACTGGCAAGGCTATTTGCCCTGGATAAAAGAAATCCCAGGATTGCTGGCAAAACTCAGTAGTAGTCACCTTTCCTTAACAAACTATTCCCACCATAACAAACAAAAAAACCTTTCCTGACTTCAGATTTAGAAGTGAGAAGTTTCAGAAAAGCCCCCTTTAGATGCTGAATAGTTCACTGATTCACCTCTTTCCTGTTGGTATCCGTATCTTCAGAGCTAACACCCTTATGCTACCTCCTGGGGTGGGTTGCATATACTCTGTCTTGCTGCCTGCGTTTGTAGAAATGCTGTGCTTTTTTGCTTCCACTTTACCATCTATGAAACAAGTATTCAAAACACTCACTGAATTTCCCAAAATACTAAAAACACTTTGAACATGGAGAGCAGACCCAAGAGTGAGTTCAATGGAAGGACAGACCTCCTGATCATTAGAACTATCCTTATGTGAATAGAATGAACAGTGTCAGATGGGAGTGGATTTCTCACCAGAGCAGATCTTCTAGAAAAGGCTGAATAAATACTAGCTATCCAAGTCATCCTCACAGGAGGATGGGCTTGGTAAGGAGACCTTTTGCCTAGTCCTGTGCATTGTGTGCCACAATCCCCATCCACTCATTTGCTACCTTCCTGGAGCCTTGGAATACTCCCTTGGGTTGCAGGGTACAGTTGGTGAGTTCACCTTGTATTGTATTGCCCAGAACCAGGCCTCTAGAGCATCTCCCTGTGTTCTGGCATCACCATGTTGCCTTCTACCTACCCCCTTTTTCCAGTTTCCTTTTATATGTTGTTTCTTCTCTATTATAATTTAAATTCCTAAAGGATAAGTCTCCAGTACTTAACTCAATGCTCGGCACATAATAAATTTGAGAAACTTGCTTCCTTTCTTTATTTTTGTCTTTCTTCCTTCCCTCCTTTCCTCCTTCCTTCCTTTCTTTTCTTCCTCTTTTCCTCTTTCCTTCCCATTACTTCCTCCTTCCCTCCTTTTTCTCTCTTCCTTCCTTTCCTTTCTTGTTTTCCTTCCTTCTTTCTTTCCTTTTCTTTCTTCCTTATTTCTTTTTCCTCTCCTTCTTTTTTCCTTCTTTCCTTCCTTCCTCCCTCCTTCCCTCCTTATTTCTTTCCCCTTCCCTCCCTTCTTCCTTCCTTCCTTTCCTTCCTTTGTTCCTTCCTTTGCTCCTTCCCTCCTTCCTTTGTTCCTTTTTTCTCTTTCATTTGTCTGTCTCCATCCATCCATCCATTCATCCATGCATCCATGCACCCATCCATCCATTCATCCATCTATTTCTCAATCTTGAGGATATTCTTGGTCAGGCACAGACTAGCTTAGAGGTTGAGGTCCTTTCCAACTCTGAGATCCTCTGATTTCCTTCCCACAAAAGCTATAGATGATGACTTCCTTGGGCAGATTCTAAGCAGGTTCTTTCTGATTGTCCTAGCCCTGTCATTCAACTTCCCTGGCTGCTGCAGAGACACTGCACTTTCTGGGCTACCATTGTATACAGGAGAATGAATGCCGTTATAATTGACATTTGCTCTGTTTCTGTTTGAGTTAAACAGGAAATATTTCTAAGAAATGTTTTAAATTTAGGAACTTTAAAGGGCTGAAGTTAAATGACACTTTGAAATCTGGGCAATTTCTTAGCCTTTCTGTTCTCCTCTCTAGTTGTTATTTTTGTGGTTTTTCCTTTGCTGCCTTCTGTTACAGATGGCAAATAGGGGAATGTTATTTGTTTGTCTTCTCCAGTCCCTCTGTATGAATGTTTAATTGATAGTATTCATTTAATTTAATTCTAGTATCAATTAGATGAAACAGCCTCCATTTAATGTGAGCCTGTTAACTCCTTGTGTCTCAGAGTAGAGGCCTATAGGTGAAAATAACCTGCCCTGATGTTGAGCACATTATAACATTACTGCTGCTTGGGAATCTGGATTTACTGAATAGGATGGAAGATATAAGTTAAGAATGAGGGAATTGGTGTCCAAGTATCTCCTCTGGGATTGAGGTGGTTTCTCAGAATTCCTGGCTCTAGAAGCCAGTTTTGTGATTCCTGTGGCCTCAATGATGTCAGTAGTACATTATTTTAAAAAAAAGAGAAGAAAGGAAAACTAGTAGGCACTTTACCAATTAAAAACCTGGAATGTTATTTCCAGTGATTTCACATTGGCATTTTCTTTCTTCCTTCTGGGCAGTGTAGAACATGAAGTCAGTCAGATGTCATACAAAGAGTAATGGATTTGGTATCAGGAGAGATGAGTTAAAATCCTGCATCTGACACTCACTAGTTGGGTGACCATGAACAAATCACTTAACTTCTCTGATTATGTTTCCTCTTTCATAAAAGTGGGAGCTACTTAGGAAGATTGTGAAGATCAAATGGAATAACCTAGGTAAGATGATTCTTAAATCTCATGCTGGCTATAGAAATGTCAACTATTGTTGCTTTGATGTGATGCTTATATACAAATATATGCTAATATTAACACAACACACAGTAAGCATACACAGAGTATGTAGGGTTATTGGGATGTATCACATGTACGTCGCCATATGTGGATACACATAAGTTTGTATCACATGTATAAATGTGTGTCATATATGTATGCACACACTGATGAATGAGAAGTACCCTGTCTTAGTGAAGAGAGAGATGAACTTGAAGCTAGAAGCGACTTTTCAAGTCATGGTCACCTCTCAGCTACTAGGCCCCTCTCTAAGATTTTAAGTTTCAGAGAAGGTAATGGCTTGAATTGGTAGAAGGAGTTCCTTACCTGGTTCCAAAAGATGTCTGTGTACATAAATACATGTATATAAAGTATATATGTATAGAATTAGATAGATGGACAGACAGATAGACAGACAGATAGGTAAGTAGATGAGAGGTTCACTGACATAAGGATTAGCCTTGTGATTCCATCATTCTAGGGAACCCATGGGTACAGAATCTTACTCTACATGGAGGTCTGCAAATTATATGTATATATATATATATATATATATATACACACACACACATATAAGACTGGGGTTGGGAAGGGTGGGGAGGAGGAAGAGGAGAGAGAGGGAGAGAGAAAGATGAGGGGTGGAGGAGAAATGGAGACAGAGAGTAATTTAGGGCAAATCAAAAGCATTATTTTATATTTTGGGAAGTTGACTGATGGGACTAATTATCTCAAAAGGTGATAAAAGATACAAATATAAAGATATTAAATTCTAGTTAATAATAGTAATATTATTATTATTATTATGTTTCTTTCAATATTAGCACTTTGAGTGCTTGCCTGGGTCCTGAGTTGGACTTGGTTTTGGAGTTCTAAATGCAAAAATCTCACACAAATGAGGTGCGTTAGACTTAGATAGATATTTCCCGCATTCCTATTCATCATTCACTACCGAACAGAGTCCTCCCTGAGCACAGTGTTTAATTATGCATTTATAGGTATAAGAAGAATATAAAGAAGCAAGATCTCAAATCTTGACTATATAATTGTCTACTAGATTACCTCCCATCTAAGCCATCTATACTTGGGCCATAAAAGACTGATATATCTATTCTCTTGGATTTGGGATCTGGTCCCTTAGTTTCAGAGGCACAGATGTTGGCAAGTGAAACCTATGTACACACATATATACATATATGTGGGTATTTGTGTGTATACATACATATAGGCATAAATATGCATATTGTATAATTGTGTGATTGATAGATAGATAGATGATTGATAGATAGATAGATAGATAGATAGATAGATAGATAGATATGTCTCTCTGGTACTTACTAGTTACATGACCATAAACAAGGCACTCCAAGGAGGTGGTAAAACAAAACACAACACAATACTGACTTTGGAGTGAGATGTTTTGGATTCACATTCCATGTATGGTGCTTACTACCTGAGTGAACTTGGACAAGTAATTTAACTTTTATGTACCTCAGTTTCCCTATCTGAAAAATGAGGATGTTGGACTAGGTGACCTCTAAAGCTGCTTCCAGTGCTTGATCTTTGGTTATGAGACCATCTCCGAACTCAGGGGAACTTTCCAAAATATTATAGAGGTATGATACACTCCCATTGTGTAGAAAATATCCATGCCAACAAAGCCCAAAGCCTTTCACACACACACACACACACACACACACACACACACACACACACACACCACACTCACATACACACTCGCTTCTAGATAAACCAATAACCCAACTGGATATTTATCAGAAACCTATTTTTTTCTCCTTTCAAATCGCTGACCATCTGCAGAAAGAACCCTCTCTTAGAGCCAGACTTATTTATGATGCTGGAAAGATTTGCTTGTAAACTTAAAACTTTTACCAGGCTCAAGAGGAGTACAAAGTGGTACATGCTGTTATTCACAAAACCTCTTTGTTTATTCACACAAAAAGTTGAAATTGAACATTCCTCGTGAAGTTATTTATATACTTAAGTGTGCCCCCCATGTGGGTGAGGAAAGTCAACGGGGGCATTTCTGGATCCAGTGTCCTTCCCAAGCCATCTGTGACTTATGCAAGTTAAAAAAAAGTGGTGGTTTTTGCTTTTTGGTGTTGCTAGGCAACTGTGATAAACATTTCTTGAATTTCGTTTATTAAAAGAAAATAGAGCAGGACTGTTAAAAAATCAATAAAGTATATTGGTGTATATGTATGTGTGTGTATGTGTGTGTGTGTGTGTGTGTGTGTGTGTGTATGTGTGTGTGAGAGAGAGAGAAAGAGAGAGAGAGAGAGAGAGAGAGAGAGAGAGAGAGAGAGAAAGGTTGGGAGTGTTGGCAGGAAGAAAGGATTAATTCTCCAATAAATTGTCAGCTCCCTCCTGACCATAGAACTTGGCTTATAGAAGGTAACAGGAAAAACAGACATTTTCACAGGGAGTGATTATAGTTGCATGGGGAGGTAAATGAATGTTTCTACCCTCCCAGGACGGGTCCTTTTTTATTTAATTTTATTTTTTGTCTGCTGAAGTTCTTTACAATAGAGCTCACTGGCATTCCACATGTCTCCCGAGCAGGAACCACAGATGGAAAAAATGAACCATTTGGTGTAGATGGGGACAATATAGAGAATGAGGCTGAAGTTCTGTCATCACTGTTCAGTTTAGGGAAGTTAGAGGTGGCTGAGAGCTGGATATAGGGCTTTGGGGCTCCTGAGGTCAGAACTTCCAGTCGGAAGAAATTAAAACAGCCTTTTTTTTTTTTTTTTTTTGGTGTGTGTGCTTTGAAAGTTTGGGGGAAGAAATCATTGGTGAAGATGGCCAGACCTGAATTCAAATCCAACCTCAGACACTTACTAACTGTGTGATTCTGGGCAAATTACTTAATTCTGCCTCAGTTTCCTCATCTGTCAAATGAGCTGGAGAAGGAAATGGCAAACCACTCCAGTATCTCTGGCAAGAAAACACCAAACAGGGTTGTGAAGAGTCAGACAGGACTGAAAACGACTAAATAGCAGCAAACAGCAAGTCATAGTTTATGTTGAAGATCTTATTCCAAGAAACTTCCAATTCACTGAAAACAGAAGGCTTGTCCTCCATGCCTCGACCAGCACAGCGGGGACAGACCACAGAGCCCAGAGAAGGCTTAGGACATGCCCTTAGGCAGTGAGGGCAAGGGCATCGAGCACCACTTTATAAATTCAGGCCAGCAATTTTTTGTCACTGTAATTATATTGCTCCTAATAGCTAGCATTTATATACTACTTTACAGTTTGACTAGCACTTTACAAATATTATATCTCATTTAATTCTCACAACAGCCTTGGGAGGTAGATGCTGTTCTTATCCCCATGTTACAGATGAGGAAACGGAGGCATATGGAGGGTTGAGTGACCTGCTCAGGGTCACACAGACAGTGCAGGTCTGAGGACAAATTTGAACTCAAGTCTCTCTGACTCCAGGTTCAGGGCTCTGTCCACCACTCCATCTAGCTACCTCAGAAGATCCTCTATTGCTACTGAATGTTTTTCAGGGCAGTATTCATTTATGAATCAACTGCTGTGTACTCAGTTCTCAGCTTCTTACTATCTTGGGCAAAAGACTGAATGGTACAAAGGAGAAAGCAAAGTTCCACTGTAGTCAGAGGACCAGGGTTGAAATCCTGCTTCAGTGCCTCAACTCCTTCATCTGTAAAATGGGGTGTATGTATGTGTGCTCGGTGACCATGCATCTCTGTGTTTGTGATTTCTTGTTTCCTAGCCTGCTCAAATTAGTAAGGTGTACATTATTCCTCTAAGAAGGATTTCAGTGGATGGAGCCCAGGGGGCCATGTGGCCTTCCCAGTTCCTCTGGCTGAGAAGGGAAGAAAATGACTTTTGATTGACCTTCTGTGTCTTCCTGAACTCCCAAAGCGAGGAAGGGTGGAGAGGAAAGCTACCCTACTACTCCCTCCTTTGGCCAAAGAAGAGTCCAGTGGAGATCACCAGTTCAGACTGCTGTAACCTGGAAGGTTAAAAAAAAAAAAAGAGGCAAGAAAGGTCAAGAGCATATATCCAAAGGTTCTGCCTCTTCAAGTCAAATCACTTTACCCGTTTCTAGTTACGTGCTATAACTCTAGCCTCACCTACTTCACCAGATGATGATATGATGCTGTCTAAATCAGAAAACTGCCAGTGGAAGGGGCCAGAGAATGAATGAGGGCTGTCTCCTTCCTACCCTGATACCCTCAAGTATATGGAAAAAGCAAGCCTGCTACTGTTTCCCTAATTCTAGTCCACATGGTTCCCCAGTGACCAAGTCTCCAGATAGAGACAGTTCTCTTCTATATTCATGGTAAGAAATTGCTTCCATGGTGCCATTTGTTGACCATATGTATACTGGTGAGAGCTAAGTGAGGAATGAGTCAGGTAATCTGTTTTATTTATTCATTTGCTTTGTTATAAGATGCCTCTAGGAGAGCAAGGAGGGATGTGTGTGTTATATTGGGAAATGAAGACAATGTAAACATTTTTGAAATAGCAGTGTATGTTTTAAAAAATAAGATAAAAATAAATTGTATTATTTTTAATAGCAATCCTACCCATGCTATAGAAATACATAGAAGGTACTTAATACATATATATGAAATTACATCTCATAATTGCTTGTCCCTTGGCTACAATTTTAATTTTCCCAGTAACCTTAGAGGCCAATCTCCTTGTTTTACAGATGAAGAAACTGAGTTTCAGTGAGGTTAGGTGATTTGTCTAGGATCACATGGATAATAAACAGGAAAGTCAGGATTCGAACCCTGATCCTCTGCCCCAAGAGCCAACGCTCTTTGTCCTGTGCTATGCTGCCTCTTCTAATAGTGCCTATTGGACCATTTCATAGCCATTTTGCCTGTCATGACCTTCTTAATCTCCTAAAGCCTATTTCCCCCCTCTGAACCCAAGTGATTGGTCCAGGGTTTCTCTCTCTGGACTCAGGTCCTCTGTGGGAGTTTGATCCTTATATCTGTGGGCACAACTCCCAGTTCCCACATCTCTTCCATCCTTTCCCACCCAGTACTCCCCTAATTCTGACAAAGAAGTAGATGTTAAATGTAAACAACTCTTAATATGTTGAAATACCCCAGAGATTATAAAACTCCCAATAAATATAATCCTAGAAACATCTATCTTAAAAGTAGGATTGCTATTAAGAAATGATGCAATTTATTTTTATTTTTTTAAATATGTATTGCTATTTTTTAAATGTTAACATCTCCTTCATTCTCCCTCCTCCTCCTACCCCCAAAGGCATCTCATAATAAATAATAAAATAGAAAAGGGGGCGGGGGAAAATAATTCAGCAAAAACAAATAACACATCAGCAAAGAATGCCCATAAATGCAGTGTTCTACGCTTCATAGGCCCTCACTTCTGCAAAGATGGTAAGGGAGATGCTTTCTTGTATCTTTTCTTTGAGGCCAAGCTTGGTCATTATAATTTCTTAGCCTTCAATTTCAACATTGGTATTCCTTCCATTAAGATTGTTATCATTCCTGTATACTTTAATAGCTTCGAGGTACCCTAGGACTTATGGGATACTCTTGTTTTCCTGGTTCTACTGAGTTTACTTTTCATCAGTTCATATATCTTTCACTTCTCTCTATTTTCATATTCATCATTTCTTACAGATCTATAGTTATCTCTCATAGTCAGGTACCAAAGATACTTGCTCCTTGGAAGGAGAACTATGGCAAATTTGGACAAGCAGACTAAAAAGCAGAGATGTCACCTTGGTGTCTAAGGTCCATATACTCAAAGCTAATTGCTTTTTTTTTCAATAGTGATGTATGCCTGCGAGAGTTGGACTATAAGGAAAGCTGAGTGCCACAGAATCAATGCTTTTGAATGGTGGTGCTGGAGAAGACTTTTGAGAGCCCCTTAGATAATAAGGAGATCAAATCAGTCAGTGCTTAAAGAAATTAATTCAGGCTATTCAATGGAAGGTCAAATATTAAAGCTGAAGCTTAAATAGTTTGGCCACATAACAAGGAGATGGGACTCATTGGAAAAAGACCCGAATGTTGGGGAAGATTGAAGGCAAAAGGGAAAGGGAATGGTAGAAGATGAAATGGATAGATGGTGTCATGGAAACAATGAACTTGAGCTTGAACAGACTTTGGGAGATAGTGGAGGACAGAAAGGTCTGACATAGTGTGGACTATACAGTCACTGAACAGCTAAACAGCAGCATCACAATAGAAATAATGTTCTTAAAGATAGAGAAAAAAAAAGCCCTCCCTTTCCTTGGGCTTCCCTTCTGCAATGGGTAGTCCAACACTGTCGATATGGAGAAACACATATACCATTGCCTTTAGCTATGGCTTTGCAATAGTGAGGAACCAAGGAAGAAAACGGCTGGTAGCAGGTTCCTGAATGGGGAAACACCCTTATGCCTTGGCTCTGTGGCACATTTCATTTCCACAATGTCAATGACGTGAGAACCAGGCTCTTCCTCTTCCCTTTTTAATGAGCCATGGTATCGAGCATTTATTTACTAAGCAGCTACCATGTGCCTAATTATTAGCCAGGATCATGGTTTCGGCAGGTGGCTGGGGTATGGCAGGAGGGCTATGACTATCACTTACTCTGCCTATTTACAACTGTATCTTGGAGCAAAAATAAAACCCTTTGTATCTTGAAATTTTAATTGGGAATAGATAGCCAGTCCTGATAACTTGTAAATGGAGACAATTTTAGCAGTTGTTTTCTTTCCAAGTGTGCTTTCATCAGATTTTTTTTTTTTTGGATGGTCTGGTCAAAAGCTGCCACTGAGTGGGTCAACTTATACCAGACTTTGTTTTCTCATATATTAAAGTGTAGTGTTTCCTAGAAACTACTCTCTAATTGCTACTGATGTTTCTAGTGTTACTGTCTGAGTCCTGCTGCTGTCCATTCAAGGCTTTGGAATTGACTTTCCCCTTTTTCTGTCCTTTCTCTCTCATTTTCTTAAGTGCTGTTTAAATCCCTACTGACCATTTACTTCTCTCTTCTAAATCAAGATGCCACAGCCTTTTACAGAGAGTCCTTAATGGTCAGGATTTATTCTGATGGGTGGAATGCCCCTTTCACCTTTTTATAATCTACATTGGTATACTTGGAGGGTGGGAGGAACACTTGAGATAGAGGTCCCAAAGTTATAATGGCCTAAATAAGGAGATTGGGTTCTTTGGGGATCTGATTGCTGTGGAATACCTTTAGGTTGGCCTATCATACTTGGATTTAAGGAATGAGAGAGAATTGGGAGAGGCAGCAAGAGAAACTAGCCTTGAATATCAGAAGATTTGAAATCTGGTCCTAACTACCCCTATGACCACTTTTCTCTCTGGGTCCCGGTTTCCTTACCTGCAAAATGTTTCAAAATAAAGAAATAATCTCTTAGATCTGATGTAATTCCAAAATTCTATGGATATGGGAGGCCAGGTCTGGTTTCAAAAATAATCTCCTTAAAACTCTTCTGTAGCTCTAGGTGGATTCTCTGTTAGCTCTGGAACTGATCTTGGGTGTTGATCATGGATATGGAGTCACCAACCCCTCCTGGTTCCCCATGGAAGTACCCACCATAGGAATTGTTTTATCTGGCACCCTGTCAACTAGAACTCTTCTTTTCACATTGTGTTCATAAAGATCAAATGATTTTCAGTGTACTTTTAGTGTTAAATATATTTGTTATATTCTAGTATTTTTCCTCAAATTCCTAGAAAAAGCATATTCTAGTATTATTTTATATATAGTTATATTCTAGTATTATTCTACATTCTAGTATATTATATATAATTATATTCTAGTTATATATTATATATAGTTA
The DNA here is from genome assembly GCA_011680675.1 of Gymnobelideus leadbeateri. NCBI lineage: Eukaryota > Metazoa > Chordata > Mammalia > Diprotodontia > Petauridae > Gymnobelideus > Gymnobelideus leadbeateri. The sequence goes on along the minus strand of WOXC01008705.1, from coordinate 656,682 downwards.
TATTCTAGTTATATTTAGTTATATTATAGTATTTTTCCTCAAATTCCTAGAAAAAGAACCTACAGCCCTTGCCCTCTACTCCTTTGACTCTTACTCATTAAAAAAGACTCTTAATTTTAAAAATTAATTAAATAATTAATTATTTCTGTGATTAAGTGATTAATATTTAATGACTAAAGTTTAATTAATTAAAATTAATTAAATTGGTTGATTTCATAATTAATTTTTATTTATTTGTAATAAATATTAAGTATAATATAATTGTTTATATTATTATATATAGTACATAAAATATGATATATAATATACATAATATAATTTATACTCAATTTAATTAGTAATAGATTAATATATTTATTTTAAAATCACTTAAAAAACATTTAAGCATATGAAAACAAAAACAAAGAGGAGGGCGGCACATGTTTCTGCGGATTTCCATTATGTATCGTTTTTTAAGAGAATACCAAAACCATCCTGTCTGTATATTCTTTTTCTTTTTTGTCTCTCTGTCATTACACACTAATTCACACCTCATGCAACAGAAGTCCCTTTCCCCTTGTAACAAGTTTAGTCAAGCAAAGTATATCAATGCATGGACAGTGTCTGAACATTTCAGTATCATTCTGTACCCCTGGCTGGTTGCTTCTCTGCACTTTCTGTCACTTTTCTGCTCTTTGCAGCCTGGCTTCTGAGCCCACCACTGAACTGAAACTGTTTTCTGCAGTGATCTCTGGCTGCTTTCTCTCTGTCTTCCTCCTCCTTCACCTCTCTGCAGATTTGGACATTTTGGTCACTTTTGACCGCTACCTCTCCTAGGGTCCTCTCTTCTTGCTTGATTTTTGTGACTCAGATGTTTCCTTCTCTTCCTTTGAGCTGTTTAACGTTTTTCTCAACCTCCTTTGCACAATCCTTATCCATCTCTACCACCTAAGGGCAGGTATCTGTGAAATCCTCCTAGGGACTTCTCATGATCTCATCAACTCCCATGGATTCAATGATCATCTCTGTGCAGATAACTCCTAAGTTGTCTATCCAACTATTGTCTCTCCTAAGCTTTAGTTCTGCCTATCAGAGATCTGCATCTGAATGTCCTGTGGCATCTCAAACGCAGCTTTGTCCAAAAACCCGCTCATTATCCCCAGGCCTCAGTTTCCTCATCTGTAAAATGAGGGGTTGGACTAAATGACTCCTGAGGCCTCTGTTAGACCAAAAGCTTGACTTTTCCTTCTAAATCTGCTCCTCTTCTGAACTTCCCTGTTCCTGTAAAGGGGACCATCATTTTCTCTTCACTCATCATTCACCCTCTATGTTTGCTTCCACAGTATCCCTTACATGTATTTCTCTATATAGATTCACCAGTTACCACCCTTGCTACCTCTCTCTTTGTTGGGGAGTTTGTGAACTTAAAAAAAAAAGTGTGTGTATATATACACACACACACACATGCATACATACATACATATATAGATGTATATGTCTGGATTTCAATATAATTGGTTTCCTTTGTAATAGTTTGTATTTTGTTTTATGCATTTAAAAACATTACTCTGATTTTCAGAAACATTGTCTTCACCAGTCAATGTCAAAGGGGCCCAGGACACCGAAAAAGGGTGTGAATCTCTGCTTTAGACTACTGCAAGTTTCCCAAGATTCCTGTCTCCAATCCCCTTTCCATACAGAAGCCTAAATAATCTTCCTAAAAGCATGGGTTTGACTATGTCATTCCCATCCTCCAGATGTTATCTTGGCTCCCTATTTCCTCTAAGATAAAATACAAATCCCTCAGCTTGGCATTTAAATAAAATTCTGGTCCCAGCTTATCTCTCCAGCTGCCTTTCACATCACTCCCCTTTGTGAGCATACATGTGCAGGACACACACACACATACACATACGCACACACTCACACACTATATTCTAGTGCAGATGAATGAATTCTATTTCTTGAATTCAACATCTAATCTTCAGCCTCTTTATCTTTGCATAAGCAGCCCTGCATGCCTGGAACGTGTCCCTACCTCACCTTTGCCCCTCAGAATGCTAATCTTCCTCCATATTTATCTCAGGTGGCTCATGGATTCCTGGGAAGCCTTTGTTGTTGTTAGTGATCTCTCCTTCAAATTATATGAAATTTCATCATCTGTATATACATTGTATACTCTGGAACGTCAACTCCTTGAGGGCAGGAACTGTTTTTCATTTTTTGTCCTTATCTCCCCAGGCCTAACAAGACCCTTACCCATCAGGTATGCACCATAGGTATGCATTTAATGCATGCTCAGTGATTAAATTCTAGCTCTTTGGAAAATGATGGTTTCTCTATGGCACAGATAGTAACTGTCCCTCAGGATATGTAGTTAGCTGGAATACACCACTCCCTGACCAGGCCAAGCAAAAGAAGAACTGACTCTGAATTGAGAAGGGCACTCTGGAGTATAAGCATCCATGTGTGTTGGGTGGTGATTTGAACAATGACTTTACTTTCCTGGCACGAAGGTAAAGTCAAAATTTACTGAGTCCTCCTCATTCACCCAAATCTTCAGGTTCCACCTTCTCCTGGTAATCACTAAGAAGTACTCTGTCTGTCAAAAGGAAAGAAGGTTAGAAAACCAAATTGACCTACTTGGGTTTTAGCTTAAAGAATGTCACCTGGTATCATTTTATAAGAGAAATGCTGGAGGTTTTTTTTTATTATTTGTTTAGAAAAAGCAATAAGTGATTTATTTCCTTGGGTGTAGGTAGTATGGTGCCAAACTGAACCTGTTGACAGATAATAGCCTGACAGGCAGGGCCTTTGATGTTAAGCTTCACTTAGACAGAAAGAAAGTTTCCCAGCACCTCCCTGACAGTTCTGGGTGGTCTGTCTGCCTTCCCCAGCCTTCTCTGCAAACTTTCCTGAGCCCAGGAAGCTGGATGCTTCTGGGGGAGTGAGGAGGCTGGGGCAGCAAACACCGGCCTTTCCCTTCACCAGAGGAAGTGTGGCTGAACACAGCTTAAAACCAACAACCTCTAAATTAAAAAGAATGTTAAATACAGATCAGCTGCTTGGCCTCTGACAGCAGATTTAATTCTTCCCTCCTCTTACCTGATGGAGATGCGCCTTCAGGGTTTGCATCAATTATCTGTCGACATGTGGAAAATGATTGATGAGCTGCCTCGGGCGCTGGAGTACACTTTGTCAACCACTCATAATTTATACATCTTATCTCTGCCAGAACAAAAGACAGGACAGCCGCCTGCTGAAGTTGGGGAAGGGGAGGGAGGAGGGGGGGAAGAGAAGGCGAGGGGAAGAGGAATCTCACACACACACACACACACACACACACACACACACACACACACACACACACACCAAAGACTCATGGGACTGCCACTGGAAGAACATGAAGTGGTAAGAGATAGCTATCCAAGAGCTCTACTCTGAATAGAGGCTTTGGGTTTCTCCAGACCGTTTGCCCATCCCTTGCAAAGGATGACCATTCTAGAGAGACATGGGTTCCATTTCAGTAACACCCATCCCTGCTGAGTCTCTGAGGAGCCACCCCCCCGCCCCCCGTGGGAGTTCAGGAGCTGACCTTTTGTTTTAATCAGCCTCTCTAGGTAGAAGAAAGGTTAACTGTATCCTGACAGAGATGAATCTTACACTGTGGATCCTGTCCCTGAGAGGAGAGCAGCAGGGGCCATCCTCATAAGACAATGGTTTGAGGAGCAATACATCTCTTGCTGGCCCGTCCAAAGTTGGCACATGGGATGAATCAGAATCAGAACTATGTGCTGTGGAAAGAACTTAGAGGTCACTTAGTACCTGCCTCCCCAACATTCCCCGTTTACTTTACAAATGAGAAAACCAAGATAGAGGAAGACAATTGTTAAAGTTCCTGTTACCTAGTATGTTTTAGAGCAGAGATTCAAACCCTTTGGGATCTACTGACCCCAGATCAAATTTTTGGAGGGTATTAGGGGGCTGGATTCCTGGGCGGGAGGAAAAACCAAGCCTTCTCCTTTTAGTTGAAGTAAGACTGAAGTTTTCAGTTTGAGAAAACTCTTGGAGATGGGAAGTTGAGACTCGTCCCCCTCATTCCACATTTTTGCCCACCTGCGGCTTTGGGGCTAAATTCTTCAACAGGTGTATGATGAGGATCAATTATATAATCTGTAAATGATGGGAAGGGATAAAAGACAGAGTTTCAACTCTCAAGGACCTTAGGACCTCGGTGAGGATCAAACACATAAACATGTGAAAAGATAATTAACGGAGCAATGATGTATAGAATAAATGCCAAATTGTGGTGCAGATAATAAATGCATAGAATCATATACTCAGACCTTAGATTTAGTTTAAGTTCCGGCAGATAATTGAGTATTGTAGCTGGACTATGGGCGTGCACCTGATTGTTCACTTGAACATTCATTTGCTCCTTGATTCATTCTACCTTGAATTGGAATATGGCTAGGAGCTTCTGCTGGATAGAGACCATGGCAAGATCCCCCTGTCATGCCCCTGCCTTTCAAATTTTTGGAAGGTGCTCAGTGATTACTTGCCAAATAGCTCTCTAGGCCTGAGGCTGAAAAAGTGGCTTAGGAGGCCAGGGACTGAATTTTGCTCCCCCTCTCCAGCATTTAGCAGCCATATACTCATAACCTACTTTGTACAAGGTTTACAAACAAAACAAAGAACTGGATCCACCTTTCATTGTTTACAGTCTAGTTGGTTATGAAATCCATTTACTGATATCCTAAGCATTCTTTTTTTTTTTTTTAAAGCAATTGGGGTTAAGTAACTTGCTCAAGGTTACACCGCTAGTCATTATTTATGCGTGGGTGCTCATTTTCTGAGGCCAGATCTGATCTCGGGTCATCCAAACTCCGAGGCCAGCGCTCTTACTCACTGCGCCACCTAGCCGCCCCTTTAGGGCAATTGGGGTTAAGTAACTTGCCCAAGGTTACATGGCTAGGTTTTTGTTTGTGTGGATTAAGTGTCAGAGGCCGGCTCCGAACTCAGGGCCTTCTGATTCCAGGGCCGGCACTCTATTCACTGCGCCACCTAGCCACCCCTATCCTAAGCATTCTTGCCTCCTAGTCTTGGCTCTGGTGCCCCTCCCTCCCAACCTGGTTTGTTCTCCTCCACCCTCTTTGCTTATATAGTTCTAGCCTTTCAAGGTTCTCTCATCTCATATCTTACTTTTGCAATAAAGTATTGTTCATCTGCCCATTTTCCATGATTATTCCTTCTCTTGAACTCCTGTCAGTTTTTTTTTTTGTTTGTTTTATCTGATACCGAGGCTCTGCTGGCCTATATTATTACTTAACAAGTACATGAATACACACTGAGACACAGACACAGACTTACATAGACAGACACCCACTCACCCACAATTTTGTTTATCCCACTATCCCCAGCATCAAGCCCTATAATGCTTAACATTCGTTTCTGATGATATAACAAATGTAATTAACCACACAAATCAGTATAAGTTCCAAATAAGTAAGCAGACAACCAGTGTCCAGAAAAAAGGAAAGATTTATTCCATTTATTACACCACCTACCTAAAGAATATTCATTATCAAGTAGTAGGGGGAAAATGCCCAACTCTGCCACCAGCTTAACTTCTGGGCCTTACTTTTCTTATAGCAAAATGAGAGCAGTAGATAACCCTTCTAATTAAAATTCTGTCATCCTATGATTCTACCTAAGGGGAAAAAAAAACTCACATTAATGTTTTTTTCATCTTGTAACTTCCCAATGACATCCCTTTAGCTGTACCATACAACCCTCCCCTATAATGAAGTATAATTATGCAAACAAATGAACACATTGGCCTTATCTGACAATGTGTACTTTATTCTGTGCCTATAATTCACTGCCTCTCAGCTAAGAGAAAGAAGTATGTTTCACTCTTTGTCCTCTGAAACTGATTGCCTTATTGCATTGCTCAAAGTTATAATGTCTTTCAACATTTTCCCCTTTAGTAATCACTGTATGAATTGTTCTTTTGGTTCTTTGTATTTCATTTTGCATCAATTCATGAAAATCTTCGTATTTCTAAATTTCTTATAATAATATTCCATTAAGTGATAAGCCATGATTTGTTTAGCCATTTCCCAGTTGATGAACATTCATTTTTCTTTTTAATTCTTTGCTACCACAAAGGTATTGTTATAAATAGATGGATGGATAAATGGATGGATAGATAGGATAGATGGATAGACAGATGGATATGAGACTTTTCATGAAATTATACAATTTGAAAGTTGGAAGGGATTTCAATGACCATGTCATCTAACCCATGCACAGAAGGAATTATCATCATGATATACCCACCAACTGGTCACCTGGCCTCATCCTGAAGACCTGGGAGGAAGAGGGAGCTACCAACTCCTGAGACAGCTCCTCCTACATTAGGGAGAGGATAGTGGAATAGTGGATAAAGAACTGGCCTCAGGGGCAGCATGGGGGTTCAAATCCTACTTTCAACACATTTGGGCCATGGGTGTGATCTAGTTCAGGTCACTTAATTCCTTAGGGCTCCAGGTCACTATCCAACACTGTGGGTTGCAGAGGAGATTTCAGCTAGCATTGATAGAGGGAGCTGCCTCACTCTATAGCCTTGAAATCACAGGTCTAGAGCCTTTCTCCTATCCTTAATTATTAAGGAAGGTTTTTTGTTTGGTTGCTTTTTGTTGCTGTTGTTTTCCACAGGGCTATTGGGAAAAACATCACACCAAATACAGTAGGTGTACAACTGATTCAACCTACATTCAAAGTCCCCAGCCCCAACAATAACCTGCTATTTACTATATGTATATACTCATATATATGTAATGTCGATCGATCCAATCCTCATTAAAATAGAATAAAATTTCTTTTTGGGTAGGGAGGAAAATGCTTTGGAATGCAGAACATTTTGAATGTTCTGCTCCTTATGGTTTAGATGCAATGTGCTTTTGCCCAGTGAGAGATTTCCCAATATTCTGGGCATAGCTCATGAAAATTAAGATCCGACTTCAGACATTGACCCTGCCCAAATCACTTAACTTCTGTTTGCCTCAGTTTCCTCAGCAGTAAAATGGGGATAATATATAGCACCTTTCCCTGGAAGATTGTTCTGAGGATCAAATGAGATAATGTTTGTAAAGTAATTAACACAGTGCCTGACACATAGTAGGTACAAAATAAATGATGATTCCCTTCCTCTTTCCCTCTTTTTTCTGTGTAAGAGAAGCTAAGTAAAGTAGTAACAGCTAGGTGACATAGTGCTGGACTTAGCATCAGGAAAATATGGATTCAGATCCTACCTTGGACTGCCAAACTGGGTGACCCTGGGCAGTTCATTTAACTGTTCTGAGCCTCAGTTATCTTACCTGTAAAAAGGGAATAATAGTAACACCTGCCTCCCAAATGAAATAATAAATGTAAAATGCCTTCCAAAACTTAAATCAGTATATAAATGTTACCTATTAGGAAAAGAAAAAAATATGGGGCATGTAGGCAGGAACTAAATTAAGGAAATGTTTCCATGAAGATTGTAATTTCAAGAAGAATGGCTCATGGGGCTTGTATATTGCCCTCCATGAAACACAGAAATTTTTCACTTTACAATTCCCTGTTTAACCTGGAAGACTTTAATTTGGGATTAAAAAATGATGCCTGAAATGCAAAACCTTGTCTAATGATGAAGGAGTGCAATTTACAGGCCAATTAGAATGGCATTTGTTTTCATTTTAGGCAGACCTTCCCCCACCCCCACCCCCATGCCCTTCAACCTCCAAGTGCCTGCCATTCACTTTTGGGGCAATAGATTACTGAATCAAGAGATGGTTTTCTGGGGTTGAATGCTGCCTAGTCCCATATACCATGAGATGCATGACAGATACCAGCCAAAGCTTCCCAAGAGCTGCCCCTAATCATCTGGGCCATTATTGCTGGGCTCCTCACCCAGCAAAGCCTCACCATTTAATTCCTAATTCAATAAAGCATCCTTTTTAATTTCATTATAAATAGACTCTCTCCTTCTTCCCTTGCCACTGCCAGGTCGGGCATCCCTCAATGACGGGTTTGAACCTAACCACAGAAGAACAAATTGCAACTTTAAGTTATCTCTTGGAGTTCTGCTTTCCTTAATGGTCTGGAGACAGGGTTTTTGTTTTGTTTTGTGTTTTTCTTTTTCTTTTTTTGGGGGAGGGTTTTGGATTTTGGTCTTGCTTCCGACAGGCTGCTTGTAGATAGAACAGTTTTCCATAAGGAATTGAAAGCATACATCAAATGTATTGTTTTATATGTAAGCCACTTGAGACCAATGAAAGCAGTTGGTGGAGCCCAAATACCATTACAAATAGATTTATTGGTGTATGTTTTCCCACCTTTTTCTAGAAGTTATTACTTTAATCTTAAGAATTTATGTAAGAATGCTTGTAGCTTTTATATGCTTTATGCATTCACTTTAGAGACTTTTGAGCCATTTAGTGGCGAGGTGTTTAAAACAAGTGTTATCAAGGAAATAATTTCAGCTTTATATCATTTTTTTTTATATTCGCTCCTGAATGCTACATATAGAATAGCCAGATGGTAATATAAAAGAGTTATAGCAAACGTCACGGAAACTTATCTTCCCAGGCCCTTTGGTTTGGTGTGTTCATCTCTACCTCCAAACATTGAGTACAGATAACCATTCACTGTTCTTTTGTTGCCAAATGAGAGACCTAGTGCCTTCAACCTGCACTGTTTTAAAGAAATTACACCTTAGGAATCTGGGCATCTAATGTAGCTCCTGGTTTACTCTTGTTCTTGATAATATAAATCAATTAAAGAGTTTTAACCCCTACCTTCTCCTTTCCTAAACCCAGGCTAAGTACAAAGTTAATTAGGAAAATCCCCTCATGCCACACCCCACATGTTCCCCCAAATTTAAATGGTGTGAGCTGTGTCTAATTTGTTAGACTAATACTGTGACTAAGTCAGGTTTTGCAGAAAATGTGTTTACATGTTGTTTTCCCAGCATGTAACACATTTAATAGATTTTTTAAGGAATGGGCTCATAGGATTATGGGATAACAGGTCTAGAATTGGAAGAGAATGCAGATACTGCATAGTGTAGCCCCCTGAGATCCAGGGAGGTTGTGAAACCTTTAAGATGAGAAAACTGGCAGGAATCCAAGGCAGAATCTGAGCCCTCGTCCTCTGGAGTTAATGCTCTTTCCACGGTCACATTGCTTCTCACCAAACCAAATCTTTCCTAATGTTTGGGTACCATTCAGTGTAAACTGGATTTTTGTAGCCATATTGCCCCCATCTATCAATAATTAAAATGTACCCCTCACGCCTGATACAGTATGTTCCAAAAGGACTTGGTTGAAAGCCAGAAAGCTATCAATTATCTGGTTCTCTTAAACAAAACAAAAAATCATCCCCTCCCTAACATTCTTTCTCCAACCTACCCCTTTCGCACATCTTCCTGTTACTTTAGTCTCAAAGATTTGTTTCCGTGTTCCTGGCCTTGCCAGTAGATGTTGATTGAAAACATGACTTCAGAGCCACTTGAAATGATTTGAGTGAAGGTGTTTTCACTAATATGTGAAGTCGACATGTTTTGAAATAGTGTGAGAGCTTCCCATGTTATGTAACCATGAATGTAAAACTATCAGAAGAATGCTCAAATCTGTCCCCTTTCTGGTGCCAGAAACAAAAATCGATGGAGTGAACACCACTTAGCTATGCTAAGAAAGACAGCATGACTTAGTGAGTAGAACACTGGATTTGGAGTCAGAAAGACCTGGATTTGAATCCTGCCTCTGATACCAGCTATGTGTCCTTAGTTTCCTGCTCTATAAAATGGATCTGTAAAATAACACGATGGTAATAAAGTTGTTGTGAGGATCAGATAAGGTAACATATGTAAAGTGTTTGGCAAATATTGAAATATTAGCTATTTCTATTATCTTTAAATTCCCGTATGCTCATCTTCTTTGTAAGTGGTTCAGTAGTAGTAGTAAGTGGTATTTATACAAGATTTAGAACTTTCAAGGTATGTATTTTGCACATATTGTTTCACTTGAGCCTCTTAATGACCCTGTGAGGTAGATATTAGTCCCATTTTACAGATGAAGAAATTGAGTCTCAGGTTTAAAGATTGATTCATGGTCACACAGATAGTACATGTTATTAGCAAGATTCCAACTCAGTTCTTCCTGACTCCAAGTCCAGCATTCTGGTCACCGTATGATGTGGCCTGTCAGGAACTCAATTAATAGTCATGAGTCAGTATGAGTTGGCGCAATGGAAATTAGGCAAGATAAAGAACAAAACATGAAAAGGGTCTCCCCTAAATGAAGACTCTTAATGGAGTCCTGGAGACGTACAGAGTCATTCACAAGAGAAAGGAAGAGCCCATGGGTGATATTTGATCGGGCTTTTCTAGAGAAAGCCAACTCTATCCCCATTACTCCAATACCTCATTTAAAGAAGGCAATTGAAAGACCAGAAAATTAAAGTGATTGGTCCAAGATTGCATCCCTAGTCAACTGACACCAGACCCAGGACTGCCTTTCTCAATAGTTTAAGGATGGGGAATAGCTTGGGGCCCACAACACCCCCCCATTCCCTTTCCCTTTCTTATAGCTTAAAACATCCACTGTCCTATTCCTTAGACATTTTAGCAATCAGAGGCACATTTGAATTAACCATCTTTTTTAAACTACAGTCATGCCTGGGAAGGATCAAGGGAAGATATTCATGTCAGTTGTTTTTATATGATCAATGCCTAATTTCTGTCAGTCTTTGGACATTCGTTTTTGTTTTGTTTTGTTTTTTTTGTTTGTTTTGTTTTTTGCTTTTTGGAGGGCAATTGGGGTTAAGTAACTTGCCCAAGGTCACACGGCTAGGTTTTTATTTGTGTGTGTGTTAAGTGTCTGAGGTCGGATTCGAACTCAGGTCCTTCTGACTCCAGGGCCGACACTCTACTCACTGCACCACCTAGCTGCCCCATGTCTTTAGACATTCTTATAGGAAAAAAGATTGATGTGGCAGAAGGTAGACAAAGAGGAGAGAGAGTAGCAACAAGAAACCTAGAAGCAAGCGTGGGATAGTGAATCAGAGCTTGGGGCATTTTGGAGGAAAAAAGCCAAGACACTAGGGTTCCCTTTTATCCCATGCATACTGTGTCACAGATGCTTACTTATCGCCAATACCTATCTTCCTTTGTCCTACCTCTACTTGACTACTTTCCTCTTTGTCTTTATGTCTGTACCCACTGCTAGAGACTTCTGCAACCTGTTGCCCCATGACTATAGACAGCTTATTCTAGAAGTTAACAGTAACTTGAAAAAGTTAAAGAGGAAGAAAAAAAACATACTGTGAGAGCAGGGTTAGTAATACAATTGTGGGTTTTTGCTTTTTGGTTTTTTTTTTTTTGTTTTGGGGTGTGTGTGTGTGTGTGTGTGTGTGTTTTGCATTTGCCAATGTGTGAATGAGGTCTTATTTCTGATTGAGTGGGTAGAGTTGAACTAATTGATATAACAATAATAATAGTAATAATAATTAGCATTTATATAGTGCATTAAGCTTTGCAAAATGCTTTACAAACTTTTGTCCTTACAACAATCCTCTTTGCTACCTACCTGTTTTCTATGAAAAGGGAAAAGGATGATGGGCATGTCAGAGAGACTTTAAGGACAACTGTAATTGATTGACATAAAGCCAACATTGACTTTTAGAGGTGGAGATGCATTATCTGAAATATACAGCCCTACTGAGTTTAAGCCACATTTAGGCTCCCCAGGTAATTATGATGGTCCATATACTGGCCTTCAGGGAGTCACAGTAAGTCTTAAGGCAGCTCCAGGACCCTTCTTCCTTCAGCTATAAGGGAAGGTTAAAAAAAAAGCCCAGATTTTGAATGAGAGCAAAAAAAACAGAACAAGAAATGTTGGTGCCATCTAAACTGGTGGAATAATTGCTGGCACATAGATCCCCCAAAGTGAAAGATGATATTCACTAATATGTGTAAGGCACTTGGTTTAGTTGACCCTTTTCTCCCCAATATTTGAGAGCCACTTTCACTTTCTTGATTTCTCCCTCCCTCCCATCTTTTCTCTCATTCCTTTCTTCCCTTCCTTCTTCCATCTTTAACATTTCATAGATGCCTATATAATACACTAGTTTCTCTTTTCTCTTCCTTTCTTGTTATATGACTGACCCCATCCTTTTCGTGTCCTTGTTCTTGTCCTTACTGGGGTGGGTTGTTTTTTTTTTTGACCATTTACTGCATGTAAGCCATCGTTGGTCACATGCTGACAATGGTTTACACCCACCAATCATCTTTCCTTTGCCCTTTGGGTCCTTGGCAATTGTGATTCTTTTGAGTTCATGGTGGTCTGTGATTTGCAACCACATGGCTTCACTGGAAGAATAGCAGTGTTGAAAAGATGAGCTTTTAGAACAGAGAACTGCTTGGAATCATGGAAATTACTGTACAAATGGCCAAATGCAATCCAGTCTGATTTTCTTCTCTGTCTTAGTTCCTTGTGTACATGTAGTAGCTGCCCAAATCCTATGTACAGATGGACACAGTGGTTGGACTGGATGGATTCTGAGGTCCATTTTAGCTCCAGGTCTGTGATCCCATGAATTCAATGGGCTGCCTAGACAACTGCGTGTGAGAATCTGGGCGCTATGTATTTTCATCCACTTTGGCTTTTTTTCTGTGTAGAGATGATTAAACTGATATCTCTTAAGTGGCTGTGGATTTAATTAAGGAAACCAGCAGTGTTCCAAGGATTGATTGCAGTTATCAGCCTGTCATCCTCAAACAGGAGCATCTAATATGACTTCTCTGTAAATTTGGGAGTTCCCTTTCCATTTATACTTTGGACCTTCTAAATTTGCTTATTCTAGTCTAAATATTCCCAGTTTCTTCAGCCTGTCCTCATAAGGCATTTAACATTTAGGTCGCTTAACTTTTGAGTCTTGGAAAATATTGCATCAGTATTTAAATGTAAATGCCTGCCTAGATGATTATAATAACTAGCTTTTCTATAACTCTTTAAAGTTTGAAAAGCTTTTTACATGTACCATATCTTATCTGAATCATATAACAATTCCACAAGGTCCTGTGAGTATTATAATCATTATTTTACTGGTGAGGAAAGAGAGGCTTTGAAGGTTCAAGTTTTGAGCCCATGCTTACACAGCATTTGTGGTAGGATTTGAATACAGGTCTTCCTGACTCTGAGTCTAGTATTTTCTCTGCTATATTACATTGCCTGGTTCATTAGACTCTGTACATCTGTTAGCAATGACAGCTATTTTATAGCCCTGTGGGAACTGATGCCGGAAAAGTGGGTCTCCCCCCCAAAAAAAGAAACCAACAAAAAACTTTAGTTCATTTATGACTGGCACTGTTGCCCTATTCTTGTAGAGTTTTCCTGCAGGGCCAACCCAGCTTAATTCACATAGCTGCCAGACCAAGCCTATAAAAAAATTTCCTTTTGGTGCAAAGGTAAGTGGAGGGAGTATGCAAAGTCTGCCAAATAGCAACTATCCATCACAAGCCAGTTTCCAACAAAACCAAACACAGAAAGGCCCAAACCCCTTTCCGTCCATTAAGGCAGAACCCAGGGCTGTAGTGTCTTTTCTTGTTAGACCCTGAGCTGGGCCTCTCCATAATGTAGCCATTTTCAGGCTTGGACAAGGCCTGTCGAACTGCTTCGACCAGCCCATTTGTGCACTGCCTCATCTGCTTTGGTTGACGTCCAAACAACTCTTTAAAAATCGTTGTCCCTGGCACGCCTCACAAAGGGCGACTGAAGGGTGTTGTTTAAGTTATTTGGGACTTCTCTGTTTTTTCTCTGTCACACAAAAATGTGCCCTTCCCCCACTCCCACCCCTACCCCCACCCCCTCCTCTCCTGTGGGTTTTTTTTTTTTTTTTTTGCCTCAAACGACCCTGGCACCTTAACATGTCAGAGTGTTAATAAAGCGCTGGGGCCTGTCATAATGTGAGGTTAAATAAAGTCTTCATGAGCTGTCCGTTAAATGGATTTTTTGTTTGTCACTTGCTGTAGCTTCTCTCTGGATACAGCTTGTCTCAGTTTGTGGGCAGCCGGGCTATGGGCCTTTGTCTTTGTTCACTGTTGTGTTTAATTCCTCCCTCATTCATTAATCATCCCTTTGATTATTTATACCGGTGGCAAGTATAGCGAACACACTTAGCGTTTTCCTTTTGTCTCTGTGGCACTCTTTGTGGGGACCAAGGGAAAGCTAATTATTAACTGTAAAATGACATTAAAAACTCTTCGATAAGGGCCCAAATGCCGCATGCATTTGCTGAAATGCGTGTTTTTTTTTTCCACCTTCATTGCTTGCAGCCAAGGGAACGTGGTGGCTTTATATAGTTGTGAGTTCAGAGGAGCAGCGCCAATGCCCAGATAATTAATGGAGGTGCTCCATTAGAGCCCCACGAGCCTGCCAAGTCCAGGCTCCCCGCTCTCACCTCTGGACAGCTTTGTTGGATCCTCTATACCTTATCAGGCGGAAACAGGGATGGCAGCTTCTGAGACAGTCAAAGAAAGCTCCTTTTGCCTTTAAGTTTGTATTTCCCATGATTGGGGACTTCTTTGTTCTCTAGATCTCGTGATTTCCCTCCACCTCCTTTAATTCCAATTCCAGGCATCTTTAAAGACAGGTCTTAGGCCTTCTTGTAGGCAAACTTTAGAATCCATTTCTCTTGCTTGTTACAATTTTGGGAAGGAAAATTTCAAAATAAATGGACCACTTCTCCTTAATTTTACACAGAACTGGGAATTTCCCCCTTTATCTTTAGGAACTCACTCTTATCTTCCATAAGACCCCACTCAGGTCCTATGTCAGCCTGGGACCGTCTTGTTATCTCTTTAGATAGTCTTACATTGAATTATATTTCACTGCTTGAATCTTTGGACCATATGACCACTTATTACTTACGAATGTTCTTGCAGGGTATGACCACAAAGGACCCCATCATTTATGATGCAGAAGGGTAAGGAAATGTCCATGGTTATCATAGAATGGAGGGAATTCCAAAAGCAAGGTGGTTAGAACCTTCACCTCCTCTCTATGGCCCAGTTACTGCACAAATCAATATAATGGTTCTTCTTGTATCCCAAATCCCTTGTATCCCAGACTTTAAGAAATGCCTAATGTTAAAATGTCTTTGAAGCCAAGTAACTTAATATGAACTCCAAATGACAGTGAATCTTCCTCTTACCCACCTGTCTTTCACTTCAACGTTTTGTATCCCTTTTGCAAGCCCCTGCATCTATATGTAATGCCAGTGGGTGTAACTGCAGAAAGGCACCTGATTCTTTCTACTCCCTCTTCCCTTCTGGAAGGGACATAGCTAAATCTTACAGAGGCTTCACCTCCTTCTGCCTTGTCCCCTCTTCTTTCTGACATTACAGTCTAGAGATTTAATTAACTATACCTTGTTATAACAGTTAGCTTGCTTTTAGCCTAGGGGCAAGGGTGCCCTTTGGGTCCTTGTGCTCTCTTCCTCTGCTCTTTTATGGAGTTTATGTCATGTGAAAAGTTATTAGTGTAATTACAATAGCTCAGAGCCCCCAGTTAGGAAAGTTACTAACATGCTGACAGAGGTTTACTTGTCTGTACTAATTTGAAGTTTTGTGTACCACTAGCTAATTCATGGACCCTTTGTGTTTGAGACAAAATCATATGGGAAATGTTTAGGTAAAGGAAAAAGCGAAGTTCAGTACAGTTTCTGTTATAAGATAGGAGGGGAAGTTGGGGGAGGAGCAGATCATTATTGAAAACTTTCCCCAAATCTGGGAAATGAGAGTGCAATTGATAGTTAAATCCTCTGTTCTGGGGCACTTGCAGGGATCTAATAGCCCACCTTCATCTTTCTCTTCTTTGCTATAGTTCAGCTCTCCCAGTGTCTCCCTTCCATTTCTTCTTTATACTTTCCTTTTTTTTGCAAGCTCTTTTGTTAAGTTCAGTTGTTTAAATTCTGGGAGAAGCTGGGGATGCTACTTCCTCACAACTACTACCCCTGCTAAGCTTTGCTACTTCTCTCAGCTTGTCTTTAGAGGATTGTGTATACTCTTTAGCCACTCCTGGGCATAGTTCAAACTTACTGCCTGACTCAAAGATTGTGATAGTCCCAAATGGCTCTCAGAGCTCAATGGGAAAGCCTCTACTTTTGAACTTCATATCCCAAGATGTTATTCAGTTCCCA
Source organism: Gymnobelideus leadbeateri (assembly GCA_011680675.1). Taxonomy (NCBI): domain Eukaryota; kingdom Metazoa; phylum Chordata; class Mammalia; order Diprotodontia; family Petauridae; genus Gymnobelideus; species Gymnobelideus leadbeateri. The sequence goes on along the minus strand of WOXC01008705.1, from coordinate 640,458 downwards.
AACCCCTATTACACTAAAAAAGCAAGGAGTTAATTATCCCCAGTCTTCAGACCCAATCTCCATTTCCATGCTAATTCCCAGAACGTGGGATCTTACTTTAATTGTTGATGTGATTCCATTAGATTTCATTTTTTTAAATCTCCAAAAAATGATAAGCAATAAAGTTCTGTGCCAAAGTTCTAGGTTGCAGAATCCTAATAAAGATTCTTTTTTTATCCTCTGGTCAATTTGAAGAGGATCCTATCATCTCTGAGGTTTTAATACTACTCCGACCACACAAAATAGTTTAGTAATACTTGACATTATCAGAAAATTTCTACACTTAAGGTAATATGATGCTAAAAGAACCCTGTGAAGAAAGTGCTACAGGTATGGTCCCTATTTATGGATGAGAAAACTGAGGCTCAGAAAGGTTTAATGACTTACCTAGAGTCATATAACTAGTAAGTACCGGAGACAGGATTCAAGTAAATGCCTTTTCTGACCCAAAGCATTAATTTTTTGCATCCACAGATGCCCCATCATCAGAGAACTACAAAGTGTTATTTTCAAAGCAGCTAGAAGTCAGTTCCATTCTGACCTATAGAATGTCACCAGTGGATATAACAGTGTATATACTTCTCCTGCACTAATGGACAGGGGAGTGCAGAGACACAGAGACCTAGGAGAGATATTTTAATGCAAGATGATTCTAGACCCCATATAACTGAAATTGAGAGAGACAGAGACAGAGACACAAAGATTCACAGAGAGAGAAGAGAGATACAGAGATACGTGGACCAAGACACACAGAGAGACAGAGAGACAGAGAGACAGAGACAGAGAGAGAGACAGAGACAGAGAGACAGAGAGAGAGACAGAGAGAGAGAGAGAGAGAGAGAGACAGAGAGAGAGAGAGAGAGAAAAGGAAGAGAAAGAGGCTATACCCATTTTGCAGGCACTTAACATATCTGGCCCAAGAGCTGTTCATGCCTCACAATGGGCTGTATAAAATAGAGTAGGGCTTAGTAGCTTTTGCTTTCTCATTATTCTACAGAAGAGATGACCTCTTTTCTATCTCACAATTCACTGGAAAACGTGGAGAATGTCTAACTCTCCTGTGCTTAGTGTTTGATGATTAAAATCATATTTTTTGTTCTATAGAGCAAAATACCACTTCAAAAACCCTCTTTCAGCATGGCAGCTCTGGTTGACATGAATCTGTGTTTTGCATGACTTCACATATATACTTGATATCATATTGCTTGCCTTCTCAATGGGTAGGGGAAAGGGCTGAAGGGAGAACGAGAACTGGGAACTCAATTTTTAACAAGTGAATGTTAAAAATAAGTAAGTAGGCAAACATGGTGGCTCTCTTCCATTCCAGTCATTAATACCTCTCTTCTTGGCTCTCAGAACTCCCAGACCCAGTCTTCTGCCTGGCTGCCCAGGCCAGGTATTTATTTGCTTTTCCTTGATTCTTCAAGAACCTACCTGATGTCAGGAAGATCTGGCTTCAGTCCCTGCCTCTGTGTGATCCTGAACAAGTCAATTAACCTCTTAGCGCTCCAGAAAGCTCCCTAAGACTACAGGGTGCAAAGACGATGTTGCTCTGCATTGGTAAAGGGAGTTTTCTCATTAGAGGTTCATTAAAAAATGCAATCACCAGTTTTATCCCATCCCAGTCCCTTCCTTTCCTCAGGGGGCCTCCTGACTTTCTGGGTCTTTCCTCCTACCAGAACCCTGCCTAATTAGTTGGACTCCTAAATCACCTATCCTATGGCTGCCCATGTCTCAGTGTGACAGCTAGAGACCATGGAACAAACGGGATCATAATCAGTTTGTGTGTTAACCAAATTATGTAAATATAAGAGGAAATGACTCTTCAAATTGTGGGTTGGAGTCGTGTGAGATAAGCCTGGAAAAGTGTTGTCATCCTCCCTTCCTTCTCAAAGAGGACCATTGACATCAGCAGGGTGATGTCTTGACTTGCAAGAAATATTATCAGTCTCAATCGACCCCAAACTTGATTTAGAATGGGACCCTTCCTTGAATACAGTTGATATTATTAGGTCTTCAGATGCTACCACCTCGCAGAAGGCCACGAATGTTAGGTGCCTAAGGAGATTGAAATTTACTCAATAGGAAATAGGAAACCACTGACAATTTTTTTTTTTTGGAGGGTGAAGGTAGGACAATTGGGGTTAAGTGACTTGTCCAAGGTCACATGGCTAGATTTTTGACCACTGACAATTTTTAAGTGGAAGAATGACATGTTGATGCTTATGTGTATTCAGATATTACTTAAACACATCTATCTCTTCATCTCATGGATGTTTAGACTGAATTCCTCATTATAGGTACTTTAATCCCACCCTCTTTCAGGCTCCCCTTTATGTGTTGTCTTTTCACATTAGGATACAAGCTTCTTGAAGCTAGAGGCTGTATTGCATACTTGTATTTGTAGCCCCAATGCTTAACACAGAGCTTGGCCTGTGGAAAGCCCTATAAAACTGCAAATAATACAAATAGCAACCCATCCGTGTTTGACTCTCTTCCATGACTTTCCATGAATTTACCACAAGAAGTTTATTCGATATTCTGAGGGCCTTCCTTATTTTCTCCTTATAACATGAAGAGTTTATGGGCTGGCCACCAGTCATTTCTCACTCTTGCTCTAAGAATGGCCTACCTTCTTTTTCAAAAAGATATTTCCCTGAACTCCCTTTATTTCAGTTCTTCTTGGAACTCCCCTATTTGTTATATGTCTCTGTCTCTTTGTACCCACCATTTCCCTTTGAGTAATACTCCTCTTTCATCATCCAGGTGACTGTAAACCTTCATGCTTCATAGTCACAAAAACACTGCAGAGTAATGGAATTGAAAAGATTGGCCTCTCTTTCTGGGAGGAGTCTGAGGTTGGTGAGGGAGCTTTAGAACATCCTGAAGACAGCAGCCTCCATATCCTTCTTCTTGTTTAATTCTGAACCTGACTCATTGCCCATCTGTACTATATGTACATACACACATTATACATACAGACATATATGTATTGTACACATGTATATGTACACAAACATAAATGATATATGTATATAGTAAAATGGGCAATGAATGTACACACATGCACATGCACATAAATACATGCATGCATGTGTTTAAATGTAGCCACACATGTATTTGTTCATGTGTTCATATATATTATGTATGTACACACAAACTGATAATACCTCCTTTCTCATAAATATTTTTATATAGGAAATTATATATGATTCACATTTTTATGTATACTATATTACATAATGATACATAATTAATAGTATATTATATAATTAAGATATTGCTTCTATTATAATTATACTATGTATCATTATAGTAACATAGTATATATAAAGTATATCATATATAATTTTCCGTATATCCAGATTTCCAAGAAAAGAGTTATCAGATTATTGATTTGTATTGATTTGATTAATAATTTACTATATTGTTTCCATGCCAATAATATATTAGATATAATTTTTTAAGTATTACGTACATTTATGTTGAGGGCATCCTCCATGTGTTAGGTAATAGACATGAATAATATTAAACAGTAGACTATATACTCACCTTCCCACAAGGCATAGAGAATACTAGATTCTTCTGTTTGCTGTTTGTGGACTATAAAAAAAGCCTGTCATTCTAACAACACTGAATATGATAGCGGTAACATTTATATGGTGTTTTGAGGTTTGCAAAGCACTTTACAAATATCATCTTCACAACAAATATTTTATCTTCACAACAAGAAAACTGAGGCAGATAACAGGTGACTTCTCCAGGGTCACTCAGCTAATAAATGTCTGAGGCTGGATTTGAACTCAGGTCTTGTGCTTCCTGGGTCTATTCTATACAGCGAAATGTGTCTTTCAACTAACAGGGTGTCTCTTCTCAAAACATTAAATTTACCCAAGATTCTCTAAGAGGTTACAAGAGAAGGAACTCCCTGATTATAAACATCAGGGGAGGGGGAAAATAGGGAGATAAGTGCTCTTTACTGGTGATGGCCACTGCACAGAGAGGCTCCAACAAAGGTTCTGAGTTGGGAGGGATTCCCTATGGGTGGTAAACTACCAGCATGAAGATGAAGCTGACAGTGTTGTAAAGGATGGATCGAGGGGAGATAATATGGATCCAATCTGAAAATGAAATAGAACACCCTCCCTCCTGTCCTCTGGGGTCTTTTGTCCTGGCTGAGAGGTACAAATGTAACTGGATGACCTGGCCTGAGAACAACCTGAGAGCTTCTGTTCACAGGTACAAAGTCACAAGGGATATTTGGAGCACTGAAGGGCCGACCGGATGGAGAATAAAGAGGTGATTGGATCTGGGTGTGGTTCATCAGGGAAAGTTTCCTTGAAAAGGAAAGAAAAAAGCCAATCACTTTCTCCATCTGTGTGTTGGAAAGAAGAATGGAAGTGTAGTCAGGGAAAGACGACATGATTTATACAATGTAAATGGTCCAGCCTGGCAGTCTTTTGCTAATTGAGAGTGTCAGGGCCATTGTCCTTGAGTTGACAGGGCCTTTTAGCTTTTCTTCCCAGATCCCTCTCCCTGGGATAGTGCCAGCCAGCATTCTTGATTAGCCCAGAGACCCTGGGGGGCATCCTTTAGTCCCTGTTAACTTGCAGCAGGCCCATGGGAACTGGTGGGCGATGCAAGGCTCTTGTGGGGAAGATTGGGGAAGGTCATAGGTGTGTATTTCCTTTCCTCCCTGAGGAAGAGGACTTATTCATTTCACTGCATAAAATAGACTCAGCAAGATAGCTGAAGTTAGTTTTGTTTGTTTGTTTTTTGCCCCACTTCCCTTTTTTTGGGCCCTTCCTTGTAGGGAGCTTGGGACAGAGAATCCAAGAGAGGGCTCCAGAATCAGCAGAGAAGTAGAGGTCAGGGTCAAGCTTAGACGGGCAGTGCTATACAGAGGGACAAAGCAGGACCTTTGGCTTCTGAGAAGAGCTCATTGAGCGGCCAGACCTGGTTTATGGAATGTCGTGCGGATGGTCACAGACATAGGGAATAGCCATTGAAAGCTCAGGGGCTTTTAATCACCCTTCATAGCACAAAGCCTGGCCTGAGTGGACCATTTGATTTATGGTACAGGGAGAAGCATCCAGGCAGTCAGATTAGGCTCTCAATTATAGAGGCCTACATTGGCATGTGGAATCTCAGCTGGAGGCTTGGGGGTGGGGGAAGTGGCAGATAGAGAAGCATACCAAATTAAGAAGAAACAGTACTTGAGCCTACAGTGATCCAGAGGGATGGGGCAGGCAAAGACCAGCTCCTTAATCTGGAAAAAGGAAAAGCTTAGAGGGGGGAAATCAAACTCTATTTTTTTTATTGATAATTTTTGTTTTGCTGCATCCCGTACCCCCTAAAAAACAACAAACCCTCTCCTCAATCATCCTCTCCCAAAGTGACTAAACAAAAAGAGCATGAAGGAACCATCTCACTGATAGCATTTTTACTATTCATTTAAGTAAATTCCCGTTTTTCCAAAGAAAGTTACAACTATAATGCCCAGCTTTTACATAATGCTTTAAGCTTTATAAATGCCATTTATTCCTCACAACAACCAGGGAAGGTAGATGCTATTATAATCACCATTTTACAAATGTGGAAACTGAGGCAAGGAGCAGTCAAGTGATTTGTCCAGGGTCATTCAGTTGCTAAGTGTCTGAGGTCAGATTTGAATTTAGGTCTTCCTGGTGCCTTAGTCACCTTGCTAAGAAAGATACATGTTTTAACTTGAATAAATTAGTCCTAATGGTGCCCATTTTGTTGGATGTCATTTTGTTGCCATTTTGAATTGTTTTCATTTCTGAGGCTATAGCCATTGCCTGACAGGGAGCATGGAATGATAGGTAGAGGACCAGTCTTGGGGTCAGAAAGACGTGGGGTCAAATCTTGCCTCTGACGTGTACTAGTTATTCAACCAATCATGTAACCTTTTGATATGTCTAGGCAACTTTCCAAGGCTGAGGTATGGAGGCATTGATGAGGGAGTTTGCAAACCAGAAGTTTCCCATTGATGAACTTACAAATCTCCCCTTCTCCAAAATGTGCCTATCCTTCCTTTGGTTCTGTTTTCTTCATTCTCCAACAGATAACACAAAGCTTTCTTCTTTTGCTTTTGGCCAGGGCCTGAATTTTCATCCTTCTGAGACTTTCAAGGTGTGGACACTCCTTATGTTGAAACAGATCTGCAACTCATGTAGCTTACAGAAAATGTAGAGCCAGAAGGCATCCTAGAGGCTCATCTCCCCATTTCACAGATGAGGGAACTGAGGCCCCAAGAAATTAAATGATTTTTCCCAGGCCACCCAGGTATTGACAGAGGGAGGCATATTTGAACTCAGCCTCCCTGATTCTAAAGCTAAAGTGGTCACACAACCAGTGTGTATCAAAGGAAGGACTTGAAATGAGTTCTCATGGAACATCAGGGCAAGAGAATCAGCCCTTGAAATTTGAGTAGGGTATGTTTAGGACAGGTGAACTTATCACATAAATAAAAGAAAGCCCTACTCCTCCCAATAGGCAAGAAGCATACAGAACGCAATATCCTATGTGGTGGTCCTGGGAGGGTATGGATGACTCTATAAATAACCCTTGCATTAATAATACCATTTAATCTGCTAGTATCTTATGTTTTGGTTTTTTATTTGCTTAGTCTCCCTTAGGAGAAAGAACATAAGCTCCTTGAGGGCAAGTGATGTTTTTGCCTTTGTAATTCTAGATCATAGCACAGTACTTGACATAATAAATGCTTATTGATTTCTTGATTGATTTCTTAATTGGTGCTGTACCAAAACCATCTCTCCACTTCCTCTGCCTCTGAGTCTTTGCTTGTGACGGTTTTCCTCTCTGGAACATTGTCCTCACCTTTTCTTCCTATTATTTACACTCCTTACTTTGCCTTTTAGGTCAAAGCCATACCTCTCTTTACCAATGATGTATTCATTAACCATAGGACCCCATGGTTATGTCTTCTTTCTCTGAAAACCAATCTATGACATTGCTGCCACTAAGCATAGTCTTTGCTATTTTTTCTCTGTTTTGTGGTATGTATACTTCCTCCCCAAATTGATTAGTAGCTATTAAAAACTCTGTGCTTTGTATTTTGGGTACCTAACGCAATTCTTTGGGCACAGCAGGTGCTTGATAATGGAAATCACCATTTTGGTTTAGTGAATAGGACGATGGATTTGCAGTTAGTTGGACTTCTAACTGCAAAGTTCAAGTCTAGACTTCTCTGTTAACTTCTATGGCATTGAACAAAGTCAGTTAATTGAACCTCAGTTTCCCCATAAGTTAAATGAAATTTAATTAAATAACTTCAAAGTCCTAATTCCTGTGATCTGGAGTGCTTCATCTCACCTGAAGCACCAAGAGTAAGCTAGCAATATCACAAGAAGGTGGGCAGATAGTGCACACATCTCATCCCACAAACATTCCACTTCATTCAAGATGGAAGGGAAGAGTGGATTGGCTGAGAGTCTGCATATTGCAAAGCAAGCAAGGGCAGCTAAGTAGGCTTTGCTTAAAATTGCATTCTTCCTGGTGAATGTCTCCTGTGAAGGATGGTTCATATATACCAAAAACAGGTACGTTGATCGATCAGCTTGAATGAGGGTTTATCTAAGCTTCATTAGGGTAAAAAAGGAGAGAGAGAAATAAAGAAAACAGCATCACTCTAAACCATGATCACCCTGAAAACAATAACCACAAGGAAAAACAACAGTGGAATAGAGTGCTTACAGCCCTGAAACAGTCTTAAGCAACCTCAGCTGAACAGGAGGTTAATAATTCCAACTTTTATGATGTCCCGAGAAACTGTTGAGATAAGAGAAAAGACTAAAAAAATAAATGAGAGATGGCTAAGATAATGGAGAAAACAGGGAGAAACAAGACACCACTCAAGTGTTTGGCTTGAGAAATATAGCATGCCGAGGAAGATAAATTGGAGGAACATGAAAAGGAAAAAAAAAGATCTTGTCTCTGCCTCATGGATTTCTCTTTAAGCGAATGAACAGTAATACAAAAATGAAGGCATTCAGTTGAAATCATATGGCTCATAATGACTGTAGACTTTGGCAGATGCCCCCAGCACTGATCACTAGTTATTTCCTTGATTTGGGATGGTAGGAGGGTAATTCAACAAATCCTTGATCATAGTGGGCTGTGGGGGCTGAGGGTGATGAGGAAATCATCTTCCTCCTTTGCCAGAAATTCAACACAATGGAGGTCCTGAAATAAAACCAGCCTTTGCAACTTGGTAAGGCTGTATCCACACTGGCATTTCAAATGGTTCAGTGGGAAGGGGATGTACTAGGGGATACAGTCACATATAGTCCTGTAGACCAAACTGGCTAATTGGCTGGATTTTTCACTTTTTATTCAACTAGTTGTCTTGGTAACATGTAGACATAGTCCAAGTAGATTATAACTGAAAGACCTGAAACAAATTATGACATGTGGGAAGGCTTCTGATCAAGCTGAGTGCCTGTGAGTTCTCTGCTGGTCTTTCCTAATTTTTCTGTTAGGAAAAAAAATACAGAAGGAGGAGAAGAGCTGAGGATGCAAAACAGTTGATGCTTTAGAAATTTTAACTAAGTGAGGTACCGGTGTTTTGAGTTCTCCAAACAAGGTATAGAGAAAAGCAGATTTTGAAATATTTTAGGGGGAAAAAACTGAATTACAGAACCATTGACTTATAGAACTAGAGAGGTGATTTAATATAACCCTGTCATTTTACAAAAGAGGACATTAAGGCTTATCAAGGTAAAAGGACTTACCTATGGTCTCATAGCTAGAATATGGCAAGTATAAAATTGAAATCTAGGCCTTAATACTCTTAAACACTATGTTCTGTTTTTTGATGTAATTTCTTCTTTATATTCCTCTGATGCTTACAGAAGGACTTCCCTGAACCCCTACTTTTTCAAAGTGTAGACTGGTGCTTTTTTTGGTGTAAGAAAGTAGAAAGAGCATGAGTTAGAAAATGTGAGTTCAAATTCTATCTCAGGTTCTTTACCACTTACATGACTGTAGGTCACCTCATTGTCTGAAGCTGCAGTTTCCTTAGCAGAAAAATGTGGGGATTGGACTAGATGACCTATGACATCCCTTCTACATCTATGAACCAATGACTTCATGATGCCACTGAGGAAACCCCCTTTACCAATGTAGACTGGCAACTCTTCTACAATTGATAGTCTAAAGGTGTTGCCTGGTTCTCCCATAAGTAAGTAATTTCCCCAAGGTCATATAATCAAGATAAATCAGTCTTCCTGACAGTGAGGCCAGTTCTCTGGTCTCTGGTCCATCCTGCATCTCATGTACTATGGGGGATAAGGTTCAATTCCGAAAACAGACTTTAGCCTGTTCACCTTTTCTTGAGATTTACTTCCAAGAAACCTCAAAGGCTTTTCATTTCTGCCAGTTGTCACATGGACAGTGTTGAGCTGAGTGACTAAATTTTAGTGTCCTTCTTCGGGGTGTTGTCTGAGTATCCTTGATTCCCATTCCCCCCTGCACCTTCTTTTCAGAGTTTCTGTTGATGAATAATCATCTCTGTTGTGTGAGAGCCTGAAAAAGAGGCAATATTAAGGCACTGTCTGGAATGAGAGAACCCATGTTTCTAGGGAGAAAAAAGTAATCAAATCCTGTCACATGGATGTGCTTTTAAAAACAATATTTAAAAAAATCACACTCATAATTCAATCATTTGATTTTTAGTTGCCGGTTTTGAAAGTCCAGAGAAGGCCCAAGAACTACTCCTCTCCTCCCTCCCCCCCCCCAATAAAAACTCTGATCATGGGAAATGGAATTAATACACATAAATCCCCAACTTCCAGAGCCAGTAGTGACATTACTAGGACACAAATGGCAGTTCCATCAGCCTCTCCTTGTAACCATATCAAAGAGAGACAGTTGTAGCTTTGTTCTCAGTATGACCCACTTGGGGTTTGGCTGCTTGTTGATGGATATTATCATTTTTAATGTCAGTAAATAATGTGATGTCAGATAAGTGATCTGTTTCTTTTCAGTGGTGGAGAGCTCATTTATCTTTAGGGAGCTCAAGCGAATTGAGAAATCTGAGCGGGAGAGAGTGTTTCCAACTGTGTAAGACTGGAAATATTTTATTAATCCTACTTAACAGTAGTCCCAGACAGACTTAATTCTGCATGTATGTCTGGTAAATCAATGAATGGATATGCATTTACCATTGACTGGGGCTTAACTGAACAGAAAGTAACAACAAAGTAAACACTTTATTCAATTTAAAGAAAATGATATAAATATGCTATTGTCATCTAAATAGACTGGAAAGTGGTGTTCTTGATAGTTCAGGCTTAGACTGATAAAGTGTATAAATCCTATGACCTGGCTCACTATTTGGAATCATTAGCATGGGATTGTAGTGTACCAAAGTGGGTAGAGTGATGAACCAGGGAGTAGGAGAGATCTGGGTTTGAATCCTGCCTCTGACACTAGCTGTTTGGCCATGGGGAAATTGTTGGCTCTTTCTGAGTCCCATAGGGTCATGGAATCATAGACTTAGATGTGGAAGCATCCTTTGAGGAAGAGATTGAGACCCAGGGAGGTTGTATCCTGCCCATAATAATGTAGTTAATTAGAAGTAGGATTTGAAACCAATTCTTCTGACTACAAATCTAGAGTTCTTCCTGGTGTAGACACAGCCTCAGTTTCCTTACCTGTAAAGTTAGGATAATAATACCAGTAATGTCAATAAATATATCAATACTTACTTCATAGAGCTGCTATGATGATACAGCATTTATTGTTGTTCACTTGTTTCAGTAGTGTCTAACTCTTTGTGACCCCATTTGAGGTTTTCTTGGGAAAGACACTGGGGTGGTTTGTCATTGCCTTCTCCAGATCATTTTACACATGAGAAAACTAAGGAAAACAGGGTTAAGTGACTTACCCAGGATCACACAGCTAGTAAGTGTCTGAGGCCAGATTTGAAGTCAGGAATATGAGTCTTACTGATTCCAGGCTTAGCACTGTGCCGTGTGTGTATGTGTGTGTGTGTGTGTGTGAGTACAAGTACATAGGTATATGTGTGAATATATGTATAATATATAACACATATATAACATATAACATGTAATATATAACATAATATATATGCCTTTAAGCTTTAATCTATTATAAGTGTAATGGAAGGCAATATTTTAAGTGATGCTCTGACAAACTGAATCTAATTTGATTCCAGTCCAATCCAAGAAACATTTATTAAGCATCTACTACGTCTTGGAAATAGAAAGACAAAATGAGAAACGGTTCTTGTCCTCAAGGAACTTTTATAGACTTTTATAGACATTTATAGACTGTGCAAGAGACACTGTCGGTGCTGACAACAAAACAAAACAGTCCTGTTTCTTTCCATACTTTGGCAGAGATCTCTTTATGAATTTCATAGTCTTAGATTTGAAGCTGGAAGGGATCATGGAGACCATTCAGTACATTTTACAGATGAGGAAACCTAGGCCCAGAGAGTGAAGTGACTTGCCCAGGGTCACACTGATCATGTCTGGGGTAGGGTCTGAATTCAAGTCTTCCTGACTCTAAGACCAACTTTCTACCCATTACCCCATACCCCCTAAGCCATAACCTTAAAAAGTTGTCTTGTTCATCTTTCCACCTTGAAACAATGTGCACTCAAAACTTCCCAGGTCAAGATTGTCCCACCTGTTTTTCTCAGATTTCAAAAGAATGAACATCTTTAGTCTTCTTTGGTGACTGTGGAGTATTCTTTCCCAAGGCAGTTATTCTGTGTCCTAAGGTAGTCATCACCTACTGTGTCATTGAGGAGACCACGTCTTTCAAAGTGTCCATGGCCTATCTGGGGTTAAGCCACAGAGTAGATTTGTCCTTGTGCAAGACCTCTGCATCGACAGTCTCTCCTTTTTGTGAGTTATAAATCAAGGGCTTGAACTGAAATTCAGGCAGATTTCTCCTGAAAAATCGAAGACTTCCCTTCTTCCCTTTCCTTCCTGCAACCATTTCTGAAGCTTTTCTGAGTTTGGGACTCAGGATTTTGATTTGTAAATTTTCTCACCAAAGTCACATCCCTTTCTGGAAATTTCTCCAAACTCTTTGAAATTTCAGCAAAGCTTCCTTAAGGCGGTCCTTTAATAAGCAGTTGGAGGCCCACGTTGTGCTTTGCTGAATTTCTTGCTGTGGTCAAGGGGGAGGATTCAGGGCGAGGTTTAGGTTGACATCCTGTCAACCCAGTGTGCACTATGGGTAGAAATTTGTCTTTGATTTCTAAAGTGTGTGTGTGTGTGTGTGTGTGTGTGTGTGTGTGTGTGTGTGTGTTGGTGAGGTGGGTTGAGAGAAGAAGCCTGGCATTGGTTTTTTGTTTTTATTTTTTTAATGAATAAAAATCTATTTTTCTTTCTATCTTCTCATGGGGGAAACAAATAAAAAAACCACAAAATTAGCAAGAACTTTGTAACAACTACACCTAGTCAAGCAAAACAAATTTCCATATTGTTTACATTCAAAAAAACCTATATCTCTTTCTACACTGTGAATTGTATATCACCTCTCTCTCCAGAGTTGGGTGGCAAACACTATCATTGGTCCTCTTGAATCTTGGTTGTTCACTGAACTATCAGAGATGTTTTAAGTCTTTCAAAGTTACTTGTATTTATGATGATGTTGTGTCCATTATGTGAGCCTAGAGAGGCTTCTGAAGCTTGGTGAATGGATCCAGATATCTTTCATCTTAATTTTTTGTTTTTCTGGTTATATAATATAGGACTGTGTGACCATCCAGGTTAGGCAGACTGGCCAGGACTCTTAGGGAAGGACCTTGTTCTAATCTCTCTGGACACTGATGGTCACTGGCACATTAAGATTGGCAAAGAATTTTATATACATGGTCTCATATGATCCTATCAGATATACTATACATCCTATGTAGATTCTATAGGTATTATTATCCCTGTTTTATAGATGAGGAAAGAAGGCCAAGAGGGGTTATTTGGCTTGCCCAGGGTCATGTATTTTATAAGTGTCTGAGGTAGGATTTGAATCTAGCTTTTCCTAGCTTTATATTTGGTACCATATTCATTACACCAGTGTTAAGCAAATAACGTGGCTTCTCTTATTGAAACCTCCTTTAGGCTACATGTATGTCATGTCAAAGCAACAAGCTGAAACATGAAAAAAAATCAATTGTAAGTTTCCTGAGGGCAGGGGTCAATTCCATTTTTAGTTCTCTATCCTCAGTACCCAGAAGAATGTCTTGCTTAAAACAACTGGGTGACTCTTTTGGTTGTTTGCAACATATGGTACCACACCATTCATTTATCAAATGCTTATTAAACAAATACTGATTACTCTGTATTAAACTCTGTTCAGTGCTAGGAAGAGATAAAAGGGTAAGGAATAGCAAAGAAATGAAGAAGTTGTGGTATATGATTATGATGGAATACTACTGTGATATAAGAAATGATAATCTCAGTCAAATTAGAAAAACATGGATAGACTTGCATAAAATAATGAAGAGTGAAATGAGTAGAACCAAAAGTGTATATACAGTAACAGCAATGGTTTTTTTTTTTGCTTTTTTGGAGGGCAATTGGGGTTAAGTAACTTGCTCAAGGTCACATGGCTAGGTTTCTGTTTGTGTGTGCATTAAGTGTCTGAGGCGGGATCTGAACTCAGGTCCTTCTGACTCCAGGGCCGGTCACCTAGCTGCCCCCAGCAATGTTGTTTTAAGAACAACTTTGAATAACTAAGGCTTTTTAACTACTTTAAATACCCAAATTAACTACAAAGGACCTATGCAACATATTGTCTGCATCCAGAGAAAGAACTGACAAATACAATTATATATAGAATGATTTTATGTATATATACATATTTGCGTCTAATGTTAGCCATCTATAGGGTAGAGAGAGGGAGGGAAAAAAAGGAAAAAGAAGAAAGTTACATGATAACTTTATTGTATATTTTAAAAGAATAGCAAGTTGTACATAATAGCTTTGCAATTTCATGTGCAGTCATCTTTTCTTTTTTCCTGTTCTGCTGTGGTATGGAAATGCTTGTTTTATTTAAGTTCAGAATAAAATAAATTTTAAGAAGAAACAAAAAAAAAGTCTTGGCCTCTGCCCTCAAGCACCTTAGAATTAACTGGACTGATTTTAGAGCACAGCTAGAATGAGTGTTAAGAATGGAGAAATGTCTATAACTCCCTCATCAGTAAGTTTGGAAAGATAGGATCATGCTAGCCTGGGGAAAGATCCATGTCATTGAGTCTTAGAGCTAAATGCACAAATGAGTCTTTCATCCATTCCATCTGTCCCCTTGCCCAACCCAGTGCAGAAAATTTCTCACTGAAGAGCAATTGGAAGAGTTGACCACTTAGTTCATTTTAAGGCCCTAACATCATTGTTATGCTATTCTTTTGGGGCCTTTGGTGAACTTTCCATTGGACAAAGTGGTGGGTCACTGGTGAAGAGTAGTAATGATCCTGTATGTTTGTCCAAGGTAAAGCATCCGTAATTGATCCAGGATCAGAGAAAACTAGTCCCTTCCCTTTGATGAAAGAGTAGCCATATCCTATAAAGAAAAGAAAAGATTGTAATGATCCATACAGTTGTTCTCGTAGGGATGTAGTTCAGTGGGGAAATTGACTGCCTCTCTGAAAACAGAATGTTGGGTTTGCCCTTTGCATTTCTCTCCTTCCTAGTTTAGAAAAAAAGTAGCTTGGTTTCCTTTTCTCTTGAATCTTCCCTTGAGTGATACAGGCTATGATAGTGACCTTAACTTTCCTTCTCCACATGGGAAGATACAGGGTGTATCAACTGCCAAGTTCCCCCCCCCCCAGACTCCCTATTCAGAGAACTTTCACTGTCTCTGTCATTTTGTTCCTTAGGTTTTGTCTGTGTGTCTTTCTCAATGCACGAGTGCTGACTGTGTGCCCAGCACTGTAGGACAAACTGCAGAAATATAAGGAAAAGTTTTCCTCGGGTTGTTCATGACTTTCGTATTGTAGAAGGATGAGGTAGACTTCACCCCCTGGGCCTGCCTCTGAGGAACGTGCATCTCTCTGAACTTTATCATATTTCATAGTGTGCACCAGTTCCACTGGCTATACTGAAGTTTTCTCTAAAATCACAATGAATATGTCATGTCATATATGTGGAAAGTCCCTCCAAAGATCACAACCCATCAACGGCTTCTCATCCTAGTTGACTCTTGTCCACATCTTCCCATAAGTTTGACACAGGGTCTTAACCCAGTGTTCTGGGGACCTTCTAGCCTTATCTGGGCACCAATGGAAGGCGTAGGTTGTCCACTGTTTATCCCTCACTATGGAGGTGTGACCAATGCATCCTCCTTTTTGATGATTAATCTTTTTAAATGATTCTCCTGTTATGCTACTTCTCCTGAGTAATTGCTTGTTTGTAACATTGTGTGGCCGCTCAGAGGCACTATCTTAACCGGAGCTTCCTAGATTCTTTATTTAACTTATGTAACCCTAGGTTCATGTACTGCCTCTCACACATACTATGTGATTATGGGCAAGCTAGGGGTGTTCAGGTAACTCTCAGATTCTCTCTTACAGACAGTATCAGTGGAAGGGCTCACTACATTCAGGATCCTCTACACTGGTGATATCACAGATATAAACAAAAACCACAGAACTCAAGAGACCTTGGTGATCACTCAGTTCAGCCACCTCGCTGATACATGAGAATGACATCTCCATCCTTTCTGTCTCTTCCTTTTTTCCAGTAATGCATCTCTCTGATGATAGCACTCTATCAGTTTCTACTTGCATGACCTCCAGTGACAGGGAGCTCATTAGATAACACTGGGTTATCATTAGGGTTCCATTTTTGCACAAAAATTCTTTTCTCCAACGAACAAAATCCTTTCTCCTGGTAACTTCTTCCCATCAGTTTTAGACTTGCCCTCTAGAGACACAGAGTAAGTCTTTCTCTTTTTTCATGCCCCATATTTGACAAGTATCATGTCCTGTCCTTTCCTTGAAATTCCCAGCAAGTGTTGTCTTCTTCAGGCTCTTCATCCCTCATTTTCTCCAGTTGTTTCTCATGTGACAGTTTTGTGTTTCTTTGCCATCTTGATCTCCTCCTCTGGATGTATTACAGCTTCTTAATGTCTTCTCCCCCAAAAGGTGATGCCTAGAACTGGAATAATGCTTTAGAAATTATTTGTGCACAGAGATCATTGCTCCTTTGGTCACCCTAATAATATAGTAAATACCAAATTCACTTTTATTCTGCCAGTGCATCCCAACACTTTCTCCTATTGTGTTGATAGGCCACTAATAATACCTTCTCTCTTTTTTTTTCCACATGAATTGTTTTCCGATGGCCTTTCCCACGACTATGTTTACAAAGTTGATTTTTCTAAACACAAGTTCAAGACTTTACATGTGTATCAAGAGCAATCAAGTGGGACAGAATTCAAATCTGGTTTCTGATAATTACTAGGTGGGATGTGATCATAGAAATGGCACTTTGCATCCGAATCTCAGTTCTTTGTTAAATGAGAAGTAATAATATTTATATTACAGATCCCATAGGATTGTCCAAGGAAAGCACTCTTTAAATGTATGTTTATTTGGTTTTTTTGTCTTCATCTATGATTTTCTTGTGTATGGAACCCCATCCAATGATATATATATGGAGATCTTTCTTTAACTTAAGTAGTTAGAGATTGCCTGGGGGCACTGCCTAGTTGGGTGACATGCCCATCCTCATGCAGCTGACATGAACCAGGGACAGGACTTTAACCTGATTCTTCCTGACTCCAGGACTGACACCCCTCACCTTTCCCCCTAACATCACATCATGCTTCCCCTCTTCAACTTTAAAACACTTAGATAGTGATAATGTGAATTATTATTCACCTTGTAAGGTTGATCCACTATTTTAGCCTATTGAGATCTTTTGGGACCTTAATTCCACCCTTTAGAATATTAATTATACCTTTCACTTTCAAGTCCTCTGAAAATGTGATAACCATGCCATTCATAGCATATATAAATATTATAGTATCATATAATAAATTATAGTACAGTAATATCTCTATCCATGTCACTGATAAAAGGATTAGATGGCTCAGACTCAAGGACAGATCCTGGATGCACATTCCTGGAGGCCTCATTGCTTCCTGATCATTCAATCCACATCTCTTTGTCTCATTTACAAGAACATTGTGAGAGACATTGCCTGAAGCCTTGTTGAAATTCAGATATCCTGTCAATGGGATTGCTTTTTGGACTTTGATAATTTGGTGGCTCTGATTCCATGAATGTGGACATTGCCGCCAATGATATAAATTGTAACCTATCTATCCCTTCCTATTTTATGCCAGTCCTGTCCTTGTCTTCCCATTGGTCCTCCCTTAAGACTTGACCCAGCGTGTTGGGGGACTTCCTTTAAACCTTTTAATATTGGATAATTTTCCAAAAGGTTGCAGGCTATCCAATGTATATTCCTTGCTCCCCATCCTTGCTATGTTATGGATTACCATCCTTTTAATCCTTTTCTTGTTTCCAATAATACATCTCTTTGATGACAGCACTCTATTAACCCTGTTGAGAAAGGAAATGCACTGGGTCTGCTGTGACACTGTTCTTAGTGGGTTCATGTTGGCACTGGAGGATCACTGATTATTTCTTTAAGTGCATTCAAACCATTTGTTTGATAATTTATTTTGCAATAGTTCCAAAGATCAATGTCAAGGTCATCGCTTGCCCTTTTAAAAAGCACTGAGCCAATATTTGCCCATCACTAGTCTTTCAGCCCCTTTCTTGTTTTCTACAACTCTTTAGTGATGACTATCAATTTTTTCAGCAACTACACTGCATGTTCTTTTGGTACCCAGATATAAGGGAGAATGTCCTTTTTCCTGGGATCTGCATCTCATCAGGTCAATGTCATGTGTCTCAGAATATAATTATCTCTCACTTACCTCATGCTCAGCTTGGGCAGCCCAAACCCCAGGGCATGTCATAATACTGATGGTCATAAAGAAGGGGATAAGAAAATACACCTGACTTTTTGCTGCTTCCTGGGAGGGATGGTATTAAGATTCAGGAGTTCCCTCTGGTGTTTTGGTTCCCTTTCTCTTTCCTGCCTCTCATGTAACCATCTGGAACAGAAAGATGTGTCACTGGAAAAGGTATAAAAGCACCCTGTGTCTAATCATAAAGTATGAAGTACTTGTCATGTTTTCTTTCAGTAAAAGTAAGGACAGCTCTTAGGAGTTTCCCCTTCTCTTTTGTGGGGCCGAAACTTCCTTACTTATAAAAATACCATCAAAGTATGATACAAAGTGGGCAGAAGCCCTTCAGTACAAGGAAAGGAACTATATCCTCTTCATCTTGTCTTTACACTTGAGAAGAAAAAAGAAAGTTGCTTTCAGCTGTTGGGGTCTTTCTGCTCTCAGGGTTGGGGTCTTTCTGATTTACCCCAGGTAACGAAGATGGCCTTCTGAACTAGAGTTTGGGGCCACATTTTAGCTTCTGAGAATTTTTCTTAAAGAACTTAACTGAGGCTGTCTTCCCAACTGAGGCTGTGAGCCACAGAATGTGGACAACAGTAAGTTGCCTATCCATTGTGAATAGTTACCAGGAGAATTGAAGTTAGACTTCAGGAACCAGACTGGCGTCAAACATCAGGGTAAGCAATAGGTCTAGAATCCTAGAAGCCAAGTTGGGATACAGGGATCAGGAAACCAGAGGGGGCACCTGGGCAACAGGTATGGGGCCCTAGCAAGAGTACTAGAAGGAAAGTTCCTTAGCTTCATGGCTTTTTATAAGTTTCTTCCTAAAGCAAGAACCAGCTCCAACATGGTCAGTCCAAACCAGGCAGGCAGAATTTTAGTAAATCATAGGAGCAAAGCTGGAATACTATTACCACTATAACTGCTGCTGCTACTATTACTGCTACTACTATCACCACCACTACTATCACTGCTACTATCACTACTACTACTACTACTACAACAACCACTATTCTTTTCACTACTACCACTTCTTCTTCCACCACTATTACTAACTTCTCCTACTAACAACACTACTGCTACTACTACTACTACTACTACTACTACTACTACTACTACTACTATCATTTATGTAGAAATCCAAGGTTATCAAAGAGCCTTACAGAAATTATCTCGTTTTATCATCACAACAATTCTGCGAATTAGGTAATATTATTATCTCTATTTTGATAAGACAGCTGAGGCAGATAACATTATACGTGACTTTCCTGGGATCATGTGGATAGTAAGTTTCTGAAGTGGAATTTGACCTCGTGTCTTTTTGATTCTAGATCATGCTTTCTATTCATTTATTACCTAACTGCTTCTAGGGGACCTTAGAGATCATTTAAGTCCAACTTTTCATTTTATGGAACTGAGGCCCAGAAATAGGAATGGCTTCCCCAAGATACTACAGCTAGTAAGAGGCTGAACCCAGATCTCGAGATTACACATCCTGACCCAAACAAACAGACAAAAAGCAAGTTCTGCCTTTGTTCTTTTTTTTTTTTAATTGATAAGGTGATAGTACATGGTTCCCTCATGCCTTTCCTTGTACTGGGCTGCCCCTGCTGCCCACTTTGTATTGTGTTTTCATAATCCAGGAAGCTCTGGCCCCAGGGACAACAAGGGAGAGGCTCTTGAGGGCCTGAAAAGAGAGTCAGTAGGGCCCCCCCAAGAGCTGGATTGAACTGAGGTAGGAATGGAGACCCAGTCTGTAATTGAGAAGCCTGTGGTACTGTCAGCAGGTGACGGCAGGCAGGCTCACCTGAATGACAGGGTGACAGAGAACAGAGACAGGGGGCCCCATCCGGCTGCTTGGCCTGCCAGAGTGATGAGCAGCCTGCGAATTCTCAGCCGGCCAGGGATGAGTCGGCGCTCAGGGATGGCTGCCAGACGGTATGCGGTGTGCTACAAATTTCTTTCAGCACGTCCTATTTTGCCATTCAGAGCCCCTTGCTATTAAGAAGCTCATATCCTGCGGACAGATGATAGATATGTCATATCTCTGAAAAAATTATTTGTCTTCCACAGGTGTATGGGTTTCCTTCTAAAAGAGACAGGTCACATGACACTTTTCAACACTCTTTTCCATAGGAGTTTGGCATCTAGGGCCTATCAAAGGGGAAATCTTTCACATGCAATTATGACAAAAAATAAAGGTGATGAAGTATTGTGTACAAAGAATGGATGGAGATCAAAGGGTCCTAATGAAAACTGATTACAATAAAAGGGCTGCTTCAGCTCTGAGAGTTGTGGAAAGACAGCTTGGGGCTCCACTGTGCTCCTGGGCACACACACAGACACACACACACACACACACACACACACACACACACACACTCACACACATACACACTCACACTCGCACACATACACAGAGAAGGAATGACTACAGATAAAATCGCAGGCATTGCCTCTTTTAAAGTAATAAATTGCCTGGACTGGCTATGCCCTAAGAGGGGATATAGATAGTGCGTAATTGTATCAAAGCAATCCTAAGGGCATCTTCCTCTTCCCCATGATTCACGCCGTGCTCTTTTTCAGGAGCAGCATCCAATTAGTGGCCACATTTGAGGCTGTTCCTGAGTGTCTGGGTTACACGTGTTTTGAGCTGATCTTCTGATACCATCTTCCAGAGCATGGGACCTGGGCACCTGAAGGCCTGTTGTGTTCTAAATTGAACTTGAGGAGGTGGATGAGAAAAAAAAATGGTAGCTCGTTTAAGTTTAAATATTAGACTGCTTGTCATGAAGGCCTATGGGTAGAGGGAGAGGAGGGCACCCATCTCTACTACCTTTTTAATTAGAGCAGGATATGTCTACCTGCTAAATGTATTTCTTTTGCTATAGATATCAGATCACAAAATGACATTGAGGACAGACATCTGAAGCAACAGAAAGTGACCCAATGGAGATAATTTAACTAAAAGCTTAGACTTTCAGCTAAGGACTAATTATTTTCTGAGTAGCACAGGAAAGCTTCATTCAAAGAGCTGTAGATTTAGGACTGGAATGAACCTTAGAACATTTAATAAATAAGAAAACAGAGGTTCAGGAAATTGATGTAACTTGCCCAAGATCACAGAGCTAGGAAGTATCAGAGGACAGAATTTGAATGAAGACCCTCTGACCCTGTATAGATTCATTACTATTTCTGCTCAAGCTCACTAACTCTCTCTTCTTCTTTGTTCTGAGCTACGGGCCTACCCAGCATAAGATGACTTCATTTGAAATTGTTTTTTCAGTAGCTTCGTTATATATTCAAACCATCTATTCTAACATTAATATATTCTAACCAGGTATTCTAACCATCCTCAATGGTTAGCTAAAAAACCTTGCTGTAAGATTGTTTGGCAAATCACCCATTCATAACCACATTTTGAGAGATATAATATTGTTTCTCCTAATAATCATAATTTTATGGAACCAATCAATGCCATTAGCTCTGAGTATCCCCATACTTGTTGTAAAGGCTAGTTCTCATGAAGTAAAAAGTCTTAATTATGGATTATTTCAAATTAATATAGCCATGTTACTTTCAAATAGTATACTTGAAGGAGGTCTAATCCACAGTTTCTATAGCAGACAACCTAAAAGGACCTGCTTTAACAAGCAGATACGCAAGATTTGTAAGTAGTATGTTAATTGTATATAACCCTTCTGTCTTAGCTACTTGAAAATAGATTTTCTCCCCTTAAGTAGAGCAAATATTTTCACTGGATTTTGTTTACATCGTTAATATACATTACAGACCCTTCTCACTTTCATCTTTCCCTCACACACCTATATAGGTCCAATAAAAGCTCATTCCCTTGCTCCTGTCCCAATTATCCCAAATTTCTGATTATAGGCATCCAAATTTTACTGTAGATGTTCCTCAATGATCTCTAGTAGTTTATCGTAGAAGGCTTCATTTTCAAGGGATAGACATGTACTTAGTTGTATCATGGAGCTATTCATATATGTGTATATTCTTAGAAAACATGATGATAATTTCCAAGTCTAAAGCTAGTAGGCTCCATGGGGAAATAATTTAATAGACCAGAACTGAGCTACACCAGAAATGAGCTACACCAAGGGCATCAATTGGGCCCTTACAGACCTGCAGTCTCACAATAGTCTAGGGCCCTATGCCAGGAACTCTATATAAATAGATATTTACTAATGTCTATAGCAACTAAGAAAAGGTAGAAAAGGCTTATCAGAAGACTTGGTCTTATGGATGAATACCTATGAAGTGTGATTTGATGGGTGTCAAAAGGCCCTCCAGATGCCATATTCTCCTGCCTTGCCATGACATTTAAAATTCCCATTACTTTTGTTAAGACATTCAGATAGCTTGATTAGGTTCAATTAAAAAGATTTTGTATGAGTAAAACTAATATAGCCAAGATTAGAAGGCACACAAAAAACTGGGGAAAATTTTTATAGACAGTATCTTGCATAAAGGTCTCATATCTCAAATATATAGAGAACTTTTTCAAATTTGTAAGACTATGAGTCATTCTCCAATTGATAAATGGTCAAATGATATGAATAGGTAGTTTTTTAATGAAGAAACTAAAACTATTTGCAGTCATATGAAAAAATGCCCTTAGTCATTATTAAAAAGAGAAATGCAGATTAAAACAACTTTGAGAGATTATGTCATACCTTTCAGATTGGCTAAAATGATAGAAGGGAGAAATGACAAATATTGGAGGAGATGCGGAAAAAGACAAATAGACTGTTGGTGGAACTGTGAAGTGATCCAACCATTTTGGAGAGCAATTTGGAATTATGTCCAAAGAGTTATAAAACTATGTATACCTTTTGACCCAACAATACCTCTATTGGGTCTGTTTTCCAAGGTAATCTGGGAAACAAAGGAAAATAACCTATATGTTCTAAATATTTATAGTAGCTCTCTTTGTGGTGGCAAAGAACTAGAAAATGAGAGGATGCCCATCAGTTGGGGAATGGCTAAACAAGTTATGGTATATGGTTGTGATGGAATACTATTGGGCTATAAGAAATGAAGGACAGGTTGATTTTAGACAACATGGAAAGACTTGCATGAAATAATGAAGAGTGAAATGAGCAGAACCAAGAGAACACTGTATACAGTAACAGCAATATTTTTAAACTGTGAACAACTAAGCTATTTTGAGTATTATAAATACTCAAAGCAACTACAAAGGAAGGACCTGTAAGGCAAGATGCTATCCATAGAAAGAACTGATAAATAGAAGTATACCTAGCATAGTTTTATACATGCATATATATATATATATACACACATATATACAGATATATGTGTATATGTGTATCTCTACATATATATGTATATATCTATCATCTATGTATCATCTATACCTTTCATCTATCATCTATCTATCTGTCTGTCTATCTATCTATCTATCTATCTATATTTTATCTATTTATCTCTGAGTCAAATGTTGGCTTCTCTAGTGCATGGTGGGGAAGGGTTTGAAATTGAAAAGGTAACAAATAAATTTAAGTTTTTAAAAAGACTTTCAGGCAGCTTGGTATATTGGAAAGAATGAAAAATGCCAAATCAAAGAACCTAGGTTCAAATCCTGACTCTTACTACTGACTCCTTGTGTGACCTTGGATAAAGTCACTTGACCCCTCTTTGCCTCAGTTTGCTTATCCGTAAAATGGGGGGTGTTGGACTAGATGGCCTCTGACATCTTTTCCATCTCTAAATATGTAATCCTGTGACTCTCTGGAAGATCCTTATTAATGTACAAGGATGTTACCTTGGACAACTAATCTCTTATGTTTATTTATATTGAAAATGGCCTTGGATTTTCTTACTAGATGAGAAAAAGGTCTGAGAGAGTGGACACAAGATGGAATAGATAGACACAAGACAGATGGTAGATGGACACAAGATAGATGAATACTAATAACAATTAACAATAACAATATAGTAGCTAGCATTTATATAGAGTTTTAAGGTTTACAGAACACTTTACATATATGATCTCAGTTGACCCTCACTTCAGCCCTACGAGATAGGTATTATTATTATCTCCACTTTTACAGATGAGGAAAACTGAAGTTAACAGGTTATGTGACTTGGCAGGGTCACACAGCTAGTTAGAGTCTGGCACAGGATTTGAACTCAGGTCTTCCTGCCTCCTAGTCCAACTCTGTGTCTACTGCACCACCTAGCTGACCCAAGGAAAGCTTCAGCAACAAGTCCTTGGCAACCAAGAGAAAATATGGAAGAGCTGAATTCCTGATGGGAAGATGGTAGAGAAAATAAGAGACACTGGTCATCTTGGTGGTGGAAGGGAATGAAAGGAAATGCTTCCATGTTGCTCTTTTGCTAGAACCAGTCTTCTTTGGGCAAATACTAGAGGGGAAGGATCTTCCCTTATGAGGATCTGCCCTCCCTAGAAGAACAAGATGTGATTTGCCTTGTCATGGCCATTGTTACCCAGAAAAGCAGCTTATTCAGACAGAAACTGGTTCTTTAGGGCTGGTCTCAGTTTTGAGGAGCAATCTTCTCTAAGGATGCACCTCATTCATTTGAGGAGAGAATCAATCATGGCTTGCATCCTTTAGACAAATGCCGTTGGGAATAACAAGGTAAATGGCTGGAATTATAAATCTCCTCTCAGATGAGAACCAGGCAAGGGTTTCAGTGGAGCCCAGTGGACCTTGTTGAGGAGGAGTTGACAGATAGTTGATAGCTTTGTGTGAGCTTGAAGAGCTGTGGAGAGAAGGAGCTCCTTTGAAACAGGTAGTTGAGACTTCCTCTGCCCACTCAGTTTCTCCCCTACTGAACCCAAAACAGACTATTTTGGAAAGGAGTCTGATGCTGATAATTTAGCTAATGGAATGTTGGACTGCACTGATAGAAATGCTTTTGTTGTTGTTCATCTTTCATTTCTAAAGTGGACCAGTGACATCATGGGGTGATATCTTGCCTTGCCCACAAATCGTATTTAAGTGAGGCAGCACTATGCAAAGTAGTCAGCCTCACTCTCTCTTCTGGAGTCATCAAAGTCCAGTGGTGAGACAAAAGGCAAGATGACTTCTGATGGCCTGGGCTGCAGTAGATGGTATTGGTGTCTTCAATGTCATTGTTTAAATCAAAGAAGGAAACTGTTTGATTTTACTGTGATCATGGAATTATAGACTCTTCAGGCTGGAAGGGACTTTAGAGATTATTTATCCCAACTTCCCCTCCCTAGCTCTAATTTCATAAAGGAAGAAGCTGAAACTCTGAAACTAAAAGATTTGCCCAGTTTAGTGGCTGACATTTGGAGCATCATGGCCAGTTTGGGTACCTCTGTATGCTTTACATGTAGTAAGCACTTAATAAAGGCTTTATCCATTCCTTCCTATTTTAGAAGGTACATTAACAAACTAGACCTCATCCAGAGGAAGAGAACTGAGATGATAAAGGACCTGGAAACCCAGTGCTCTGAGAAACAACTTGAGAGCCTGGGTTGTTTAATCTGGAGAAGAGTAGACGTGGGGAGATGTGATGACAACAGCTCCCTTCAAGTATCTGAAAGGCTGTCATAGAAGACAGAGTAGCTCCAGAGACAAGGACTAGGACAAAGAGTAGAAGGCATAAGGAGACAAATTTCTGCTTAATAAAAAGGAAGGGTTTGCTAATTAGAGCTGTCTGATGAGAGGATGAGCTGACTTGTCAGGTGGCTTGCTTACCACACCTGGATCATCTTCTGTGAGATAGTCTTAGAAGTAGGTTTTCCACCTTGTGAGGGATGGCACAAAGCCCCATCAGATGACCCCCTAATCTCTTTTTCCTATGATCAGCTCCTGATTCTCTGAAAGCACTTTCATCAGACTTCCTCTGGGCCCATATAAAATAATGGCAAATGTGGAACTGATTCAGAATGACAAGGTACCTGTTGTCAGTCAAAACATACTCTGATCTCACTTTGCCTACTTTCTCCCTCTCTCCAGACTGATTTAATTCACTTGAGCCCTCTCCATTCAAGAGAGGACAGTTAAATTGGATCATCTCCTATACCCCTATGGCCAGCGGTTTTAGAGGCTGCAGTACAGGGAGGCCCTTCTCCTGGGCACTTCTCAGAACAGAAAAATGACCTTGAAATTTCAGGGCCAAGGAGGAGGCTACTCACAGTCAGACCAATAGCAACAGTCTACTCCTAAGTTCACCCATGTGAGCTCCCCTCTCTGTTCTTTTTTGTTGGGTTGTTTCATTCATATTTGATTTTTCGTGACCTCGTTTGGGGTTTTCTTGGCAGGGATACTGGAGTGGTTTGCCATTTCCTTTTCTAGTTCATTTTATAGATGAGAAAACTGAGGCAAATAGGGCTAAGTGACTTGCCCAGTGTCTGGGGCTAGATTTGAACCCACGAAGATTAGTCTTCCTGACTCAAGGCCTGGTGCTCTATCCATTGTACCGTAGTCTAACAGCCCCTAACCTTTTTTACAGGGAGGCAATTACCAAAGAGAAGTGTAGCTGACAATTGGTAGGTTTTTATAACAGGACTCATCAGTAACCTCTCTTTAGCCTTAAGAATCACCAATGGGAGAGTCATAATGGTGGAGCAAGCATTGATGAGTCTCATTCACCTTCTTAGAATGACTTTTCTCCTTTCCTTTTTTTTTTAATTTAAGTAATTGGGGTTAAGTAACTTGCTCAAGGTTACATGGCTAGTAATTGTATATGTGTGGGTACTCATTTTCTGAGGCCAGGACCGATCCTGGGTCATTCCGACTTCGGGTCTGGCGCTCTTACTCACTGTACCACCTAACTGCCCCAACTTTCTTCCTTTCAATCTACTTAATTCTTAACTTAGTTTTCAAGGCAACAGGCTAATAGTTTTCCTGCATGAAACTGACCCCAACCATACCAGTTCATTAAAGCCTCCCTTCTGGCCTCACACAATACTTTCTGTCTATACTGACCTCCAAATGCTCTTCCATCTCTAAATATATGATCATTTGCAAGGTCCTGGTTGAAGAGCAAAGGTGTTACCTTGGAGGGATAATATTACTGGAAGATTGAGAAAGGTCGCCCAAGATCGTATAGGCAGTAAATGGTAGAACTAATATTTGAACTCACATCTTCAGACTTGGAAACTGCTGCTATCCATGATATCCTATTGTCTATTATGATATACCTATTATCACCTATTATTTATTTGACAGGTGGTGTGCCATGGTAGTTAGAGAGCTGATCTCAGTGTCAAGAAGGCCTGGGCTTAGGACCCTTACCTCCAACCCACCCCTAGTATGATTCTGGGTTAATCTTTTAAGCTCTCAGGTCTCCCAGGTAATTGACAATTAGCATATTTATCTAAGATGATAAAATTGCAAAGAAGACCTGAATGGGTATACTGCCTTCTATACTAATGAAATCATTGGAACAGTCCTATCCCTTGCCCTTACCACACAAGCCAACATGTATTTAGTTGAGTTTTCTTCTGGTATGTATATGTCTTAGTGTGTCTGAACTATAATTTCTCAAGGACAGAAACTATGTTATATCTTTCATTTAACCCCAAACATGTTTAATAAAGAATATGGGAATTATTCCAGGGATTATATAGATACAGAGCTAAAAGTGACCTTAGGGGTCATATGGTCAAACCGAGCCCCAAGGATATAAAGTGATTTGTCTAAGGTCACACAGGGCAACATTAAGATTCCAATTCAGGTCTTCTGATTTAGACGTCACTACTCTTATTGCTATGCTAGGTATCTATCATCTGTCAGAACAAACTCTATTTCTACTTTCCTTCTCCACCCTCCGCCCTGCCCCTTTATCCTGACTGAATAAGTCTTAAGTGAGCAAATTTATTCAAAAAAGACTAGTTTAAAAAGATCTTCCACCCTAGAGATGAGTGAAAAGTCTTAAGATGTTAGAGGAACAAAGTTGGGGGATGCTCTTCTGTTGCCTTTTGGCTCTGAAAGCAGAAAAAAAAATAAACCTTTCTGGTATAGATCAAGGGAGTATTTGTTAAATATTTCTAGTTCACTGGAAGAGATTTAGAAAAGTCAGGAGGTTGAATACAACAAAGAGGGAAACAGGAAAAGAAAATAAAAATGGAGGGAGGATTGCTAGGTTTTCTCTGGCAAATGAGTCTGTCCCTAAAATATGCTATGGTCAGCCTCTTGCTAACCACTTAGAAATGTGCAAAAATGTACATGTGGTGGGTACTGACTGGATGGCTTTGTTTCTTAATGTACTAATGTTCTAATGTTCTAATGGAAGGCCCTGCTCCCTTCCTTTAGCAACCACATTGTTTCAACAATGAGCTATTTATTTCTAAATTTTCTTTAGTTGATTCTTTTAAAAAAAACAGATTGCTTCCCTATTTGCTTTTTTTTTTAACTTTAGTTTCAATCAATCAATCAATCAATTTTTATTAAGTACCTATTATATGCCAGGAACTGTACTAAGCACCAGGGATACAAAAAAAGAAGCAATTTAAATTAGTTTAGTTACAAAAGAATGATGCACAAGTGATTGTTGCATTCATCTTTAACACACTATCACCATCCAATTCTACTTTAAGAAAGGTCCTATTGCTAGGAAGATGCAAATTCCTATTTGTAATCTCTCTGTTCTTTCTATCAGGAGAGAGGATGACTTCTAACAGGAGTATTAAGGTAGCTAAAGTTTGTTCCTTGAGCAATCACTGGATGTCTGTGTGGGAGCCAGGAATGGGGGGGGTGAAAAGTGATCATCCTGGGCACATGTGAGTGGTTGGGAGAGACATCGAAAAAGTTGCCAAGGTTTCTCAGGGGTAACCTTGTCAAGTTGGATCAATATTAGGGCTTTGACAATGTCCTGATAAAAAGTCAGGGCTCCTATCAGCTTTCTTTTGGAGTGGATGCAAGTATTTCATTGTCTCTCTCCTTGAAGAGCCTCTGACTTTGACCTGGGTTAAGTCGCCTCTTATGCTGTCTCCAGCATTAGAGTGAGGGGCTGTAGTCTGGGAAGGCAAGTTTTGGAAGGCCCTGCTCCCTTCCTTTAGCAACCACATTGTTTCAACAATGAGCTAAATATTTCTAAATTTTCTTTAGTTGATTCTTTTAAAAAAAACAGATTGCTTCCCTATTTGCTTTTTTTTAACTTTAGTTTCAATCAATCAATCAATCAATTTTTATTAAGTACCTATTATATGCCAGGAACTGTACTAAGCACCAGGGATACAAAAAAAGAAGCAATTTAAATTAGTTTAGTTACAAAAGAATCAACTTTTGTTTTAAATCAAGAATTAATTTAATTTCATTCTTTAAAAACCATATTACTGTCTCTTCCTAATATTTCCTCTTATTTTGAATAAAAGTAAAATTCAGCAAAAACTGTGAAGCAGAGACCATGTCTGAAGAAGTATTCTTCACTCTGCTTTGGAGTCTTTTTGCAGAATGGTTCAGTCCTCAATTCAACACAATTTTAAGCAACAAGCATTTATTAAATGCCCACTGTGTGCAAGGGCCTGCAGGGTACAAGATGATTCCTGTATGACTTCTAAAATTTGGCCTGAATTTACCTTTCCAAGACTCTTTCCCATCCCTTCCTATTTCGGCCATACTGGACCCTGATACATTCCCCTATTCTAAATGTCTGTGCTTTTTTTCACACTGCTTCATAGACTAAGAATGCCCCTCTTCTAAACCACTGCCTGCAGAATTAAATGATTTGCCCAGGATCATAAACCTGAGAGGTATCCAGAGCCATATTTGACTCCAGATTTCAGTGACACAGAGGCCATGTTTCTCTCCACTCTGTCACACTGGATCCTTATGTGGTTAAGAAAGCAAATGTTATCATGGTACAAAGTTATCATAGCACAAAAACATTGTCTGATGGACTCACCACTTTGAAAAATGGTCCCCACTCCAATATTACTCCTTGCTCAACACTTAATATTTATCCACCTGTAACCCCTACTACCATTCCCCAAAATGTGTCAGTAGATTGGTTGGGATGGGGCTGAGCTTATACAGCAAGCCCCACCACCTTCTCTGTGTGGAGTAGGGGCACTGGCCATGGGAATACTGAAGAGCTATTTTGGGTTCTTCTCAAGGCCCTGAACTTGGAGTCAGGAAGGTCTGGGTCCAGATCCCACCTCAGACACTAGCCATGTGACTGAGCAAACTGATGTATCTGTTCTTCAGGTCTGTCACCATTAGACTCAATGTCTTCTAAGGCTCTTTTCTTGTCTAAATCCTATGTTTCTGGGATCTGTGAATTGCAGGTTCCATTCTCGTTTCCATCAGTGGTGTTCATGGACTCATATAAAGTTAAATTTGGAGGGGATTGTAGAAGCAAACCCTCATTTGATTGATGAGGAAACAGAGCTGCCTTTCTCCTCACAGGAGCCATATTTTTCTCTTTTTTTTCTTGGTTGGGGACCTCTCACTGTGACAATGGCCCTTTTCCCAACATTCAGGCATGACATGTTCCCCTCCACCCCCTCCAGAGGCCCTGTTCACACACGCCATAGGATTAAATAGCACCCACATGGACCCGTACTTTAAAATTACAGAAATTGTTACTGTAATTTGTTCTCAGTGGGGAAAAAGGGCACAGCAGGCTAGCATTAGCTTGATTTTTTTATTGCCCTTTCATCAGAAATAATGTTCATATTTCAAATGTAATGCATCTTGGTTAATGAGATATTTACAATGCAGATTGTCAGGAGTGGAGAGGGGCAGAACTTTACACTGCTTGATAGGGCAAGATTAACTAGCTGTACTCTGACCCAAGCTTTGGAGAAAAAAGACCTTTCTAAATTTCAAAGGCAAAAGGCAGCATTTATTTGCACCTGAATACTACTTTTCAACTGGATTCTGCCCTACCCTTGTGGGACCCAGGCTTCAAGCTGGAAGGGAAGGTAGACCAGATTTATAAATGTAGACTCCATCAGTAATAAACAAACAGTGATACGAAAGTAGATTTAAATGTACTATATTTTGTGTTTTTCATTTAAACTGGGAGTGGAATTATAGCTTCCTGACATTCAGTCAAACATCATTAGGGCTGAAACTATGGTTCCTCCTTGCCTAGTATATACCAGAGGAGCTCTGGAAGCCTAGCTGATCCTTTCCTTCCACAAAGACAGTCATTATTCTTATTTATAGCATCACAGCAACTCAGCCTTAGAAGGGATCTCAGAGGGCAGGTATTTGGACCTGTATGTCAGCAAAGAAAGAATCCTGCCCCCTTAAAGCATCCCCACTGACCTACCCCACTTCCTGGTCCTGGTAACACAGGAAGAATCAAAAGCCATTGATCTAATGGTAGGGTACTTTAGCATGGCACTGAAGGATAAAACATATGAAATATGCCAACTGGTCCATTAACAGAAAGAATCACCTTCTAGTTTCTCCTATAATTTTCCAGGAAGCCTTGTTAGCTTCCTAAAGGAAGAAGTCAGGAAAAGGCAAGTCTTTGAAAATTAGTAGCATTATAAAAGGATGTATGTACCTACTGAGTTTGGTTCAAACTTGGTGTTCATTCTGAATTGTTCCTAAATCTCTTCATTGGCCTGTCCCAAAGAGTTCCCGTTGCAATTCTTAGGATGGAGGTTTTCTGAATAACTTCTGCTAAGTGTCTCCATTTCAGCCCCGAAAGTATGTGTATTAATGACCCAAATAAGGAGCAGTTAATGATGGATGGTCTTCATTTAATTGGCTAAAATTGAATGATGTGCACTTTCTGAATCCCGTTAATTCTTGAGAATAATCTACATATTGGCAACTTGTCATAGGAGACACTTGCAAATGCTGAATCAAAACTTTTCAGGGCTTGCCAGCAGTAAAAGTCAATGTGTTAAATGCTCTCTGAGGAGTCTGGAGAGGAAACTTTACCTAAGCATAATGCAATCATGGTAAGATAATGGATTAAATGGTCTCCTTTATGATATTGACTTTGTATATCTTGTCTTTTATTTTTTAAATAACCTTTCTGATTTCGGTTTGTCTTTTTTAAATGCAGGGCCTTAAGGGGTAAATGTCAACATGGACTTTTGCCAGTCCTGGGTTTGTTTGGTTGGAAGACCTTGGCATTCTCTTTGCTTAAAGCCGAATTTGCTTTCTCCTTTTCCATACATTTTTCCTACTGAGTGAACAAGTTCCAAATCTCAATAGAATGTAGGCCACTTGATGGCAGAGGCTGTTTGGTTTTATTTTTCCATTCCCAGCCTCCAGTATACAATAAGCACCTTATAAATGCTTTTTGAATGAATGAATAAGTCAAATCTACATACAGGTGATTCTGGTGATATGTTGCTTCTGAGAAAACCTTAATTAGTCATGCTTAATCCTAATGGCAGCATATTCTAGCCCAATGTAATGGTCCTGGGACAGCAGAGGTTTTGATAAAAATTCAACCAGTAATTTCATTCTTTGAGAATGGGACTTTGCTCCACACATTCTAACTCACATAAAGAAAGGCGGTGTGGTTTAGCATGAGACAATCAGTTGGACAGTCTAATATAATAGGACATTAGACTTGGAATAATCAGGAACAATCCTACGTTAGACACTTGGACAAGACACTTATCCTCTCTGGGCTTCAGTTTCCTTGTCTGTAAAATGAGGGGCTCAAACTTGATAACTTTAAAGATCCTCCCCAGCTCTAAACCTGTGATGATTCCTAGACCCTGATAAGGGGAAGGGAGGGCGTTCCAGAAGGAACGAGAGGGGATACATTATGTCCAATCTGTCCATCAGACAATGGCTTGTTTTATTGTGCAGAGGGTACTGGGCACTGTGACTAATGTTCAAGTTACAGAGTAAAGGAGAGAAACTATTCTTGACCTCCAGAAGCTTGCCGTCTAACAAAGGAAACAATACTAGCATGCAATCCGTCACTCATTATAAATCGTTATCCTTACCACTAGGGAGAGCTCAGGCAAGCTAGTAAAAATTAATACCAAGTGGTACTAAAATCAGTAGCTGACAGATGGAATTCCAAGTCAGGGAGGGTTCAGCTGTGGTCAGAGAAGCTGAGCCAGTCAGACTGACCAGCCCTTCAGGCAACTGAGGTTGTGAGCCAGAGAGTTACCACCATTCAATGGGGGTTGGAGAGGGTGTGGCTTAGTGGGGATAACTCAAGAATGCCCCACATTCTCTCCCTCTGTGAGGATTCTGCTGCCAGTCCAGTCTCAGAACCCAATGGACCAAGATGGCCCCAAGCCTATCATAGCCCTGTTCTTCTAAACAGTAACATAAGTGGATTCAATTGAATCCAGTCTCATCCACTCATAAATTTCTCCCAGAACCATGGAAAAGAAAGCCAACTCTGAAAAATTATCCTCTCTTAAAAAGGAACCAAAAAAAATATTATCAAAAGCCTTCCCTGTAGCTCTCATTAAACACCCACTCAGCTCAGCGATTTTCTCAGTAACCCTCAAAGAAGAGGCAATCTGCCTACACTATAGGGCTGGTACTGCCCCCAGAAGGTATACCTCTAGCTTGGGGAGAGGCCTTTCTGCCAGTTTATTGGTGCTCCAGGGCCAAACAGAGTCCTTCTGACTTCTAGGGCCCCCATCTGGCACTTCTCCTGGAGCAACACATTTGATAAATAAATAAAAAATAAACAAACCATCCAGGATCCTGCTATTAACATTCCACACCTCAGGCCATCTTATCAGGCTCAGCTTGGAATGCACAAATGGAAAACAAAAGTGAACTAAACAACAAAAAAAATCTTACCAGTTAATAGCTGTATTAAGAAGGTCCATTTAATCAAATGTTGTATTACCCAAAGTTATTTTTAACAGATGCCTATTGTATTAATAAAAATTATACATAACCTAAGATTAAATAGTAAGTTTTGCTAAGCTGACAATAAGACTCACTTTAATAATGTCATATTAGACAGAAGCTTTTTTGGTATTATTGAAGTCCGTGGAGATTCTGAATTCTGGCAGACAAAAAGTAGCAAGTCATGCTCTATTGTTGAATTGTTTTTGAAAAAAAAGTACTTTGTGCAAACTGTACTTGGAATATTAATTAGAAACACAGCTTTGGTTCTTACCAGTACAATTTCAAAATATCTGATGGATGCCTTGATAAAATTTTAACAAGCTGAAATGGCCAAAGGTTTAATGGGTTGTCTCCAGAGGTAGCATGACCCTCTTTACCAGAAGTCTTTAAATACTTGTGGTAGTTTAGATTTGTATTTAAGTATTTGGACAAGATGGTCTTCAAGGCCCCTTCCAATTCCAAGATTCTGGAGAAATGTGGTTGCTCTGTAGATATTTACCCCGGATGTGTCCCTAAGGGACAACTGGAGACACAAAATGGCCCTTATTCTTAGGGACAAAGGAGCCCAAAAGTAGTGTGTGAAAATCTGAAAAAGCTGGGTCAGAAACCCTAGCAAGTCATGTAACAGACTGTCTCTGTTTTAGACATGGCCTTTATCGTTCATGGTACCTTCTCCCTTTTCTTGAATGTTTTATGTCCAGAAACTTCTATGTTGGAAACTCCCTTCCTCCTAGCCAATTGGGTATGATATACCAGTCTTTTTAAAACCCCTACTTCTTTTCACTATTACAGAATACCCTGATGCACAGAATAACAATGGGTTCAGAGGACCCACTCATCAGAGAGGGGAGTATCATAATTAACCAAGCCCTAGGCCCACCATGGCCTGAAGAGCCTCACTCCTGATGCCCTAGTTCAGAGATCCATACCTTAGATTCCATGAACCCCCAAAGGGTCAGTAGATAGATTTTAAGGGGTTCTGGGAATTTTGATGGATAAAAATTTCATCTTATTTTCATTTACTTCTAACGAAAATTTAGCACTTCAATTATGAACTATAAAAACCCCACGTTGTTCTGAGAGGGAGTCCACAATCCAGCCTCCCAAAGGAGGCCATAACACACATAGACATAAAAGTGAAGAATCACTTATCTAGTGATATTCCTGGTTGTGCCCCTTCCCTGTCTGCCTTCAAAAGGGTCAGCTAAGGCTCTGGATCTGAGGTTGGGTTCTGCCATACTATCCTTCCATCTTTTTATGATTTTCCCCCTCCTAGCTCCCAAACTAAGTCCTCCCTGGCTTGGAATTCCATCTGTCAGCTACTGATTTAGTAGCACTTGGTTTGATTATTAATAGCTTGCCCGAGCTGTTCCTAGTGGTAAGGATTATGATTTTTGTAATGAGTGATGGGTTACGTGCTAGTCTTATGTCCTTTGCTTGATGGTAAGCTTCTGGAGGTCTAGAATAGCTTCTCTCCTTTACTCTGTAGCTCAAACATTATTCAGAGAGGTACCCTCTGTAAAATAAAAGAGCCTTCATCTGATGATCCAACTGGGCATAATGCATCCCCTCTCATTCCTTTTGGACCACCTTCCCTTACCTGTATGAGGGTCTAGAAATCATAGCATCATAGGTTTAGAGCTGGGGAGCATCTTTAAATACAGCAAGATTAGGAAACCAAGGCTTCCAGACGGTAAGGGTCTTGTCCAAGGTGATAAAGTTACTAAGTGTCTCATGTAGGATTGCGTCTGATTTTCCAAGTCTAACGTTCTATCTATTCTATTAGACTGCTCCTCTGGTAGCCTGGGAGATCCTGCTTGGAAATCATAAGAAAACAAACTGTGCTTTTCTATGATGAGAGAGGCTCTGGAATGATGTTAGGGTTTTGTGTTTCTAAAATGGCTCAGATCGCCTTCATTTTCAGCAGTTTAAAAGAAGAGCACTTAATTTCGTTTATTTTCACCCTCGTATTACAATACATGTTTGCAAGAAGATGAGGGTGTCCTTCCTCTGTCTTCTTAGCACCTCTGCTGATTCACTGGAACGTTAGGAATTGTTAATGACTGTTGAGGCACCAGAATTTTTTTGGCATCAGTGAGGACCACAATGATAGTCATGGCTAACTCCCCATTGGGACTGCAAAACTGTCTTTCTGGCTTCCCACAAAACTCCTGTTTTGGGTTTTGTCTTTCCCTCATCTCTGCCAGCCTCCTGTTTCCATTTCCTGGGCCAGAGGTCCTAAAGTCTACAGAAATTCCCTTTGCTTGCTACAGAGAAATTGATGCATCTTTGCCTAGATTTTGTTCCTGATCTCAGATTGAAATTAGATTGCCTCTTCTCCTGGCTATGATTATGATAACATGCTGTAGTTTAAGAAAATTTATTTACTGTGCATTTTGTTTCTTGAAGATCTTAGTAATTTTTTTTTTCTGTCCTCCTTCCAAAGTCACATAGCTGAGGGCTGGCTAGGAGCCAGAGATAATGAAGTGCTGCTGGGGTAAACGCCACCTCAAGGAGTGCATCTGTATTATAAATTCTTCCCAGGGAAATGGTGATGTTCTCTCTGGGCCATTTGTCTATAGTTTCTAATGACTAATGAAGGCAAAATTGGCTAGCATTCATAGGATGCCCTGATGGGTGCTCTACTTCCTGGAGAGAATGCTGAAAGCGTCTGAGTTTCACCTAAAATAAAGGACTAGTCCTGTGGATTTGGAGTTTGAAAACCTGGATTCAAATCCTGTTCCTTCCACTCTTCAATTAGTCATTTAATAAGAGGTGACATTGATATCATACTTTAACAGTGGTAAAGCCTTTTCTATATGCGATCTCAGTTCAAGTACAGTGTAGTGCATGGAAGCTTGGCCTCTGAGTCAGGAAGATCTTGTTCAAGTCTTGTCTTTTATGCATATTAGCTGTGTGACCATGGTCAAATCACTTAGGCAGTGAGGCACAGAGGGAGCTGGTTGCGCAGAGGATAGAGTGCTGGGCTTAGAAAGCAGAAGACCTAAATTCAGATATTTCTTCAGACACTTCCTAGCTGTGTGACCCTGGGCAAATCACTTAACTGCTGCTTGCCTCAGTTTCCACAACTGTAAAATGGGGATCATAATATCCCCTACCTTCCAGGGTCATTGTTAGGTTCAAATGAGATATTTGCAAAGTCTCTGGTATGTATTAAACATTTAACTAGTAAATACTTATTCTCTACCCACCCCTTCACATAAATTTTCAGTGCCCCAATTAATTCTCTAAGACTAAAAATTGCAGATGAGTTGCTGAACAGTATCTGTGAAGAGTTTTTGTACTGGGAGTTCCCTGTGATGATGAAATCAAAGCTCTGGACTAAAAACCAAACCAAACCAAACCCTAAATCTCCCTGCCCACATTAAGTAATAGAAAACAATGGACTTAGAGCTCAAGTCCCGTCCTGCAGAATTTATAATCTAGCTCTCTTGGGGTGATGGGTACAGAGATAATCTATCACTGTCTCAGTTGGAGGGTGACATTATTAGAGGTGGACTACCCATTTTGGTGCAACCAGTGATTGTTAAAAAGATGGCACAAGAGAGAGAGAGACAAGGGTCAATACCTAAATCCAAGGGAAGGAGGGGGATTTCACTCCTGAGGTTATGCCCTTGAATGACCTGGGTTTGAAAGGGAGTCTAAACTTTTGCTTAAAGGCCACAGCCCCCAGAGCTCCAGTGTGATCTGGTCCAGGCTGGCCACTCCTAAAAGGAAGACACGAAAACCTAGGCCAGTTTCTTTCCTCCCTCTGGGCCTTGGTTTCTTCATCTGAAAAATGGATAGAGGGAGTTGGAATGAGATGATTCCAGCTCTCACATTGTTGAGTTCTGTTTCTGTCACCCTGTAACATGCCTAACACAGCAGCACATGGAGGATTTATGATGACAAATATCTTAGGAAACCAGATGTCAAGAGAGAATGGGCTTAGAGGTCACTTAGCCCAGCCCTGTCATTTTACAGATGAGAACTTACCCAAAGGACAGGGAGTGGGCAGTGGTGGGTTCAGAACTAGGTCAGAGTTTTGAACATGGTTCAGGGATAGAAAAGAAAGAGATAATAATCCCTCTTGTTCTGGAATCTCACTCCAGGTCCAAACAAATGCAATTCGGGATTTAATATGTTTCAAGAAAGTTTCATCTTTGTTCCTCTAGATGAAACACAGAACAATTTTTTTTTTTTACAAAGAAATCTCTTTCACCTTTCTTGCATCAGAAAGAGCCAATCCCTCTAGCCCCTAAATCAAAAGCTCTGTGCCTTGGGGAGCCAGGGGCCTGAATGTGAGTAATTAAAATGGGAAAAGTCCATTTTGTGAAAGGTTTCTGTCGTGGCCAATGGGTTCTGGGTCCAGGAGAATTAAACATTGTGGCCAGTTGATCGTTCAGGATTTATGTTCCTGCGTCTTCAGCAATTCATCATCTTTGGGTTTTCTGGGACGGTGGCTTCTCTCCATATTTTGCCATTAAACATTGACGGGGGGAGGGGGGGGCGCTGAGAATCTACAGATATTCCGTGGAGTTTATTCTTTGAGTGAATTATTCCAGTCCCAAGTAGAGTTGACTTTGAGTTCCCTTGAGCCTTGGGAATTTTTTTTATAGTTTGAGAAGTTGGGCATCGGCCCCCAAGCCTCCTTTCAATGAAACTCAAAAGTGTTGGTGGCAGAGGATAAAAATACCCATAATGCTTTCCCCTTCTCACTTCCCAGAGCTACCCTCTCTTGTCAGGCATTCAGAGGGGGTAAAAAAAAAAAGGAGGGCATCCAGCACCCTGACAACAGGTGACCCCTATTTGGAATTGTCAACAAACATTAATAGGCCTTTTTAAAAACATAAGCTCTAATGTAAGGGATTGGCTGCCTAGAGGGAGGGCCCGGGCCAGTTCACAGGCACCGGGGCTGCTATTACAGGATGTCAGAAGATGTGGTTAATTGGTCATGATTAGGGCTGTCTGAAAGCCGATTCTCCCAGTTTGGAGAACACATAATTGTTGTGTGTAATCCAAGGCGGCCCCAACTCTTTCATCTCTGTGAAGAGATCAGAAAAGAGAGATTTACGGCTTAGCTTGCCCCGAGCCACACATAGCTGGCTTAATTTTCCTTTCCAAGGGAATTTGAAGATTGTTGTTGTGACTAGTTCTCAGTGGCTTATGTGTGAGGTTGAGGTCACCTGCACCCCCCCTTTTTTTGTTAAATGATTGATTGACCGAAATCAATTATTCTGTCAGAGCTGTAATGGAGGGAAGATGGAGGAAACTGATAAATAGGGTGGAAAAAAAAAGAGAAAGCCTGAACCTTTCTTAGAAATACACTTATGTCTCTTTCAATTTAAATAAATCAGATAGAATACATAGATCTTGTGTGGTATTAGATGTTCCTTCGCCCCCCCACCCCCCATATCCTTTCACTGCTGGAGGCAATTTTCTTTGGAATCCCAGAACTTTGAAGTGAGACTTGGTTATGGACTCTGAGGGCGAGATTTGGGGGATCTTTGTTACCTTCAGCCCCGACATGCCCACACCTGGGCTCCCACCTAGAGGTCCCTGACCACTTCACATCTATATTTTTTTGAGTAAGCCACTTAACCCATTTGCTACATATGTGCTCCTAAGTATATCACCTAACTTCTCAGGGACTCACCTTCCTCATCTGTAAAGTGAGGACATTAAGCTATCAGAACACTGAGGTAATATTTGTAGGAAGTGAGTAGCCCAAGGCCTGGCACATAGTAGGTGCTCAAAAGTATTGATGAATGAGTCAGGAAGAACTCATTTCAATCTGCCTTGCTTAACTACAATGTTAATCAGACAAAATTAGCAAACAATTATGAAGTAGCTACCCCATCCCCTAGGTGAGGGGAGACAGAGATTTTAGGCCAGCAGCCCTGATCTAGACATGTCATGTAGGCCAATCTCTTTATTTTCAGATGAGGATGTTATGTGACTGGCCAAGGACACGTAGCTGACCTTAGGTTTCCAGACTCCAAATCTAGCATTCTTTTCGCTGCACCTTAGGCCCTTATTTATGAAATCATCCACTCCTTACAGTCTGCTTCTGAGGAGGGAGACCCCGGGGTTAAGGAAATCACAGATCGTTTGCATATTCCAGTATTTTTTGACTGAAGTAGAAATGGTGGGCATCACACCTTTGATTACATCGGGCAGCCTTAAAATATATTTAATATGTTTAGCCATGGATTTAGAGCTTTAGGGGAGTTTAAATATCATTAATTCAAACTCTCTCCTTCCCTTACCTCCTTGATGAATGGGGAACCAAAGAAGGCCTAGTAGGGGTAAATGTCCTGCTCCCAACTAGATAGTCTGGCCTAGAAGTCAGTTCTCTCATCTCTCAGGTTAGTGATCTATCTCCACCAGTTGCTTCTCTATCATTGGAAATGAACATGGAACCAATCCCTCCACCTCTTAATCCTGATGACTTTCAAGGGAGTGTCAAAGCTGCAGGTGACTTGTTGATTATAGAATCACTCTCAAGATAAACAAGTAGATATGGCGGGCACAGTTTTGCATGCAGGTTGGATGTCAGGTATATTAACGATTCATCATGTCCTGAAGACTCAGTTCTCATTTGGTGAATTGCTTATTGGATTAGGGGCTCACTCTTAAAGAGTAAAATTAGTAGAGACCCAGAAATATTGAGATTTTTGACGATATTGCCAGAATGAAGGCCCTCATTTACTCAATCTAATCAACTGAGAAGACCATTCTAGGGTCTTGGAAAAGCTGAGCAGGCACAATTTTTGAATGAGTGACCCAATCAAGTGCATTCCAACAAGCATTTCTTAAGTACCTACTGTGTTTGAGATATTATGTGGATTTAGACACTGGAGAGAAAAATGACCAACAGGTCTGCCCTCAAGGAGGTTCCCTTTATCTCACCCCAAGAGTCCTAACAGATTTTTCCTATAATGGCTCAAATGGTAATTTCACAAAACTTTGGCCAATAATAGTTTCACATGGTTATTGAGGTGGTTTGCCAGTAAGCAGCAAAATAAAGAGTCTTAGAAATTAGTAGAGAGGTATAGCATGTAAATAGGTGAGTATGTAGGTGATCGTATGCAGGGGGAGGAGAAGCAATAGCTGGCGGGAATAACCTCTTGAAGGTAGATGGCACATGAACTGAATCTTGTAGAAAGCCAGAGATCCAAAGAGACAAAATTGACAGAAGATTGTGTACCAGACAATCCAGTTAAAAGCACGAGGGTCGGGGAATGGAAAGCCAAATTTGTGGGATGAAAAATAGGCCACTTTTTTTCTTTTCTGGAATGATGGCAAAAGGGAGTAAGGCAAATTAATCCTGTAATGGTTGGACTGTAAGGAACAAATTAAGGAATTAAAAAAAATTATGAAGTCAATAGAGAGTAGCTAAAGATAATGAATAAGGGGACAAGCTCTCTTGTCCTCTATTATTTTATGAAAAGTCCTTCATATTCTAGCTTTGTTTTTATTTGTAAGTACCCATTATTGAGCCTGTCACCTTCTGAGAGACTATGAAAACCAGTCTTCTAACCAGTCTTGTCATCAAAGCACAAATCCCTGGTCTGATGGAAAAAAACTATTGGTGTTAGAGCTAGAAGACCCAGATTTGAATTTTGACTCTGTCATTCTAGTTTTAGGAACCTTAGACTGGTCCCTTAATCCTCTCTGAGTCTCAGTTTCCTCACCTGTGACATGGGAGGGTTAGATTAGATCTGGAAGGTCCCTTCTAGTCCTGAATCCCCTATGAATGAGATTCAGCTGGTTTTGATAACATTTGTTTTATAATGAAGAATAACGTAAATTACCATAAATAGGATGTGAAGGCCCCAAGAAGAAGGGGAATTCGGGAATCTTCTTCCTCAGCAAGAAAAGAACATCTTTTAGCTTGCAGAATCTATGTGCAGTCCTGCCCAGAAGCAGGGGAGAGATGCCACCCCAGCTACTCTTATGCCTCAGTGATTTAGTGTAAGTCTCTTAACTTACACATATCTAAATACTCTATTTTGATGGGAGGGGGTGAAGATTAAGGACTTTATACTTAGGTAAACATCCCATCATTTTGTGACCTTCAGTACTGGAAAGTATATTTGAAAGCAAATCAAAGACTTTATATAAAACTCCTTTTAAATGCAGGTCATTTCTTAGCGTTTATTGCTGTTCCATATGTCTTGTAAAATGTTTTTGCAGAATGCTCGTCACCCACATTAGGGCTGGGCTGCATAAATATTTAGTTACAGATAAGACTGTGTTTCTTGAAGCCCTGCGTATGTCTCAGTCTTTTAGCCGTTCCTACAAAACGAAGGCTTTTAATATGATGGAAGAGGATGAAGAAGATGTTGAGTTAAGATAAAAGTGTGTAAATGCCATTGTAAG
Organism: Gymnobelideus leadbeateri; assembly: GCA_011680675.1. Taxonomy (NCBI): domain Eukaryota; kingdom Metazoa; phylum Chordata; class Mammalia; order Diprotodontia; family Petauridae; genus Gymnobelideus; species Gymnobelideus leadbeateri. The sequence goes on along the minus strand of WOXC01008705.1, from coordinate 598,252 downwards.
AGATTGGTATTTGGTTAAATTATGTCTTTACATGAACTCTCTTCCAAAATTCAGGGAGTCCATGATTTTTGAGATAGTATTTGACATTTATATAGTACTTACTATACATTCTTTATCTCATCCCCCCCAAAAAAATAACACTATGATAGAGGTACTTCAACTATGATTCCCATTTTATAGATGAGGAAACTGAGGATTTTCCCCTCTAATTGCTTTGTATTTGTTTTATATATCATATATATATATATATATATATATATATATAAAAGCAACTAGGTGGTTCAGTGGATAGAGGACTGGACCTGGTGTCAGGAAGACCAGAGTTCAAATTTGGCTTCATATACTTATTCATATACTTACTGGCTCAATGACCCTAGACAAGCCATTCAACCTCTGCCTCAGTTTCCTTATTTGTAAAATGTGGATATAATACCCTCTACCTCTCAGATCAAATGAGGTGATACTTGTAAAATCCTTTGCAAACTTTAGACTGCTAAATAAATGCTGGCTATTATTACATTTGTATTTACTTATCTATGTATATGCTGGCTTTGCCCCAATAAGAAATAAGTTCCTTGGAGGCAGAGACTCTTGTATCTTTGTATCCAGAGAGCCTATTACATCATGGTAATAAGTGCTTTATGACTGATTTAATGATATGGTAAGAATTCTGGTCTTGGAGTCCTAGGACTTGATTCGGGATCCTACAAGTTCCATTTAGTTACCAGTATGACCTTGGGCAAATCCTTTCCCATCCTCCTCTGTATCATGAAATGATTCAACTAGAAGTCATCTAAGGTTCCTTCCAACTCTGGATCTATAATCCTGTGACTCCTGAGACCCAAAGTTGGCAAGTAGCAGAGGCAATATCTGCTCCCTCCTCACCTAATTTCACATTCACTCTTTTTACCACATGAAAATATATTTGGATTTTCATTTTAAATGAGAATTCAACCTTGAGTCCTTGATTCAAGTCAACCTTGAATCTCTCCCTAGCATTAGTCTGAGAGCTCAGTCAACAGAATTTATTAAGTAACTTATGCATACCAAAATTGAATTATTAATGGGGTTACAAGGAAAAATACAAAACAGTTTCTGCCCTCAAGGAGCATACAATTTGTGCAATCTATGTGACCAGGAGTAGGGAATGGTGACCACACATACACACAGGTATATAGAAAACAGATACAAAGTGATGGGGTGGAAGGAGGAAACTAGCATCGGGTTTATCCTGCATTTATTTGAACATTCATTCTTCTTGCTGGTTAATTTTATGTATCTGAGAAGAAGGGTGATCCTAGAAGAATCAGTAGCTTTATTTTTGTTCTAAATGAACCAAAACAGTATTGGAATTGGTTATACTTGAGGAGAAGAGTAAAATCGATGGCAGATAGCTTCCCTGAGGTTGTGCTCCATGTCAAGGCATTTTTAAGAGCTGCCTGAATTTTAGAGGCCAGGAGTTGGCCCATTTGCCATAGTGCTGATAACCTGGAAGAGAAAAGCCTTTTAGATTGATTAGAGGTGGATTCTGTCTTTACCATCCTTTATCTCATGTCCTTGATAACTACAAGGTTAAATCTCTTTTTGCTTTACTCTCTTCCTGCAATGGGGGTGCACTCTCTGGTCACCATTGGGTTCCTCAGACTTGTGGGGCTTGGAATTTCGGGTGGGGTCCGTATGGAGGAATGAGTGGGCAAAAAATGAAAATAAGTGAGTAAAGCTAGAATGATAGAAAAAACTTTATTCAAAGGCATGTTTTTTAATTTACAAATGTGGAAATTCTTAGAACTCAGTGAATTAACAAACACATTATCAGTCTACTATGTGCAGGACATTGTCATGGAAAACAACATGGAAAGAACACTGGCTTTGGAGACTGGAGGATATAGGTTCTCCATTCCCTTACCTTTGTGACCTTGGACTAACTAGTAAGACTTCTCTAGGTCTCAGTTTTCTGATCTAGAAAATGACTAAATGACTTCTAAGATCCTTTTAAAAATATATTTATTTATTTTTAGTTTTCAGCATTCACTTTTATAAGATTGTGAGTTCTAAACTTTTCCCCTTCCCCAAGATGGCATGTAACTTGATATAAACTGTACATGTTCAGTCATATTAAACATATTCCATATTAATCATGTTGTAAAGAAGAATCAGAACCAAAGGGAAAAACCACAGGAAAGAAAAAACGGAAAACAACAAAAGAAAGACAAAATAGTCTGCTTCGATCTGCATTCAGATTTCATAGTTCTTCCTCTGGATGTGGATAGCATTTTCCATCCTTATCTTTTGAAACTATCTTAGATAAGATCTTTTCTAATGCTATATCTCTGATCCTCTGGTTTTCAGAGTTAAAAAAAAAAAATGCTTCCTGCCCCAAAATAGCTTACAATCTATTGAAAAATTTGCTTAGTTCTTTTGAGGCTTTGTATCTTCAACGCCATGCCTACTTAATAAATCTTGACTATTAGACTATAAAAATTACTTTGAAATTGAATTACGTGCTTAGAGAGGCAAATGTGGCCATGTCTACATGAAGCCAAAACATCTGGATGAAAAAATATAAATTTTTTAATTGGGCAATTACCCAAAGGATTTGTCTGGATAAACTAAGTAATGAAAGGCCTCATAATTCTTACTCTGTAGGTGAGTTATGCTTCCTTTGTCTCTGTACTACACCAAGGTAGTCAGTTTAGGTGAATAACAAAAACAGGTCAATGCCAAATATCCATCAGCAAGGGGGAAGACAAAAGACTTGAGTTTTTCACTCTTAGGCTGGTGGTTTTATCCCTCTCCTGTAGACACAGCCATAGGCTCTAGCAGATGGCAGGGTGTCTGCTTGGAAATTTCCAGAAAATGGCAATGACTCTTGACCTTGGGCAACTTGAAGTGGTGGACTTATTAAAGCAACCACCAAGGAATTTTGCAGAGTTGTGACTTGGCATAATGTGGGTGTTCACAGGTCTTTTGAGGGTGACTGTTCATTTGGCTATCTAATTAGAGCAGCATGGCTTACCTGCACCATGCATCTTAAACAAATCCACATGGCTCCAGTCAGTGTTTGGGAGGCAGGGGACTGTGGAGATCTGTTGAAAATACAGCCTAGGATAGGTTTTTATCATGGGAGTTTCTGCTTTGCCCATGCCTCTTTCCTATTTCCTCAGCCCTGTTCTCCGTAATTCCTGTCAGGGAGAATGTCATAAATTTTGGATCTAGAGCTATAAGTTTGTCATTCATTCCTTGAAATAAGGTCAGGCCACTATTATAAAACAACAGAGGGCTGAATGCATAGAGCAACCAGCATAAGGTTGACTGATTCATCTGGGGCATTTAGCTTTTCAAAATGGAAAAACAAAATAGGGTCTAAAAAGCAAACATAGTAAATTTCAGGAATGTTATTCTGTGAGTAGAACAGCTGTTTTAATACTTGCCTGGTAGGCTTGTATGCCTGACCCGTTTCTTTTAGGATAAAATATATCTTCCTTTAAGGTTGTTATTAAAGGCACATGGAGACGTTTACTTTGGTCTCCCTGTCAATGGTGTACCACATAAAAAGACCATTTGAATTTGGTTTAAATCCATTATTTGCATGAAAACGATAGTTAATTGTGCCCATGTGATGCTAATTAGTGTTTAGCTAAGAGGACCTTGCCATCGGTGGCCTGAGGCTTAAGTTATAAAATTCACCCTGGTGGGAGCCGTTTTCTTTTAAGTAACTGCACAGCACTGTCTGTTTTGCCAACTAGAAAACTGAATTAACAGGAAGTGAAAGATTTAGTGCCTACATAGGCCAGGACTTCTCCAACTGCATTTCCCTGGAAGTAATTATGCAAGCGAATGAATGCCTCTAGAATGGACCTTTCCAGTATGGTGATTGTAAGCTTTTAGAAGGCAGGGCTTTGCTGAGAATCAAACAATCAGTATTTATAAGAGCTACTGTGTTCCAAACACTGTGCTAGGCTCTCTGCAAGATGCACCCAGAATCTAAGACTTCACCCTTACCCACAGACTACACTGCCAACATTGCTCAGAGCAAGGACTATTTCTAATTTTAATTTTTTTGCCTTTCTTTGTATCCCTGGGGTTTAGCACAGTTTCTGGAACACACTAGGTTCTTAATAAATGTTTGTTTTTGCTGTTGCTAATGGATGTCAGTCCATACAAAGATAACCAGCAATCAAGGCAGTATATCCCAAGTTCCAAATGAGTCAATCACAGATTTTTCCACGTATTAAAAGTCATTGAGTTGGTCCATTTTTTTTTTATGTTAAGGAAAAGAAACAATCTACAGGGTTTGTTGATAATCTTAAAAGTACAACCAAACCAAAAAACATTGGCAGTATACCCAACATTATGCAAGGTTAGAGGTTCTACTTAGTGTCACTGACCATGGGATTTCTTAACTGTCCATATTAGTCCCTGACAAGCAAAACCACGTGTGATAATTCTAGGACAATTGGGCCTGTTTAGGCCTACACTGGTTACAGGTAGCATTAATTTATACTCATGAGGCAAAAGGGATTGGAGCTTTCTTCATATACACCAATACTGGTGTATATTTGAATAGCCCAGTCTCCAGGAGGCTAGATAAGAAGGAAGTGTACCTCAGGTCACATGTCCCCTTTTGTTTTGGCAGCTAAGGTGCGGTTGTGGCCCTAGACCATTAATCCAAACAGATGAGCCCCAGACGGCTGACTATGACAATTTCCTTACATTCTAAATTAACCTATGTTCTACAGGTTCTCCCCCTGCCCCTGCTCTCAGAAGTCCATGGATAGATTTCAAACTTTGATGGGAAAAAAAAAATTACCTCTTCATTCTCACTAGTTTCTAGATATTTAGCCTGTCCTTCAATTATTTAAAATATTATTCTGAGAAACAGTCCACAGGCTTCTCAGTACTATCTGAAGGGTCTGTGAACTCCCCTCCTCCCCCAAAAAAGGTCAAGAACCTGCTATAAAAGCCCTCAGTCTACTTCTTCTGGGGGTAGAGACTATTCTATCTTTTCTGTTTCCAGGTTCTTCCAGACTGGGGATCAATCATTGGCAATTTAATGATCTGTTGGTCCAGCTGACAAGACAGGTAGATGCGGAAATGATTTACTCCAACCTTAACTGAACAATTCCAACTCGGTTTGGGAGGTGTGAAAAAAAAAGAAGATTTAGGGAGTTTATAGAGCTCTGTCTTGGCCTAACTCAGTAGACAGGGTCAAAGAGGGCTAAACAAAACAACGCTGGCTAAAGCTCTGTGTACTTGACCATCATCACTGATTTTGTTTTCTGTCATTTTTCCTGGTAATTACCTAGAAATTTGTTTTGTTTTAACCTGACCGTGTCTCAGGTGGATTGAGGGAAGAAATGTTTTTATTTATACCTAGGCCAGGATTCTTCCAGTGATGATTTATATGTCTGTCAATCATAGAACACCACAATCTGTGAAGAAGTAAAATTGTGAGAGACCCAGAAGGCGAAGATGAGCCGTTGGATAGGCATAAGTAGGCTTGGTTAAATTGTATAGGCAATAAGGAGGTAAAATATACCATTCAGGAGGATGATCCTAAGAGGAGATGGGCCTGGCTGGACAGTCACTAGTTCCACATAATAGAAGATGACAGAGAAAAGCTGCTAGCATAGTGGATGGGGGGTTTACAGAGTGTCACACAGTATGAGAAGGTAAAGAATAGCAACACTGGAGAGACTATCATGAAAATAGTTGCTACTAATAGTCAAAATTTCTAAAGTACTTTCTATGTACCGGGCACTATGCTAAATACTTTACAAATATTATTTCACTTTATCTTCACAACAACCCTGGGAGGTAGCTGCTATTTTGATCTCTATTTTATAGTTGAGAAAACTGAGGCAAACAATATTAGGTGACTTGTCTGGGGTCATAATAATATAATAAGTTTCTAAGGCTGGATTTGAATTCAGATCTTCCTCAACCCAGGCCCAGCACTCTATCTTCTTTGCCACCCACCTGCCTTAATGCAAAATGAAATCTACCTCCAGAAGAGCTGGGAGCTTCTAGTTCTCACACATGATTCCCCTCTTCACCTTTGCCTCTTAGAATCCCTCCAATCAAATGAAGCTTAAACACTGCCTTCTATACAAAGCCTTTCCTGTTCCCTTTCCTCTTCCCTGCCCCCAAATGCTCCTGCACCCCACCCAATATACCTTGTATTGGTTTTGTATTTATTCCGAACACGTACACTTTAAAAGAAATTATTGGGAGCCACCCAATAGGATGTGAGCACCTCAAGAGCATAGATCATTTATTTTCTTGTCGTTATATCTCCTAGTGCCTAATATGGTATCTAGCACACAGTAGATTTATTAAAACTCATTGATCAATCTGATTAATAGAATCCAGGAAAGAATTACTAATAGTAACATCAAAGGGGCAATTAATCTAGCAAAGGGGGAGATAGGTGGTCCAGCAGATAGAGCAATGGCCTTGAAATCAGAAAGACCTGAGTTCATCTCCTACTTCAGAGATCGATTAGCTGTGTGACCCTGGGCAAGTCATTTGACCACTTGAAATGATGGTAATGATGGCACCTTCTTCACAAATTGATTGCACTCATGAAATACAATGTGTTGAGGAGGAAGAGGAAGCATTAAATGAAGACTGCCTTTTCAAGAAGTTCAGCTTTTAAAGGGAGAAGAAATATGAGATGATAGGTAGGTAGGGTCTAGTGACTTTTTTTTTTAAGATGGGCAAGTTTAAGACAGGCAAGTTTGAAAGCCATAGGGAAGGAACCAGTGGTTAGGGAAAGACTCAAGATTCATGAGATATAAGGGGTGTGACTGAGATTGCAGTCTACTGAAAAAGACAGAAATAGATGGGACCAAGCATACATTTTTGTGATATTAGGTAAGCCACTTAACCCCTCTGTGCCTCAGTTTCCTCATCTGTAAGTTGAAGATCACAAAAACATCTGCCTTACAGGGATGTTGTGAGGATGAAATAAGCTAATGAGTGTAAATTCATTGTAAACCTTGAGTTCTATATGAATGCTAATGATGACGGTGATTCTGCTGCTGCTGCTGCTGCTGCTTTGGCATTGACCTTCTCAGGAGAAGGGACTCTCTTTGTCTGAAAGTTAGGGAAAGCCAGGGAGAATGGGATATAACGTCATGGGGATCTGAGATGAATATAATAAGAGAAGAGGAAATTCATCTCTTTTTTGTACTTACTAGTATTTTATTTTTTTTTCCAATTACAGGTAAAGATGGATTTCAACATTCAATTTTGTAGGATTTTGAGCTTCAATTTTTTTTCTTCTTTCCTTCCTTCCCTTCCTCCCTCCCCAAGACAGCAAGCAATCTGATATAGGTTATACATGTACAATCATATTAAGCATATTTCCACATTAGTCATGTTGTGAAAGAAGAATCAGAGCAAAAGGGAAAACCATGAGAAAGAAAAACAAACAAACAAACAAAAAAACCACTGAAAATAGTATGCTTTGATGTGCATTCAGACTCCATAGTTCTTTCTCTGGATGTGGATAGTATTTTTCATCATGAGTCTTTTGGAATTGTATTAGATCACTGCATTGCTGAGAAGACCTAAGTCTATCACAGTTGCCATACTGTGTACAGTGTTCTCCTAGTTCTGCTCACTTCACTCAATATCAATTCATTTAGGTCTTTCCAGGTTTTTCTGAAATCTGCCTGCTCGTCATTTCTTATAAAACAGTAGTAAGGAAATTCACTCTTTATTTTCTCAGTAAATTAAGAGCAAAATTCCTTTGATCTTATGCTGATAGATGAGGGAAGGTTGAGAGGCTTGAGGAGGGGAAAAAAAAAAGTTTTTGAGTGAAATAGGGAATCAATTAAGGAGGAATAAATGGATTGCCTTGCTGCAGTGAGGATCCAGTTGTCAGTTCAGCTGTGAGACCTCTCCAGCTGTGTTCAGTAGCCCATTGGCAGAAACAGAAGAGGCAGTTGGTAGAAAAAGTCTGGTGCTGAATTTTGAAAAAAATGTACAGAACTGTACAGAATGAGAGGACTTTTATGAGCTGTAAGCTCCAGTAATAAAGTTATTGACACATCCAAATATGAAAGTACCTTTTCCAGTTCCCTTACTATACCAGTCCATGGTTTCACTGAATCACACATAGAATTACAGAATTTTAAACTGAGGAGAGACCTCAGTGACCATCTAGCACAATCCACACATAAAAGGATTCTTTTTTTGAAAAATCAATTTTATTGATATCCCTTATTTTTATATTACCTACATTTCCCAATGAGTCCTGTACCCCCTCTACCTCCCAAGTAGCCATCCCATATAACAAAAAATAATAAAGAGGAAAAAAAAAACCCTTCAGGAAAGCCAACCAACATAGTCTACAAATATGATCTTAATATGCTGTTTTCTACACCTATGGCTTCTTAGGGTAGGTGCCTTTTCATATATCCCTCCTTCGGAGCCAAGATTGATCATTATAGTTTTTTAGTACCTGGTTCCAATTGTTCTGTTGCTTGAATTGTTTTTCCATTTCCATTGTTGTAATCATTGTATCTGGTTCTGCTTCCTCCACCACGCCTCAGTTTATGCCTTTCCATGCCTCCTTATTGTTTCTTCTGGTGCAGTAAGATTCTGTTATACTCATGTATCACTGCTGTTCAGTCATTCCCCAGGCAGTGACCTCCCTTGTTTCTGGTTCTTTGCTACAACATCAGGCCTGATTTCTTCCAATATCTTAAAGGTCCTGTTGCTGAGTGAATGCAGAACTCTTCTCTAGGCAGGCATCTTCTCCCTCCTCTCAGAGGTATATTGGAGATTACTGAGTTTTGGAGCCTTTGAGCATGTCATTCCATATCTTGTATACTACACTTGTAGTGCCAGCCACTTAGCTGGGCAGAAGTAGCGCCCATCCATCCCACAGTGCTGCCACCGCCCATCAGGCGCTCAGCGGTTTCATTTAATTGCCAGGTTGTACTTACAAATGAAAGGTCCTCTCCCTGTGGAGGTACAGGTGCTGGAGAAACAACAAAAAACAACATTATTCCCATAATTGAGAGCCTGGGGGGAAAGCCCCCCTAATCACAGAGTTTGAGGTGTGTAATTTGCAGTTGTGTGTTGCTTTCCCCTAGACTGTGCATGTGTTTATAAATTATTCTAGGTGTTCCTTTTCTCATCCCCTTTATTGTCGAGTGTATTTTTTTTTAAGTGACAGGTTTAATTTTTTTCCCCCTGTGTGTGGATTTCATGGATGATGTAGTTTAATAAATCAAACCAGTTTCTACTATTGTATCAAGACTCCTTAATCAGTTCTTTGAATTAATGCAATCAAATGGTTGAATTCTTACATTCATCTCTATATTTACAGCTCTGCTGAGCTTTTTTATTGATCTGAAAGAGGAATATCTTTATTCACAGACACAATAAGTTAAATCTAAATAGGTTATCTAGTAAACAGACTAGGGATTTGGGGTACAATAGGCAAGTCTGAAGAGCAATACCAGAGGGATCAGTAGGATTCCCATAGTAGGCCACCTGCTTATGGACTGAAATCCCCAGAGTTCTACACATGTTCTCTTTAGGAAAAGGAGGTGTAACCTGGGGAGTTCTCCATCTAAAATATAGCCAGTATTGTGGACTTTGTTCTACCTTTGTGTTCTCATCCCTTGAGTTTGTGCTATGACTCAAAAATGTTTTGGGTCCACAAGCTACCCCATTAAATTGGAAATCAGGTCCCTTATGATTTTGTAAAATCAATGTGATTTCCTGGCCAATGAATCATTTTAATAGGACTATGTAGCTATATACACTCTTCTCAGTTTGGCATTTAAAACCCTTCCTAGTCTGACTCCAGTCTACCTTTTTAGATTTATTTCACATTATTTCCCCTGTACCCACTTTCCAAGCCAGACAAAATGGCCCACTGGCTTGCTTCTCTCTGAACTCTGCATTTAATCTCTCTTGTGATCCTGCCTACAGACTGGCTGTCTAGCTCAATACTTGGGATGGTCTCCTGCTTCATTCCCACCTCTTAGATGCCTTAGCATCCTTCAATGCTCAGCTCCTATGGGAAGCCTTTCTTTTTCTTTTTTTTGGGGGGAAGCCTTTCTTAATCCCCGAAATTTTTAGTGTTTTCTTACTCCTCAATCTGTATGGTATTTACTTTCTGTGTATATGTTATTACCCTCCCTGGCCATAGAATTCAAGTTCTTTTAGAACCGAAATGTTTCCCTGTATTGTCATTGGATCCCCAGTGAGTAAAATCATGTTTCAAACACAGTAGATATTTAATAAATGCTCATCAGATTGAATTTACTTGAGTTCAGGTGCACTTCACTTTAAGAAGATCTGTTATACCAAAAAATGAGGAATTTCAATGTAACTAGTACATTAAAAAAAGATAATTATTCATATTAAATGATCCACAGAAAAGTTCTTTAGAATAATGTGTTACCCTAGCACATTTCAAATACGATTCCATTTCCATGGACATTTTCTATTGTATGTTTGAAATAAATGAGGTACTCCTGGATAGTGAAATCATACAGTTTATTATTGTACAGATTCAAATAGGCCACAAGAGAAATGGTGCTTCCTGAGACATAACTATACGATGTGCACTCAAGACCTAACATCACAGTGATTTTGTTTAGATGGAGTTTAGTGCTGTCCTCTGTTCTATTGTTGTAAGAGTAGGAGTTGATTTGTGACTGTGTTTGTGTACGTGTGTGTACATACATGTATTCTCTTTCAATAAAATGATCTATATAGAAAAATGTATTAAATGCAAATATCTCTCTAAATCTATATTGATAGACATGTATAGATCACTTGATAGAGAAATACATAGATATAAACATATAGATATCTTCCTTTCTATATAGCTACATATATAATAGCTAGCATTTTTATAAAATACTTCATGAATATTATCTCGGTTTATCTTCACAACAACCATGAACTGTAGATGCTATTTTTATTCCCGTTTTATAGATGAGGAAACTAAGGCAGACAGGTTAAGCAATTTGCCCAGGATCATAATTAGTAAGTATTTGTGGCTAGATTTGAAGTAGGCCTTTCTGACTCCAGGTCCAGAGCGCTCTCTCTCTCTGTCTCTCTGTCTCTCTGTCTCTCTCTGTCTCTCTGTCTCTCTCCCCCTCTCCCTTTCCCTCTCCCCCTCTCCCTTTCTCCCTCCCTCTTCCTTCTCCTTCTCCTCCTCCTTCTCTCTTTTTCTCTCTCATGCACACACTATATATGTATATAATGTGTATGTGTGTGTATATACATATATGCATATGCACATGGATGAAAATGTTCTCAATGGCACGATATCTTATTATTGTATAGAGTGTTGAACTTAGAGACAGGAAGGCCTGGGTTCAAATCCTGTCTCATATTTTTCTAGTCATGTGACCTTGGGCAAGTCACTTAACTTTTATGAATCTTACTTGATCTCCCAACCTGTAAAATCATCACTGTAAGGCCTATCTCAAAGCACGGATATACGACTCTAATGAGATATGTGTAAGATGCTGCGCAAACTTTAAGTCATATGTCAGTCATTGTTATTATTGTTATTATTTTATGAAACATTATCATCTGAGTTTTTAACAATTTAGCAGGTACTACTTATGAAGTTGTTGATCAAATTCCATCCTACTAGCCCATTTCCATGAAGCTAAACTATGCTAACAGTATTATAAATGTATTTTGGTGAGCATTACACATTTGCTGTTATTTGATGAATGAGATCCCTCAAATGAGGGTATTGGATGAAATGATCTGTGAGGCCCCTTCCAGCTCTGAATCAGCAATCCTGTAATTTTCTCAATCCAGGTAAATCTTGGTGTGGGGAATTTGTCATCCAGCTGTGATAGTAGATATACTTGAGGGCTGAGATTCTTAACATTTTATGTCATAGACACCTTTGGCAGTGTCTGGTGAAGCCTGCGAAGCCTTATCAAAATAATCTGTGTTGTCCACATTTGTGATTGATTCGCTCAATTTCACTTAGGAGTTAGTGAAAATAAAGACTTAATTTTTCCCCCCATGGACCCTCTAAAATCTATTCATGGTCCTTAGATCCCAGGTTATGAACCCGTGTTCCCAGGTGTTACACATAGAGACACACAGGGATGAAGTCACTTACCCAGGGTCAATACAGCTAGTACCAAAGGAGAGTGTTGAACCCAAAGGAAAGTGTTGAACCCAGCATTTTCTGGCTCTGAGCTCCTCACTGTATCTACCACTACTCCACACTTGCTTCTCACACCAGTAATTTAGAAGTAGGCATTTCCGAATCCATATTTTGTTGTAAAGATGTGTTTGTTTTGGTGGTTTTGGGGAAGGTATTGGTTTATGTTATGGACAGAATATTGTCACATATTTTCAGTTTCCAGACACACCAGACATGAGGCCTGCTAGAGTAATAAGAACAGCGTGGATAACTTACATTAAATGGATGGCTTGGGGCTTTCCCGAAACTTGACAATTGCCAAATCAATTGTTTATTCATTTCCAAACTTTCTAAGTTATAAGTCCCTGAAAACTAGGAAGTTCTAATCAGGGAGGTGCTCCTTTATTCTTCCTTCCTCCCTCCAAACTCCATCTGTCAACTCTGTAAACTTGGCCCTTCGCAAAGTTAACGACTTCTTTCTATGACTGCACCAGGCTTTCTTTCCCACAGGACTGCTTGGCATTAATGAATTGAAAGATTGCTCTTAGTCAGGGGTTTTCTGACTTTATAATGGTGTGCATGTAACTTCTCCTTGTCAGCTTTCCTTTTTAGAAATGTATACATTTATTTTGAGTTCAGACTGTGGAGTTTTCTGTTTTAGAGAGAATTTTAATGAAGTATTATCAGGGTGTGTTAACAAAAATGAAGAGGAGGCCTTTGTGCATGAGGAAAGCTGGCTGGCAGTTATGAACTACTTTAGCAAAGTCCCACTGAATGAAGGAATGAAGGAAAGTTAAACCTTTCTTTAATGATTTCTGCTTCCCCCCACCCCGGCTTTTTTTTCCCCTGCCATTAAAGTTTGTGTCAAAGATTTTAGCTTATGGAAGGGTAACTGTTAATGATGTGAAAGCTTGAGAAGGGTAGGGGGAGGACATTCAATGATAATTCCCAACCAGATGAAAAAGAATATTTCAAGTTTCTGAGACACATGTGACTTCCTTGGATGCAAATAACAGAGAGGAGGATGACAGCTCTACCAACTTCCTGCTTTGGGGAAAAATCACCCGCTTCACAGAACTTAACGGCAAGACGTTCTGGTAAAGCTCTATCCCCCCATCTAATTGGAAACATATATCTCTATATTTTCACTTCATGGAAAAAGAGCTGCTCTTTGGTGAACAGTAATCAATGGGGTGATTTACAAATAGCATTGGCTCTTTCTGGTTGCTTATGAGGACAAAACCCTCTAAAACCAGGAGAGGAGCTGGAGATGATCTGGGAGGCCATGGGGTATCCTAGAAAATACATGTCTTGGGCATTCTAGGCAAGTAAAGTCAAGTCATGCCAACAAATATTTATTAAGTGATTACAATGTGCTAAGTGCAGACTATACAACTACAAGAAAAAGAAAGATACTCCCTGATTCAAGGGAGCTGCAAAGGTTCAGAGGGGAAGGTACCTTCCTGTAGGTAGAGGGGAAGGTGGATGATGGTGATGTTCAGAAAATGGGACATGAAGGTCTGGGCCCTTTTGTAAGTGGGAGGTTTGGGGAATAAGTCACCAATGGAGGAAGCGGGCCATGGTGTCGATGTAGAAGGGGACTGTGGTGTAGATGGAGAAGGGGGCCATGGGGTAGATGGAGGAGGGAGCCATTCCATCAAAAGTCACTTCCTATTTGGAAACCTCACTTTCTGCATCTGTAAAAAGGAAGGATTAGAATAAAGTACAGGATAATAGCTTCAAAGATGGAAAGACCTTAGACCTTAGGAATCATATTGTACAAAATCTCACTTTATATGAGATAACTGAGACCCAAATTGGTGAACGATTTTTCCCCAAGGTCGTATCAGTTGTAAATGGAAGAATTCATTTTATCACATCTTACTTCCTCATAAGATGACTTCCAAGGTACCTTCTAACTCAAAAAAATAAAAATGTAGTAGGTTGTTGGTAGAGGATGAGGTTTTTACAGATAGAGGGTATTGGGTCCATCTATTGTTTCTCTGCCTTTACAGTAGTTATCACTCCTACCTGGAAAGTTCTGCCCAGTTACTTCTGCCTTACTTCCCCCTGGCTTTCTTTAAGACATCTCACATTTCACCTCTGCAGGAAGCCTTTCCTGTTGTCCCCACCTGCTAGCACCTGCCCCTTTAAGATTGACTTACATTTAATCTATGTCTTGTAGGCACTGAGATATTTTCTCTCTTGCTCTGTCTCTGTTTCTGTCTGTCTGTCTGTCTGTCTTTCTGTCTCTTTCTCTCTCTTTTGCCTTTGTTTGTATCCCCAGGATTTAGCAGAGTGCCTGACACAGCAGACACTTAATAAATCTTTATTGACTGATTGGTTTGTTGAATGAAAGACCAATTTCTATAAATCGTAGACTTTCATGAAGCTTATAGGTATGTCAGAGACATTGTCCAACCTATTCTTTTTCTTGATGGAGGAGATTGAAGCCTTTAGAGAAAAGTTAAAATGACTTTCCCAAGGTCCTACAAGTAGGAAATACAAGAGCCAAGGCTAGAACCTAGGTTCCTGAATCCCCACTTTATTGACCTTTCTGTTATGCCACACTGTGTTTCTTAGAACTTCGCAGTGAAACACGTTGAAAGGCAGGTGGAAGGATCCCTGGAGCTCCGGACAGAAACATGGAAGCTGGGTGTCTGGACTGTGCAGATAAAGCATGCATTAATGAATGCAATATTCGCTGACTGTCGTGCCTAATGCAGCCTTGTTCTCAGAGCTGTTGTGGAGTTGGATAATTAATGATTTTGGAGTGCTTTTAAAAGTCAAATCCCCATATAAATGCTAAGCAGCATTTGTAATATTAGACAGCTTTTCTGCACAGCCTTTCCTGGCAGATTTGGGGAGGCTTGTTGGATGGAGGAAAAATGCAAGCCAAGCTAATTTTTTATTCCCCTCTGTGTCTGCCCATGTGTTGTATGTGTCCCACAAAGTGTGTTTCTAGAGACTTCTGGTGCTTAGGGTGGGGTTTGTGATCCATTCCCAGATTAACCTAAAAGGTATTAAGCCCCTTGAGGGATGCCCTACTGCCTGACAGAAGGGCCAGAAATGGACATAACATGCCAGAGTTTTCTTCTTCCTTAATAACATTCATACTCAAGGATGAGAGCGAGGATGAAAGGCCACATTTCTAAAGCTTTTTAAAGGTTTACAAGGTATTTTCTTCACACCTGACCAGTCGGGTAGTATAGTGTGAGCATGATTATTTCCATTTTGAGGCTTGAGGAAATTGAGGCTTAACCCAGAGAGTTGACTTACTTGTCCAAGGTCAGAGAGTGATAACTAGAATCTAGTCTTCTAACTCCAAGGGTTCCCTCCACATGCCACACAGCCTGCTCTAATGAGCTACAGTGCTAATTGAAAAGCCCTTCTTGGGTTAGTGAATTCTGCCTTCCATCACATCATGTAGAAACTGGTGATAGAAGTCCCTCTAGGCCAGGGACTCTTAACCTGGTGACTGTGTACTTATTTAAGATTTTTTGGGGGGGGAGCCAAGATGGCAGAGTAGAAGCAGCACGTCCAAGGCACTCTATGTAAACTATGTAAACTATGTAAAACTATGTAAAAGGGGACTCTGAAAAACTTCTGGAGTCCCAGCACCCACATAATGACACAGAGAAGCTAATCTCCCACCGAGTACAGCCCAGCAGCCCTGCAGGAAGGACCAGCACAGCGCTCTGGGAGCCAGCCAGCACGGTGCAGGGAGAGCCAAGCCCAGGTCCTCCTGAGCTGCAGTTTTAGCCCCAGGGCGGCCGGGCCAGCAGCTGGCTGAAGGAACCCCAGATCACCAGCTGCTGTGGCAATTCCAGACTTATCAACACAGATATGCCTAGGACAAAGTGAGAGGTTAGTGCCCTATGGACTTTGGGACCAGTATTTGGGGAACGCGTCGGCTTCCTCCCCTGGGGGCTAGAAGCTGCTGAGGAGACACACCGTTTTGTAGTGTTCAGTGGCAGCTCCAGCTCCTGGCCTGCGAACTGTAGGGAGATCCAGTGATCAGTCTTGGAGGTTAATCACTCTTGCTTTAACCTCCCTGGATCTGGATTGTGATCTGGGGGGTAGGTCTGGGGTGGGTATCTAGCTTGCCAGAAAGCTGTGAAGACCCCAATGTTCCGGGACAAAAGCTCCCCTGTCTGGTGGCAGAGGCCTACTGTGGCAACAAGCCTAAAAGTCAAGTAACTAAGTGGCAACATGTCAAGGCAAAGGAAACAAATTAAACAGAAAAATGCAACCTTAGACTCCTATTTTTGGGGCAAAGAAGATCGAAGCATAGAACAGGAAGAGGTCTGTGAGGTCAGAAATCCTCCTCCAAAAGCCCCAAAGGAAAATATGAGTGGGTTACAGGCCACAGAGGACCTTAAGAAGGACTTTAAAAATCCAATAAGAGAAGTGGAGGAAAAATTGGGAAGAGAAATGAGAAGGATGCAGGAAAAGTATGAAATGAGGGTCAACAGCCTGACTGAGGAAAACAACACCTTAAAAAATAGACTAACTCAAATGGCAAGGAGGCCCAAAAGGGCAATGAGGAGAAGAATGCCTTAAAAAGTAGAATTTGCCATATGGAAAAAAAATCTCAAAAGTTCACTGAGGAGATTCATTCCTTCAGAGTTAGACTGGAGCAAATGGAAGCTAATGACTTTATGAGAAATCAAGATGCTGTTAAGCAGATCCAAACAAATGAAAGAATAGAAGGCAATGTGAAATATCTCATGGGAAAAACCACTGACCTGGAAAATAGATCCAGGAGAGACAATTTAAAAATTATCAGACTACCTGACAGCCATGATCAAAGAAAGAACCTAGAAATCACCCTTCAAGAAATTCTCAAGGAAAATTGCCCTGATGTTTTAGACCCAGAGGGGGAAATAGAGGTTGAAAGAATCTACTGATCGCCTCCTGAAAAAAATGCCAAAAAGAAAACTCCCAGGAATATTATAGCCAGGTTCCAGAATCCCCAGATCAAGGAGAAAATACGACAAGCAGCCAGGAAGAAACAATTTCAATATTGTGGAAACACAATCAGAATAGCACAGGACCTGGCAGCTTCTACACTGAGGGATTGAAGGGAATGGAATATGATATTCCAGAGGGCAAAAGAACTGGGAATGAACCCAAGGGTCACCTACCCAGCAAAACTGAGTATTTTGTTTCAGGGGAAAATATGGTCATTCAGTGGAATAGAGGACTTTCAAGCATTCTTGAGGAAAAAACCAGGATTGAATAGAAAATTTGACATCCAGACACAAGAAGCAAGAGATGCCTGAGAAGGTAATCAGGGAAAAGAAATCAAAAGGAACTTATCAAAGTTAACCTATTTACATTCCTACATGGAAAACAATAACTGTGACTGATGAAACCTTTCTCAGTATGAAAATAATAGAAGAAGGGTGTATGGTCATATGAAAAAAAAGATTTTTTTTAAAGCAATTGGGGTTAAGTAACTTGCTCAAGGTTACACTGCTAGTCATTATGTTTGGGTGCTCATTTTCTGAGGCCGGATTCGATCCCGGGTCATCCCAACTCTGAGGCCGGCACTCTTACTCACTGTGCCACCTAGCCACCCCTTATTTAAGATTTTTTTGATAACTGTTTCAATGCAATTAGGTTTTTTTGGCAAGTCTATGCATTTATTTTACACATTCAAAGATAATAGTTTGGGAACGGGTTCATAGATGTCACCAGCTTGCCAAAGAGTTCCATGAGAAAAAAAGTGTCAGACACTTCTGATCTAAGACAAGAATGATAACAATATTAGCTCATGTTGATATGCTATAATGAGTTTTCAAAACACTTTCCTCATAACAACCTTCAATTAATCAATCAATCAATCTCAAAGCATTTATTAAGCTCTTACTATGTGCTAGGCACTATGTTAAACTTTGGGCATACAGAGAAAAGCAAAAACAGTCCCTGTTGTCATGGAGTATATATTCTACTGGGTGACACAATGTGTAAATAACTATATATGTATATGTATATTATATATGTATATATATATATATATATATATATATATAAAGAAAGAAGAAATAAAGGAGTGAGGCAGCAAAAGAGGAAAGAAAGGAGGAAGGAGAAAAGAAGGAAGGGAAGGAGGAAAGAAAAGAAGAAAAAAGAGAGGGAGAAAAGAAGGAATGAAGGAGGAAAGAAAAAAGGAAAGAAGAGAGGAAGGAGGGAGGGAGGGAAAGAAGAAGGAGGAAAGAAAGAAGAAAAGGAGGAAGAGAAGGAAGAAGGAAGGGAAGGTGGGAAGAAGGATGGAAACAATAATTTACTAAGTGCCTTCTATGGGGTGAACCTATCCTCAAACCTTTACACATATCCTCAAACTGACCCTGGTAGGGTAGGCACTGTTATTAACCCCGTTTTGTAGTCCAAGGCACTGAGGCAGACAGTGGCTGACTTGTGCAGAGTTACACAGCTGGTAAGAATCTGAGGCCAAATTTGAAACCATATCTTCCCTGACTCCATGGCTAGGCCTCTATCCCTTGGATCCCCTAGCTGCCAAAGGAGATGGAAGGGAGGGGAGGCGTTGATTTCTCTGTCAGCCTCAGAGGAAAGGTGCTAGCATCTAGGGGGAACAGGCAAGGGCTCCTGCAAAAGTTGGGATATGGGGGTGGCTAGGTGGTGCAGGGAGTAGAGCGTTAGCCCTGGAGTCAGAAGGACCTGAGCTCGGATCGGACCTCAGACACTTAACGCACACACAAACAAAAACCTAGCTGTGTGACCTTGGGCAAATTACTTAACCCCAATTGCCCTCCAAAAAGGCAGAAAAAAAAAGTTGGGATATGAGTGGGGACTTAAGGGAAACCAGAGAAACTGAGAGGCAGAGGTGAGGAGAGAGTGAATTCAAGGCAGTGCAGATAAATGGAGGTGGAGAGAGGCTGGGTTGGGTCTTCTCTGAGGACCAGCAAGGAAGCCAATGTGACTGCTTCATCAAATAAGTGGAGGGGATTTAGGTGTAGGGAGACTGGAAGGCTAGAAAAGGTACAGTTTGTAAAGACCTTTGGAGGCCAAAGAAGGTTTTATATTTGAGCCAAGAGGTCATAGAGAGGCAGCTAGGTGGGTACAGCAGATAGAACACTGGGCCTGGAGTCAGAAACACCCGAGTTCAAATCCAGCCTCAGATATTTGCTAGCTGTGTGCCCCTGGGCAAGTCACTTAACTCTGTTTTCCTCAGTTTCCTCCTCTGTAAAATGAGCTGGGAAGGCAATGGTAAACCACTCCAGAATCTTTGCCAAGAAAACCCCCAATGGGGTCACTAAGAATCAGACATGACTGAAATCACCAAACAGGAAATAGGGAGCCATTGGAATTTATTGAGCCTATGCGTATGGGGAGCCCATATACATATTTTCATCATGTTTTATGGCTAAGGAAATTATGATTTGTTTGTAACCACATATGACCAAGTGTCAGAAGGATTTTGAATTTAGAATTCAAACTCCAAGTTCAAAACTCTTTCCACTGTGCCCTGTTTCTTCTTTGTCCATGGATGGCTGAAGGTCACTTCCAGGATCCAGCTGTTCAATAGAACATAATAAATTGTTCTAGACAACCACATGGCAAGCACAACAAAAATAACTAGCATTTATTTAGTACCTACTGTGCACCAGACATAGTGTGCAGCCCTGTGCTGAGGGCTTTATCGTTATTATGTGCCCCACCCGCACAGGGCCATGCTCCTTAAAGCATCCTAGAGATCAGTGAAAGGACTATGCATACCTGTGCCGAGAAGCAGGTGCTATTATTCTTTCTATTTTATAGATGAGGAAACTGAGGCAAAAAGATATTGCCCCCCCCCCCCAGGATCACACAGTTAAGTGCCTGAGACTGGACTTGAACTCAGTTTTTCCTGACTCCAGGCTTATTTTTTTATCCATAAAGGACATCATAGTTGAAATTGAAAAACTTAGATACAAATTCCACTCCTGCTGCTTATTACTGGTGACTGAGGACAAGTCACTTTATCTCTCCTGGCTCCAGTTTCCTTATCTGTTAAATGGTTGGACTCAAGTGATCTCTATGGTTCCTTCTAGCTTTAAATCTAACATCCTATAAAATTCTAGAAACATGCAATCCTGAGGATCAAATGTAGATAAAGTGTTTTTTGTTATGTTTTTATTAATAAATCCTAAAAGTGTTACATAAATGCCGATTATTGTTATGGTAACAAGAGAAGAAAGACGAAATGCATGGAGAAGGCATTCTTCTTTAAGAAGGGGCCTGGAGGTGGGGACAAGTGCAAGAAGAATTCCATGGAAGCCTTGGACAAGGAGGGTGATCTCAGGTATTGTTTCTCTTTCCAAATAAAGAAGGATATCCTGGGTTTTGAGGCAGATTCAATTCTTTAAACAAACTCTGTCACCCACCCCAGGCAGTTTTGTTTGATCCAGAGTTCACTCATGTGAACTAAAGTTTCCCAGACTTTAATGGCTTAAAATAAAAGAGAAATATATATATTTTTTCTGTCTACAAGTTGAGATCCAAATAGTTGAGGGCTAAGATTATTTGGGCATTTCCTCTCCTCTCAATGCCGCAGGAAATTCAGGTTCAGCCCTCATTTGGAATAGATAAATGAAAGTGAGGGTACAGGGAGAGTTGAGTGGTTGGGTAAGTTGAGATGTTACTTTGATGAACTGCAAAGTGCAGGGATTATCTCTGGGTGGTGGTAGTGGTAGTGGGGATGGTAGGGGTGATTAATCCAATCTTTCCTCGAGAGCTCATTTCAGTTTCTTCAGGTATTAACTCAGGTACAGCTAGACCTTTCACCATTGCCCAAAGTTAGCCTCCTTGACCAGTCACAAACCAACTCATAACTGACATTTAATAGGGTAGGGAGGGTCTTAGAAATGACGACCTCCATGATGCCAGTTCATCAGTCCATCAATCAGCAGTGACATCCCCACCCCCTTCTGCCAGTGCCTGTTTAAAAAACATTTTTTTCCAAAAAAAAAAAAAAGATAATTCTAATTGGAACATCTTGGTGAAAACAGTGCAGGTCTGGATTGCATTCCTCCTTGATTCTTAGGAGGCTGTAAAGAACATGGCCTCATGTGGGTGATGTGGGTGGGGCAGGCATGAAATATAATATATGAGGGGGACACTTTGGTGCAATGGTGCAAGCTGGTGTAACAGATAAAGTGGCCAGTTTAGATACAGAAAGACCTGAGTTCCAATTCTTAGGCATTTATCAAGTGTGTGAACTAGAGAAGATTATTTAAATCTCTTAGCCTCGGTTTCCCCAGTTGTAAGATGAAGATAACAGTAGCAGCTACCTCACAGGGTTGTTGTGAAGATTAAATGAGGTGATTTATGTAAAATACTTTGCAGAATTTGAAGTGTTATGTAATGTCAGCCATTATATATATGATGATTGTCTTCATCATCAGTGTCAGTTCTTCATTTGGACCCCAGTTTGTGATTTCTGTGCTGCCTTTTTTCTGTTAACTTTGATCCTCTCTTCCCTCCCACGCTTACTTGGATTGAACTCCTTTAACCAAGGACCTCAAGTTTTAACCACACTTCCCTTTTGATAGAGCTAGAGACCTTAGATTTCATCTAACTTAACCTCTTATTTAAAGATAAGGTAACGGAGACCCAAGGAGCTAAGGTATGCTCCAGGTTGTTAGCTAATCAGTTTAGTGGCAGAACTAGAATTCATAATGCAGGTCCCTCCTTCCATTGTACCACACTACCTTGCCAGCTAGGTCAGACCCAGGTTGTATCGACCTGATGATTCTTTTATCAAAAGGATCCCAAAGTCTTGCCTTTGATACTCAGAAATCTATAGCAGAGATGTCAGACTCTTGGCTAGATAGTCTGAGAAACCAAATTAAGATGTAGTTAGAAAAAGTTCAAGAATTCTCAGTAGCTTCCAGTTGTTTCCAATTCAAAATACGAGCTTTGTCACATGAAATTCAAGAAGGTTTCTAAGGCTCTGACCTGCCTTTCCAGATTTATGACCTATTATCCTTTGGGTGGGAGAGTAGGAACAATCATTCCTATGTGAGAGTCATGATATTTTGAAGTCAAATCTTGCCTGGGTCCTTCCAGAATGGAGAATCTAAAAAATAAAATAAAGTAATAATCCAAAGGTCAGTGTGGGGAGCAAGGAGAAGAGTCTGTAATGGAGACCATTTTATTTGCCCAACATCAGCATCTATTCAAATTCCAGTGCAGTGGAAAAGGCCCAAAATTCATTTAAAAAAAAATGTGGAAACAGAGCTACAACTGAGTGGGCAGATTTACCACCTCCTATATGGATTTGAATCTGCCTGCCATCCATGCTGGGAGAAAGACAAGCAGAACTGAGCTTTTGGCTTAATTACACATAATTTGGGTGACAGCTGAAATGCAAACCTAAACAGTCAATCAGCTCCAGATACACAAAATTAAGCATTTCACACAGTGTCCAACCCCTTCAATCTTTATTAATACCTTAATTATGTTAATTACACCATGGTTTCAAGCATTGCTACTACAAGAAGGGGGTGGGGGGAAGGCATTCTCTCTTAAGTAATGAAGCTAAGTAGTGATTGCATGGAATTAAAATTATTAACAGAATACAAAATAACAGCAAACCACAAATACATAATTCAGCAGTTTACCACCCTGTTCACACACGTCCTCCCCTCTGGAATAAATGCAGGTTACAGCAATGTTTCTTTCCCATTATGGATTATTTCATTCCACCATTGTTATATTCTCTCTAATACTTTGGAGGTTTCGCAGTTACAGGTACAAAAATGACCCTCCTTTCTATAGGTTCTGTCAAATTACCCCCTCTACCCCCAATCACGTAACCTCCCGCACCCCCAGGGGTGGGGGGTAGGGAATTGAGAATTGGGAAAAGTAACAGATAGATGCACCAGATGATCAAACTCCATGTTCTTCATGTTTCATGCAGAAGTCATATCATCACAGAGAACAGTAGCACCTTGAACAGAATAGTGTGGGAACACATATTGGCTTAGAAAGCAGTTTATTTCAAGGCTGGCCTGTGGTTTGGTTTTTGTTTGTTTGTTTATTTGTTGTTATGACCCTCAAATGAGAAAATAAATGTAAAGTGTTTTGCAAACTCTAGAACATGATCTAAAAATGTAGGGAGCTATGAGAAGTCATGTGTTCTAGGCTTCATGATGCAGTAGGTTGTTGTACCACGTGGACATGGCATTAGGAGACCCTGGTTTCCAGTCCCATCTCTGACATTTGCTGGCTTCTAGCCATACTGAGGAGCAGCTTCCTCATCTTTAAGACTGTGACATTACTACCTATAGCACCTGTGGACCAGGGTGGCTGTGAGGCTCAAATGAAACAATCTAGCTTGAAGTAGCAACGGGATTCATAGATCTTACAGCCTTCCCCAAACCCCTTGTTTCCACTGCCTCGGCTTGGTTAAACATTTCCTCTTTATCCTGTCTGTAGCTTGCTTTGTATAGATCTGATTGCATCTCATCTCTCCCATTAGACTGGGAGCTCTTTGAGGACAGGGACTGTCTTTTGTCTCTTTTTGTAGCCCCAGTGCTTAGCACAGTGCCTGACACATGGTAGGCATTTCATTGATTGATCTTCAGGCCATATGGATTCATGTCTCTTGCCATTGTCCCACCTACTAAGTCTTCTCTTTCTTTAAGGCCCCAGGGTAGCACCTCCTCTTCCATGACATCTTCCCTGACCACTCCTAGCACGATTTTTATTTTCTCTGAGCAGTTCTCTTGCTAATTGTCTGAACAACATAATTTGCACTTGATTATATGTTATCTTACATGAGAAAGTTACAGTATATTAGAACTTGAAGGGTATTGGGAATCATCTAGACCAAGATCTTTCTCTCTCTCTCTCTCTCTTTTTTTTTTGTTATTATCCTGGATCCTTTTGACAGTTAGGAAGCTGGTGGACTTCTTCCCAGAATGTCTTTAAAACTTTAAAAGTTCATAAAATAAAATAGACAGGATTACAAAGGAAGCCAATTATATTGAAAGATAATTATGAATATATATATATAAATATGTGTGTATATTTTAAGTTCATACACTTCAGTTTCTTTCACTCATCTGACCCCTTTATTAATTTAAAAAAAAATATATTGACATCTTTTGTTTTTATATCACCTTGATTTCTGAATCCAACAACTTCCTCCTTTCCTGGGGCTATACTGGAATCAGATCATATTGGCTCTGGAGAACTGATTATTAAATTTTCAGTGCAAGCATTTAGATCTTAGAAATTGGCAAGGGTTACAAATCAGTGCTTAATTTATTATTTTGTAAATTATCTAGACTTAAGTGCTGAAGAAAATGTTAGTGAGTAGAGCACCGGCCCTGGAGTCAGAAGGACTTGAGTTAGGATCTGGCCTCACACACTTACACCCACACAAACAAAAACAAAAACCTAGCTGTGTAACCTTGGGCAAGTTACTTAACCCCAATTGCCCTCCAAAAAGCAAAAACAAAACAAAACAAAACAAAAAAACAAAGTTTGTCATATGTATTTTTTTTAAGAGCTGGTAAATTAAAATTTTACCAGCATACCCCTGCCCCTTCCCTACCAGCAAACCATCCCAAATAATACTATTTTTTTAAAAGGAAAGGAGGAAAACAATTTAGTAAAACAAGTCAATAGATCAACTGAATTTGATATTATGTGTAATGGTCCACACTATAACCACTACTTCTGCAAGAAAGGAAAGAACTACATTTTCCTATGTCTCCTTTAGGGATAAGCTTGATTATTAAAGGGGCAGCTAGGTGGCAAAATGGATAGAGTAGAGGGCCTGGAGTCAGAAAGACTTGAGTTAAAATCTGGTCAGAAACTGAAAAACGACTGACCAACAAGAAAAAATGATCATTAAAATTATATAGAATTTAGTTTCATTTGTAAAAAAATAAACTCTTACATTTTACAGATGAGAAAATGGAAGCACAGAGAAACACAGTCCCTTCTTATTCTCCAGTAATTTCAAGTGACCTTTTCTTGCCTGTGCACCTAAACTCCTAGCTTGTCAATTGGCAGGGCCCCATAGCTTGTGTCTCCTAAAAGTGTCTTGCAGTGGTCTGGGCATATATATATATAGCAGATATTTAATAAATACTTGTAATTTGGTACCCAAGTGCCACAAAGAAAGATAGTAAAATAATATAAAATCAGATTAGCGTCTGACTACACAGAGTTTAGTCATTCGAACTACAGCAATCAGTGAATATACTAAAGTCTTTTGACTTTAAAGATTCTGATATTTCAATATGTATGCCATATATTACTGCATCCGTGTGACTAACATCCAACACCAGCGTGGACTACACTCCCTCCATCCTTCTGTGGATACCACTCTTGAGTTTCTGTGCCCAGGAAAAAATTCAATACCTGGTCCTCCACCTTCTGATGATTAACCTAGGAGTCAAGCAAATTAAATTTAAAATGACCTGAACTAAGATTTAAGAGATCTTATTTAAATGGCATCAGCTCAAACCTACAGTTTTTATAGTTTTAAAAAGCACATATCCCCTGATGGGGAGGGCAGTAAATATGAAATAAAAATATGGTACTTACTATAGGAAATGGTTTCCTATTCAGAGGCAAAACAGTACAGAAGACAGAGAGTTGACCTTAGAGTAGGAAAGCACTGGATTCAATCCCTGTCTCTTATAGACTGTTTGTAAGATCTCAGACTGGGTGTTTAATCTCTCAGTATTCTGGGCAGCTCTCTAAAATTATAAATACACCTAGGTCTGCATTGGTGGAAGGAATAAATCCCCTGAATTGGTCATATTATTTGAATTTGCATAATTATAACTTTGAATAGTACCTATTCAGGTACTGAACTACATTGGTAGAGGGAGTTCCTCACTGGAAATTCTCTACACTAAGGAAATTTTAAAATGGATGGATGAAAGTGAGGAAGGAAGGAATGAAAGAAGGGAAAACAGGAAGAAGGAAAGAAGAAAGAAAGAGGGAGGAAAGGGAGTGAGGAGGGTAGAAAAAAGAAAGAAAGAAAGAAAGAAAGAAAGAAAGAAAGAAAGAAAGAAAGAAAGAAAGAAAGAAAGAAAGAAGTACAGAAAGAGGAAGGAAAGAGGGAAGGAAGGAGGGAAGGAAAGAAAGAGAGAAAGAAAGAAAGAGAAAGAAGTACAGAAAGAGGAAGGAGGGAAGGAAAGAAAGAGAGAGAGAAAGAAAGAAAGAGAAAGAAATAAAGAAGTACAGAAAGAGGAAGGAAAGAAGGAAAGAGGGAAGGAAGGAGGGAAGGAAAGAAAGAGAAAGAAAGGAAGAAAGAGAAAGAAAGAAACAAAGAAAGAGAGAAAGAAAGAAAAAGAAGGAAGGGAGGACAGAAGGAGGAAGGAAAGAAGGGAAGAGGGGGGAAAGGAAGGAAGGAGGTAGGGGGGGAGGGATTCTTTTAATGTAAATTTTGGTCAAAGTGAACTGGCCAGGTAGCTCTCACTGAATATCTACAGTGTCTTTCCACATAACTTCAGGAATTGATTCTCTCAGAGGTACACCTTCACAGTTGCACCTGGTTGGTGGAGTTTGCGTGGCCATGTCCACACTCCCTAAACAAGCTCCCTCTACATCAGTCATCTCTAGGTCTTCTACCTGCTCCTGCTCTTACAAGCTCATAGATCACAGACCTGGGACACAATCTCTAACTTTTATAAAACTGCAGATTAGTGACGCGATCTATAATCAGAATGTGTTTTCTGATCATCAACTCCAGGGGAACCAAAAGAAATGTTAGATTCTGTTTTTGCCTGCCAGATGCTTATATTTTATATGAGGCAGACTACACTTAATATACATTAAATTCTGGGAAAAAATGTAAGACCAAACTTAGCAGCACCACCTCAAATACAATGACAGTCACCAGAACGGAGAGATGTGTTTGAATAAGAGGAGGTGATATCTGAGCTGGTTAAGAAAGATTTATATAAACAAAGAAGAGGAGGAAGGGCATTTCTCAGCAGACCACATTGCTTGCCTCTCTGGAAATTTGAGACCCAACTTCTTTTCCAGCGAGGACATTCAGGGGCACTGGCCATTTCCTTTTTCTTACTTTGGGAAATGGGCTTAATTTTGTACCCTCACTTACCCCCACTGCTCCCCACCAATATTCTTTAAAACAAATGCATTTCATTCTTCCTTCCCCTCTCTGACTCAAGAGCTCCCCTTACCCAGAATGGCTTTCTCTCCAGCCACAGCTAACGGGTTTTTTTTCTCTTTTTTTAAGAGCTGACTCTATTTAAGTGGTATACTGACAAAGGCAATGGCTGCCGTACCCTACTCCATGGGTGATTTATCACCTCCTTCATTACTGAGGGAAAAACTGTTGAGACTGATCTGGCATATAAGATGAGACCAGGGAGCCAGTATTTGACTAGACCACATTGTAAATGGAAGAGGTGGCTTTCATGATTTAGCTGGAGACCTTGGTCATTCCCATTTAATAAAATTAGAACATGTATCATTCGAGAAAGGAAAGTAATTATCTCTGTTAGCTGTAATCTCCTTAAGATTCCAACACATGACATCTAGATTTCTCCTCAATGGCAAAGTTATAGACTTGGTGGTTAATTAAACATCTTTTCTAATCAAATTAGCTTTGATTTCCTAAGTAGAGGTTTCTAACCTGAAAGTGGCTTTGAAGCATTGTTTCTTTCAACCATCACCTATGAAAAGAAAGATAATGTCCCTTCAAAGCCATCCTCTAACAGAGAATAATTATTCTTTGACTGCAAATGCACATCCCTGAAATAATATATTCACAATTTTCATAAATTATTTCAAGATGTATTAAAGAACATTGGAATTTGTTCTCCTCCCTACAGGAGGCTGCCAAGAATAAGTTTTGTCCTTTAAAATTTGAAACAAATTATGATTCACTAGGGGGACATCAGGAGAGCTTCCCCCCAGTTCTAGCTGACAGGGACAATTTGAAATAACCTGTTAACTGTAATGCTTTAAAATTTAGAGACACACCTAAGTGGAACTGTCTTTTTAATTAAAAGAATAGTCTGGGGATTGACTTTGGAGGTCATGCAGAGTTAGAAAATCCAGTTCACCCCCACTGTATTTGGGAACTAGGTTCCAGTTAGCTGAAGACTGATTTGCATGAGGACTGAGTGTCTGAGTTGGAAGGAAGGAAGGAAGGGAGGAAGGGAGGGAGGGAGGATGGAAAGAAAGAAGGAAGGGAAAAAAGAAGGAAAGATAGAAGGGAGGAAGGAGAAAGGGAGGGAAGGAGGATGAAAAAGAAGAAGGAAAGAAGGAAGGGAGGAAAGAAGAAAGCCAGCATTCAATGCCTCCTTTGTGCCGGGCACTGTGCCAAGCCCTTTAAAAATATTATCTTATTTGATCCTCACAATAATCCTGGGAGGTAGGTACTATCATTATTGTCTCCATTTTACAACTGAGGAAACTGAGTCAGAAAGTGGTTAAGTGACTTGTCCAAGGTCACATAATGTCTGACATATGTCTGAATGGGGAAAGATGTGTGCCCCAGCAGAATTTTCCCTGTGTGGTTTCAGATGGTTAGCCTCTCTCTTGCCACATAATTTCACCCTGAACATGTGGGGAAGCAGAAGGGGAATATGGTAGAATGGAAATGTTAGGAGTATTGAAACCTGGGCTCTGTCTCTAATTATCAAAGGAACGAAGGAAAGTCACTTAATTATCTATGTGATACTTTGGCAAATCAGTGGATTTATCACTGCTTTTTCTCATTTGTAAAATAACAGAGTTGGATTAGAAAATCTCATAGGATCTCAGAGTTGGAAGGGACCTCAGAATTCACCTACTCTAGCCCTACACAGAAATAGAAATCCCAGGGGGGCGGAGCCAAGATGGCGGAGTAGAAACAGCGAGTCCAAGCCTCTCTGCCCCCAGATTCTCCACAAACTACGTAAAAAAGGACTCTGAAAAACTTCTGGAGCCCCAGCACCCACAGAACGACACAGAGAAGCTAACCTCCCGCTGAGGACAGCCCAGCACCCTGCAGGAAGGACCAGCGCAGTGGTCTGGGAGCCGGCAGCGCGCAGAGCGCAGGAGCTGAGCCAAGCCCAGGTCCACTTGAGCCGAGGTTTTAGCCCCAGGGCGGCAGGGCCAGCAGCCGGCTGGAGGAACCCCAGAACACCAGGAACTGTGGAGACTCCAGAATTATCAACATAGACTTGCCTAGGACAAAGTAAGAGGTTAGTGTCCTATGGACTTTGGTACCTGTATTTGGGGAATGCGTCAGCTCCCTCCCCTGGGGGCTAGAAGCCGCTGAGGAGACACACCATTGTGTAGTTTTCATAGGCATTTCCGGCTCCCAGCCTACAAATCGTGGGGAGATCCAGCGATCAGTCTTGGGGGGTAATCGCTCTTGCTTTAACCTCCCTGGATCTGGATTGTGATCTAGGGTGGAAGTTGTGGGTGGGTTTACAGCTTGCCAGAAACGGAAGTTGCCCCCCACACGTTCGGGACGAAAATTCCTCTATCTGGCCTTAAAGCCATAGTG
This sequence comes from Gymnobelideus leadbeateri, assembly GCA_011680675.1. Classification (NCBI taxonomy): domain Eukaryota; kingdom Metazoa; phylum Chordata; class Mammalia; order Diprotodontia; family Petauridae; genus Gymnobelideus; species Gymnobelideus leadbeateri. The sequence continues at coordinate 568,604 of WOXC01008705.1, read as the reverse complement.
TGGCAACAAGCCCAAAAGTCAAGCAATTAAGTGGCAACATGACAAGGCAAAGGAAACAGAAAAATGCAACCCTAGACTCCTATTTTGGGGGCATAGAGCGGGAAAAGGACTGTGAGGTCAGAAGTCCTGCTCCAAAAGCCCCAGGGGAAAACATGAGTGGGTTGCAGGCCATAGAGGACCTTAAGAAGGACTTTAAAAATCAAATAAGAGAAGTGGAGGAAAAATTGGAAAGAGAAATGAGAAGGATGCAGGAAAAGTATGAAATGAGGGTCAACAGCCTGACTGAGGAAAACAACACCTTAAAAAATAGACTAACTCAAATGGCAAAGGAGGCCCAAAAGGGCAATGAGGAGAAGAATGCCTTAAAAAGTCGAATTTGCCAGATGGAAAAAGAATCTCAAAAGTTCACTGAGGAGATTCATTCCTTCAGAGTTAGACTGGAGCAAATGGAAGCTAATGACTTTATGAGAAATCAAGATGCTGTTAAGCAGATCCAAACAAATGAAAGATTAGAAGGCAATGTGAAATATCTCATGGGAAAAACCACTGACCTGGAAAATAGATCCAGGAGAGACAATTTAAAAATTATTGGACTACCTGAAAGCCATGATCAAGGAAAGAACCTAGAAATCACCCTTCAAGAAATTCTCAAGGAAAATTGCCCTGATGTTTTAGATCCAGAGGGCAAAATAGAGGTTGAAAGAATCCACCGATCACCTCCTGAAAAAGATCCCAAAAAGAAAACTCCCAGGAATATTATAGCCAGGTTCCAGAATCCCCAGATCAAGGAGAAAATACTACAAGCAGCCAGGAAGAAACAATTTCAATATTGTGGAAACACAATCAGAATAGCCCAGGACCTGGCAGCTTCTACACTGAGGGATCGAAGGGCATGGAATATGATATTCCAGAGGGCAAAAGAACTGGGAATGAACCCAAGGGTCACCTACCCAGCAAAACTGAGTATTTTGTTTCAGGGGAAAATATGGTCATTCAGTGGAATAGAGGACTTTCAAGCATTCTTGAGGAAAAAACCAGAGTTGAATAGAAAATTTGACATCCAGACACAAGAAGGAAGAGATGCCTGAGAAGGTAATCAGGGAAAAGAAATCAAAAGGAACTTATCAAAGTTGAACTATTTACATTCCTATATGGAAAAGCAATAACTGTGACTGATGATATCTTTCTCACTATGAAAATAATGGAAGAAGGGGGTGTGGTCATATGAATACATATGTGAATGTGTGTGAATATGGTTACAGTTATATATGGATAGAGGGCATAGGTTGATTTTGTTGGGAAGGGAGAGTACTCAAGGGATGAAATTATGAGGTGAGAGAGGAAAGTGGCAAGAGGAGATGGGGAGAGACATGGTAGGGTAAACTATCTCATGTAGGGGAAGTGGTTGCAAAGGAGGGGGAGAATAAGGAAGGCTAAAAAGGCAAAACCACATTCACATTGAATTTGGTTCAGGGAGAAAATGACATACATACTAAATGGGATATCTCAACCTGCAGCAGGATAGGGGGAAGGGGGATGAGAGGAGGGATGATGGATGGGAGGGCATCCTTGGGGTGAGGGGAGGTTGGAAGTACCCACTATAGAAGAGGGACAGGATCATGTAGGGAATGGACCAGGTGGGGGGTGGGATGAGTGGGAGGGAATTATAAGCAGCCTTGTACAATATATCTACTATGATAATGTTTTGCATAGCTAGACATGTACAACATATACTGAATTACTTATCTCCCCAGAGGGAATGGGTGACAAGGGAGGAAGGAAATGGATCTGAAATTCGAGGTCATAACATTAAATGTTTCAAATATATATAAATACTATTATTAATACTCTTTTGCTTGTAATAGGGAGATAAGATGTGCAGGCATTGGGACACAAAGATTCACCTTCCTCTAATGGAAAAGTCAATGGGGGTATGGGAGAAGGTATGGGAGAGAGCAGATTGGAGGAAGCCATGTCTTGTGGGACTACTATTCTGGGAGGTTGGGTAGGGGAACAATGGGGGGAAAATGATTGTAACTCAAAATCTGGCGGAAATGAATGATGTAAAACAGAAGTTAATAAAGTATTTGTTTAAAAAAAAAAAAAAAAGAAATAGAAATCCCAGAATGTCGTAACATTCTGAACCACTGGCCATCCAGCCACCGTAAGAAGGGCTCCATTGAGGGTACAGCCATGCCCTCCTGAGGCATCCTATTCCAGTCTTCGATGCCTTCCTGCTGATAAGTTTCACGTATTTCTTTGCTTCATGCTGTTTCCCTATACCTGATATCCCATCAAGCAAGGTTTTCTTTATTTATAGCAGAACCCCCACCTAAGCTGAATTTAATTAAAGTTTTATTCCTTCATTGCATTTTCCTTCCTCCATCCCTTTGCTTCCTCCCTTCTTCTCTCTCTTCCTTTCTCCGTTCATTCCTGCCTACCTGCCTGACTTCCTTCCTCCTCTCTTTCTTCCTTCCTTCCTTCCTTCCTTCCTTCCTTCCTTCCTTCCTTCCTTCCTTCCTTCCTCTCTTCAAGCCTTCCTTTCTTCTTCTTTTCCTTCCTTCCTTCTTCTTTTCCTCCCTTTCTTTCTCTCTCCCTTTGTTCCTGCCTACTTGCCTAACTTCCTTGCTTAAACATGTAAGTGTTGACTATACACCAGGCACTGGGTCTAGCTGTGCTGGGGCTGCAAAGATAAAAAAATCAAACAATGCTTGCCCTCCAAGAGCTTACATTCTACCAGATTCTGTGATTCTTTATCCTAAAGAGATGATTTTTATCCATTAAGAAGTAATGCCAGGGGCGGCTAGGTGGCGCAGTGAGTAAGAGCGCCGGCCTCGGAGTTGGGATGACCTGGGATCGAATTCGGCCTCAGAAAATGAGCACCCACACATAAATAAAGACTAGCTGTGTAACCTTGAGCAAGTTACTTAACCCCAATTGCTTTAAAAAAAAAAAAAAAGTAATGCCAGGGAGGGAGGTGGGGGATGAAGTAATGACTGGGGAATATTGTTTATACTGTCAGATGCTGTCAAAGTATTCATTAGTTTTGCTGAAATACCTTTTTCCCCTTCTTTCCTTTAATTTTTTTTTTGTTACAAGGGCCTGCTTTCTGGGTGGAGAATTGGTGGAAGATTTTTTTTTTTCAGAAATAACTGTACTGCAAAAAACAAAAGGCATCAATAAATATAAGAATAAAATAAATATTTAAAAATATTTTTAAAAAAGTAATTCCTGTTCACTTTAAATAATGCATATCATTTCTTTTCTTACTCAATAAAATAAATAGTTTATATAGTGTAGCCTGGCAGAATATGTTGTTTCTTGCCAGATTTTGAAATGTTTCTTCTATTTTGGGGGTAAGTGGAAAGAGTAGGAGAATCATTCTTGTTTCTTCAAATGAACTGAAAGCTCCTTGAGGTCAGGGAAATGAATTTCTAATTACTTTCTCTTTGGCCCTTGATTAATTCTCAGCTGAATTACATTGGATTACCTGCTATAATCCCCCCTGCATCTCCAGAAGAAAAATAATTTTCCTTTTCAGATAATTTTCCAAACTCCTTGTTCCTATTCAACACACACACACACACACACACACACACACACACACACACACACACACACACACACACACACACACACTAGCTCCAACCTACAATCTAGAATACTGTTAGAACCCATTAAAAGTGGTCATTTGGAAGCATTGGGGTTAAATACAGGATAATGTGATGGGCAGGAAGGTAGGGACTTAGGTAAAGACTGAAGTAAGTGGGACTGAATTATTTAGTATTGCTGGGGTGCCCACATGAGGGTCTTTTATTAGCAGAAGGATCTGAAGTTTTCTGTGAGCTGAGTGTACAAAGGTCTTTCATTCATGCATCTATTTATTTGTTCTTGTTTACTCGAGGAAATAATTGAGTTTTCTTTCTGAGGTATAGGTGTGCCATGTTGTTTGCTATAAATGTGTTCTTATAAAATCTTATCCAAATAAAACCCTATTTCATGGGAACTCTGTGTTTAAACAATACCCAAGGATTAACCCTTTTTCCTTTGGCATCAGGAGTCAAAACTAGTACCATTCTGTTTAGCTACTTTTTTCTTGGAAAATGGTCAGTAATATTTTGTGACTTGTCTCTGTTTATTCATCTAAGAAAATGATAATAAAAAGATCCACCAAACTTATATATATGTAATGGGAATCTTGAGGTCAAGTGACTCCTCCAGCTTGGAATTTGGGTTAAAGAAAGAGAACAATCATGTATAGGCTCACATGTACTTTAGATTTCAGGAAAGGAGATTTCAAAGGCTTTAAAGAAAGAGTAGGTAGGCACTTGTGGCCTAAAATTGTACAAAAGTGAAACAGGGAGGGATGGGATGTTCTAAAAAATTGTGAAGTCACCAAAAGACATCATCCTGATAAAGAAGAAAAGGGGAAGCTATCTAAAGAGACAGATGTGGTTGTAGAGAGAACTCATTGACAAATCACGTGGATTTTGTGAAACAAATAAACAAAAATCATATATTGAAGATGGAAGCAAGAAGAGGTAGTAGAGGACAAATATAAAAGTGTGGAATAGTTTTCTAAAAAAATAATTTCAGGAGTGCCAAAGCTCACAATGGAAAAAGACTGACAAAAATGCTAAGGATAACAACAAGAAAAAAAATTGAGTTATGTTGGGGAAAATAGGAAAGTCAAAAAATGTAGTGGAACCAAGGCCACATGGGACAAAAATAACAATGATGGAGAAAAGGGATAGCTGATTATCTTCCATTTTGCATACCTCCACTATGCCTGCAACTCCCTTCTGTCACTGGTGAGTTCCTTACACGGCCTCCATTTTGAAAAGGGGCCAGGCTAGTTATTCTTCATTCCCTTCCTGTCTTTGTCTCTGAGTCTAAGGACTTTGCCACCATGCCCCTGTAGGGGTATCTTTCCCTTGCCCAACTCCCCTTTTGTGTGTTGTCTTCTCCCATTAGAATATAAGCTTCTCTAGGGCATAACTGTCTTCCCTTTTACTTGTAATTATATCCCTAAGCCCTTAGCCCAGTGAGGACATGCAGCAAAAGCTTAATAGATGCTTATTTTCAGCTTTTTATCTTTTATCTGGAAAGAACAGAACAAAAAATGACTAATAGGGAATCATTATTGAAGACAAGAAGGTTGATAGTAAGAGATTACCTAGTTCCCCTTCCCCCTAGTCAAGATGAACTACAGGTACTGAAAAAAAGTGGCAGATGTTACTGTTAAGCCACTGTCAGTGATCCCTGAAGATCATGGCTAATAGGAGAGGCAACTAGGTGGTAGAGTGCATAGAGTGCTGGGCTTGAAGTTAGAAAGACCTGAGTTTAAATCCAGCCTCAGACAGTCACTAGGTGTGTGACCATGGGCAAATAACTTAGTGTTTGTTTGCCTCAGTTTTTTACAGCTATCAACTAGGGATAATCATAGCACCTGCCTCACAGAGTTGTTGGGAGAATAAAATATTTGTAATATTTTATATTATATTATTATATAATATTTTGATAATATTTGTAAAATGCTTAATATGGTATTTGTCATACAGAAGGTGCTTAATAAATACTTATTCCAGTCTAAATGGGGAAGGAAAAATGTTTTAGGTTTTTATTTTGTTTTGTTTTTTCCCAGTTCAGTTATCAAGGGAGGGGATTGGTATCTGCAAACTATATCAATCTTGGATGTTGATTTTGTTTCTGGAAACATTCTAAAAGACATATGTTAAAGGGATGGTTAGTGAATATTTAGAAAAAGAGATAGTAATCACAAAGAATTCACATAGCTTCATCATGAACCAGTCATGTAAGATAGTCATTTTTTCTGTTTGGTTTATTGGACTAGTAGGTAGATCAGGAGAATTCTTTAGATATAGTTTGCTGAGATGTTAGCAGTTATTTGACAAAGCATCTTAAGTGATTCTCGGAGACTGGCTGGAGAGAGATGTACAATAGAGTAATACAGCTATTTTGATTCAGAATTGGCTAGATGATAGGACCAATAGAGTATACATGAACGGTTTAATGTCGGCCTGAAAGGTGTCTGGTGAAGTGCTCCAGAGATCTATATTTGACACTGACTACTGAGCATTTTTATTAATATTTTAGACAAAGAGGGCATGCTTATCAAATTTGTAGATGAAATAAAGCAAGCCTGTACACTTACCACATTGGAGTTCTGAGTCAGGATTGAAAAAGAATCTTGACAGGCTAGAACACTGGGTTGAATTTAATTCATGTAGCGCAAAGCCTGGCACATAGTAGGCATTTGATAACTTCTTTTTGACTTAATGAGATTGAATTTAATTTGGATAAATATAAAATTTTACACATGGGCTCTGAAAAATCAAGTTTCCAAGAATCAGATGTGGCAGTCATGCCTAGACTGAAATTAATAAAAAAATATATATCTAATTGTTTTTGTTGGACTATATACTTTATGAGTCTACAGTGTGGGATGGCATCTAAAAAGCCGAAATGAGCTTCAGCTATATTGAGTAGTATAATGTCTATACACAGATGGGCAATAGTCCCACCAAACTCCATCCTGACCAGACTGCGTCTAAAATATTGTGTTCAATGCTGGGTAACTCCCCTCCCCCAATTTTTTTTAGAAAAACTGATAAGATGGAGGGCATCCAGAGGAAAGTAATCATGGCAATGAGGGGGTTTCAAATCATAACACATGAAGACTGATTTTGTTAGACGAGTTGGACATGCTTAGCCTGGAAAAGAGAACTTAGGGGAAGAAAAAATAAGCAATAGCCAAGTTTTGCTGCTCGTACTATGGGGAGAAATTTTGTTAATGGAAATCATTTGGATAGCAAAAATTAAAGACTTAGCCCAGTCATTAAAGTTGGTTTCAAATACATGAAAGGCATTCATCTCTAAAATGGATTAGATTTGTCCTACTTGGGCCCCATAGGTGCAGCTTGGAGAGTTGGGTCAAAAGTGCAAGAGGCCAATGTAAACTTAGAAAAAAACACTCTATTTTTTAGTCCAATTTAATTTTGTTTTCAATTTTGAATGTTCTTCCTCCTACATCCTCTCTTCCACCCATTGAGAAGTCTAGAAAGACAATATTTTGGCGAATGTATATAGTCAAAACAAATTCCTGCATTAGACATGTTTGTCCCCCATCAAAAAAAAAAGAAAGAAAAGAAAATATGCTTCAATCTCTACTTAGAATCCATTCTTTCTCTCTCTCTCTCTCTCTCTCTCTCTCTCTCTCTCTCTCTCTCTCTCTCTCTCTCTCGCTCTCTTGTTCTTGCTCTCTCTAATCATGTCCCATCATGAGCCCTGTGAATTTGTATTGATCAGAGTTCCTAAGTCTTTCAAAAATGTTTATCTTTAAAAAAGTTTATCTTTAGAATGTTGTTGTTATTATATACTTACTTCTCCTGGTTTTGTTGCCATCACTTTGTATCCCTTCATATAAGACTTTGGGGGAAAAATATTTCCAACAGTTGGAACACCCCTGAGATAGATGCCCTGAGAGTCAACTCCCTTCTTTGGAGATCTTCAGGTTGTGGTTGGCTAACCATTTGTAACATATATTGTAAATGGGGATTCTTATCTAGTTGTGTGTTAGAACCCATGACTGACTCAAGTTTGATGATTCTATGAGTCTTGTTTTGAGGATCATAGATCAGAGCTGTGCATGTACTTTGAAAAAATTCAAAGCTCTGCAAGGGTGAAGATGGTGATAAGGCCAGCTTCAAACTTAGAGATATATTTTTCAGACTCAATTTTGTACTTGGAGAAAAAACAAGGGACTTGATAAAAGAATGAAAATATAAGGGTGTCCTTGCTGATTTTGGTGTGGGTACCATAAGGGAACATTTTATCAATGGAAAGTTATTTGGAGGACCAACCACATCTTCTTATTCTGCCAACCTGTTGAAATAAAAATTAACGAGTTCTTGGGAAGCAGTGAACATTTTGGAGAAACAATATTATTCTGTTTTGTATCCCTTGGTGACAAGGTCTTGCCATTTTAATCTGTGGATAATGATGTCACTATGACTTCTCAACCTTCCTTTGTGAGTTTGACTTTCTTTACTTTATGTCTCAATCCTCTGATTTTGGGTGACTTTGCAGACTGCGAATTGGGAGGTCATGATCCAGGAAACCATGTAGTAATTTAATGCTATCCATAGCTGTAGCCACAGAAAAAATGGTATATGTGGTAACCTCTTTTGCTTTCTAGAAGAAAAGAAAGAGGGGAAAATAATGCAGTAGATGATACTTGCTATCCTACACGATTACCCAGTCATGGTCTTTTCCCAATCAGAAGGTAGTTTCTTAGTCACTTCCTCACTCCAACCTTAACCCACTCTTCCTCTTTGCTCACATTTGCCTTGCATTTATGTACAATTTGTCTCCTTGTCAACAAGCACAATAAATTATAAACCTCTGCTCTGGGGTTAGAGGAATTTAGCATTTAAAATACATTTAAACAGAACACAATGAGGTTTTTGAACAGAAATAAAAAATGACTTCATAAGGCCAATATTGATCCAAAGCATCAGGAAAGCTTTTTTGGCAAGTGGCAGCTGGGTTCATGATGGCCAGTCAGAATGAACAGTACTTTCATTTGCTTTTTTTCTTCTCTTGTTTGTTGTTGTCTTATGTTAAACAAAACAGGCACACAAACAAAGTTTTACTATTTAATAGATTCCTTTCTAGGAGGCTGCATTGTATACTGGAAAGAGTATTGGATTTGGAGCTAGGTAAGTTGGGTTCAGATCCTGGTCTGCTTCTTACTACCTATATGAACTCAGGCAAATTACTTCACCTATTGGACCTCAGTTTCCTCATTTACAAATAAGGGTGTTGGACTAGATAATCTCTAATTTCCCCTCCAAGTCTCAAGCAAGGATTCTCTGATACTGTGAATAAAATGCTTTTAAAGAGCTATGACTACATCCATGTAGACATTTATGGCACCAATACAGAATTCGAGGTTCACAGTGCTTCCGTACATTAATAGACAGTTCCTTGTGCTACTAATGTCCTTCCTCCCCCCAAAATAATCCATCACATGATGTCCCTCACCAAACTTTGGTGTCTTCAAATGACAGGGACTCATTTTATAGTCAGGTCTATCCTTTAAGCCTTTCCAGATTAATAAGACCTATCTGATTATGTCTTCCATTGGCATCCCCTTTTGACTTACAACCCATGATGGAGCAACAGAATAGCCCTTCAATGGAGTAATGCATTCTTAGACATTCTGTTTTGTTTCCCTGTGGTTTTGATTCTAAAAAATACAACAGTTGAGGTCCATGATTAAGTGTGGAGAAGAAGGGGCTGAATGAGAGACAGAGAGAAAGAGAGAGAGAGGAGAAGAAGAAGAAGAAGAAGAAGAAGAAGAAGAAGAAGAAGAAGAAGAAGAAGAAGAAGAAGAAGAAGAAGAAGAAGAAGAAGAAGAAGAAGAAGAAGAAAAGGAAGAAGAAGAAAAGGAAGAAGAAAAGGAAGAAGAAGAAGAAAAGGAAGAAGAAAAGGAAGAAGAAGAAAAGAAAGAAGAAGAAGAAGAAAAGGAAGAAGAAGAAAAGGAAGAAGAAAAGGAAGAAGAAGAAAAGAAAGAAGAAGAAAAGGAAGAAGAAGAAAAGGAAGAAGAAGAAAAGGAAGAAGAAGAAAAGGAAGAAGAAGAAAAAGAAGAAGGAGGAGGAGGAGGAAGAGGAAGGAAGGAAGGAAAGAAGGGGAGAAGAGAGAAGAGAAAGCAGGCAGAAGCAGAAAAATAGAGACACAGAGAGAAACATGAAACATGAAGTGCTTACTATGTACCTGACACTGTTCTAAGGACTAGAGATAAAGAAACAAATGCAAGTAAGACAATTGCTACCCTTAAAGAGGTACATTCTAATGAAGGAAGGTAATACATAAAGGGGGCTGGGAGAGGGGACTGTGCCCAGGGCAACATAGTATGGAGATGGCCAAATGGAAGTGTGAATATGGGCAAGACAAAACAAAAGGTCACCTATCTCAGACTCCAGTGCTTCCAAGGGTAGAGTCTAAGATTCCAGTAGGACGGGAGGTAAGAAAGATGACTGAACTGGAGGAAGCCTGAAGTTGAGTCTGACTGATGCTCTAGTCGCTTCCCAGTGGCATGATACCTCCCTTGGCACATATATTCAGCCTGTAATATGTCATTAGGGCAGAAAGGGCTTGTTACTCATTAATGTGTTTTATGAACTACTTCTAGGTCTGTTATCCAAACTCTACCAGATTTTAGAGGAATGCAAGTGTGGTATATCTCTGTGGTTCATTTATAGCTGGACAGGTCTTTTCACCTATGATCTCTCTGTGCTTCAGGTTCCTTATCTCAAAAATGATAGAGTTGGATTAGATACCCCCCCAAATTTCCTTCCATGTCTAAATCTTATGTTCCTCTGAGTTATTCTTTGAGTTCAGGCTTTGTGACTCCAACAGTTTCCTGTAGTGATGCAAAATGAAGGTACAACTTGTAGAATCATAGAGTTTCTGAATTGAAATTGCCCCCAAAGCTTCATCTTCTCCCACCCTCACCCCCTACTTGAGCAGGACACACCTGACAATTAACTATTCAGGCTGTGCTTATAGAGTTTTAGAAATAACTTAACATTCTCCTTTTTTGATAGTTCAAACAGTTAAGAAAATTTTCGCTACATGAAACCAAAACTTTCTTCCCTGCATTTTCTAGGCATTATTTTTAGTTCTGCCCTCTGGGACCAAAAAAATAACAAACCCACTTGTTCTTCTCCCTAGTACCTCCTTCAATCCTTGGGCAGTGGCCATGTGTTTCTCTATCTTCTCTTCTCTACTATTCATTCCCATTTCCTTTGACCATTCTTTATATTACATGGTGTCAAAAGTTCTGTTTGATTTACATCAGATTCAATGGTTTGTAATTATCATTCCTGAAATTTGGTCAAAGAACAGAATACCAGACAGATATGATCTGGACAGCTGAACAAACAGAGATAATAGAGTTCCCTCTGTTCTGGCTGCCATGCTTCTCTTAATGCAGAATAAAATTGAATCCTTGGTTTTTTATTGTTTTGCTGCCGTGTCTCACTCTTGTGACTATATACTGAGCTTGAAGGCCATTAGGATCCCCAGGTCTTTTTCATGTGAATGACTGTCTTGTTCCATCTCCTCCATCTAGTACTTAGGCTGTTGACATTTTTGTTTGTTTGTTTTATGGCAAGTGTCGGCCTTTACATTTATCCCTATTAAACTTCATCTCATTAGACTCATCTTATCATTTCAGTCTGTCAAGATTTTCTTGGGTCCTGAGACTATCATCCACAGTTTTAATGATCCCGTCTGTATTCATGTCCCGAATCACACACGTGACCATGTCACACACGTGACCATGTCACACACCTGCTCAAAAAGCCTCAGTGGCTCCTTGTTAACTCTAGGATAAGATACAGTCTACTGTTTAATATCGAAAACTCTTCACAGTGACACTCCAGACTCTCTTTCCTGGCTGATTACACATTATTCCCATTACCCTGCCTAACCCCAAACGCACATACAACAGATCCATGTATTCTATCTTCTGGACAAATTGTGCCACTTGCTACAAAGTATTTTGCCTCCCACCTTCTTTATAGGTTTTTTCCCTCTCTGCCTGGTATGCTATCCTTCTTCACTTTTATCTTTTAGAAGCACCAACTCTTTTAAAAGCTTAGCATGTATCTTTGCCTTTAAAGGGCCTTTGCTGATTTCTCCAATTATTGGTGACCCCCTTTTCCCCAAACACTGTGTGTGTGTGTGTGTGTGTATGTGTACTTATCTTTTACTTACTTATCTCTGAACATATGTATCCCTCTAGTAGAATGTAAGCTCTTCAAGGGCAGGATATCTCTCACTCATGTATTTGTGTCCCAAGAACCTAGCTGAGTCTCTGACACTTAATAAATGCTTGATTGATGGATGTCCTGCCAATTGTTTCTTAATCCACATTACTGCCGACACTATGAATAGAATGGGGCCTTTAGAACCCCATAAGTAACCACCTACCAAGTTGACATAGGTGTACTAATTCATCATTCTTTGAGCATTATTATTCAATGACTTCTGAACCCATCTAACTGTATGATCCATATATAGTATTTATTATCTTCTCCACAAGAATTTGGTAAGAGGATTTGTCAGATACCTTGTTGACATCCAATCTTTCCTCTTCTCTGACCTATCAGACCAGTGACCCTGTGCACAATGAAATGAGCTCAATATCATGTGCCTTGTACTTTCATCAACCCTTGTTGTTTCTTAATATTAACTTCCTTTCTGTGTAGTAGAACAACCTTTCATTATATACTTTACAATTTTGCTAGAGACTGAAGTTAAGCTTATAGACCTATAGTTGGAATAAGTCCTCTTTTTTTCCCCTTTAAAAAATTGAGACAAATGTTCTTCTTTCTCTAACTCTGCCACACCTCTCTCATTTCCCACAATTTTTCAAAGATCACTGACAGTGATTTGGCAATCACATCTGCAATTTTTGTGTGTGCCCTAGGATGCAATGTATTACAGCCTGGTGATTTAAACTTATTGAGTATAGCTTCTAGGTGACTGTCTTGAAATTTCCTTATCTACCTTGAGATTCAGTTCCCTGTTGTACATTTTTTTCTATCTTTGTCAGTCTGAAGATCACTCTGTATGGCCAAGAAGACAAAACAAAACAGTTGAATAAAAGAATCTTCATTATTATTACATATCTCCTGACCAGAAGGTTTATTCCTCTTTTAAAAATTATTATTTATTTTAAAAATGTATTTTTTATATTTTAAAATCTTTTTAAAAGAATAAATTTTAAGTTCTAAATTTTCTCTTTTCCTCTAGGCCTTTCCCCACCCACCAAGAAGGCAATCAATATATGTGAAATCATGCAAAACATATTTCCATTAACTAAAAAAACCCAACAAACTTTTCTACTTCACCAGAATCTTTCAGCAAAACAAAAAAGCACAAGAATAATAAAGTTAGAAAACTATACTTTAATTTGTGCTCAGAGTTCATCAGTTCTCTCTCTGGAGTTAGGTAGAATTTTTTTCATCATTAGTCCTTCAGAATTGTCTTGGATATTGATCAGAGTAAGTCTTTCACAACTAATCATCCTTGCCTCATTGCTATTGCTATATACAGTGATCTCCTTGTTCTGCTTACTTCACTTTGTATCAGTTCATATAAGTCTTTCCAGGTTTTTTTGAAACCATCCCCCTCATTATTTGTTATAGCACAATAGTATTCTAGCATAACCATAGACCACAGCTTGTTCAACCACTCTACTGATAATAGCCCTATCCCTTCTTAAATCTTCCCCTTGCCCCCAATATGTCTTAAAAAACTATTTTCGGCGGAGCCAAGATGGCGGAAAGGAAGCAGTAACCTCGCTGAATCTGAGCAGATTCCGGAGTGACGAAGCCCAGTGGAAGACAGAGTGTGGCAGAATCCAGCACAGGAGGTTGCCCAGAGTGCCCGCACAGGTCGAGCGCAGAGCGCGTGGGGTCTGCACAGCTCAGACCTAAGAGCAGGCAAGCAGACTACACCAGAGAGAGAAAAAGCCCCAGCCTGCAGACTTACCAAGGACGAATCGCAGTCATCTCACAGAGGGAACGGATCATTGGAGCCAGGTGGGAGAGTAGGGCCCCCAGTGGAGAGAGTGGCTTCTCAGGCTGCATTCAGCCCCCAGCCTGGAAATTTAGAAACTGCCTGCCTGTATGATACAGGGGCTGGAATGGCAAAGTAAATTCTAGCTGCTCCGATCCTCCCATCCCTCCTTCATGAAGCAGAAAACCCAAAGATAAGTCTCCCACCCAGACTGAAATCCCAAGTTAATGGAAATAGCCTCAGGCTTGAGAATCTCCAAGAAAGGGTGTAACTGAGACAGCCAGGAATCTGAAGAGAAGAGAGGGAGGGGACCCAACTAGCCCCACCTCACCTCACCAACAAAAGCCTACTTATAGCCCAGGGGTATAGAGGCAGAAATCTGAAGTGGTCAGACTCAACCCCACCTACACATCTACATTCCTCACTGACTTCCCTGACTTAGCCATAAACTAGCCACCCAGAGGTATTCAAAGTCAAGGATCAGGCCCCAAACTCATAGCCTGAGACACTAAGAAACAGGAAGTCACAATGGGAAGGAAGGAAGCTGAAAAGGAGAAGGGGAAGGCAAGAAAGTCTATTCGAGCATACTATGCAGGGCAAGAACAACAAAACACACAGGACAATATAGACTCTCTGCCCACACCAGAGACCACAGAAGGAAACATGATCTGGTCTCAAGCCCAAATAGCATTCCTGGAGGAGCTTAAGAAAAATTTTAAAGACCAAATCAGGGAGGCAATGACCAACTTGGAAAAAGAAAATACCTCCCTAAAAAAGGAACTTCAAAAACTTATTGAAGACCATAATTCACTAAAAATTAGATACAACCAAACTGAAACTCAGAACTCTATGATGCAGCAGGAGTCAATCGAAAAAAACAAGATGATCGAAAAATTGCAAGAAAATGTAAAATATCTCACTGGAAAAATAACTGACCTAGAGAACAGATCCAGGAGAGACAACCTAAGAATTATTGGTCTACCAGAAAGCCATGATGAGAAAAGCAGTCTAGACAACATCCTCCAAGAGATTGTCAAAGAAAACTGTCCTGAGGTCCTGGAATCAGAAGATAAAATAGCTATTGATAGAATTCACCGGACTCCTCCTGAAAGAGATCCCAAACTGAAAACTCCAAGAAATATAGTAGCCAAATTCCAGAATTATAAGATTAAAGAAAAAATTCTACAAGCAGCCAAAAAGAAACAATTCAAATATCGAGGAACTACAGTTAGGATCACACAGGACCTAGCAGCTTCTACATTAAAAGAGCGGAGGGACTGGAATTTGATATTTCGTAGGGCAAGAGAGCTAGGACTACAACCAAGGATTAACTACCCAGCAAAACTGAGCATAATCTTTCAGGCAAGGAGATGGACGTTTAATGAAGTAAGGGACTTCCAGACTTTCCTAATGAAAAAGCCAGAGCTCAATGGAAAATTTGATCTCCAATTACAAGACTCCAGAAGAACATAAAAAAGGTAAACAAGGGTAACATAGACTCACACATGCAGAAGTGCACATACCCACACCCACAAACACAAGCTCATTACTTGGGATGCAACAAGAGCAAAATGTTCACATCCCTATATGTGGAGCTGATAACTGTCAATATTTGAAATCTCTATGATTATCATGACCTGCAAAAGGGTTATACTTAGAGGGTGTGGGTATGAATGCACTAACATGGAGTCTAAAAAAAAGACTATTAAGGGGATCAATGGTACTGTAATGGGAAAAAGGAAAGGATGAGCTAGGAAAAGGTAAAATATGCCATCTGAAGAGGCATCAAAACACACTATAGAAGAAGGGAAAGTAAGAGGGAGAGGAACATCATTTAAACACTATTCTCACTGGTTCTGGTTCAAAAAAGGATCAAATTAATCAGTGAAGTTTAAGAATCTAACGTGAATAGACACATAAATTCATTAAATAGAGGAATTGGAGGGAGGGAGAGGAGCATTGTTTGAAATTTACTCTCATTGGTTTGGAATCAAACGGGGAGTAATTTACTCTGATAAGTATAAAAATTTGTTGTGTCCTATAGATAGTGGGAGGGTAAGGGGGGGGTGAAAAGGAGGAGACTAAAGGGAGGGATTATAAGGGAGGGAAATAGTAGTAAGGGGAGAGGGTAGGTTAAGAAGGGGTGTCACTGGGTGGGAACACTGAGGAGGGGGTGGTCAAAAGGGAAAACTTCAAGGAGGGGAAGGGGGAAGGAATAAGCAAAAACATAAACAGGGGAGGGAATAGGATGGAAGGGAAGAGACAGATAGTCATCATTACTGTGAATGTGAATGGGATGAACTCTCCCATAAAACAGAGGCGGATAGCAGAATGGATTAAAAACCATAATCCTACAATATGCTGTCTTCAAGAAACACATTTGAAACAAAGGGATACCCACAGGGTAAAGGTAAAAGGTTGGAGTAAAATTTATTATGCCTCAGCTAAAGTAAAAAAAGCAGGGGTAGCAATACTTATCTCAGATAAAGCAAAAGCAAAAATAGATCTAATTAAAAGATATAAGGAAGGAAACTATATCCTACTAAAAGGCACCATTGAGAATGAAGCAATATCACTACTTAATATATATGCACCAAGTGGTATAGCATCCAAATTCCTAGAGGAGAAGTTAAAGGAATTAGAGGAAGAAATAGATAGCAAAACTATACTAGTGGGGGACCTTAATCTCCCCCTCTCTGAACTCGATAAATCTAACCTCAAAATAAACAAGAAGTTAAGGAGGTGAATAGAATCTTAGAGAGACTAGATATGATGGATCTCTGGAGAAAACTGAATGGGGATAAAAAGGAATTTACTTTCTTCTCAGCAGTGCATGGTACATACTCAAAAATAGACCATGTACTAGGGCATAAAAACCTCACAATCCAGTGCAGAAAGGCAGAAATAGTAAGCGCATCATTCTCAGATCATGATGCAATAAAAATTATATGCAATAAAGCGCCATGGAAAGATAGACTAAAAACTAATTGGAAACTAAACAATTTAATCCTAAAAAATTGGTGGGTCAAAGAAGAAATTATAGAAACAATCAATAATTTCATTCAAGAGAATGATAATAATGAAACAACATACCAAAATTTGTGGGATGCACTAAAGGCAGTTCTCAGGGAAGTTTTATATCCCTGAGTGCATACTTAATTAAAGCAGAGAGAAGGGAGGTCAGTGAATTGGACATGCAATTGAAAAAGCTAGAAAAAGAACAAATTGAAAATCCCCAATTTAGTACTAAATTAGAAATACTGAAAACCAAAGGTGAGATTAATAAAATTGAAATTAAGAAAACCATTGAATTAATAAATAAAACCAAGAGCTGGTTTTATGAAAAAATCAACAAAATTGATAGACCCTTAGTCAATATGATAAAAAAAAAGAAAGAAGAAAACCAAATTATGAGTATCAAAAATAAAAAGGGTGAATCTACCTCCAATGAAGAGGAAATCAAAAAAATAATGAGGAATTATTTTTCCCAATTGTATGCACATAAATATGACAATCTTAGTGAAATGGATGAATATTTACAAAATCACAAATTGCCCAGATTAACTGAAGAGGAAGTGAATTACCTAAATAACCCCATCTCAGAAAAAGAAATCAAACAAGCCATCAATGAACTCCCTAGGAAAAAATCTCCAGGGCCAGATGGGTTCACTAGTGAATTCTATCAAACATTTAAAGAACAATTGATTCCAATACTCTACAAACTATTTGGGAAAATTAGTGAAGAAGGAGTCCTACCAAACTCTTTCTATGACACAAATATGGTACTGATTCCTAAATCAGGAAGAGATAAAACAGAGAAAGAAAATTATAGACCAATCTCCCTCATGAATTTAGACGCAAAAATTCTAAATAAAATATTAGCCAAAAGACTCCAACAACTTATCACAAAATAATACACCCTGATCAGGTAGGATTCATTCCAGGAATGCAAGGATGGTTTAATATTAGGAAAACCATCAATATAATTGAGCATATCAACAACAAAACTAGCAAAAACCACATGATCATCTCAATAGATGCAGAAAAGGCTTTTGACAAAGTACAACATCCATTCCTATTAAAAACACTAGAAAGTATAGGAATAAATGGAGCCTTCCTTAAAATAGTTGCTAGCATCTATCTAAAACCATCAGCAAGTATTATATGCAATGGGGATAAACTAGAAGCCTTTCCAATAAGATCAGGAGTGAAACAAGGGTGTCCACTATCACCCCTCTTATTCAATCTGGTACTTGAAACGTTAGCAGTAGCAATTAGAGAAGAAAAAGAAATCAAAGGAATCAAATTAGGCAAAGAAGTGACCAAGCTGTCACTCTTTGCAGATGATATGATGATATACTTAGAGAATCCTAGAGAATCAAGTAAAAAATTACTTGAGACAATAAATAAATTTGGCAAAGTTGCAGGATATAAAATAAACCCACATAAATCCTCAGCATTCCTGTACATCTCTAATAAAACTCAACAGCAAGAGATAGAAAGAGAAATCCCATTTAAAGTCACTGTAGACATTATAAAATATTTGGGAATCTACTTGCCAAAACAAACCCAGAATCTATATGATCACAACTACAAAACACTTCTCACAGAAATAAAATCAGATCTAAATAGTTGGAAAAATATCAATTGCTCGTGGCTGGGTCGAGCTAATATAATAAAAATGACAATTTTACCCAAACTAAATTATATATTTAGTGCCATTCCAATCAATTTACCAAAAAACTACTTTGTAGAGTTAGACAAAATAATAACAAAATTTATTTGGAAAAACAAAAGGTCTAGAATATCAAGGGAATTAATGAAAAGAAATGCTAGGGAAGGTGGACTAGCTATGCCAGATCTTCATCTGTATTATACAGCAGCAGTCATCAAAACTGCTTGGTACTGGCAGAGGTGTAGAGTAGTGGATCAATGGAATAGATTAGGTGCAGGAGACCCAGCAGTTAATGAATATAGCAATCTATTGTTCGATAAACCCAAAGACCCCAGTTTTTGGGATAAGAATGCACTATTTGACAAAAACTGCTGGGAAAACTGGAATACAGTATGGCAGAAACTGGGCATAGATCATTATCTAACACCATATACCAAAATCAAGTCCAAATGGGTGCATGATCTAGGTGTAAAGGATGATACTGTAAGCAATTTGGGAAAGCAAGGAATAGTTTACCTGACAGATCTGTGGAGAGGGGAAGACTTTAGGACCAAACAAGAATTAGAGAGCATTATAAAATGCAAAATGGATAATTTTGATTACATTAAATTGAAAAGCTTCTGCACAAACAAAGCCAATGTAACCAAGATCAAGAGGGAGGTGGGAAATTGGGAAAGAATTTTTACAACCTGTGTCTCTGATAAAGGACTCATTTCTAAAATTTATAGAGAATTGAGCCAAATCTATATGAATACAAGTCATTCCCCAATTGAGAAATGGTCAAAGGATATGAATAGGAAGTTTTCAGAGAAAGAAATTAAAGATATCTATAAGCATATGAAGAAATGCTCTAAATCACTATTAATTAGAAAAATGCAAATCAAAACAACTCTGAGATACCACATCTCTCCAGTCAGATTGGCTAAGATGACAAAACAAGAAAGTGACAAATGCTGGAGAGGATGTGGGCAAATTGGAACGCTAATACATTGCTGGTGGAGTTGTGAACTTATCCAACCATTCTGGAGAGCAATCTGGAATTATGCCCAAAGGATTATAAATAATTTCATACCCTTTGACCCAGCCATACCACTCCTAGGGTTATATCCCAAAGAGATCATAGTAGTGGGAGGAAGAACCATATGTACAAAAATATTTTTAGCAGCCCTTTTTGTGGTTGCAAAGAATTGGAAACTAAAGGAGTGCCCATCAATTGGGGAATGGCTAAACAAGTTGTGGTATATGAATGTAATGGAATTTTATTGTGCTATAAGAAACGAGGAGGTGACGGATTTCATAATTACCTGGAGAGACTTATACAAACTGATGCTGAGCGAGAAGAGTAGAATCAGAAGAAATTTGTATACAATCACAGACATACCATATCTGTGACGACCAACTATGACAGACTGGACTCTTTTCAGCAATGCAGTGATATAAGTTAATCCCGAATGACTCAAGAAAGTGAGAAATGTGCCATCCAGAGATATAACTAGAAAGAACTGAGCCTGAATCCTGATGGAAGCAAACTAAATGATCTTGTTCTTCTCATTGTTGGTTGTACTTCTTCCTTACCATCTTTCATCCCACCTAGTACAATATGCCTTTGTAATTGGAATAATGTTTAATATGAATGCATTTGCAGACCCTATACTGTACTATATGATGTCATGAGGGGAGGGGGGAGGGAAGTAAAGGAAATTTGAAAATCAAGGAACTATGGAATTGAATCTTGTCAACTGAAACTAAACTAATAAATTAATTTAAAAAAAAAAACTATTTTCAAGAACAAGCAGAGCTTCATGATGAATGCTTTACCTTAGAATTCCTGACCTTTTTATAGGATCATGCCCCCCTTCATATTCATCCTCAGTTATTTGTTACTCCATTTTCCATGTCTTTTTTTAATCTGATTTTGTTGATGAATTCCTCATGTAACACAGAATTGCTTTCATATACTTCTCCTTTTCTTCTGTTTCTGAGTCATTTGTTTTTGTGCTGTCAGAATTACATTCTTGAAACCTCTGAAGTCTTCTGCATTGATACCCTTTGTGAAATCTTATGTCATGAGATGGTACTCTTTCCTCTGAACCCTTTAACATTGTCTCTACCAAAGTCTAGAGTGTCCATCAAACTATACCAAGTGTTCCCTTCCTTATCTGTCAGAAACTTTTACCACGGAATGTTCACTTTCTCCCAAGGTTCCTTTTATTTTTACTTCAATAAATATTCATCAAAATTAGATCCAAAATTATAGTTGTTTTCACTTCTTCAGATTTCTGACAGATGAAATTATTATCAAGGCAAGTCAATAATTTCTAAACTGCCTCCATTTTAGGAGGAGTTCTGGCAGATAGATAGTTGAAGACCTTCTATCCTATTTCTGTGCCAACTTCTTATGGACTTACTGTCTATTTTATCCTTCTGTCTAAGTATACCATGATATGTTCCCAGAAAAATTGGACTTTGGTTTCTTCCTCTCCTGATCCTCCCTCAAGTGCTTTTCATCATGCTTATCCCCTCTTTTTTGTGGATTTTCACTCAGGAACATATATACACACACACACATACATATTTATATAGAATCGATGTATCTTCTTCATAAACAATTCTCATTTATTTGTTGGCTTATAATTATGTGTCATTTACCCAAAATAAACCATAGAAAACAGATCAAAATAATTGATTAAATAATTAGCTGAGTCCTTTCCAAGGGACAAATGTGGTGGACAGTGTGACAAATGGTCAAAGGTCTAGAGTCTGGGGTGCTTCCTGAAGAAGCCCAGTGAAGTGCCATGGTAGAAGTCTCTGAGTTCTAGGTTCATGTAGGGCTATTAAGTGGCTGAAGGGCATGTATATAAGGAGAGAGAGAGGCAGAAAATGAGGAATTGGAATGGCATTAGAGGAGTGTGCCATTTGTTAAACAATTTTGTTTCAGGTTGCACTACTCCTATGTGTTGGATAGGTAAACACCCTCAGCTGGGGCCCAGTCAATTATAGGTTCACATTTATAAGCCCAATATATCTATTGTCCTGTTTTTCTTGGTTTTATGTCATCTACCTGGCCCTATAGGAACTGAAAGCTCTCACATGGGATCTTTTCAAGTTTTATTTCCTCAAGGGCATACCCTTCCCCCACCCCTAAAAAGCTATTTTCAAATGCATGTAATTTTCACCAATCCTAAATTACATATAGAGTAAAGATAGAAAAAAATGTAGATATGTACCTTTATCTTTATGATCCTTCCTGCCTCTGGTATTTCCTTTTGTCTACCCTGAAGTTTTTCATCCTTATGCACACCTAGCCATGGACATCCAGTGGCTTTGTGGCCGCCTAGCTGAGCTGCTTGCCCAGCCCCAAGAGCACTTGAGTTTGGAGCAGAGTTGGCTATTGTAATACTTAGTGAATGGAATTTCATTAGGACCTTATCTGTGTGCAGTGAGGAAAAGAAGTCCTTGTACACAGTGCTTCTAATGGAGTGGAAAATTGCATTTCCCCCTCGCACGAACAGTGCCATTAGTGGGGAAGCAGATTCTTTCTCGGCAGAGCACAGGAAGGCACCTCAGGCAGTGAAGGGCTGACAGCCCAAATGATGGTAGCTCAGAAAGACCCGGAAGATATTAAAATAAAAACAGGTTATGTTGTTCTTTGTGTCCTGTAGCTGTTCTTCCTTACAACGTGGGGAATGATTGGATTTGAAGCAATGAGAAAAACCACGTTAAGTAAGAAATTGTTTAAATAAAGTTGTTTGAGGTTGAAAGTCTCCCCCGGGCTTTGAGGGAAATGTAGTTAGCTGCATAGTCCTTGTAGGCATCTACTAAGCTGACCATTTCAGAGCTGAGCTGGTTACCAGGACATTTTAGAAAGGAAGTTTAAGCCCTTCCTCTCAGCTGGGGTAACTGGCTCTGTCTTGGCTAGAAACATGCACTGGGGTCGTACATCATCTTCTCTTCCCTTCCTCTTTATTTTTCCTTCTACTGTGCAGTCCTCATATAAAAGATTTTTCATCAGACTTTGAGATACAAACTGTCCTTGCCTTGGAAAACCTTAACAGGAACATGGTCCTTGCTCAATATAGGCCTTTCCTTGGGACAGATTACATTCTAGTGGGGAAAACAAACTATCAGGCTTCTTTGCGGGGAGAGGTTCCTAATCTGTTGGAAAGACAGTTACCATTTTAGCATTGAGGGGATCCCTACCTTATGGAAGAAACAGAACAGAAGTGAGTGTGTGTGTGTGTGTGTGTGTGTGTGTGTGTGTGTGGTATGTGTACATGAATGCATGCCAAACTCATGATAAAATCCTCAAAAATCCAAGTGAACGTGGTTTACAAACTACTGTAATAAACTGATACGATGAGGAACAGTATTTTTAAATGATGAGGAAGAAAACTGAAAGGTCCAAATTCGAAGTAGGAAGTGGATTGGAGGGCCATTAGTCAAAGAAGATTTTAAACTTTTCGTCTAAGAGTTTCTTATGTGATTTTCATGTTATTTTTCAATGGATGGATAAATTTTCTAGGTGAAGGGGTTTTACTTAAATTTATTTTCATTTTACTATTCCTAGGAGTTTTCTTTTGGGGATCTTTTTCAAGAGGCAATTGGCAAATTCTTTCAATCTCTATTTTGCCCTCTGGTTCTAGATCAGCAATTTTGCTTGATAATTTCTTGAAAGATAGTATATAGGCTCTCTTTTTGATTATGGTTTTCAGTTAGTCCAATAATTTAAAAATTATCTCACCTGGATCTATTTTCCAGGTCAGTGGTTTTTTTCCAAAGAGATATTTCACATTGCCTTCTATTTTTTTTCATTTGTTTGGATCTGTTTTATAATATCTTGATTTCTCAGGAAGTCATTAGCTTCCAGTTGCGCCAGTCTAATTTTGAAGGAGTGAAAAAACTCTTCAGTGGGTTTTTGAAATTCCTTTTCCATCTGGCAAATTTGGCTTTTTAAGGCATTCTTCTCCTCACTGGCTTTTTGGGCTTCTTTTGCCATTTGAATTAATCTATTTTTAAAGTGTTATTTTCTTCAGTGTATTTTTGGGTCCTTAGCATATTGTTGACTCGATTTTCCTGATTTTCTTGCATCATTCTCATTTTCCTCTACTTCTCTTACTTGATTTTTAAAATCCTTCTTGAGCTCCTCCATAGCCTGTAAACAGTTCATATTTTTTCTTGGAGGCTTTTGATACAGGAGTTCTGATTTCACTGTCTTCCTCACACTCCATGCCTTGATCCTTTTTGTCTCTAATAAAGGATTCTATGGTCTGTTTGTGCTTCTGAGGCTTGCTCATTTTGCTAGTCAATTACTTGATGTTTGAGCTCGAGAGCTTTGTCCCAAATCACTGGGGTTTTCATAGGTGCTGAAGCTATTAGGAGGGTGTTCTCTCTACAGCTCCCCCAAGCTCTGGCTCATTGGCCACACACCCCAGGATTACCACCCAAGACTGTGATCCAGATCGATGCAGATTAAAGGAAGAGCGACTACCCTCTGCATGGTCGCTTGGTCCCCCTAAATCTGCAGGCCAGAAGCTCCTGAGGTGCAGCTGCCACACCTCTGCTGCTTCTCGGGGGGCAGGGGCTGGACCACACTCTTCCATCCCCCCCTTCCCACTTCTAACAGAGTTCCACATTGACCTTTTACTTTGCTTTGGCATTTATGGGTTGGGAAGTCTGGAAACCCCCCAGATGCTGGTGATTCACTCTCCTGAAATCTGCTCTGGCTGCCACTAGTCTGAGCCACCCTGGGGCCAAAACCATGCAGCTCAGGTGGGAATTCGCTGAGCTCCCAGATCAGTGCAGTAGATCCTTCTGTAGCTCTAAGGTTTGTTTAGAGTAGTTTTTTTTTACATATATTAGAAGTGATTGGAGTGGGAGCTCACACCAAGTTTGTGCTTCTACTCCACCATCTTGGCTCTGTCCCCTCTTATTTTCATTTTTTGGTCTGATTCTTCTTTGAATAGTATAATCATAATCGTCATTTTGACTAAGTGATGGGGACCTACTTTCTACTTAAATACTCAATCGTGATGATTGAGTGATAATCATGATAAAATACTCAATCATGTGACCTTATCAAATTTAGGTGTTCAGACTATGTGGATCACAGCCCATCCATGCCTTCCCACACAGTACCCCTCTTAGCTGTTCTCCCCAAAGTTCTAGTATGGCTAGTATATAGGCTCTCTTTTTGATTATGGTTTTCAGTTAGTCCAATAATCTATCTAATGTCCCAGAAGACTTCTTCCTTTTCTTCTGACCTTATGAAGGTACCAGTGGAGTCCTCAGGTGGATCACCTGTTATCCTGTACTCTTACTATGCTATTAGCCCATCGTTTTCCTACTCTTCAATTCTTTGATAATATCCTTTACTCCTGTTCTCCTTTAGAGGTCCTTCTTGGTAATAGGATCCCTGCTCACACCCACTATGTACCTCTCTTTACCAGTATTGTCTGATCAATTAACCAGTTCTGAAACCACCTAACTATGCCATCACCTGGTCTAGGGTTCTTCATCTCAATCATAAGCATATAATGAAAGACTTAGTCAATTTTATCAAGTACAGAATGATTATATCCATTACTTTTCCCTGATTTACTTGTCTCCTAACCTTGTCAACACATTAAATGTGAGTTCATTCTAACATTTTCATGCCATGTTGTTGTTCATTGACATCATCCCTTTTTTTCCCCCAAGTAGTAGTTCTATTAACAGATGTGCATATAATGGAGACAAAGTATGCCAGAACACCTAGGTACATTTGGCCCATGATATATGCATATCCATGATGGTATTCCTCCTTTAATCTGTTTTTTTTTTTGCCCCTAACACAGCTAACCAATCTAATATCTAATATTTGTTATCCTTAATATTCATAGCTCTTCAAACTTCTTGAACTTTAGCCTTCTTCATTAGACTATTACAGCATCATTCCATTCTTTTGTATTCCTCCTAAATGTCTTGAGCTTTGTTCTACATCTTGTAGAAAAATGAATATGGAACCAAAGGAAGGACCTCAAAAATTCACATCTTTGATGTAGGTACTTCCTCCATCCTTGCAGACCATAACCTAGTCACCTCTTTATATCCTGTGCAACTTTTATTTATATCATCGTATAAATCCTCCATAAAGGATCCATTCAATGTGCTAGATGTCTTCTTCTCTGTCTTAGTATATAAAGCTGGTGTCCGTATAGTACTTGGGTGGTGTGTTAGCCCCAACTCTCATTGAATGATTGGTTTTCCCACTTTTCAGCAGGCTATGATAAATACTATGGAGGATATTAAGAAGCCTAAGACACAAATCCTAGTCTCAGGAAGTTTACCATTGGGCCCAGAAGGCATTTATACATCCCCCCCCCAAAAGAAAAGTCTTTTAAAAGAAGACAGTATTTGATAAGTGCCAAATGAATACCTAAATATATGCATATACATATACATACACATACACATATATTTAATTATAGAAATTCAATAGAGGAAAATGTTTCTTGAGGTTGGTGATAAAAGTAAAAGCTCCATGGAAGTGAAGGGTTCTCACATGAACTTTGAAAGATAGTAAGGATTCAGATGGGGTAGGGGAATCAAAAATTTTCTGTTACAATAGGAACAAAGTAACCGAGCCAGGATGGGATTTTGCAAGACCAGGAAATAATAAGTAATCTGGTCCTAAAGAAAGGTTGGAAAGACAAGTTATGACCTGATTGTGTAAAGTCTTGAATACCTTTCAGAAAAATCGGTATATCTCTTCTTTGAATAGGAAGCACAGGAAAGCATTAAATCTAAGGTCAATATATCTAAAGGGGTAGAATTCTAAATATTATCATCAAAAATCTCAATTCCTTCTAATGGCTTTCTTTGGTAGACCAGTAAGCTGAATCATTCTTGTCTTCCATCCATCCTTCAAGAACCAAGTCAAGGTTCCTAAATTCACATTCTCCATGCATTCCTTTCTCCCACTCCCTCCCCTGAAACCTATCAGTCCTTGAAAGCCCAAGCCAAATTCCATCTCTGAAGGCAAATATCTTTTACTAAGCAATGTTAAGAAGGAAGACTTAATTCCTTACAAACAGAGCCAAATGTTTTCCATTTACTTCCACACAGACCTAAAGCTTATATCAGAAAATAAGCGATTCAGCTGTTTTGAATCAAATCTTAAGTACAACATCCTTCATATCTGAGATAATTTTATGTATGTGTATGTAAGTCCTAGAAAAAAAGATATTTATTTGGGTGTACAAATACATAGAAGATAATTTCACCCACTGTATAATAATAATAAAAAAAGGCTAAGTAGAGATCTGGAAAAAATAAGTAAACACAATTAATTAGATGAGCTATTTTTCCTTGGTTTAAATTAGAGAAATTACTAAGAAAAGCTATGTGAATCTCAATTAAAATAACCCAGTCTGATGTTATTTTTCACTATTAGAAGGGTAAAAAAAATGTGTAGAGTAAAATAAATATATATTTGGATGACACCATCTTAGCTTTTCCAAGTATTCTTTTCTAAATATGTTCTTTATCTGAGCTGTCTTGCAATACTTTTAATATAATTAAAAGCACATAATGAGTGCCAGACTTGTCAATTTCAACAACAAAGTGCTGAAATTTGCAGTGAAACTGAGAGATCCATCTCCCACACATTGTAATGAATAGGTTCATAAAAGGAAAATAGTTTAATTACATTTTAGTTCATGGATTGTTAATAGGCTGGAGTATCTAAATTGAATAATGTGATTCTGGTAATAATTATGTGTAAATGAACTTGTTTAAATGATATTTTACAGCTTCTTTATAAAATTACAGCTAGAGGCAATCCAGTGATAGACAGACAAAGGCCATGCAAAAATTATCATAAACTATTAGCTTGTTTGCAAAGGGTTTTATGTTAATCTTTTAGTACTTAAAGCAATCTGCAATTAACATATCACGGGGAGCTGCCTGGGAGCAAAGGCATGCAAATTGAAGTGCTCAGATAAAAAGCCATTCACATAAAAAAAAAAATCAAAGGAAGGGTGGCAGAGTACTCAAAGGGTGCTGGTTTTATATTTGAGATTAAGGAGGTGTAATGATTGTGTTATCTAACTCTGGTTGTAATTAAAGCTTTTCTCCTGCAGACATCACAATAGCTACAGCATTGATTTCGCTGTTTTAATTGTGAAAGTCATTTTATTTCAGGGCAGAAGATATGAATAGCCAGAATCAAAGGGCTCCAAGATTGCTTTGTTGATAGTGCTTGTTCAACAGCTGCCTCCTTGCTTGATACACGAACATGGAGAATGGGGAAAGGGATGCAGGAGGTACTCTGTAGTCTCATTCTCCTGTGGTTTCCTTCCCTTTCATGGAAAAGGCAGGGATCTGTGGCCCAGCCTGTAAACAAACAGCCTTTTCATACCTCACTGCTGTTTTCCTCCCCAACTTTGTAGAACAAAAGAAGTTACAAAAGGCCTTGAACTAACTTTTACTACTGAGCCTTCTAAGCAGCAGAAGTTTATGCAAAGTAATAAAACCATCCTTTGCTTTCAAAGCTATCACATGTCTAATGGAGAACAAAAGTCTTCAAGCTGGGCTGCTGCTGTTATGATCTATAAATGGCCTTCTGACAGAAACTGTATACTGGGGGAGATTGGATTATTTACATTAAGGACATATCCTAAGAATCTCACATAGCTGCAGATTAGGGGCTTTCCTATCAATTTCTATATACAAATTGTAGGGAGAAAAATGGAGTGAGAAAGAGCACACTGAATCTCAGGACAAAGAATCTGGTGTCTTCTAAGAGTATTCTGGGAATCTTGTTGGGGGTTGGGGGGAGGAATGCAGAGTGGCCTTCCTCTTCCCATCCTTCTTTTCCTTCCCTTCTCTTCCCTAATTGGCCTCACTTCTTTCTCCTTCCCTTTCATCTTTCCTAATTCCTTTTCTTTTCCTTTCCTTTCTCTTCCCCTCACATTCCCTTTCCCCTTTGTCTTTGCCTCACTTCTTTCTCCTTCACTTCCATCTTTCCTAATTCCTTTTCTTTTCCTTTCCTTTCTCTTCCCCTCACATTCCCTTTCCCCTTTGTCTTTGCCTCACTTTAAATTCTCCTTCCCCTTTCTTTCCCCCTTCTCTTAATTTTCCATTTTCTCTTTCCCTTGACCCTCCTCTTCCCCTTTCCTCTTCTACTCACCTACCTATATCAATAACTGGAGTTCTTTAAGCTCCTCATACATCAGGAGACAATGCCCTGTAAGATAAATACATACTTCTCTTTGGGGGGTTCTTCCCAAATTTCATAAGAAATCAATTATGCTGAGCTCAGAAGAGAATTTTAGAGCCAGAACCCAGGAAGGACAGAATGAAAGATGCTCTGGGTGTTTTTGGGATTTTTAGGGGTCTCTTAGGATCCAAGCCTGAAAGATCATGTAGTCCAATTGATTTATTTTTAATTGATGAGGAAATTGAGGGCCCTAAGAGGTGAAACAAGTGAAATATAGAGATCTGCTTTGGAAGCAAAAGATGATTCTCTTATTCTAAACATTCAGTCACTTGAGCTATTATGGGAGAAATTTCTCAAGGTTTGTGAGAATAAAGGAATGCTGAAAAGAAGGTAGGAAGGAAAGAAGGAAAAAAAACAAAGAAAGAAAAGAAGGAAGGAAAAGAGGAAGGAAGGAAAGAAAGAAAAAAATAAGGAAGAAAGAGAAATGAAGAAATAAGGGAAATAAGAGAAAGAAATGAAGAATGAAGGAAGAAAATAAAGGAAGAGAGGAGGGAAAGAGAAAGAAAGGAAGAAAAAAAGAAAGAGAAAGAAAGAAAAAGATATAGACAGGATTTCATGACATGCTGCTTTTTGGAATTTAACTGTGATTCATACTCATAAAATCCCATATTTTAAAGGTCTTTCTTTTAAAAAATTCAAATTCATGGATCTGTGGACCTAAAATAAATATGGTATGTGGGAAAAGGGAAATAAGAAATGGTATCATAAATTTAAGGCTGGGCATCATAATAGATGGATATCTATTGGATAGTGTATGGATAGTGAATTTAGAGCAGGAAGGAACTTGTAAAATATTCTAATATAAGTCCCTTATTTTGTAGATGAGTAAACTGAGGCTCTCTAGAGAGGTGATGCCTTTCCCCAAACTCTACCACCAATAGATGCTGATTTCACATGTAGTTCTTGGCCAGTACAGTGCCTTTCCAAACAGAATGACATCTCAGAGTCCTCTGAACTACTATCTTCCTAAGAATTCATCTTTCTTTATTTCTTCAAGGTTGCAACTTCTAAACATGCACCATCAATGTAAGGAAATGTTCTCTTCCTCTTCTAGCTAAGGTAAAATTCTTACTTGGCTTTGGATTGTCCTGATTTGAGAAAAAAAAAATCATTCTTAGTCACAAGGAGCTCCCATTCTAAAAGGAAAGACAAACTAATAAAGAAAACCTTTTAAATGTGTCAGTAAGTGGAATGGAAAAGGAGGAATAGAAGCTAGGAAAGACAATAAAAACTGAGGAAATCATGATAGATATCCAGTAGGAGCTTCATAGCATCTTATAGTTGGAAAGAATATCAAGCCTTAGCTAATATACACCATACACTGTAGAGAATCTGCTCTAAGAAATTCCCAGCTAGGGGCTATACAACCTCCACTTGAATTTCTCTAATGACTGAGAATTCACTACCTCCAAAGAATACACTTTTAAACTGTTCCTGTTATCTGGAGTTTTGTTTTGTTTTTGTTTGTTTTCATTACATTGAGCCAAAATTCACCTTTTTGAAACTTCCAACCATTATTCCAGGTTACTCCTGGGGCCAAGGTAAACAGACATAATACCTCTTTCCTTGATTTTCAATTAGCCTCCCCTATGGTCTCTGCAGAGCTCTTTGGAAAAGAAAATAAAAATTGAGTAATTATGCTTTCTCTCTGTTGTCCATTTTCATCTTTCCATCTATCCAAAAGAATGGTCTAGTTCTTTTCTGAATCTTCTTCTCGGTTTACACATTGTAAAAAGTAAATGTGTGGGGTGGTCTTAAGTATTCATCTCTAGCTGTAGCTAATTCTGAACTTAAATTGGTCAACCACTATTAAAGGACTGTATCACTGACCTTTCTAGATACATGGATTTGCCTCCATCTTATGATTATAGTGTTACCAGCTTGCTCTGGCCATTCTCTCCCAGAATGGGGCCTTCTGTACTTTCCCCTCAAGGTTCTAGGGTGAAACTGAGGCATTTATTGGTGTCTCTTATGTACTGCCATCAGTTCGATCTCCCAGTGCCCCATTGCTGTTAGCTGACAGTTCCATTTAGTCATTTAACATCAATTAGCTTTTATAAGGGATGCTTACCTCAAAGATATATGAGCAAGAACAAAAGTAGAAATATTACTAACTGCTGCTTCCTCCCTTACCCCGTGCCGTGGGTACACCCTTTTGCCTATCCCACCTTGGGCTTTGGTGGAAGTAGGTTCATTATCATCACAATTGCTACATAATATCAGATCCTCCAGGTTCATGTCCAGAGGTACCATTGCTGCCAAATGAGTCATGGTCTCATCTACCACTGGTCTACATTCTGATGATCACTACTCCTTTCTTTTCTGGGTGCTTGTACTAAGCTAGTTATAAAAATTGGAAACTTGAATACTATAATAGCAGAATGCCTAGACTCTCATGCTCTTGACCTTCTGGAATTCACAGAATTGGATGTTTCACTTCCTTTACCTTGAATGAAAAGTAGATAGATAGATAAATAGATAGATAGATAGATAGATAGATAGATAGATAGATAGATAGATAAGATAGATAGATAAATACAGAGGTTTATTTGAAAGAGCCATATGACCTCAGAGGGGAAAAATCACTTGGTTTTGTCATGTCAAAAAGTTTATTATTAAAAACAGTCTATTGTTCATGAACCAACTTCCCTTGACAAATTTTAGGCTGTGGCACCCTATCTATCCCTTTTCTCAAGGCTTTGAAATCAGATCTCCTAAAATCCAGGGTGTGTGTCAGGCCTTTAGACTTCCTTTTCTATCATGAGCTCTGAGATGAAGTGGTCATTTTATCCCCAGGTTCCTGTCATTTCTACTTTGGCAACCAATTTCACCTGGTTAATGAGAATTGGGTCTAATATAACAGTTTCCCTTATCTCTTCCCCTTCCTTTTGAAAAATGAAATTGTCATCAAGACAAATCAATATTATCTAAGTGGCTTTGCTTTTCACAGAGAGAAGACAGGCAGAGCTAAACAGAGCCAGAGAGGAGAAAAGAAGAGAGGAAAGGGGGAGCTCCCATTCTAATAGGTCGGACATAACAGTACTTACTACATCCCAGACACAGCAAGTGCTAGGGATACAAAGCAAAGCAAAAAAATAAAATAAAATAAAAACCCCTGTCCTCAAGGAAGTCACAGTCTGGGGGAGACAACAAGTAAACAATGATGTAAATACTAACTAACTCTCTCTCTCTTTCTATGTGTGCATGTGTATAAAAATATATGTGATAGCTCAAACATAATCACCAGAAGGAAGGCACTAGAATTCAGGGGATCATGAAAGACTTTCTGTAGAAGGGAAGATTTTAGATGGGACTTGAAGGAAGGCAGGAGGCA
Source organism: Gymnobelideus leadbeateri (assembly GCA_011680675.1). Classification (NCBI taxonomy): domain Eukaryota; kingdom Metazoa; phylum Chordata; class Mammalia; order Diprotodontia; family Petauridae; genus Gymnobelideus; species Gymnobelideus leadbeateri. The sequence goes on along the minus strand of WOXC01008705.1, from coordinate 536,723 downwards.
CAGATATGAAGAACATTCTATGTATGAGAGACAACCAGTGAAAATGCTTGGAGTTAGGAGATGGAGTATTTTGTTCCAGGAACAGCAAGGGGTCTGCTATCACTGGATTGCAGAATGTGTGGAGGAAGAGGAAGTCTAAGTTGTAAGAAAAATAGAAACACACAGGCATTACTAGCAGATAGCTGGATAGTTGCAACTCTCCCTCATTACAATATTATGTCTCAGTGATGGCTTTGTGTTCTGCTTCCAGAACACATTCATTTCCTCTTTCTGAAGAGTTGGTCTATGGCATGCTTTCACTGCAATATTGCTTCTATTTCCTTATTAATCCTCACTCAAATGATGCTTTATATCATATTTCTCTCCTCTGCTAAGTTCATAGATTTTCTCCCAGGGGAAGGAGGACTTATTGTCACAAATATTTTTCCCAGAACTATTTAAGATGTCAATGTTGTAGAGTTAGTAGGCTAGGCTTCTCAGAATAGTATAATGGTATCATATATTAAGAAATGGAATTTGAATAAATATCCTCAATTATTACTCATCGTAACTATTAATGATTTATTCAGTCTTATTCTGTAAATAAGTTTTAAGTACCCAACAGAAATCGAGTAACTGTTGCTGCCATTCCTCAGTGTATGTGATGCTCATTTCTTCGGATCAGTTACAAAAAAAAAAAAAAAAAAGTTGACGATTTAAAGATAATTCTGCATGTTGCAATGGTAGAATCTTAGACCCCAAACCAGCCCACTTAAGTTTGCCCGGATATGCCTCTTTTTTTCAGAAAAGATTTTAATTTGGTTGAATACTCTGACATACTAACAGAAAGAATATGGAATTTGTAGTCATGTTAGAATCCTAGCTGTTAGAAACTATGTATCCATTGTGCATCTTATTTTTTTATTTTAAAGTGAGGGGGTTGGAAGACACCCTCATTAAGGAAGGACCATTATACCTTCTAGTTCCAAATCCTATGACCCAACATGACCAACTAATATAAATGGGATAGATGAGGGAGATTACCAAGCATGAGGTGAGAACAGGGAAAATCCTATCAATTCAAGTGTTATAGAACAGCTAAAACATATACATTCAGTTATTAAGAATGCAAGATTTAGACTAAATGGTCTCAAGTTTCCTTCCAACTCTGTTGTTCTGTGAATTAATGTTACTGTTGTATCTCTAAGTAGTAGGTTCAAATCCCAGTTAAGAAGCTCAGTTGGCATGTTTGCGTATTATCTGTAGGACATCTCACATAAGCATGTAGATACCTACTTACTCTCTGGGTTGACTCACTTACTCCAATCTGATTTCGCATTGGCAGGTCTAGGTTCTTTTCTGGGTCCTAGAGATTATACTCAGATTTTCTCAGGATACAAGAAGGTAATGCTATTAAGGGGGAAATAGATTTCTTCATCTTTTATTTACCACTTTAAAGCTCCTACTGATTCATTTCTATTTGTTTAAATATGTACTCACAAAATGAAACTTATAGATCTGGAAGCTAAGCACTTACTTAACAATAGAGTAAAAGAAAGACTAGTAATAACTATTATGCATAATTATAACTATATACTATTAACTATAGTTATGTATAAGTATAATAGTAATAACTAATATACAAAGAATAGTAATAACTATAACTAGTCATATGTTAAAATATATAAATGAATAATAAGTTATATCATAATCCAGATTTAAACCTTTTCCATATTCTCCTATTAGAATGATCTATTTATATGATTTACTTTTATCCTCTTTAGTTGTGAAACACTTAAATGTAAACATACTCATGGACCATAGTGTCTTGCAGCCCTTATAGTTTTCAACATGGTTTCCATCTCTTTTTGCCTCCTTGAAATTATTTCTTAATAATCATATTTTTTAGTTTTTAACAAAAAATTCTTCACCACCTTTAAATCAGTAGACTGTTTACATATGAGGTATCATCCTACATCTTTATAAAGTGATTTGAGTTTTCGTGTTTATCCCACAGTTTATTTTCTGTCCAAAACTACTCAGATTCTGTCTGAAAGCTATGCTTCTTAATAAACACATACTTTAGCAGTTTTGATTAGGCCAGTCATTTTTCTATTCCTTCCAGGCATCAAACTTTTGATCTATAAATAAGCAACATCTTACATCCTTTAATAGGTTACATAATTCTTTCTCCTTTTACAAAGTTCTTTTTCTTCTGCCTTTTTGTCACTAAACTGTTAAACCAGCAAGCAAAAATTATTTATTAAATACTTATTATGTGCCAGCCACTGAGGAGTTCTGGGTCTACAAGGACAAAGAAGGAAACAATTCCTATTCTCAAGGACCTTACATTCTAATGGACAATTATACAAGTACATACAGAATGAAATAAAAGATAATTAATGTAAATATATGTATATTAATGAAATACAAGGTAGTTTGAGAGGGATAGCACTAGCAGTGGGTAGGGGTATTGATGAATAAAGGCTAGATGAAGAAAGTGCTGCTTCAACTGAGTCTTGAAGGAAAAGAGGAATTCTGTGATGTGGAGATGAAGAGGGCACACATTCTCAACATGGGATGCATCTAATGCAAAGGCACAAGGGTGGAGTATCATGTCTGAGGGAATAGAAAGAAGACTGGTTTGGCTGGATCATAGAATACAGATCATTTTCAAAGAGGGAAATGATGACATGACTTGCAGTTGATTTTGATTTGTGTGAGGGAGGGCTGTGCAAGGTCACCAGCCTCACTTTCTCCTCCAGAGTCATCTGAGTCCAGTGGCCAGATATTCTTTCAGTAGGACTGGAGATAGCCCAGGATGCAATGGGAGACCTGGTCCTTTTAGGCTAAGACCTTTTCATGTACTCAATTAGAGTGAGGTAACACCCATTCAGTGAATAGGACTCTTTAAGAAATGAATCTAGGGATGGGCCCTTTAATTGTAAAAAAGAAAAAAAAATTCAAATTGGGAGGGGAAGACCCTCGGGGTTGCTGTTCCTAAGAGAAGTAGTTACCATTGACATTCACTCCAAGGCAGCTGGGCCCAAAATACATCCATTAAGTGAAGCTTGGGCAGGGACCTATTGTAGTCCTATCTATGAACTTCAGAGTGAACTGAGTTTAAGGTTTTGAGAAAGAAAGAAAGAAAGAAAGAAAGAAAGAAAGAAAGAAAGAAAGAAAGAAAGAAAGAAAGAAAGAAAGAAAGAAAAAGAAAGAAAGAAAGAAGAAAAGAGAGAAGAAAAGAGAGAGGAAGGAAGGAATCTAGCCAGTAAACTCCAAGTTAAATGGGCAGCTTCTGACCATCAAGATGTACCTTCCTTTGGAGAGAAGGAAAGGGAGAGGGAGAGGATGAATTGAGGTACTGAGCTAACTGCGTCCCCATTCAGGGAGCTTGGTCTGAACTTACAGGTTGTGTTTGTTCTTTGTTTTAGAAGACGACCATGGCATCAGGGAAATGATGACATGACTTGCAGTTGACAGAAAAGGGAGTAACATAGAATATAGTCAGAAAGAGAGGTTAGGACAAGGTTGTAAAGGAGTTGAGAAGCTGTAGCGGCAAGCACCCCAATATCCCCAGGGTGACTGCCAACACAGGTTCTTAGATCTGCTTTTGTAAAGGAAAGCAACTCAAAATGGGTTAACAAGCTTACTTTAATCAAACAAACATACATTACCTAGTTCAGGGGGAAAAGGTCAGCACCCCGAACTTCAGAGTTACAGAACTTACAGATCAGACAGGCTTCCAAACTGTCCCAACATTACATGCATCAATACCAAATCACAGTTACCAGAGAGGGAAGCATCAACATCTGGGTTTTCAAAGCCGGGGGGGCTCTCAACAACGGCTTCCCAGAGTCTCATCTGATCAAATCACACAACACTTTTCAAGGTGAGCCCCAAAGCCAAGCCTCTCATCAGAGTTTATATAGCCTTCTCCTGGCTCAGCGATTGTAACAACCTCCTTGACCCACTGCCCAATCACACAGCATCAAAGTGTGGTCATTCCTGAAAACCAAGCCTCCCACCACAGGCTCCATGTGACCACATTCAGCCTATTAGGAGGCAGAGCATATTTTCAAATCAAGGAAGGTTTTCAGAGTCTCTTAAAGCCAGTCAAAGTCTCTTAAGCCAATCAAAGGGCCTAGGGGCTGGGAAGATCTTTAAATCTGCATTTCCATTACAGAAGCTTAAGAAAGGAGTTTATATTTTATCCTAGAGGCAATCAAAAGTCAATAAAGTTGATTGAATAAGGGAGTCACATGATCAGGTCTGCATGGAAAGGAGATCACTTTGGTACTCTGTGGATGATAAACTGGAATGGGGAGAGATTTGAGGCAAGAGGATCTGTTAGGTGCCTATGTCAATGATCTAAGCAAGAGATGATGAGGGCCTGATGAGGATAGTGGTTGTAAGTTTAGAGAGAAAATGTTGGCTACAAGAGATGTTGTGGAGGGAGAAATGATGTGATTTGTCAACTGACTGGTTAGTTGAGGTGAGGGAAATGGAGGCATTCAGTATAATGCTGAAATTACAACCCCAGCACACTGGGGAAATGGCAGTGCCTTTGACAGAAATAGGAAAGTTTGACAAAGGAGTTGGAGGGAGGGGATAGATAATAAGTTCTGAGCTAGGCGGGTTGAGTTTGAGATGTCTCTGGAATAGCTAGTTAAAAATTTCCAATAGGCAAGTGGTACTAGTTTTGTGACCCTGGGCAAATCACTTAACCCTGTTTGCCTCAGTTTCCTCATATGTAAAATGAGGTGGGGAAAGAATTGGCAAACTACTTTAGTATCTTGCCAAGAAAACCCCAATAGAGTCATGAAGAATCAGATATGACTGAAAAATGACTGAACAATGCAGAATGAAGGGCAGCTAGGTGGTGCAGTGAATAAAGTGCCAGGCCTAGAGTCAGGAAGAGACTCATCTTTCTGAGTTCAAATCTGCCCTCAGGCACTTACTGATTATGTGACCCTGAGCAAGTCATTTAACCCTGTTTGCCTCAGTTTCCTTATCTGTAAAACAAGCTGTAGAAAGAAATGGCAAACCATTCCAGTAGCTTTGCCAAGAAATGGGGTCAACTAAAAATGACTCAACAGTAACAACAAATGCAGGATTAAATCTCAGTGAAGAGAATAGGGCTAGGTATGTAGATCTGTGAGTCATTGGGACAGGGATGATAACAATATCCCAAGGGAGCTGATCTTTTCTACCAAAAGAGAAAATATAGAAGCAAAATGATGACTACGAAAGCCCTTGTGGAACATCCACTGTTAGGTGAAATGATACGGACCACAGCCTAGAAAAGGAGATTGAAGAGAGGTTTGCCAGGGGAAGAAGATGGTCAGCAGTTCCAAATCCATCAGATGGACTGAGGAGGAGGACTGAGAAAAACAGCATCAGATATAAGTCCTGTATCATTTGTAACTTGGAAGAGGGCGTTTTGTCTGCTGATGAGGTTGGAAGAATTGTGGAAAGTTGAGTGGGGAGAGGAGAGCAAATGGAAGTAATGAGGGAAAGAGAAATATGCGGTATTCTCTTGAGGGATTAATAGACTATAATGAGGTTTGAAGAAAAAATATTTTTAAGGATAGAGGAGATTTAGGAGTGTTTGAAGCCTGTGGGGAAGGAAGGAATCAGTAGATAGGGAGAGACTGGAGAGAGACACAGATACAGAGAGGAAAAGACAGAGACAGAGATAGAGAAACAAACACAAGATACAGAGACACAACCAGACAGAATTACCGATGTGGCAATCTGCTGGACAAGATTGGATCAAGGGTATATGTCACTCTCGTGGTTCCATAGTTAGATTTTGTGGAGCCTGTTCTGCCCCATGTTACATTGATAGGTATGTAACAGCAAGTCTTTTTTCTATATGGAGTTACTACATACTTGGATGTTTTATGTGAGAAATGGAGTCCCTTTTTTTTCCCCTAAATGTTTCCTCTTTCCACCCAGATTTGGAGTGTTTGTGGTTATGAAGTAGAGATGGAGAGACAACAAAATCTTACCTACTTGGGCCATGTTAAAGGGAATGGTGATATCCCCGTGCATACTTAGCAGAAAGGACTAGATGGCCCAGGTGGGGCAAAAAACATCTTACTTAAAGCTATTTGGTGTAAGGCAGCAGGCCAGAGCTGTACAGCAGGGAAATCACCACCCTAGGAGCGCCCATCCTAATTTCTGAACTAACCAGCTGAGCAGCTATCTGGCAGAAACTCAGACTTATGCTCCCATTTATAATAGCCCTAGTCTCCAGAGCCAACTGTTTATTTATCAATTGTTAATTGAGTTGATGTTTACTCATGATTGCGAACAGATGATTAATTTATTGCAGAGTTCGAGGAGTCAGATAGTGAAGAGACCATTATAAAGAGAGATTATAATAGAGTTCTCTGCACTTGTGAGTCTGGTAATAAAAGATTGACTAATATAATTAGATGGAGCTTGGTAACAAATACTATTACATTATGTCTGAATCTTATTTAAATGTATTGGCCTTTTATCTTAAACTTATTAGTGGGTGGCTATAGGTTAAGATGGAACCTGCTGCAGTCTTTTATGTCCGCCTAGAGGGGAGGGATACTATGCAAATGAGCCGACTCCCTCATAATGGTTGTGGCAGGGGAGACAGTTGGTATAGTGAATAGGATGCTGAATAAGGGTTGAAAAGACCTAAATTCAAATGCCATCAATGTTTATTAAGTGCTTATGGAATTAGATTTACTTTCCTTAGCTTTGACAAGCTTTTGAAGCCTCAGTTTTTTCATCAGTATAATGGAGCTAATACTTATGTATAACCTACTATATAGGATTAGTGAAAGGCTCAAATGAGGTAAAAGTCATTTTTTTTTCTAAATTTTATTTTTAATTTATGGAATAAAACAAACATTTCCATAACATAGTACAATAAAAAAGATGATTTTGCATGAAATTGCAAATCTACTATGTATAACTTTCTATTCCTTTCAAATGTACAACAAAATTATCGTGCAAATTTATTTTTTTTCTTCCCTCTCCCCCTCCCTCTCTAGAGATGGTTACTATTAGACACAGACTTTAAATATATATACATATGTACATGTACATATATGTAAAATTATTCTATACATACTTCTGCTTATCAATTGTTTCTTCACATATTCTTTATAGTTAATTTGGATATTTGTGAAAGTCAATTATACTGGCTTAATAAAAGAGGGTTTTGGATTTGGAATCAGGAAGAACTAGATTTGATTTACTAGGTGGAAAGATCCCTCAACATTTCCAAAATTTAAAAATAATAATAATTAATAATAAACTACCATTTACGTTGTGTTTTAAGGTTTAGAAAGTTTTTTTTTTCTTTTTTAACATATGTTAACTCATTTGATCTTTACTACAGCACTGTGAGGTAGCTATATTATCATCCCTATTTAACAAATGAGGAAACTGAGGCAGCAAGAGGTTAAGTGATTTGCCCAAGGTGTCTGAAGTAGAATTTAAACTCAGATCTTCCTCACTCTAAGCACTGCATTCTGTTACCTAACCTAAGCAGTTGAGCAACAGTTACCTGGCATGATTTGTAAAATGGGCTCAATCATACCTGTAGGGAGAAACATTGTGGCAAAGTTGATAGAAAACTGATCTTAGTGTCAAGCCGACCTCAGTTAATGGGCTGCTTCTGACACATACCAGCTATATGACAATGGGATTAATCTCTCAGTATCCCTAAGCAGCTCTCAAACACTGTAAATTACAAATAAATTGCTGATTAGCACTGGTGGAGAAAGTTCTGGGACTGAGGGTTCCCATCATTAATGAAATCACAGTTCAAGACCAAGAGCCTCTAGGATAGGGGTGTGCACTTGGAAATTTTAAAGGATCCATGAACTCGAATTGGGAAAAAAAACTCATCAGTATATTCACCAACCTTTGTAATCCTGTGTGTTTCTCTTTGTGCATTTAAAAACATTTTTTCTGAGAAGGGTTCCCTATTGCCAAAGGGGTCCATAACACACAAAAATGTTATGAAGCCTTGAACACTTTTTTTGACAGGGTTGTTAACAAGTGAGGATCAAATAAAGTTATTTAAAGAAAGCATTTTGCAGTTCTTAAAATACTCTATTCTCTTTCATTGTGAGGACAGTAGCATCATGGGTAATGGAAAAGGCCCTGGATTACAAGTCAGACAACTCTAAGTCTTGGGTTTATTACTAATTTACTGGGAGACTATGAGCTAGTGACTTACTTCTTCTGTGCCTCAGTTTCCATATCTATAAAAATAAATGGGTGCAAAGACATTGGCTCTATAAATTGCTTACAATTGCCATCCTGCCAAGAAAGTGCTGCTAAGAATATGAGCACCTGTCCTGTCTTGTAGAGGATACTGATTCCTCTAAGATTTTGACAATTAAATTTCAACACAGGTTGGAAACAAAATTGTTCATAGCCCTCCTCTTGAAGAATTTGGTTCTTCGAGACCCAATGAATGTATGTTGCCTGATGTTAGAATTGAGAGATCTGAAGGCTACCTCTTTTGTTACTGCCTTCCTGGATCACACAGTAGCATTTTCACTGGAACCTTTGACCCTAAAAAATAACTGACCAATTGTGGACATTTCAAATACTCATCCATGTTCTCTGGGTAGATCTGGAGCAATGGCAGCTGGGTATACCACATGCCTAAGGCAGATAGAATAGATATAAGAGTGCTGAACTTGTAGGTCAGAATACTTAGAGTCAGTTTCCAGCTCTGCTATTTTCTAGGTGGGTGACCCTGGGAATGAAAGTGTTTCCATACCTCTTTGGGCCTCACTTTGAAGGGATTAGAATAGATAGTCACTAAGGGCCCTTCTATTTCTAAATCTGTGATCTGTGACAGGGGTCAGCAAACTACAGGCCTAAGGGTCAAATCCAGAATCCAGCCTTGGACCTTGAGATAAGAATCATTTTTATATATTTAGATAGAATTTTATTGTATTTTAAAATGTAAAAAGCAATTCTTAGTGTAGAGCCCTGGACCAGATTTGGCTGTCATGGCCTTAGTCGACTGACTGCTAATGTATGAAATGAAGCTACACTGGAAGCTAAGTGCTATATCTATGATGAGGATCCCATGATTTTCTTAACAATCAACCAATTAACCTGCATTTCTTAAGCATTTAGTGGTAGCAGGCTCTGAGCTGAAGGAGGGATGCAAAGAATATGCAACAACAGTCACAACCGTCAAGGACTTTACATTCTAATGGGGGGACATGACAGGCATATAAATAGGTATAAAAACAATAAATACCAAGGAGGTCCAAGTCAAACCTAGGGACAGGAAAACACTGGTACCTGCAGGAACTGGGAAAGGCCTCCTTTAGAACTTTGTTTTTTTTTGTTGAATCTTTTTTTTAAAAAAATTAATCTTTAATTTATGGAATAAAACAAACATTTCTATAGCAGTATAATAAAGAAAAGATGATGGCACATGAAACTCCAAATTTACTATGTATAGCTTGCTATTCCTTTTAAATTTACAACGAAGTTATCTCGTAAATTTCTTTTTTCTTTTCCTTTCTTTGAATCTCGAAGGAGACCAGGCATCCTAAGAGGCAGAAGTGAGGAGAGGGATCATAGCTGGCACGGAGGGTAGCGAGTACAAAGACGTGGAGATGACAGGGGATGGAACATATCTGTGAGAAACAAGTTTCCCAGGAGCCTTACCTCTGCCACGTAGAGTTTGTGGGAAGGAGTAACATTGGAGAAGATTGGAAAGCTACAAAGGGACCAGGTTGTAAAAATCTTCAAAAGCCTAGTAGAGGAGTTGATAGGGAGTCATTGGAGTTTGTTTAATGGTGAAGATAGTTAAGTGGTCAATTTAGGAAAGTCTCTTGGGTAGATGTGTTCGTTGGAATGGGGTCTCTCCCCACGGGCAGCTAGGTGACACTGGGCCTGGAGTCAGGAAGATTCATCTTCCTGAGTTCAAAACTAGCCTTAAACACTTACTAGCTGTGTGACCCTGGACAAGTCACTTAACCCTGTTTGCCTCAGTTTCCTCATCTGTAAAATGAACTGAAGAAGGAAATGGCAAACCATTCCAGTATCTTTGCCAAGAAAACCCCAAATGGGGTCATGTCAGACACAACTGAACAACTCTCCACATGACTTGTGTCTCAAACCAAAGGATATTGGTGTCCGCAATAGTAATAATAAAGTTTTTTTTAAAAGATGAGTTTGAGGGGAAATAGAATGACCTCTGATTTGGATCTGTTGCGTTTGAGATGCCTATGAGACATACAGGTGAAAATGACCAATAGGAAGTTTGTGAAGCAGGACCACGGAAAGGGAAAAGAGCAAAGGGAATGATTGTTCCTAGGTCTTTCCTTCTGCCTACGGCTCCCCCATTAACTTGATCTTAATTCTGTTTCATCTCCTTGACTGGCACAAATGTGTGCAAGGCAACAGCCTTCCCTGAAGGATAGGACACTTCCTCATCTGTTCTTCCTTCACACCAGCAGATCAGAGGAGAAAGCCTGGTACACAGCTGGTGTTTTTAAAGCAATTGGGCAAATGGCCATGTAGATATTAAAAATAAAAAAAAATAATTCATTGAACAAAGCTATATACAGCTGATGTCCATATTGGAGCTGCTGTGTGGTTGGCCCAGCTGATGCCTATTGTCTTCCCATGAGGAGGCGTGAGACAAATTCTTAGCCATCAAGAAAGAGCAGTACACAAACACTCTAGAAGGATGAAGCATATATTTTGTTGGGGCCTGGAAAAATAAGCCAACACAAAATGGCCATTATTACTAGACCTCTTTAGTTCTTTGACACCAGGCTCACAAGATTATAACCAATTACATCCTATTGTAAACACTCCCCCTGAGTCTATGGTGAGGATAAGGAGCAGGAGTATCACCATTATTTTTGTTCAAAGGTGTAGTTTGTATTGGAGAAGCTGCATTTTTTCTCTTATACTCTGCATGGTATCAATGAGAATGAGAGAACATGAAAACATAAATATCACCACCCTGGATTGGCCATTGGTTCCTCTGGCTTGATGTTTTGTGTTTGTTAGAAAATCATGGACCAGTGTATTAGAAGACCTGATTGCAGATAAGCCCCAGTGGAAGAAAAGCAGGAAGATAAGGCCAGTAGCTTAAATAAGTACCATATAGAGGTTGGTTCTGATCATGTAATTGATATCAAGTTCAATTAAAATTCTGGAGCCCCAATACTGAATCCCTCTTTAAAATGGGAGTGAATAGTTCTGCCCATATTGGGGGATGAAATGAGACAAGATGATAAGGAGAAGAGAATGCGGAAGTCAGACTGAAGTTGGGCCAACCTTTGCCAAAATTATGCAGTAATTAAGATTTTTCTTGAACAATCCTGCCCTGTCCTGGCATGCGAGGATCCCAGAAAAATGTAATATACTCTTCTTACAGAGGCCAGCAATGCTAGGGTGGGAAGAGAGTAGCCCCAGAGAGTAAAACAAAGAACATTCTGGGCCAAGTTGAAGATGTCCACAAGACCGTATTCAATGGGGGAAAAGTAAGACACAAGAGACGGAAATTACAGCAGTGCCACCAAAGCCAGGGAGGTCAGGATGAAAGTGGTGCTATCTAGTAGAGTCAGAAGGTCAATGGCTTCTTCCCCTATTACAGCATTCTTTTATAGTGATGCTGCTAACTCTAGCTCCTTTGACAACATGATGATCAGGAAGATGATGGTGATGGTGATGATGGTAGTGGTGATGGTGGTGATGTTGATGGCAATTTTTATGGTGCTTGAATATTTACAATATTCACAACAACCCTGTGAAGTCAATAGAAGAGTTCCTTTTCTATCTCAGAGAGATAGTGACTTGCTGATTATCAGATAGCCAACATTCAAATCCAGGTTTTCTGATCCAAAGTCTAATATTCTTTTATTTTTTTCCCTTTTGGGAGGGAGGAAGGCAGAGCAATTGGGGTTAAGTGACTTGCCCAAGGTCTCACGGCTAGTTTTGTTTTAAGTGTCTGAAGCCGGATTTGAACTCAGGTCCTCCTGACTCCAGGGCCTGTGCTGTATTCACTGTGCCACCTAGCCGCCCCCAAAGTCTAATATTCTTTCCAAGACATTAGACTTGATCAGTCTTCTCTAAAAGAGTAATTTTCATTTCAATTTCCTGGCATCCCTTCTCCCCCCCCATTTTTAATGTCATAGTCATTGGTCATTATTATTCAGTTGTATACAACTCTTCATGACCCCATGGACCTTAGCATGCTAATAGTGTCCATGGGGTTTTCATGGCAAGGATACTGGAGTGGTTTATCATTTCCTTCTCCAGTGGATGAAGACAAACAGAAGTTAAGTCCTTTGCCAAGGGTCATACACCTAGTCAGTGGCTGAGGCTAGATTTGATCTCTGATCTTCCTGACTCCAGTTCCAGTGCTCTATCCAATGAGCCGTCTTGCTGCCTCCATTTGAAATGTCACTTGAGTATTAATTGATGATTATGTGTTAGGACTGTGGAGTTATAATCAAAGTGTAGTTAGTCTTTGCCCTTCAAGGAAGTGGCAATTTTAGTTAGGAATTACACTCATAAATATTTAGATAACAGTACGAGAGATAGACCAAGGCAGTAAAGGATTCATTGCCAAATGTAAAGACCTAAGTTCTCAGAAGCGGTGAGAGCATTGAGGTCTGGTGTATTCTTGGAAGGCTTGATGGAGGACACGACCCTGGTGAGACTGAAGGAAGAAGTCTATATTTAACACAAAACAAATGGATGACTAATCTGATATCCCAGGCACCCATGGAAGAAGAAATGTCACAGGTTGGAACCTAGGCTCCTAGTCCTATGTAAAGTCTGAGGGACTTCTTTTGCCTCTCTTCCCCGCCTACCCCCCCCCCCCCCCATCCAAAGATGCTCTTACATCATGGTGTCCTCCAAAATACTACATTTTAAGAGTCTGCCTCTAATCACAGAAGACAATGTGGTATTATGGGAAAAGTACAGAATTTGGAGTCTAAGTACTTGAGTTCAAAACCTATATCTCAGATTCTTCCCTAATTGTATGACTGAAAAAGTCATAATTTCCCTAAGTTTAGGTTTACTTATCTGTGTAGAGTGCTGGGCCTGAAGTCAGGAAGACTTATCTTTTGGCATTCAAATATGACCTCAGACCGTGTGACTCTGGGCAACTCACTTTGCTCTGTTTGCCTCAGGTTCCTCATCTATAAAATGGCTGGAGAAGGAAATGGCAAACCCCTCCAGTATCTTTTCCAAGAAATCTCTCAATGGGGTCATGGAGAATTAGATGCAACTAAAATAACTGAATAACAACATCTACAAAACGAGGTCATTGATCTGGACAGTGATTTAAGGTTTTTTCTAAGCCTAAATACTATGAAACCACAGATTCATTGAATTGCATCATATAGGTGATCTCCTACTTTGCTACCCCAGTGGGAAAACATAGTGAGAGGAAGATACCCATAGCAAGACAGGAGTTATCCATGCAGGGAGGTGCAACTGAGGAGCTTGGGCCCAGGGGCCCAGGAAAAATGACCAAAGCTGAATATGGGACCAGAGTATGTATGATGCTAATTCTATAGGAAAGTCCAAGAAGCTTATCTGTTTTGTTGTTGTTTGAGCCACTGGGAGCGCCTTTGGAAGATTTAAATATATGGGGGCGGAGGACAAAGGGATTGTCCATGGATTTATGGTTCAGAAATAAGCCAATACAAACACTACTTATTCCTAGACCTCTTTAGTTCTTTGAATACAGTCACAGAAGGTCATAGTGATGTTTGTTCTTCCTAAATCTTAGTGTTTGTGTACAAGCTAGGCTAGAGGGTTGCCAATTGTCTCATATATATCACATACACATACACACATACATAATACACATATATACATATGTGTGTATAATTTTTATCTATATAAATATGTAGATTTTGTTTAACTTGTTATATGTACACACATGTGTATGTGTATATGTGTATGTGAAGAGTTTTTTACTTCTAAAAAGATGGGCTAAGGGAAAAGCCCAAAGACCATGATTTATTTTCGCTTGTCCTGATAGCATTGTGCTCTTCCTCTTCATCCTTTCACAATACTGTACTCATTCAGTTGACTTAGGATACAGTCCATGATGGTGATATAGATTTTAAACACATGTGCATACAGCTGTGGCCTTTGGCCACCCATCAAGGAAGAAAACAACTAAGTATAACAGACTCTTTGGGGCCTAGAAAAATACTTTAGAAAAGAGAGATCTGGATGTGAATTCAGGCTCTAAAATTTTCAAACTGTGTTATCCCCAAGCAGTCACTTGACCACTTCAGTACAGTGGAAAGAACATTGAATTTAAAAACAACGGACTTGGGTATCCTAGCTCTACTTATTACATGTGTGAGTTTAGGCAAATCACATCCCTTCAGGTTCTCAGTTTCTTCACTCATAATATGGGAAAGCACTAGACTAGACCCATGATCTTCTTTACTATGACCAGGGTCCATGTGTAGTCTATCTCCCAGTGTACTAACTCAAAAACCTAGCCATTGAAGTTCATAAGATCATAGCTTTCAGATTATAAAGGACCATAGAAGCCATCTCTTCCCATTCCCTTAATTTACAGATAAAAGAACCCTGGGCTAAGGAGGTTAAACTATTTGTCCAAGGTCACACAGGCAGTGAGTATTCCAAGGTGAGATCTGAATGTAGGTTCTCTGAATCCATAGTCAGTGTTCTTTGCAATCTACCATCTTTTGAAGGAAAAGAGAAGAAAGAGGAGCAGGTGTGTGTGTGTGTGTGTGTGTGTGTGTGTGTGTGTGTGTGTATGTGTGTGTGTGTGTGTGTGTGTATGTGTGTTTGTGTGTGTGTGTGTTGGAAAGGGTGGAAGAATGAAGAGTTCTTCTCTTAGTTGGAGAGTGTCTTTTGGATGGGAACTAACAGCTGTGGGCACCATGTCAGATAACAGTCACAACTGCCAACATGAAAATCCAAACTCATGGTGTTTGATATGAAATATTCATGTACTCAAAGTTTTTAAGTGCTTCTTTTTTTATAGCTGAGCTGTCTTGTCTACAGAAACACTTCCTAACAATGACCTTCACATACAATATGTTTCCTTTTCCAATATTCTTTCAAGACATATTAGATCAGCTACAAAAGAATCAGCCCCAAACAATCTGTCTGTTCCACCTCTCCCCCAGCCCCATACCCTTTTCCCAGCTCCGGCCTCCAGATTTTCTTGGCATTTTTACTTATCATGCACTTGAATTCTCTTGGACCCCATTAACTTTCTTCCAGCCTCTTGCCATGCTAGTCTATACTACATTAGTCATGCTCCTGTGAACAAATTTTGTAAGATTCCAGACCCATATGGTGGAGACAAATGTTTCTAAATTGAGCTTATTTAAAAATAAAATAAAATAATTTAGGGAGGGTGATTACAAAATATTTCTATTTTAACTGACATGATAGGGGTAAAAACACCCACATATATCTTTGCCAAGAGGTTGAAAGGATTGGTTCTTCTGGGAGTATTATACTTGCCAAATGTTTACTAGAATTGGGGAAAGTGAAAATGGACAGAGTATGTGAACCATTGTCCCTGTTCCTTGGGCTCACATGGCAGTGAATGTGGGGGAAGAAATTCTCCCTTGGGGTACATTTGTGGTCTAAGACTAGCTTAGCTTTTCTTCTTAAAGATCTTGTGACCCATTGTAATTACTCTCCCCAAAGGAGGCTGGGCACATTTTATACCTCTGACTTCAAGCCAGGAGACATTATGTTGAGAATACTTGGTGCCTTGGTCCTCCTAAATACAAAAGGTACAATTTCTATCTCCTGGGACTCTTTCATATTAAATTCAACATGTATTTATTAGGCATCTACCATATACCAGTAACTAAGGATGTAAAGACAAAAATGAAGCCAGTATTCTCAAGGTGCTTCTATGGCTTAGTGACATATAAATTTTTTTAAAAGAATAGAAAAATATAGAAATAGAAAAAATAAAAGATAAAAAATACAAAAGGAAATTTGGGTGGATGGAAGTATTGACCTGGGATAAGAAATAGCAATGGAGCACTGCCTTGAATGGAGCTAATGATTCCTTGAATGGAGTAGTGTGTGTGAGGAAGGGTGTATGAGGCATGGGGTATAACCTGGGCAAGCCCACAGTGGTGGGAAATGGAACTTCACAAATGTAGAACAACAGATAGGCTATTTGATTGGAATAGGAGATATGAGCTAGAATAATGAAAAACAAATCCTGAAAAATGGACTAGATCCAGATTGTGAAGTACTTTAAGAGACTTCCACGCACTGCAGAATAATTTCCTGGTTAGGACAGAAGGGACTGTTTTATTTCCCAAATGCTTTTTCTTCCTGTCTGGTTACAGGTGACTGAATCCTTCCCCTCCAGCTTTATAACAGGTACTATAAGAAGCTGATGTATTCCTTGGGTGTCAGGCAGTTCAAGGTGTTATTGAATGGATGCTCAGTGTGGCTGACTTGGAGGGCTAGAGGTTTGCAGGGGAACCTTCACTGGCATTAGGAGAGTTGCCCATCAGTTTTACCCACCTTCTCAGATGAGTGTCCCTTGAAGAGTCCTGGCGGAGAGTGCTCCTTCCCTCCCCCAGAAGATGAGAAGAGTGTGTGTCTTTGGAGGGGGAGCATATGCAGAGGTGCCAATGGTTTTCAAGATGACACTAGCTGTAATATACTATCCCACACATACCACATGCCTCACAATCACTCCATGAGAAAAAAAAAAGGAAAGAAAAAAAAAAGAACATGCTTATATTATCAAAAGTTGATGGGAAAATGCTGTCTGGCACCAGCGCTTCAGGGAGTCAGAACTGTGTTTCTTAGACCTCCCAACAGAAAGTCAGATTCCTTTGTCTTCCTTGAAATTTATGAGCGTTTATAAAGAAGGGCATCCTTTTATTGGTAGTGGGAGGGATATTGTCGGTCAGATTCTTTTCCCTAAAAATCTAGGGAGGCGGTTTTTAAAATGTTACAGAAAAAGAAATACTCATAAATTACTCTCTATCTTTATGCCAAGGTTGCGTTCTCTTCTGGTTTTTTTTTTCCCCAGTGACTCATTTAGCTGACTCTGGGCCTAGTCAGTGGAACTTCCTAGCTAGTAGTTTACTCCTCCATAAAATGGGTATAATAATAAATCATATCTGTGAAACTAGGGTTATATTTAGCTTTCCTATCTCACCTTTCATTTTTGATTGTTTGCTAGGTCCTTTGAATTCTGCTCCCCACACATCTCTTCCCTCTATCCCCTTTAACCTGTGCGAAGGTAGTATAGTGGAAAGAGGCCTGGAAAGGGAAGTCATAAAGACCCTAGTTCAAATTCTGCTTCTTATGTTTACTATCTATGTGACCCTGAGCTGATTACTTAACCTCTCCCTTCTTCAGTGTCCTCATCTATGAAATGAGGATAATAATAGCACCTACCTCTCAGGATTATTGTAAGGCTTAAAACAAGATCATATATTTAAAGAATTTTGTAAACTTCAAAGCATTGTATAAATGTTGGTTGTTGGGGTAGCATCACTGTCCCCTGATTAACTTAGGCTGTCACCCTTGTGTCTTAACAGCTCTTTTTTCCTGTCCCCTTTTTCAATTCATTTCCAAAATAATCTTTTGTTTCAGTCTGTTTACCTACACAGTCTTTGGCACACAAATTTTCATTGACTTCTCCCTGTTGACTTACCAAGTGCAAATTCCAACTACTTTGATTGGCATTCTAGCCCTTGACAACCTGGAATTACCTTTCCTTTCAAGTCTTATCTTTTAGAATACTTCTGCATATCTCCTCACTCCAATCCAGCTGGACAACTCTCTCCCCTTTAGACAAGCTCTCTGCTCCCTTTCCTGCTTGCCTTGGTTCCCATTGTTTCCTGGAATACAGAGCTGTGCCTGTGAAGGGCTAAGTGGACCTTTGCCTTAAGGTGATAACTTTAGCTGGGACAACATTTATATTCTCTTGAGATTTGTGTGTGTTTGTGTGTGTGTGTGTTTATAAAATTAAGTGCTATGTGCAAGTATATGTACTTATAAATATAATTATAAATATATAATTAAATATATGCTGATTATAAAAATATAATTAAATGTATACTAATTAATATATACTAATATACTAAGATATATAGATAGATTATATATACATAAGTGCCATATATGCATATGTGGTATATATTTATATATAATATATACATGCACAAGTAGTATATATGCACATATGTTATATATTTTTCTTCGTGGTATATATACATATATACATTCACATGTATACTATATATGCTACATATACATTTACTAGTTATTGTACATAATATATGATGGTACCTAATGACAGCCTCATCCAATTGAGTTCCTCTTTGAGGAATCAAGGGTACATTTCATGCCAATTCCCCTAATTTTTAATTAATGCTCTTCTGCAGCACCCTTCCTGTCCTCTTTTGCCTATTAAATATTGTTATCCTTTCTTTATAAGTCATTTCAGATATGATTTCCTCCATGATTCTTATATTGATTCTCTACCCTACCTTAGGTAATGGCCTTTTCATTTAGATGTCAAACAGAAATTTGTTGTTGGTTTTTTTTTTCTGTTTAATTGATCACATATGATAATCTGATATTACATTTATAATTTTGTCAATGGTATAGATGGTAAACTGTGTGGGAACAAGGATTGTAGCTCATCCAACCTTTATATTTCTATAAGTGCCTACCCACCACAGGATCCTACCCTCAGAAGGCACTTAACTTAGTTGAATGGATGAATAAATGAAATGAACACCAGTAAAAAAGGCTGCATTTCTATGGCCTAAGACAAAGTCATTGTCTTGAAACTCTGATGAACTAATTACAGCATTAATATTAGAAACAGGCCGTCTTGAAACACTCAGGCCTTTTTTGTTTGGGGGTGGATGGGGTTAAGTTTTTCTACGATTTCTGCTGAGATGTTAAAAAAAAAAAACCTCCTTGAAAAATGGGGTGTCTCTTCCATCAAAAAGAATTCTTTTTGATTGATTTCACTAGGCATTTTCTGCCTGGAATAATACTAAGAATCTGGGTCCTGTGTCGTTAAAATTAGTGGCCTCCTTTTCCTGATGGCTGTTTCTGGGTGGCCTTGATGCAGACCCATAGAGGAACTTTCTTCTGACATTCATGTCAACCAGACTGCTGAGAAGAAAATGTCACCCTGACCGGATGGTGGGATTTGGCATCACCAGCCGCCCAAGCAAATGAAAGTCTTCCTCTAAAAGTTCCTTTTGTAGATATGTGGCTGGGATTAATTAAACAATCAAACTGCTATGCCAGCTAAAATTTTGGAGTAAAACATGCAGTTTCTAATGCGATTAAGCTTTGATTAATGGGAGTGCTTGGGAAATAAGGGTTCTGGTAGACTTATTTTTATGGATAAATGAGAGGCAACCAAAAAATCTCTGTTTGATCCACCTCTTAATTCATGAAAAAACTTTTTTTTTAAGTTTTTTGTCGACATCACTACTTAGGGGGAACATAGTTAAATATTTCTCTGATGATTAAGTATCTTATGGTGCCTTAGGGTCAGCATTCTGAAAAGGCTTTGTCATTTTATAGCAATGTAGATATTTAAGATAGCACCTCCTTCATTATTGAAGAAATGCAGACTCATTAGTTTAGTACTTCAGGCCCTCAGCAGGCCTTCCCACTCTTATCTTGTGCTACCCAGACTTATGCATTCTGCATTCCAAGGAAACTGGACTCTCTGCTTTGCCCTGGTCTTGTCTTCCTGTCCTTTCTTGCTTCCCGGTCTTTGTACACCGTGTTTCTCTTTTCTCTAAAAGCCTATCCTGCCTCCCAAGCCCTCTAATTTTACATACTGAAAACTTTTCAAGGCTCAGCTCAAATGCTGTCTTCTCCATGAAGTTTTTCCTGGGCCATCTCTATCTTCAAACCCCTGTTCTTCAAGCCAGATGTGTTCTTCACCTTTTCTGCTTCCTGGAATCTTTCATCCCTATTTGGATCATTTTTTCTAACTTCTAACTATGCATATATTTGGCTGATGTCCCCCTCCTATATTCTAATCTCCTCAAGGGGAGGGACAATTTCTTCTTATATCTTTGTAACCCCAGTACCTAGCATGGTCTGTTGTGCATAAATCTGTTTTGGGCTTTACCCAACATGCTGGAGGACTTCCTGGAGTTTTTTTCCCTTTTCCCTTTTAAGAAATATAAATCTCATATGAGCATATTCACACAACTCCATGGTTTAGTTTGAGCAGGCTGCAACATATTAATAATGGGGAATTATGTAAAAGAAGGATCATAAATGATGCCATCAGAGAAATGTGTGACCAGAAAAAAAAGATGGATTGATCATAGACCAAGAGCTAGGGGCCAAAATGTGCCTGCTGGATGGCACAATGGATAAAGTACCAGACCTGGAGGAAGGAGGACTTGAGTTCAGATCACACTTCTGGTATTTTCTAGCTGTGTGACCTTGAGCAAATCACTTAACCACTATCTACCTCAGTTTCCTCAGTTGTGAAATGGGGAAAACAGTAATACCTAGCTCCCAGGTTGTTGTGAGGATCAAATGAGGCAATAATTATAAAACACTTAGCACAGTACTTGGTACATAGTAGGTACTCAATAAATACTTATTCCCTTCCCTGTCTTGTAAAGTCAGGAAAAAAGAAATGATGAAGGCCCCTCACTACTATTGCCATTGTCTTTGTAGAAAACTTCTAAGAGAAAATATTTAAGAATAAAACAGGAAGTAGAGACATGGAAAGTTTTTGAATTCTGTGGTGTTGGAGATAATACCCACATAGATGGTATCATTGATCCACCATAGCATTCCCATTTTGTCGAATTGGATAGAGGTTGAGATAAATATGTCCTTATGCCAGGGTATCTTCTACAGGATTATTATTAATGTTATTGACCACCATGCTGGTAAATCCTTGTCATAAACTTGTTTTGATCTCATTTAGACTTTTCCTTCTGAAATCGTAGGGCAAACTAAAACATTCCAGGTATCATTGGTTTCTGGCAAATTGGTCTCATGCTAATTGAAGTTCTACTGTCTGTGCCTATGTAAGATACCCTTGTATTTTTAAGCATGGGATCCAATGAAATATGAGAGGCAATTGTGAGGTCAACCTTGAAGTAAAATATTAGCACAAATTTGGAAATTTGGAACATTCATAAGGCAAGGAAATGGCAATTTCCTGGTCCTGAGTAGTGCTCATATCTCCTTTTGAGGCCTCATGTTTAAGGCTTCGTAGATAGAACTAAAGTGATATCTTCCTCTGTTGGACATTCTTTCTGGTGAATGAGCATTAAAGAGACTTTGCATTTAGCTTTCTCCTCAGATCAGAATTTGTTTTGCCTTTTTCTCTGCACCTGAAAGAGTGCTGAGGGTGAAAAATAGAGACCCATTTCCTGTTCCTAACCAGAGACCATGGATGGTTGTCAACATAGAGCACCAGCTTTGCAGGATTTATGCCTGGGACCCGTCAGAGTAGAATTATCATAGTAAACTCTCCCTCTCTCATCAATCAGAGGGGTATTGGGGATGGCAAGGGCAGGCATTTTTCAAATTTCTCTAATGTGCATATTTAGTTTCGTGCCTGGGGGAGGACAAGCTTCTTTGAAGAGTCTTTGTAGATTTCTTTCACATCTGATGGCAGCTCACAGAAATATTTAATCTTTCCCAAAGGACGCTTCTCATTGGCCCATAAAAGAAAGAGGGGATTGAGGAGGGGGATGTGTGAGGAACCCTAGCCCATTGTGGAAAATACCAAGTCCTTTTTTAGAAGATACTCAATGTTAGTCCAGTGTCTGAGCTCAGAAATGTTGCTGTCCATTTAAGGTTAATTTCCTTCTTTCAGAATCATGTGAACATTTAGCAAACAAATAGACAAACAACAACAACAACCACAAAAGCTGACGTTTCTATCATCTTGATGTGTGTATTCATCTTCTGTCCTAGGGAGCTGTTTCCCACATTTGTCAAAGCAAAGGTTGAAGTAGTATGGACAAGGGAAATAGGTCGCCCATTCATTCCTATCTGTCAGAGGTTCACTCTGTCATGATAACATTCAAGGAGTATATTTATCTATCCTGCTACTGGAGGTTAAAGCAAGGGTAAAAAAGAAGGACAGAAATCATGTTAAAAAGTTTACAAATTCTGCTATGAGCACTGTAAACAGAGCCCTGGCTGCGGTGGAATGTGTAAAATCCTACAGCATTGATGGGGACCCAGTTCCTACCACTACAAATCCATTCGTATAAACAGAGGGAACTCTGGCTGCACAGATTGGGTCTGTTTTGGCTTAAAGTCTGAGGACTGAGTTGCTTTCAAAGTGAATTCTTAGGTGTCATTTCCCATAACTTATGGCAGAAGATTACAAAGCTACTGATATAACATATTAGTTTGATGGACAGAATTATACCCCCAATGCTTCCTGCTCTCCCCAATGACGCACACTGACTTAGTGTGCCGTGACAGCTGCCTTGATTTACCACCAGACTGGGAGGCCAACCGGGAGAGGGAGCGTTCACATGGACGCTGGGGCTGATACTGGCCCAGAGCCTAGTTTATAAAGCTGCCCTGTAATTCACCACAAATGTGTCACCATTAAAAGGGAAAAAAGGATTGCAGATAATAAATACTCTTTAATTTATTAGCTCACAACAAAGAGATCAGAGCCAGTTGTGATGGGATTGTTTGACATAATATTGTCAAGGAAAAAAAAACAGCAAAGTTGACCAAAGAGGTAAATTACACATTCAAGCAGATGCATCAACTCTTTGGCTCGTCATGGACCCGGCTAAACAAAACACCAAACAGAGGAGAGAACTGGCAAAGAGCAGAGTCATTTATCTCTGAAAGAGACATATTCAAGAGCAAGTGAAATAAGACATAGTTCTTTGGGTTTGGTCAGGGGCCAGGTTCTAACTGTTATAAATTAAATGTTTTGTGTATCGGATTTGGCAACTGGAGCAGCCCTCGCCATCTTCAGCTTGGAGAGAGGTATTAGAGATTTCTGCCTTGCTTGAAACGGCCTCTTTGGGAGGCAGTGGCATGCCTACGCTCAATTTGATATCCCCCGAGCACAAAACAGGCCTTTAATTGCTGCTAATATTAGAATGGCTATAATGTATGAGCCCTTGTAAAAGCAGTGAATTTCCTCCTCCTGCAGATGACTTGAATTTCCCCTGGGTTTGTCTTCCTGGAGAGGTTTTTGAAGGCGACCTCATCACAAAATGTCTCATGGAGTCACCAGCCATGTAAGAATTTTTGAGTTGGATGGGACCTCAGAGGTCATCTTACCCCATAAACAAATCCTTTCAGCAACATTCCTGGAAGAAGGCCATCCAACTATTGCTTAAATCTTCCCAGTGATGGGCAGCTCACTACTTTAGGAGAAAGCTTATTCCATTGTTGGGACATCTGTATTTGTTAGAAAGTTTCTCTTTAGATTTATACCAAACCTGTTTGCTGGAAACTTCCATCCTATGAAGCAATACAAAATAAATCAATTCCTCCTTCCACATGACAGACCTTTAAATATTTCAAGACCGAGATCATGTTCCCCTGTACTCTTTTCTTTTCCAGACTAAACATCCCCCTCTCTTTCTACTGCTCCTCATATGGCATAGTTTCTTGACTCCTCACCATTCTGGTTGCCCTCCTCTGGAAGCAGACCTGTTTTTCACTTTAAAATATGCTGCATAAAATTGAAAACAAGGCTCCATCCGGCTGTAGTCTTACCAGCAAGGAGCACAATGGAGCTTTTTCATCCTTTGTTTTAAATGCTGTACTTCTATCATTGTTCTCAGTGGAAACTCCAAGATTCTATCAGCTGATTTTTAGTGCCTGTACCACACCACGTGCTGTTGGGGCTTACCCTTACAACTGCAATCTTCATGTTTTTTAATATGGAAATTACTGGCAAGGTTAGGACAGTTCTACCCTCATTGTAGTACAATTCCTTTTTTGAACCCACTTGCAGGACTTTACATTTGCCTCTTCTCCTTCCTTTTGATGATATCAACCAATTGCACCAGCCAATCAAGTTCTGAGTTTTCCTCCCTACACAATCATTGTTCTGCATTGTCTGCAAAAGTAAGCCTTTTCTGTCTTCATCAGAACAATTGACCATATTGGTTGAAAAGGATAAGAGTCCCATCCAACTCAAAAAGACTTTCCCCCAGGCTAATTAATTAAATAATTAATCAACAGGCTAATGCCCTGCACCTTTGCTGGAACTGTGACAGCATCCTGTGGTGTTATCATTAAGCTTATGTTTCTTTCTTTCTTCTTTTTTTTTTTTTTGCTTTTTGGAGGGCAATTGGGGTTAAGTAACTTGCCTAAGGTCACATGGCTAGGTTTTTGTTTGTGTGTGTGTTAAGTGTCTGAGGCCGCATCTGAACTCAGGTCCTTCTGACTCCAGGGCCAGCGTTCTACTCACTGTGCCACCTAGCTGCCCCAAGCTTATGTTTCTTTATGTTTTTTACAAGAATATCACAAGAGTCTTTATCACACAGTTTTTTTAATCTTTTTTTTTGCTTTTTGGAGGGGGGGAAAGTAGGGTGATTGGGGTTAAGTGACTTGCCCAAGGTCACACAGCTAGTTTTTGTTTTGAGTGTCTGAGGCTGAATTTGAACTTAGGTCCTCCTGACTCCAGGGCCAGTACTCTATTCACTGTGTCACCTAGCCGCCCCCATCACACAGTTTTTAATGTAGTAGTTTTATATGACCAGACGGTATAGTGTCTTAGCACAGTTGATCAATCAACAATGTTTTACTAAGTGCCTCCTGTATACCACGCACTGTGTTGGGCACTAGGGATTCACATTTCAAGAATGAAATAATCCCAGTTCTTAAGGGTAGTTCTCATTCCCACTTCCTATTTCTTCTTTGCCTCTTTTGTTGGTTTATCATTCTGTTCCTAATCTGGGATGGGTGAGTATTCCTCAAGATTTTTCACCTGGTCCCTTTTTGTTGTCTCTCTAAATTCTTTTCCCTTTACAATCTCATTTAATTCCTTGGTTTCAACTACAGTTGAGTGGACAGAGAACTACACCCAGAGTAAGGAAAATCTGAGTTCAAATCCATCCCCAAACGTTTACTAGGTGATGATGATACTGGGCAAGTCACTTAACCTCTGTTTCCCTTAATTTCTTCATTTTCAATTTCAAATGGGGATAATAATAGTAGCCATCTCCCAGACTTATTATGAAACTCAAGTGAGATATTTTAAAGCTTTCTGCAGTCCTTGAAGAGCTATATACATGGTAGCTGTTGTTATTATTATCATTTTATGCAATTTATCCTCAAGTCTGTTTCTGACCTTGACCACTCACATCTTCAACAGAACATGTCTAACTGCCTACAGGGTATTTTCTCCTTGGGTAAATTCTCTTGAAACTTAAGTTCAACAGATCCCAATAATACCAGCTTTTTCTTCTGTCTTGATTTCTTGCAGTCCCCCTACCAGTTTTCCATGTTCAAAACTTTGGAACAGTCTTTTGTTCCTTCACCTTCCCTATGCTGTCCATCTCATATCCACCCCTGTCTTTCTATTTTCACTGCCACCCCCTTGTAGACGTCTCCATTTTTACACCCCTAGACTCTTTCAGGTCTTAACAGGTCTCCTAGTCTTCAAACTGAATAAGCCAGGTTGTGTCACTACTGCATTAAAAATGATTTGATGTTTACACAAACTCTCCTTTCTGACATTCAATAAACCATCTCCAGTCTGTCTCCACCCTCCCTATCATGCCTTATGTTACTTCCCTCTACACACATTCTGCTGAGGTACTGGATTATGAGTTCCATGGAAGGCACTGATTGCATCTTATCTAAAATGTTTATCTAGCCCAATACTTGAGCTTAAATATTTATTGATTCAAAGAATTGCTTAAAATCAAGATATACTCACTCTCTGTAATTTGCATGATCTAAAAAGTAAGTAACCATTTCATGCACACATATACAACAACAGCTAACATTTACATAGCAGCTACTATGTGCTAAGCACTTTACAAATAGTATTTCATTTGATCCTCACAACAATCCTATAAGGTATCACCCCCATTTTACAAGAGAAAATGGAGACAGAGAGAGGTTAAAATAATGAAGTCACACAGCTGCTAAGTGGCTGAGGTCAGATATGAACTTAGGTCTTCTTGACTTCAGGCCTCATGCTCTCTGCAAGGTACCAGTAGCTGTCCAGTGCCTGTGTGTGCATAAATGTTGCTACTTTGTTATAATTGGTTTTTAGTGTCCTCGTGTTGGCTCCTAGGAATCACTGCTTTCTTTATTGAAGTGCTCACAAACCATCTGTTTATTCCTTTCTGGAATTTTGCTAGGGATTAGTGCCAACCTTTTTTTGTTGTTGCTTTTCATTCATTTCAGTTGTATCTGACTCTTCATGACTCCATTTGGGATTTTCTTGGCAAAGATATTGGAGTGGTTTGTCATTTCCTTCTTCAGCTCATTTTACAGATAAGGAACGGAAGCCAACAGGGCTGTATATGGCAACCCTCTGAGGCTGAATTTGAACTCAGGAAGATGAGTCTTCCTGACTCCAGGCCTGGCACTCTATTCACTGAGCCCAAGTGCAAACATTATTAATTTTTATTTTGTGGAATTTCCCATAAGACACAAAGAAATGAACTGGAATGACCAAATTGTGGTCTCTCCTCTTGACCTTCTATTTCATATGATTTCTCAAAGATTACTGACAATACTTCCATCATCTGATTTGTACCATTTTGTTTGATTGCCTGGAAGGAAATTTGGTGCC
This sequence comes from Gymnobelideus leadbeateri, assembly GCA_011680675.1. Taxonomy (NCBI): domain Eukaryota; kingdom Metazoa; phylum Chordata; class Mammalia; order Diprotodontia; family Petauridae; genus Gymnobelideus; species Gymnobelideus leadbeateri. Next base: position 509,944 of record WOXC01008705.1, on the reverse strand, counting down.
TTGATGTTCTTTGACATTTTTTTTTTGCATCCATCTTAGCCATATGTCCCCTACTTTGTGGTATTTCCCCCACTCTTTAAAATTTGAATTTCAGTCTCAATAAAGTACAATCAGAATCAAGTTCCCCAGCTTTTAGCCTTCTCTCATGGGTCTTTCTTTACTGACAAGGAGACTATTAGTTTCCTCTCTTGATTGTTGTTATTGTTCCAGATGTGGCTAAGGAAGCTCCTCCAGCTGACTTTTGTGTTGTTCTCCATTGCTTAGATCCTTCTGCATTTCAACTTCTTGTTGCCAGTCTTAGAGATCTGTGACACACCTGAATTCCATTTTATTCAATTCAATAAACATTTTAATGCATCCTCTGCAAGCAGCATGGTGCTGGGTACTGGGGGTACAAAGACAAATACAGCACTCTTCCTGTTTGTGAAGAGTCCACATTTTACTGGGAGGATCCAGTATGGATTCTGGTTAGTCACTGCAACATAACTCACATACGACCATGTGCCCTTCCCTGTACTGAACATATATGTTAAATATTGAAATGAATGGAGAATTTCTTGCACTGTCATATTAGCTTATATAAATTGATTAAGTGAGCAAGCAACAGTCCCAAGGATATATGTTTACATATATACACATACATATATGTATAATGCATATATGCATGTATGTGTGCACATACATAATGCACACATACATACATATATGCACATATATGCATATGCATATATTTACATACATGCAGAGAATATATATATAAAGAACTCAAATACAAATAAATGGAAATGCATCTTATTTAGGGAGGGGAGTGTACAATAGCAGATGGGGTATCAGGACATGTTTCATGTAGAAGGTGATGACTGAATGGCATCTCAAAGGAAGAAAAGGATTCTATGAGTTAGAGGTGAGGAAGGAGTGCATTTCTATATTTCTATATCACATCTTGTGTGTGTGTGTGTGTGTGTGTGTGTGTGTGTGTGTATGTTTGTTCCACCTTCCTTTGTCTGGTGTGCAATGCCCATTCCCTCTCCTTCCTCGTTTTGCATATTCTTTATACAATTCACTTTTACAATGTGAGAAAATGAGTTCTCTTCCTTTCTTATTCTTTCCTCCTTACTATAGCATCCTGCCCCCCTTATTTCCTTCTCCCAAGACCATCAAACAGGACAAAATCATCTCCAGGACCTTTGGTTTTTTAAATTTAACTTTCTCTATAGCCCTTTAAAGACATTAGAGTTTTGATAAGACAGTTGTTTATTCTTTACCTGTTAATATGTAAACAACTCACTCTCATTTGGTTTCCTCTAATTGATCAAATGTATCTTATGTTCCTTTTGTCTCTTCTGCTTTCATTTCAAAATGTCTACTCAGTTTTGACCTTTTTATCGGAAATGCTTGGAAATCCTCTATTTCATTAAAGACCCATTTATCTCTTGCAAAATGATACGCAGTTTTGTGGGGTAGGTTATTTGGTTGTAAGCCTTTAGGAAGGCCATATTCCAAGCTGTCCTCTCTCTTAAATGGGAGTTACTAAGTCTCTGTATAGTCATGACTATGACTCTTCACTATTTTAACCCTTTATTTTTGACAACTTGGAGTATTTTTTCTTTACCTTGAAGCTTTGCTGACTATGATGAAAGAAATTCCAAAACAAAAACTCCCAGGAATGGGAGTTTTTGTTTTGGAATTTCTTTCGTCATGGAACTGGTAGACTTCAAGTTTTCACTTTGTTCTTTTGTTTTAAGAGCTTTGGAAAAATGTTCATTTATGGTTTCTTGAACCATGATATCCAAGTTTTTATTTATTTATTTTTTGGTCATGATGTTGAGGTAGTTCAATGATTCTTGCATTATCTGTCCTTGATATGTTTAATGTCTCTTATATTGCATATGGTATACATTACATTTACTTCTGTTTTTTTTTTTCAAATTTTTCTTGTTTTTGTTTTACTGTTTCTTATTGCCTCATAGAGTCATTTTGTTTGGCCCATTTTAATTTAGGGAGGGAAGTTTTTGGATGAATTTCACTGCCATCTGTTTTAAGATATCAATAATCCTTGCTATTCTCTAATTCCTAAATATTCCATTTTCTATCACTAGTTGCATTTCTTCCACTCCTTCCTCCAGGTACTCACATAGTCATTGTGGCCAGGACACTACTTTCTCTGAAATTCTATTTGGACTTGGTAGAAAGTTACTCTCTTTTTTGGGGGGGTTTACCTCCTTGAACTCCTCTCAGTTCAAGGTATTTCTTCATTATATTTAATGTTTTCTTCTGTTTACTTATATCTCCAAATACAGTTTCTCAATTGGAGGCTTATGCTTAGGTTAAACTCTGCTCTCATACTCTGTGATAGTATAGATAGGCCCTCCTTGGTCTTGAATTTGGTGATTCAGACTGGGCCCTGCAATCTGTAGGAATTGCATGATGTGTTCTGTAATGACTTGCTTCCTAGGTGCTAGAGGTAGTTCTCCTGGGTCACCCAATTCTGAGCACTGCTGTGGGATTCTAGATGTTTATACTTTGCCTTCCACACCCTAACTTGTCTCCACCCTCTACTTCCACAGGATTTTGGGTAGTGTTTGTACAGTCTTGGACTGGGTGGACAAGTTTATGATTGACTCTTGGATTTTCTTCTTATGAATTTTTATAGCTTTATGGGGGTACTTGTAAGGAATTTGGGCTTCCCTAAGTCCTAATAAGCTAATATCTACTCATAATTCTCAGTCTAGCACAAATAGACAGAGACAGGAGCTGGAGAATTTTATATTAGGAGGAACACAGCCAAAGCCAGTTTGTTTGGATCACAGATGAATGTCCAATGAGATTAGATAGATTGGTTTTGGGCAAGGTTGTGAAAGACTTTAAAAAGCTAAACAGAAAAGGTCGCATTTGATCCTGGAGGCAATAGCAGATAGCCATTGCTAATGAGTGATTTTCAACATGGCATGACCAGATCCACGCTTAAGGAAAATCTGAGTAGCAGAGTATAGGATATGTTAGACTGGTGTAGGATTTGAAATAGGGAGACCAATTAGGATGTCACTGAAGTCACTTAGATGAGATATAAGTAAGGCCAAAACTAAAGTAGCAGAGAGAGAAAGGGTTAGATGTGGGGAATATTGTTGAACTAGAAATTGAAAGATTTGTAGTGTAAAGGCAAGCAAGGAATTGAAACTAAGAATGAGGTTGTATACGTGGGAGAATGAAAGAAAGGTATTACTTTTGACAAAAATAGGACACATTAGGAGAACTCAGTTTGGCAGGGGGAAGATAAGACATTCTTTTCTGGCCATGCTGAGTTTGAGGTGTCTCTGGGACGTCCAGCTTGAAATACTCAATAGATGATTGATGAGGTACTGAAGCTCAGGGTAGAGACCAAGGCTGGATATATGGATATATTAAGATGATAATTAAATTCAGGAGAGCTGATGAGGTCACTAAGGAACTATCTGATATAGAAATTAAAAGATTGTGGCTAATAGTTTAAGCTGAATGTTGGAAATGCCTCCTCCTTTCCTTTTACTTGTCTAGTTTGTATAGTTAATTTAAATATAAATTATAAATATAATATAAATTTTAATTTAAGAATGTAAATATTGTAGCTAGTTAGTTGTTGGATTGGAGAAGATGAGAGAATGGAGAAAGCAGGCTATCACAATAGCAAGCCAGAATTTTATCATATACTACATTTTTCACAAAAGGAGACTTAAAATAAAGTCTACATAATCAAAGTTCTTAATTAATACTGTATCTTGTAACTGTGCTACCTTTGTGTTCCCTGTTAAGAAAACATCATCTGTTTTCTCCGTCTGTATGGGTGGGCTGTTGAATATTCCCATAACTTGTCATATCTACTTGTTTCTCCTGTTATTTTCACCTAAATATTCTCCAATATGCTTCCATCTTGAAGTTCAGGGATTTCCATACAGTAGGATACCTCCTTTACATAAGGTGCTACTTTACCTCCCTTTCTATTAAATCTGTTTCTTTTTAATAAGATACATTTTTATATTAGTACATACCAGTGATGAATCCCATCCCTCCATGTCTTAGAGCTAGTTGTTTGCATGTTATCTCACCAATTAGAATGTGAGCTCCTTGAGAGCAGGGAGCTGTGTTTTTGCCTTTCTTTGTATCTTCAATACTTGGCACAGTGCCTGGTACATGATGTTGTTGTTGTTGTTGTTGTTGTTCAGTCATTTTCAGTCATGTCTAATCTTCATTACCCCATTTTGGATTTTCTTGGCAAAGATACTGGAGTTTTTTTTCCATTTCCTTCTCCGGCTAGTTTCACAAATGAGGAAATTGAGACAAATAGGTTAAGTGACTTACCCAGGGTCACACAGCTTGTAAGTTTCTGAGGCCATATTTGAACTACAGGAAGATAAGTCCTCCTGACACTTTATCTGCTGTACCACTTAACTGACCATGATATGTAGTTATCAATCTATCTATACTAATATATAGTGATATAGATAAATATGTACACATACATATATGTATGCATATGCATACACATACACACATATGAACTACTTTTCTGACAAGGTGGTTATGAAGTTAAAAATGAGATAAAGTATATAAGGCATTATGTGAATTATTGAGTATGGCTGCCACAAAAAGATATAACCACCCAAAACACTATTCATCCAGCCATTCAGTCAGCAAGTTCTCACTGAGAACCTGGCAATGCCATGCTCCAGGTTACTACAGATAGTGTAGTATGTAAGCACAGAATTTGGAAACACTGAAATTCAGAGGAACATGCAGCACAGAGCACCCTAATCTCTCCTGGAGATGCCTGTTCCAATGCATACTAATCTTTTTTGTTATGTTTTACTTTTCTCTCTTTATTAGTCAGTCTAAAACCACTCCCAGAGACCATGAAAACCTTGGATCATTTCTTATTACACATGTCAAGGAAAGTAAATATATCCAGAAACAGGATGTTTAAAAAAAATCACATCAGGATGGGGTACGGTATGTACCAGACCACGTGACCCTCATCATGGAACAGATGAATAAATGGATATTGTATGTATAGACAGACGTAAAGCAACAGAGAGCAAAAGAGATATAAATCATCCTGAAATAAACATCTCCCAACAATGGATACATTGTGCTGAATGGAATGGGGCACATAAAGCGATTGATTCGGAAGTATACGAAACTGAATAAAACATAACAGAATGTCATGTATCGAATCCAATGAAATATACATTACAGATTGAGGGATATTGAATTTACTGCAATACAACTGACTAGATATAAAGCCGACTGAGTTCAAATGAATTAAAGATGTAGTAGAGTGGGGTGCACAGTGCAATCAAATCATATTAATATAGATCCGTTTTGTCACATGATCAGTTTCATCATGTCACATGACCCAGATGGAGTCAGAGCTCTTTTGGATCTTAGAAGAAATGCTGGAACTTTGCCCAAGTGCAATTGCCTTCTCTTTGAGTCAATGTGCGGTAGTGGAAAGAGATCTGGGATAGGAAGTAGAGGACCTGAGTTCAAATTCTGGCCTCCTTGTGTACTGGCTGTGTAATCTTGGACCAATCTCTCAATCCCTATTATCAGGAGTGTCCTGGTAAATGTTTAACAGCATATACATATACATATGCACATACATATACATAAACATATACATACACACACACACATATATATACACATGCACACATATACACACATATGGGTGTGTGTATCTAAGTATATATATATGTGTGTGTATATAAATAATAGATGTATATATGAGTATGTGTGTATAGGTATATGTATATATGTGTGTATGTATATATGTATGTATACCCCCATGGCACGATTTTAGCTTGAATCTGCTTTATTAACATTTTCTTCATCATTTTCTTAAGCTTGGACAATCATTAAAATAATAAATCAATCTCTTACTTTTATTGTTTGCTCAAACTGGACATTTAACAATAAGCTCTCATGAACATGTCTGAGTTGGCTCCAGGACACCCCTATTTATTACTTTCTTTTTTCTCCTCTATAAAATGAAAGATATGGACCAGATGACCTATGGGGTCCCTTTGAGCTAAATTCATCATCCTGGGATCACACAGCAGCATCCCACCATGTGACTCATGGAATCCAACCTGTCTCAGGCAGGAAGGACCCATTGCAATGACTGGGCTCCAGGCACAGACCTCAATGCATCTTGAGTCTTTTGTTGATGCTCTTCAGCCACCTCATCAACAAGGGACATTTTACTGGCTTGTGTCTATATGGCAGCTCACTTGTTATCCTACTTAACTGAGATAAATGTACTGCTGTATTTTGTTTCTTTGTCCTTTTTAAAAAAGAAATCTGTACAGAAGAATAGGAAGGGGGAGATCTAGTTTTAACAGCTGCTCTTTTGGGGAAAGAAAAGATTTGGGAGTTTTAGGTGAACATAATCTTACCTTGAGCCAATGGCCACTAAAAGTGAATAGTTTTAGGGGGCATTAATAGAAATAGAGTATCAGTCACACAGGAAGAGATTGGTACTCTGCACTAGACAGGCTACATGTGACATATTTTTAATGGGGAAAATTTGAATGCATCCAAATGTGGGGTGGGGATGGGGGAGCAGTCAGAGATTTATAATGGCAATGAGAATCTGGAGATTTTCCCTGCCCCTTAAGAGACCTAGGGGGGAGTTTGAAGTCCTCCCCTGCTTTGAAAGTAAACTTTGCCCCCACTGGGCTGAATGTAATCAATATGATAAGGGGAATTTTCTGAAGGGAAGCAGAGCCCACAGAAAGCTGGTCAGAGCCAGAGAGGAATGGGAAAGAGAGAAGGTTGAGACAAGGAGATAGTGAGGTTTGTGAGTAGATATTGATTTTGTGTTGGTTTGTGAGAAGGCTGAATGATGCTGTGGCTCTCAGCATTATTATGGCTTCTTGTACAATGATGAAATAGGCTCACTGGTTTGCAGATTCAGTTTTCTGATGTCTTCAGTTCTATCCTCTATCTGGAGAGCTTGGTATATTTTGTGATTGAACATCATGAGATACTTACACTCATGGTATTTATTGTGATCATGGGCACTGTTAATATTGCATTGGTGCTACAGACCATCTTCTGTGAGGAACAGTCAAAAGAACCAGGAGTGATTATTCTAGAGAAGAGAAAACTTCATAGGTTCATGATTAGTCTTTAAGTATAGGAATAGTTGTTTTATGGAAGAGAGAATAAGCATTTTCTTTGTTGGTCCACTGGGCAGAATCACAATCAGTGGGTAGATGTTACAAAAGGAGATTGAATCTCTAAGTCTGAAAGGCATTTAAGAAGAAAGAAGATATAATCTGAGTTTTCCCATGTAGAGTTGGAGGAATTTGTATTATATTTGTTTGCAAGTTGTACCAGAGTACGTAAATAAAATAATGCATGTAGTTTGAATATTGAGATGAGGGATTTTTTTTTCTTTTGTTTTATTCCTTTTTTAGCTCTCTAATCTCTTCACAATGGCATCCTTGCTGTTACTCCCACAAGGTAGTCCATCGACTATCTCTGGACTTTTTCACTGATTATTTTCCATGGCTGGAATCCTCTCCCTTCTTGTCTCTACTTTCTAACTTCCTTCAAATTCCATTGAAAATCTCACCTACAAGAAGTCTTTTCCAGTTCCTCTCACTGCTATTACTTTCCTCTGAGATTATCTCCAATTCTCTCTGCTCCCCTCCCCTCCCCTCCACTTCCTACCCCTCCTTTCCCATTCCCTTCCCTTTCCTCCCCTTTCCTCCCCTCCCCTCCCTATCCCTTCCCTTTCTTTCTCTCCTCTTCTCTCAATAACTTAGTCATTCACATTTATTCTTTGAATAGCATCCCTATTCCTATATACAATGTTTACTTGATTCTAATGATAACTAACCACAGTAACAACAACAACAACAACTCACATTTATATAGTGCCTGAAGCTTTGCAAAACACTTTACATACATTATCTCATTTGATTTTTACTTTAATCCTCTGAGATAAGTGGTATTATTAGCGCCTCTTTATGGATGAGGAGCCTGAGGTTTAGAGATAATTAAGTGACCTGGTCAGGATGGCCAAGCTAATAAATATCTAAGGTGGGATCTGAATTCAACACTTCTTGATTCCAAATCTAGCATTTTGGCTACTAAGTGTCTGATGGTGGAGCCCAAGTACTATATGGAAAGGGACACTTTGAAAAATGAGGAGAACATATTTAGACCCTTTAGCAAAGAGAGCAGTTCAGAAAAATTAACCAACATGTCAACTGTGTCTGAGAGTATGGTTTTTTTGTTTGTTTGTTTGCTTTTACCTAGAGTCCCTTAACTCCACACTGAAAGGAGGGAGGTAATGTTTTTTAAAAATTCATTGCTGGGACAAAATTTAGTGTTTATAATTGTGCAATGCTGACTTTGGTTCTTTATTCTTTTTTTATGAATTAATTAATTTATTTTTAGTTTTCAACATTCAATTCCATAAGTTTTAATTTTTCTCCACCTCTCTCCCTTCCCCCATCAAGATGGCATGCAATCTGATATGGTCTTTACGTATACATTCTTTTTTTTTTTTTGCCTTTTTGGAGGGCAGTTGGGGTTAAGTAACTTGCCCAAGGTCACATGGCTAGGTTTTGTTGTTGTTGTTGTTGTTGTTGTTTGTGTGTGCATTAAGTGTCTGAGGCCGGATCCGAACTCAGGACCTTCTGACTCCAGGGCCGACGCTCTACTCACTGCGCCACCCAGCCGCCCCTACATATACATTCTTATTAAACATATTTTGACATTAGTCATGTTGTATAGAAGAATTGAAACAAATGGGAGGAACATAAGAAAGAAAAAAAACTAAACTAAACTAAATTAAACAAAAAAGAGAGCAAATAGTATGCTTTGATCCCCATTCAGACTCCATATTTCTTCCTCTGGATGTGAATGGCATTTTCCATCATAAGTCTTTTGGAATTGTTTTAGGTCCTTGCATTGCTGAGAAGAGCTAAGTCTATCAAAGTCTGTCATCACACACTATGGCTATTAATCTGTACAATATTCTCCTGGTTCTGCTCACTTCACTCAGCATCAGTTCATATAAGTCTTTCCAGGTTTTTCTGAAATCCACCTGCTCATCATTTCTTATAGCACAGTAGTATTCCATTATATTCATATACCACAACTTGTTCAGCCATTCTCTAATTTATGGGCACCCCCTCAATTTCCACAAAAAAGAGCTGTTATGAATATTTTTGTATATGTGAGTCATTTTCCCATTTTTAAAAATCTTTTTGAGATATAGACCAAGAAGTGGTATTGCTGGGTCATAGGGTATACAGTTTTATAGCCCTTTGGGCATAATTCCGAATTGCCCTTCAGAATGGTTTGACCAGTTGGTCTTTATTCTTTTTTTTTTTTTTAGTTTATACTGTAGTACCCATGGACATCGTTTCCCAAGTCTTCCTACTTTACTCTGCATGAGTTCATAAGAAACTTCTCAGGCTTTTCTGGATTCTTCATATTATCATCTTTGGGAATAATAGAATTCAATTATATTCATGAACCTCAATTTGTTTGTCTATTTTCTGAGTGATGGGCACCTACTGTGTATTTAGTTTTTTGCTGCAACAAAAAGTGCCTCTGTGGGTATTTTGATGAGACGTGTGTGTGTGTGTGTGTGTGTGTGTGTGTGTGTGTGTGTGTACATATGTCTGTGTATTTGTTGTAGTGGTTGGGGTTGTTCAACATGACTTATGGACTTTTGTCCATGTGGTTTTCTTGGTAGAGATACTGGAATGGTTTGCCATTTCTTTCTCCAATGTGTCACTGTTTTACAGATGAAGAACTGAGGCAAATGGAGTTAAGAGACTTGCCCAGGGTCACAAAGCTAGTAAGTGTCTGAGACCAGATTTGAATCCAGACCTTCCTGATGCCAAGCTTGGTGCTCTATCTAATGTACCACTTAGTTGCCTATATGTATATGTGTATATGTACATTTGTATATATTCACACACATACATGTCTATATATGTGTATATATAGACATGAATGTGGCTCTTCTTTTTCTTCTTGACCTCATGGTGAGGTATATGTCTAGCAATTGGGATCTCTGCATCAAAGAGTATAGATACTTTAGTTACATTTTTTTAGTATAATTCTAAAATCCTTTCTAGAATGGTTAGACTAATTCAAAGCTCCATCAACTGTTTATTAATGTATCTATATGTCAGTAGCTCCTCCAAAACTAATTGATTATCTCCATCTTTTATCAACACTGACCATTTGAGAACTATGAAACAAAACCCCAGAGTTGTTTTTATCTATATTTCTTTTATTAATGTTTTGGAGCAATATTACATGCTGTTGTTAATAGTTTGAGGTTCTTTTGAGAAGTTTGCATATTTTGACCTCTTATCAACAGAAGAATAACTCTCAGTCATATATACACACATGCATATATATACACACACATACATATGTGTGTTATTTCCGTATGTATCTCAGCTATCATATATAAGATATATTTGGTGACATTTTTCCCCCAAAGGTTTTCATTCTTCTGCTAGCTATACTTTGTACAGAAGCTTTTCAGCTTTATATAATCTAAATGATCTGTTTTATGTTTTGTGATCTCCTCTCTCCTTTGATTAAGAATTCTCCCATTGTCATGATTCTTGTTTTCTTCTTGTTTGTTGTGGTGAGATCTACCATATTTAGATTATATATACATGCACACACACATATTGAGCTTATTTTGCTATAGGGTCCATAATTTGCTTGCTTTTAAAAATTTTATGCTGTATCCTTATTCAATAGAATCTCCCAGAAATACATACAGACTTACATATGTATATAGACATTAATGTTTGTATCCTTGTATGAGTATGTGTATCTACATGTGAATATATATAAAACAAAATAAGGAAAGTGATATATATGTACTTATATGTATATATTTCTATCTCATTATACTTTTTTTGATTATAAAAAAATTGACTCTGCAGAGCGAAAACGTTGCCTTAAAGATTTGGTATAAACATGGTGTCTTCCACCAATATACAATACACAGTCCATATTATGTATATTTACATTTTGTACATATGTGTATATGTTTATTTTATGTAACTGTGTGTATACATACATATATTTGGAGGAAAGGAGAGAGGAGAGAGAGGCAGAGACTATGTATAATCTTGAGTATCATTCATCCTGGAAATATCTTTTCTAAGGGCTTCACTTATTAGAAGCACATAGCTGACCCTCAAAGCCAACTCTTCTGCCTCCAAGTTCAATGTTCTTTCTATTATGCCATATAAAAGCCAGCATTCTGGGATAGCAGAATTCTCCTTGGGATAGGTCCAGTGATCCTGAATTCCTCATTGTTTCTATTTGTGGCATTACAAGGCTCCAGTGTAGCTATATGATGATTTTAAATGATGTTATAATCCCACCTATGGCAGGATCCTATAGGTTATTACGTCCAACATCCTGTCTCTAGGCAGAATACTTATAGATAGAAGGGTCTGGCATTTAATTTTTGTTGTTTTAACTCAGAAAAGTCTAGGGAAAAAATTTCACAAGTTTCCTCAGTAATATTTCCAGAGTTTTCTTGTTACATATGATGTCAGCTTGGACAACAGACAATGGACGATCACCCCTAGAGTATCATCTGCCACTTATATCTGAAGGGAGCTGGGGGGATGGGAAGCCTTTATAAAAATGCCAGAATATGTACCAAGTCCATACTTCTGCTACTAAACAGGTAGCAAAGACGCACAACTTGATATATTGGAAACCTTACCACTGGGTTAAGAGTTGGGTTCTGGTTTTGCCACTAATGAGCTATGTGACCTCAAACAGTCACTTGTCTGTGAACCTCAGCTTTCTTGTCCTTAAAATTATGACATTGGTCTAGATGATGCCCAGACACTTTCTTAGTTCAAACATCTGAGGTTCCATGATCTTGCATGTCCTAGAGTGATGATGTCTGTGTCAGCTCTCTGGTGTAACAGGGTTGCATAGGGAAGAGTCCCCTTTTCACCAGCTTTGTCATTCCTCTGTCCCTTTGGCTCCTGACACCTCATTCCCATTAGGTTAAATCAAACTCAGTTAGATGTAATTTTTAATGATTTCGTTTTTAAAGGGAGCACCAGCAGGGTCCACACCAAGGACATCATTTTCTTTCATCTGGGGCCATGGACACCTTGACTGTGTCCATTTCCAGTGGTGATAACACAGCTGTAAATCAGGGGGAAATGCCACGCTCCTTAGAGCTGCGGAAATGAGCTTGGGAATGTTTTGCTTACAGAGATGTCAACCTGGCAGAGAGTAAATCAGCAGTGTCTTTAAACCTGCCTAGGATCAGGGAGATCTCAGACTTTGTAGGAAGGGGCTTGGCTAATTTCACTCCCTTCCTTGCTTCTCTTCACTCTCCACCCCCCTCCCCCCATCTGGCCGTTATCTTAGGTTGATGGTGCATCTCCCTTTCCTTCCCTCAGTATGTTCAGTAAGTTTATTGGCCCACTAGGTTTTATTGCTCATCGCTGGAAGTAGCCCTTGTCAGAAAGATGGTTATAGGAATATGTGGTGACTCTTGGCTTCACAGGAGCCCTGGATTTACATTTTTGCATTCTGAAGCCAGGAATATAAATGACTAATGGAACATTGGACCCCAGGATAGTTTTATGTGTTATGCACACACACATATACACACATGTATATATAAAAACATGTAGTTATATGTATAGTCACATATGTGTATATGTATACACACATATATATTTATATGTAACTTCCTATATAGATATGATATTTATAGGTAGACTCCATATATCCATGTGTAAAATCCATATATATATGAATATATCTATATGAATCCACATATATCTATATGAAGTCTTATATATAGGATATAAACACACACATATTCCTATATAGGTGAATAGAAAGGGAGAAATGTAATTTTTCTATACATATGGAAATGTAAATTTCTATCTATAGGGAATTTTCATTTTTCTCTACACACACACACACACAAACACCTATACATATATGAAATTTACATTTCTTCCTTTCTTATTGTGGGACTTGGCTGCCGGAGAGGTCATGGTTGATATGCCAGTAGCTTTGGTAATAACATAAAGCAATCATCAAAGGAGAGAGAGCCCGAGTACCTTAGCATATAGATATACATAGCAGCTGATTGCACCACAACTTCCACAGTAAAAAAGCCTCTCCTCCCTCAGCCCTCCCCCTCCATTTCCTTAGCCCTTTCCCTGTTTGACTTTTATGAGATCCAATAAATTTTACATAGTCCAATTTGCCCCCATCCACCAACTTAATACCATTTGAATTAAGGGACTCCTCTGTCTCTTTCAACAATAGAAACTTCACTTACTCTATCCAGATTATTCATAAAGGTTACTAATGGGCATGCAGGGAAGGAAGTGGAAACAGGAACATGTGAGGGATATGAAGTTACTAATCCATATACACTGGAAGACAGTCATCAGTAACACCTCCTTGTCCCAGAGAAACATCCACCAACCAAGTGAGTTTTCTGTGTAAATGACTAAGGACATGAGATGATGAAGAAATGAATCCACCAAAGATGTGTGCATTTAAGTACTGCTGTATGCAAGTCCTTGTACTAGGTGTTAGGGATACAAAGACAGATTAAAAAAAATTCCCTCCCCTCAAGGATTTTATGTCCAATTGAGGAATTATAGTTTGTAACTTTATCAGGATATATGCTAATATTTTGAGGAGTGATTGAATACTTAGAACTAAAGGGTTCAGGAAAGGCTTCCTGTAGGAAATGTCATATTAGCTGAACCTTGAAGGAACCTAAGGATTTTAAGAGGTATATATGGGGTGAGGAGGAAGTGCAATCCAGGTATAAGGCCCATGTTATGCAAAGTCACAGAGATGGGAGGTGGAGTTTCCAGTCTGGTGAAAGCAAGGATAATTTGGTTAGTATATAGGATAGACAGAGAGGAATAATGTTTCCTACATCTGGATATGCCCTTATAATCTCTTGTACAGACTATTTCAGTAGCTTCCTAATTGATTTCCCTGCATCAACTCTTCAAATATTCAAAATATTGTCCTATTTTTTTCTTTCTTTTCTCTGACAAACTTCTTGTTTCTGAGTCGTTTCAATTATGTCATCTCTCCCTGACCCCCATTTGGGATTTTCTTGGCAAAGATATTGGAATGGTTTGCCATTTCCTTCATCAGCTCATTTTGCAGATGAGGAAACTGAGGCAAACAGGGTACAGCGACTTGCCCAGAGTCACACAGTTGGTAAGTATCTGAGGCCAGATTTGAACTCATGAAGATGAATTTTCCTGGTTCCAAGCCTAGTGCTCCATCTACTGTGTTATCAAACTCCTAGAAGGGAAAAAAAAAAAACTTTATCTAATTGGTGCCCACCTCCCCTCTTCCTTACTCTTCAACCCTTTGTAGTTTGTTTTTAGACTCATTTCATAACTGAAACTGCTCTCTCCAAAGTTACCAACAATCTCTTCACAGCCCAAATCTAATGGTCTTTTCTCTTATCTCATCATTCTTGACCTGTCTGCTCCATTTGCCGTTGGTGACTATTCTCTCCTCTATGTAGCTCTTCCTTTTTTTGTTTTGTTTTGTTTTGTTTGCTGTTTTTCTGATTTATTAAGACATTTCCTACAAGATTTTTTCAATTAGAAGTTCTCTGAAACAATACCATCATTTTTTGCCAGCCGGAGAATAGTCATCAGATTTCCCCATTCTTCGAATTGCTCCACAGATTACATAAGTTTTAAACTGGCCATTGAATCTGCCTGTAACCTTGTTAACCTTGGCCATGTTCATCTGGATGGACTCGTGGTCCTTGGATGGAGGATGCTCGTGGAGCATTTCCAAGGCACATACAGATCCATGAACTCACCGGCGTTGTTCTGCATGTCGGAAGCTGAGGGACTGAGTGCAAACACGAAAGCAGCAGAACTATGGCTCTTCCTTTTGGTGAATTCTCTCATTGTTCTCTTATATGTGGGACCATTGCTCAGTGTTCTTTACCTGCTCATTATCCAGAACGTGCTTCTTAACTACGAGTATTCTTCAAAGTCCTGTCCTTTGCCCTCTGCTGTTTCCACACTTCCTCCCTTGGTGACCTCATTCATTCCCATGGATTTAATTACCTTCTCTATGTAGCTGACTCACAGATCTGTATTTTCTCTTCTCTTTTTTGAGTGTCTATTTTACACTCGTAATTGCCAATTGGATATTTCAGATTAAATAGCCTAGATCATGGGTGGGCAACCTGCGGCCCTCAAGGTCACATGTGGCCCATTAGGTCCTCTAGTGTGACCCTTTGACTGAATCCAAACTTCACAGAACAAATGCTTTTATTAAGAGGATTAGTCAGATGGTTATTGTAAAAGTTTAGGTGAGAGATGATGAGGGCATGAGCTAGGATTGTGTCTGTGTGAGTTGAGAGAAAGGGAGCATATAAAGGAGATGTTGGAAAGGGAAAAATAGTAAGACTAGGCATCCAGTTTTATATGTGGAGAGAGTAAGAGTGAGAAGTCAAGTGGGATACCATAGTTGGCTCATTGCTGCCTTTGGGATAAAATATCAATTTCCTTCCCGTAGATTGTCAACTAAGGCCCTTCATAAACTGTATCCAACTCACCTCTAAAACAGTCAGTAAGCGTTTTAAAATATCCTTTGTTTCTGATGTACAGATCTTCATAACCTTGCCCAGCCTAACTTAGAAGCCTCATTATACATTACTCCTCCTTCCATATTTGAGTTCAGCCAGATAAGTGAGATACAATTATCTCACGTAAATTTGATGTACTCCTTCCTCTGAAATTTATAGGTGCTTTCTCCTTTTTTTTTGAGGGGGGCAGGCAAGGCAATAGGGATTAAGTGACTTGCCCAAGGTCACATAACTAGTAAGTGTGTCAGGTGTCTGAGGCTGGATTTGAACTCAAGTCCTCCTTACTTCAGGGCCAGTGCTCTATTCACTGTGCCACCTAGCTGCCCCCCTCTCTTTAAGATGCATCTCAAAGTACCATTTTTTTAATACAAAGCCTTTCCTGATCCTCCGCAATTGCTTCTTCCCTAATACCCTTGTATTTGGGGGGTAATTATTCTGCATTATTTTGTTCTATATTATAATCATATATATCTGTTAGCTCTTCTGGCAAAACAATGTAATCTCTTGTAACCACCAAAGGATGGTTTCATGTGTGTATTTGTATTCCCAGCACCAACAATGCATGGCACATTGTAGGTGATTAATAAATGTTCATTGATTGATTACTTTAGAGTTAAGCTAGAGTCAATTTGTGAAGGGCTTTAGATGCTAAAGTGAGGAATTTTTATTTTTCCTTGGGGCAACTATTGATAGGGTAGCTATTGATGTCTCTTGAGTTAGGGAGAACCATAATAAGATTTGTATAATCTAGAAATAAACATTGTGTCAGTATTTTCAACGTTCGAGGTTGCTGTTAGCTTTTTTATTTTGTTTTGTGTTTTGTTTTGTTTTGGTTTTTACCAGTGAACTTTTTGTTGCCTGAAGCCCGGTTTTTGTTTTCCTTTTCTTGGTACTATTTTCCTCCTGGAGTTGGCCTTGCTAGGGCAGGTTTGGTAGACCGAAGGATACATCCTCCATGATACAGTGTGATTGATATGTGTATTACTATCTATTTTGTTCTTTTCCAACTTGGGAGCAGCATAAATGAGGGAAGAGGAAGTCTGCATATGCAAGCTATTGAAGAAGGAGGGCAGGGTGAAGCCTAAAAGCCCTAATGAAATCAATGCCATCACACATCCTGTTATATCTCCTTTGGAAAAGTTGGGGGCTGTCGGAGTTATTGACTCCATGATATAAACTTAATAGTTGCATGACTTCATAGAGCAATTAGGTTGGCCTGTTTAATCATTGGTATGGCCACCATCAATAATCATGATAATTAGCTTTATTGATTTGATAAGTGCAGTAGAAATATTGCAAAGAATAGCTTTCTCTCCCTTCTCTCCACCTCTCCTCCCCAACATTGAACCCTAGAGATGACCAAAGGAAGGCTATATTGACCTCATGCTCTAGAGTAACAACTCAATAGCAGGTTTTTATGTAATGAAGAGTTCATATGCTGTAAAAAAATTTCTAAGTGACTTCATTAAAGCTTTGTCTACACTATCAATAAAGTTAGGGACAAAGGTCGAAGGGAGTATGGGAGGTACTATATTGGGGTCACAGAGTACTCAGGCTCTCTAACTTCAAATCTAGCCATCTTTCATCTTTACCATACTGACTCTTTCTTATTATTTGTGAAATTTTTTAACATATATGAAATGAGAGACTAACTCAATGGACAGTGCTTTAACTGCATGTTCTTATTCAGGAAATAGGCATTCTTCAATAATTTGTTTCTTATGTTTATTCCTAGGCCAAGCCCTTATAAGTAGCCATGGAGCTCAATGAGGAGGCCCTATTTTGCGTATTCCAGGTCTGTTAAATGATTGCAGTATTATTCATGAGTAAGAATATCTGGAGAACCTTATGACCTTCAGGGAATCCCTATTCTATTTGTACTTTATTTGGAACATCTTTTGTGGGCCTGGTAAACACCATTGCTGAACATATTTTTTTGAAAAAAAAAAAAGTTAGCTTTGTAGTTGCATCCAGCAAAGAAACTTGTAGAATTTTAACATATTCATGAGAGACACCTTGTTTGAGGAGAAGCCCCAAGGCTGTGTTCTGCTCTAGCAAATTAAATGCTTTTTTTTGTAATCAGCAGAAAATAAATATAGTAGGACTTTATATTCTGAACACCTCTCAATGGGAAGATGTGGTCTGCTATAGAAAATTGTCTGCCAAAGGCTGCCTGTTGCCATTTCTTGTTTTCATCAAAGTTAACCTCAGAGCATATACATGTCATTGTCATAAAAATATTAGAGGGATCAGAAAGTAGGAATATGGGTGGGTGACTGCTGGTGACTTCTTTGTCCCTTTTTTTGGTAATAGTACTATTATTTACAATATTTCCCATTTTAAAAGATGTGTTCTTTGAGATAACTTGAAAATTGATTCCTGAGTGCTTTTAAAATTGTGTCTTCTTCATCATGGATTTTTTCCATGTAATTTTTGTCAGGTTCAGAAATTCTTTCTGACTTCCTCTTCTTAAATGTCGTTTTCTCCTCACATTGCATGGTACAGGTGTTAGTATCTAATTATAGTGGCTCTACTATCATTGATGATAAGTCAAATCAATAATCATTTATTGAGTACCTACTATATGCTCTACCTTATACTAAGTGTTGGGAATACAAAAAAAAGTGAAATTTCTCTGTAATCAAGTCACTTGGAGTCTAATGATAGACAATAAGGAAACAATGGTGTAAAAACAAGAAATATGCATGATAACCACTGAGGGAAGGCATCAGAATTACGGATGAGAATAAGGTTACCATAGTAGAAATGCTGGCAAATCTGTTACATGTCACATCTAGTTGTTGCCCTCCTATTTTTAAAATGAGCTGACTTAGCTGGGTCTTTTGCCAAGTTTTATTCTGACTTCCCCCCTCCCACTACATTTTGCTTCTTACTTCTACTAGTCTTCTATCATCCTCTACAATAATGTTTTGTCAATGAGCTCATACTGTAAATCAGTATTACCTTTGCTACCATACATCTCAGCTTGGCAAGGACCTCAGACTTAGTGAAATAAGGCAATTTCTGGGATCCTTTAGCCCCTTCACTGTAGTGACTCCTTTATATAATTTAAACCACAAGAAACTGTGACAATAAAATATCCATTTTTCTTTTACATCCATTCAGAGTAAATGCCTTGGTTGAATAGTTTGGGTTGGAGATATAATTTTATAGCTATAAGGTACCTCAAAAAACCCTACCCATTCCATCTCCCTTATTTAATATATAATGAAACCAAGAGTAGTAGCAGTTAAGTGACTTGCTCATGGTCACACATATACAATCCACCAAATCCAGAACTCTTTTCACTGTACCATACTTCTCCAATGTTGTGATTCTTCTTTTTATCCTTCCTTCTAATGTGGTATTATCCTGTATTTTGCTTTGACCAATATTACTTTGCAGAGATGATTCTGAAGTGACCTCTGTATCAATGGCTATCCTATTCTGTCCTTTAAGAGATAGTTTCATTCTTTGTAGTGTTGCTTGGTGGTACCACCTTTAGACCCTTGTGACTTTCTTTTTGAAGAAAGCTTTCTTGATTCAGAAGGGTAAAGTATTTGAGACATCCACAGGCCTTTGGTCCTATTCATTCCCTAATTCTGAGCTGTAAGTGGCAACATATTTCTTACATTCCTCCCCTGAGCCCGCAGTTGCATTGAAGTTACTAAGCATATGTGTTGACTTAATTTGGATCTCATTGGACTCTTCATACAATATTTCTACTGCTTTATCCTCTGTGACATATGGTGGCGCAGAAATTACCCATTATCGCCGTTTGTCTTTGTGCTTCTCCTCATCATGAGCCCTATGAAATGAGATGATAAAGTGTCCCATGAAATAGTTAGTGTTTCTTGTTGCCAAACGAGATAATATTCATGAAGCACTTAATGCAGTACTGTTCACATAGTAGATGTCTAGTAAAAGCTTCTTCCCTCGCTTTGTTTCCTTCCCTTTGAGTGTCTGAATGAAATCAACTTTGCCAGCCTCCATATTCATCTCTCTGAGGAGTGCTTGTGAGCTATCCTCTCACTTACCTACAACTTGTTTCTGACCTCTGAGCAAGAGTGTTAATATGGATGTATCTCAGTTCTTCCAATAATGTAGCAACTTATTATTTGGACAAAATTAATATTTGTAATTGGTTCAAAAACAGTGATTCTTAAGAACCTCTGTTCCTTTATCCATTATATTTTCCCCCTACTGGACAAGTAGAAAGAAGTCGCATTGGCCTAGGGCCATTTTTATATGTTTCATGGACTCTTATCTCCAAAAAACCTATGACCTGATGACCAGCTTCATTGGGATGAACCTTTCTGTTCTTGCCTCGGCTGATCTTGGGGAACTGGTATAGTGTTACCAGCACCATGCTTGAGGTCTTTTCAAATTAGTAGAATCTGACAGAATGTGTGCTTCATTGGCAAAGCCTTTGAGGTTTCCCTCACCCACCCACTCACCCACCCACATGGCACACTGAGTTTATTATCTGAGTAATTCCCCCCTTTATAAAATGGGAGTAACAGTACTTGTAGCATCTAACTCTCAGGTCTATTTCATGTGTAGTGCTTTGTCAACCTTCATGATCTATGTAAATTATGGGTTATTGTCACAAACAGATGAGAAACTAAAACCATATAATTCTGAGTTTTAGTTAGAACTGCATTTTTCTTCAGCTCCTGGGATATAAGAGATTTGACTCATTAATTGAGTCAAAAAAAACAAAAAACAAAAAACCAGCAACAACAACTATGCACCAAAAATAAATTAGAAGTATTTTTGAGAAGTGGAATAGTTTTTTTATTGAATCTTGATATGATTTCAGCAGAAGCAGAGTTTCTATGTGTATAATTGAATTAATATTAGTTTTTAGATTTTCTGGTAAGGCATCATAAGTTGGTATGTTAGCTGCTCCCAGAAAAATAATGTAGTTGTTATAAGGGGTCATAAACAAAGTAAACTGAGTCTTAAGCAAAGCCTTTAGTTTTTCTGGATGGAACCACTGAACATTCCTGTCTTTCCTTTCCTGTGTTCATATGTTTATTCCTACTATTTCTGAGCTCCAGTTGGACTCCCCCTTCCAATTTTTGTCAAATGAAAAATCCTCTCTCCCTTTAAGGTGTAATTCATTGGCTACCTCCTTCATGAAATCTTCCATGATCCCAACCACTGAAAGTGATCTTTCCTTCCTCCATTTCCTCACAGTAATTTGTCTGGATCTCTCCTTTTAGATGATCACATACTGTCTTGCATTATAGTTATTTGTGTCCTTCCTTAGTGAGATTTAAGGAAACATAGAAAGTGATCACAAAGAAAAAAAATAGGTTATGTAGGTTGTTTTTGGAAGGAGTGCCCCCACTGAGAGATCACATATCTGTGGCAGGACCATCAAAATGTCCATGCTGTATCCTCTGTTAAGGTTGTAAGTGCCTATCACCTAGCACTTACCATGGTATTCTGTATAAGGAAGCACTGTCTCTAGTGGCATAAAGTATCACAGAGAGCCAGAAATACCAATTATCTATTACATATTATTAAATTATATTTTTTAAATGAGAAATAACAGTCAACTGTTCATAGAACACAAGATTACTGATTTTGTTTTTTAATTTGGTATGTCTGTTGGGAATGATTATGAATTCAAATGCAATGGATCTGCTTGCCAACTCCTCATTTTAATTTTTCTTGAAGCCAGCTATAACTGTTTAAAGATATTTACAGAATATGAGTTAAATTGAGAAAATAAAATTTTCAACTTTAAATTTGGTCTGGGCACATAAATTCCTTTGGTGTCGTGGAAATTGGATATGTAGTCAATTGACCTGGGTTAAAATTCTGCCTTTATGCTTACTACCTATATGATCTCAGCAAACAACTTAGCCTCCCTGGGACTCAGTTTCCTCATTTGTGTTAGATAATGTCCTCAGAAATTCCTTCCAACTCTGGATCGATGATCTTGTGATCTCATCACACACTGGTGTCTAGCTCGGGATCCCCCTCCTAACTAGACACCTGACATTAGTCATGTCATTTTACACCTTTTTCTCTGTAAAATGAGATTAATATTATTCATTTTACTTACCTCATAGGGTTATGTGCATCTCATATCCCAAATCTCTTGATAGTAGGAATAATGCTTTGTAAAATTTAATACCCTATATAGATATGAGCTATTACTACTACTGTTGCTCAGAAGTTCATTGGAGAAAGATATTTCCATGGTTGCATCTGTTAGAGAATTTTCTGTGATATAACATGCACTTTGGAAACTGTTGAAGAAGGGCCTTTATAATGGTAAATGATTTTTTTTTGAAATCAACAATAATAAGACATATTGTAGCTATATATTCTCTTCACCTCTCAGTCAGTAGTATGAATTAGAAGGTGTGTTCTGTTACAGAAAAAAAAATTGGTCTTTTTTGTTTTCATCAAGGATACCCTTCATGGGTGCATTGACTACTGATATATAGATATTATAGAGGTGAGGAAATGGGCATATTAACTAGTTGATGAAGTCTTCTCAGCTCATTTTTCTTGATGAAAATTCAACCATAGCCTTTTCCATTTTGGGGGATTCTTTTTTGATAAGCTTGAAAATTAATACCTGAGTGTCTTCAAAATTGCATTACTTTAGTGTGGCTTCTTTCCTTTTACAGTTGATTAGACACATCTCTTTTTCACAACTCTGTTCAATGCTATTTAAGAAAGAGGGAATGCAAGGAGGAAATTGTTCACTAAGGTGTAAGCTGTCTGGAAGAATACCCAGCACAAATTCCCAAAAGATTTTTCAATCTCAGGGTTTACTGGATAGTCCCATTAATGAATGACATTTTGCTGTTTATACTGAATATCCTCAATGGGATACAAAGCTTATTGAAAGAGATTAGGCTTGACAGCCATACTAGAGAAGCTAAGTGGATGAAAAATGTATGTTAACAAGATTATAGCATGTAATTGGACATTTAGTCTTTTGATTTCATCCATTTACCTCTCTCTACTATATATCTTTTATAGGAATTGTTCTTAAAGGATAACGAGACAATTATCATCATAGCTAATTAAAATTAGACACCAGTTCCATGGTATTTCCTTCAAAAGTAATCCATTTTCCTTCTCATTCCCATAAAAATAATTTTGAGAACTAGTAAGATGATGAATGTGAGGTTCTTGTCCAAGTTTGCAAGAGAGATATCTGTTAGTTCCATGAAGGCAGATGTGTTTATCTTTATATCTTACCCCATGCCAAGCATAATAGTTTGCAGAGAGCTAAATTCAAAGAAGGACGTTGACAAACAGGAGTACCTGCTATTAGATATATATTAAACAGGTACTTAATTAATGGTTGCTGAATGATTAGATGAATTAATGAATTTCTAGAGTGAATAATAGATTGAATCTTAGATCTGATCTAGGATGTTTTTAAAAAAAAATTTTAGCATGTGATTTTGGCTGATCAAAGAAAAATTATGGGGATTAATTTATTCAGTTATTTGCCTTGGTTCTGAGAGAACCTGAACCAGACATTTAGTGGTCTACCTGAACTTTTATGTGTCTGTCTTTTCTCTCCAACTAGATTATCAGCATTTTGAGGACCAGGACTGCTTTTCACTCCTCTTTGTGTCTTTAGGAATTTACACATCACAGTATGTGTGAGGATGGTGAGGACAGGGAAGGATGCTAGGTTACTTGTCCCTTGCTTCTTGAGCTATGACAGGAATGAGAAAACTATGTACAGTCCTTGAAACCCTGG
Organism: Gymnobelideus leadbeateri; assembly: GCA_011680675.1. Taxonomy (NCBI): domain Eukaryota; kingdom Metazoa; phylum Chordata; class Mammalia; order Diprotodontia; family Petauridae; genus Gymnobelideus; species Gymnobelideus leadbeateri. Next base: position 486,524 of record WOXC01008705.1, on the reverse strand, counting down.
AATGGAATAAGGAGCTGGTTGAATCCATAATGCCATGTGCCATGAATCATTAGCCGATTCATTCAGTACCAGCTAACATATCTCTTTATACTCTCCTTTCACATACCAATATCTCACACCTCTAGAGAACTACCCCCTTCTCTTGGCTTTTCCTCAGACCAAGGAAGGTAGGACTCCCTTGCTCCTCGGGGAGATATAATTAAAAGAATTATAAAGGACCCTCCATGAAGAGTGTTTCCATGCAGATCTGTTTTATGTATCAAATAACCCAAGGCAGAACCTCTGTCAATCTATCCTGGGTCAGAGTCTTAAATCCTTCTAAATCTCTTGGCATTGCTGGAAATTCATGAAAAGGCATGAAGTCACAGAAGGGAAAAAAATCATCCTGATTTCTAGGGTGGGGAAGGAGGGACTGGGGCTATTGCAGGCCTTGGCCCATTACTATCTCCTGCCTTGGTAATGAACCTATCACTAGCACAAGAATTGAATGCAATGTTTTTTCCAGGAGTCATCCAGCCCCCCTGGTAGGCTGGCTGCCCATATAAATACACCCTTCCTGGGGACAGATTTGCATTTTTTGGTTGAAGAAATGCATCTCTATGGCAAAGATGCCTCTGTAATTATATAAAGTTTATTTCTGTCCCCAGATGTCAGCAATCAAATTCCACATAAATATATTTTGTGTAAATCTGTCAGCAGCTGGTCTCCATTCAGGTTTCTTGAGATATTAGCCTGTCTTTGAGTTTATGACAAAGTTAAAAATTATTCATTAAACTGACCTGCAGTATATTCAGTAACTGGAAAATTGCCTTGCAGTTCTATTTGGTTTGTAGATGTGATCACAAGTAAATTTTTAACTTAATTAATTGGCCGTTTCTGTTGACAAGAAATTTATGTGGTAATAATTTGCTCGAAATAGATGCCGACTGTAGGAAATGAGATATCCATCATAGGCTTGTGTTCCACCAGCTGCACAGTGGCTATTATGAGAGTATTTCAGCCTGCGTCGACCCCAGTGTTTGTGCAGTCAAGATTATATATACCCACGATCCATTGCCTGCCTGAGAGGCGCTGGTGGAGGTCTATGATAACAAAGACTTGGTGATTTATGACTTGCTGTGAAAGCAGAGCTTGATGAGATTAAACAATTTCATAGCACAAGTGTTTCTCAAGACCTGATTTGTAGTTGCAAGCTGATGGTAAATCACATTTATATATCTGCAAGCGTGCTCAGCAGAGGACTGCAATTACAGTTTAAGACAGCTACTTTTTATTTAATTTTTATCCTGGTTTTGTCTCTTTTATATCCCCTTCGTCGGCAAACCATTCACCTTCACAAGTCCTTTCCTGGTTAGAAGGCCAAAGATTGAAGTCAATGATGTTCCTCTTGGAAGAAAGGCAAGGGGGAGGGGGCTCTCGGAGTGACTCCGACTGGTTCAAACTGGCTTTTGACTGGTGGGAGTTCTTTGTTTGGTCTCCTGGTCAAAGGGAAGTCCATTTCTTATTTTTCTGCTCACACACTGACACTTGGACTTCTTGGTGTTAGAGATGGAGTAACAGAGGGCTTCATCAGAGTGATGGATATGTGCAAAATCACTGATTCTAAACTGTTAAAGGGCATTAGGACAAAACCAAGTTGGGGGCTTGGCTTCAAGGTTACCTAAGGTTAGGTTATCTAGTCCTGTTCAAAGGAACAGGGCTAAGGCCAAGCTTCTTAGTGTAGTAGAATATTTTCTACACTAAGTGGTCTTTGCCACTTATCATCTGTGGCCAAGCCTACAATGCACTCTCTGATTACTTCCATGCTCTAGAGACTCTTTTGTCCTTTAAGACAGCTCAAACACTTTCTTCTTCGTGAAGTCTTTCCTGATCCCCCAAAAACTAGATTTCCTCCCAAACTACCTTTATCTAAGAACTTTGCATATATTTGCACTTTATATATACTTACGTACTTTATGTTTATGCTGGTTATCTGTGAACTGATTTCCCTCTTTAGGATGTAAACTTCTTTCAAGTGAGAACTGTTTAATTCTTTGCGCATGTATCTTCAACACCTAGCACATTCTTGGAATATGGTTAGCCCTTAATAAATGTTTATATAATGACTGATTCTTGATTAATTAATTTGACCTTGAAGTTTGATCTTTTGGTTCTTTAGTTTTCTCACAATTAAATGTAAGGAGATAGATCAGACAATATTTAAGGTCTCTTTTAAATATGAACCCTATGGCTGTGAGGCAGTGTGTTCTGAGATAGAGTGCTGAGCTTGAGTCAGGTGTGGATGAAGTTTGAATGTCATCTCTGATGATATTACCTCTGTGACTGTGGGCAAGTCACTTAAATCTTCTGAGTCTCAGTTTCCTTAGCTATAAAGTGAGGATAGCAAGACTTGGCTTAACTTAGTGTATGTAAAATGCTTTATAAATCTTGGAAGTTTTCATGGCAAAAATCTAGTGAAAAGATTATCTTTAATTTTTTGTGGATCAATGTTTTCCCCAGATAATTGTGGACAAGAGTTTCATCTGTGATTAGGGCCTGATTCTGGACCATTTATTTGCTGAATTTTGCAGGATGTAGGCTGTTGTTATCAAGAACACAGAACCATAGACTAAAAGCTAGAAGGTATCTTCAAGGTCAGCTAGTCCAGTCCCCCCATTTTACAGAAATGAGAGCTGAGGACCAGAGAGGTCTGTAAGGGCTAGGATTTGAAACCTGGTCTCTTGATTCCAGGTTCAATATACCAAATTCAATACTGTTTTTGTCAGTATTATTATTTCATTAATTTATTCTTTCTTGATGGAGTTCATGTAGAAATGACCCAAGACAAGTCATATTCTCGCTATTATTCCTCTATTTAATTATTCATTGTGCTCTTCTTAGATTATATTCAATGGAATTCAGATAGAAACAATCCTGGGACAAGTTTCTGTTCTATTATAGTCAATTAATGTTTAATATTCAGCAATTAGTACAGGAAAAAAAACTGATAGCTTTTTGTAATTAAATAAAAATATTGGTGTATAAGATCTTAATCAGTTAACTCACAGGAAATTTTTTGAGGACAACTTCAGTAACAGGATGATGGGAGTGATATATATTTTATTTCATTCCCACATTGTTGTGAGTTCTTCCGTTTGGTCTCTATATTTTGGAAGTTTTTCATGGCAAAAATCTATTGAAAAGATTATCTTTAAATTTTTATGGATCAGTGTTTTCCCCAGATAATTGTGGACAAGAGTTTTGTCTGTGATTAGAGCCTGATTCTGGGCCATTTATTTGTTGAATTTTGCAGGATATTTTGGGGCTGGCATTTATAGTTTGGGGTTTTGTTATCTATTTATAAAATATACTTGAGTTTCTGGCATATATAATTCTGACCACTTGATTAAGTCTTCTTAGGTTTTTGGTAGATAGTATATAATAAAAATAATTCATAAGTATTATAATACAATTGTTATATTATAGTCATTATGTTATAATATTAAATACATTTTCTTTAATCATTTTTCCTATTATTAAAGAGGTAACTTGGTGTAGTGGCTTGAGGGTCATGTTTCTAATCACAAAGATTAGACTTTGAGTCACATCTCAACTACATTCTAGCTCTTTGACCACAGATACATGACTAAATTATTGGTGTCCCAGGTAATGTTTTGAGTCTCAGAGTTACAGATGCATTTCCCATTTGTATCCATAGAGGGAGTTTTCATACAGATTGGTCTAAAATCAGTATATATTCAGGCAGCTAGTGGCACAGTGGATAGAGTGCAGGCCCTGGAATCAGGAAAGCTCATATTCCTGAGTTCAAATCTGATTTCAAACACTTATTAGCTCTGTGACCTTGGGCAAGTCATTTAACCCTGTTTACCTCAGTTTCTGATCTATGAGTCAGAGAAGGAAATAGCAAACCACTCCAGTATCTTTGCCAAGAATACCCCAAATAGGGTCTTGAAGGGTTGGACGTGACTAAAAATGGCTGAGCAATAATGACAGCAAAGTACTTATATACACTTATACATATAGACATATTCATTTATTTCAAGGTAAAAATTTAAAATCATCAGAAATAAAAAGGTTAATCAGCCCATCAGTGGGTAGGAAATATGTCTGTAACCTAGACATTGAACATGTTGCTTTATTTGTCTGTTGTGGTTTCAGGTCTTGAATGGGCTGGCTGCTGGTGACTAAAAATGTCACCTTTTAGGAAACTCCAGGCAGCTAGACCAGGCCACACTCTTTAGAAGCTATGTCTGTCATATTGGTTGAGGCCATTAGCTTGAATCATCAACAAATAAAGAACTGGGATTTGTAAGCCTTTCTGTGTCACAGATCCGTTTGGCAATGTCCTGTGGGGCCTAGGGACCACTTCTTAGAATAATACTTTTAAATAATTAAAGAAAATGCTGAAAATAAAGTTGTAATGTTTTTTTTTTCCCATCCAAATTTATGGACCCCCTGAAATATATCCATAGACTCCTTGGCGGTCTGTGGGCCTCAGCTTCCTCTGTAATCCTGTTGGGGGAGGGGGATGGTGGTAGAGGTTGGTGTTTCACTAAAATTTAGGAGTTCTAAACTACAGTTGGGATAAATCCTATCAGGTATATCCACTAAGTTTGGGAATAGTGTGGTGAGCTCCTGAGAGCTGGTAGGTCACCAGGCTGCATTTTAAGGATGGGCAAACTGGTTTAATTTGGAAAAACAGACCATGTCAAAACTCCCATTCCAATCAGTATTGGGATCAATCTCATGAGTGGTCATTGCTCCTTCATCTTGGCAAGATGGGGAAACTTAGTATCAAAAAAAGGAATTTCTACTCTAAAGCAAGATGGACCTCATAGGTAATCAAGACCAATACAATCTTCATCTTTGAGCCTGAACTCTAAATCTGGTGAGCAAAACAGGAACCATGCAGATGCCACCACAAGACCGATGTAATGTTATAAGGAACAGGTGAAGACATTTCAACAGTCTGGGCAGTTAAGGGAACTAAATGATAAGGAGTGGAAAAATAAATGCTTGATAGTAAAAACAAAAAAAATCCAAAATAAATACATTCAACCAAAAAAAAGTTTAAGAAAATGAAAGGAGTGGAGGAGGTCTTTGTCCTGGATATATAGATAACCTGAACTGTACAAAAAGAGTTTAGAAAATGGAAAACCAACTCAAAATGAAATAACTTAAGTCATTGATCCTTATATCCAAAGTTAAGACCTTGCCCAGGTGATGATTGGGGTGAGGAGCCAGGAAAACTGAACCACAGAACTGATCCTTTTTGCATTAAAGATGCCATGTCTTAGAAGTATGGAACTTTGTAAGAAATATTTAGTTGCTGTTTAGAGTAGTCAACAGAGAGGGATTGACTTCCCCATTTATTGGGGCATGTTTCTTTTTGATACAGATTTATTCAGCAGTACATTGTCCAAGAGACAGGCAGTAGGCTCAATGAAGAAATGCATTGATTTTCTCTCATCTAATATGGCAGCATGGTCAGATATACACAAGTCCCAGGGTCATTTTCTATACTTATAGGCCATGCAAACCCTTATAAAGAAAGGATGCTAATGGGATAGAGTTTCTGGGTGTTTCAGTCACTGTTATTCCCTTCCCCTCACACATTCCTAAAGTTCATGTCAGCTCACTAACCCCCCCCCCCCATAAGCAAATTCCCAATTATTTGCCTGGTTGAGGTCTTAACTTTGGAAATAAGGCTCAATGATGCAGTTATTTCATTTTGATTTGGTTTTTCATTTTTAAATTGGATGGATGCCCATTCATCAGTAGAGGGAATGCAGACCAGTGTCTTCTCTGCTATTTACAGAGAGTTACGTGGGAGACACTGAGAGATTAAGTGATGTTTTTCCCCAAAGTCTCTTAGTACATGTCAGAGACAAGACTTGAACCCAGGACTTTGAGACTACTTCTTAGTCTAGTATGCCATGATGCTTCATAACAAACAACAATAGTAACAATAATAACTAGGATTAATAGAATATGGTACTTTAAGGTTTACAAAGAGCTTTACAAACATTATCTTGTTTTATCCTCAAAGCAGCCGTGGGAGAGAGGTGCTTTTATTAGCCCAATTTTACAGGGAAGGAAACTGAAGCAGACATAAATGACCCATCCAAAGTGAAATAGCTTGTGTCTGAGGCAGGATTTGAACTCAGGACTTCCTAAGTCTAGGCCCAGTGCATTATCTACTATTATGGGCATTTATGGTGCTAAACACTTCAAAGAAGAGCACTGTTATTATCTACAGCAGCAAAAAGGAAGATTTAGAGGACTCTCTGACCACTGAGGCCACAAGAGTCTGTGGCTCCAAGCCCTGTGTTGTCTCAGCCCTTTACCTGATGAAGATACATTAAGTATGCCTGGATACCTGTAGAGCAAGATGAGATTTTATTCTCTTTTCAGGTCTTCTGGGTGGAGGCCTTGTAGCTAAAGCTCTCCCCCCAGAGTATGGATGTTAAAATAACCCATGAAGCCTTTTATAAGAGGGTGGGTTGATCTAGCATCCTTGGCCCAGATTCCAGGGACCTGGCATGAAGATCTTGAGAAAGCTGAGGGCTTCGTTTCTCCCTCTGGGGTACTAGTGTATTAGCCTCCCAATAAAAGTTAATTGAATTTAATTTTATGTTTTAAGTGTGATGCATTTTAAAGTTCTCCCCAGCGTTAGAGTCCCTCTTGAAAAGGCAGTAAATTCATATTATTAAACTACCCAATGTAATTCAGCTCAAATAAGCATATTCGGCAATCTTTATTCTGGATATGTGGAACTGACCTTGCATTGAGACTAAATCATTTCAACCCAGACAAAGTCTGTTTTGAGTTAATTGGAGGAACAATGTAGGTGTATAGGGGGTCACTTGGAGCATTTTATTCTCTTTCTGGCCCCAATTCAAAGAGTGGCTGCAGCATACATTTCCTCGTGCTAGTACTGCCACTATTTTATAAACATCAATATCCAATGCCACAATGGAGGGGGAAAAAGACAGAGGGGACTTTTCCATTGAAAGCCGCTCATTAGTAACACTGTACTAGTATCATGATAATTTTGAAGCAGAGGATTTTTCAGCATAAATCTTAAAAGGATGTATACATTTATGTTATGATGGATCTGTAACCTCATTGATGTGGATGCTTCCTCCCACAGTGCAGATCCCAGCCCATCCATGACTGCCTATCCTATGCAACTTTTGCCAATGTTCTTCCATTCATCCCCTATAGGGGGTACACCCAACAATTTCCTCTAGACCTCTTGAAGTTGTTAGATATCAGTGGGACTCATGAGTTGTCCCTGGGGCTCATTGCCCACTGTCTTTTCTGTTCATACATCTCTGTGCTCCAGTCAGCTCACCCTCTTGCACCATCATGGACCCTTTGTTATTTTTTGGGGTGACCTTCAACTTTAATTCCTTGGAGAATTTGTTAAGCCTCATAAATGATATCTAAAATCACTTAAAGGAGTTCAGTCTGGCTATCCATATAGCAAAAATCAATTGGATGAAGATTGTTTATTGTAAGACTAGGCTGTTGTTGTGTTTCTGCTTCATTCTCAAAGAGGACCATGGCATCAGGGAAATGATGACATGACTTGCAGTTGACTTTGATTTGAGTGAGTAAGGGCTGTGCAAGGTCACCAGCCTCACTTTCTCCTCCAGAGCCATCTGGGTCCACTGACCAGATATTCATCAGGATCTCTGGAGACAGCACAGGATGCATTGGAAGACCCTGGCCCTTTTTAGGCTAAGGCCTTTTCAAGTACTCAGGGTGAGGTAACACACATTCAGTGAATAAGTCTCTTTAAGAAGTGAGTTAAGGGATGGCCCCTTTAATTAGCAAAAAAAGTAAGGGGAAAAAATTTTAAGCTGGGAGGGGAAGACCCTCAGGGTTGCTGTTCCAAAGAGTAATAGTTTCCTTTGACATTCACTCCATGCCAGGAAGGCCCAAAGTACAGCCATTAAGTGGAGCTTGGGCAGAGACCTATTGTGGTCCATTCCATGAGCTTCAGATCCATTGAACTGGTCCATTAGTGTGTGTGTATGTGTGTATGTGTGTACACACATATGTATATATGTGTATGTATGTATGTATGTAATCAGGCATTCAACCAACAAGAACCTACTGTGTATTAGGCATTGTGAAAGATGCTGGGAATAAAGATACAAATATTAAATAATCCCTATGACCAAGGAGCTTATGTTCAATCAAGGGAGACAACATGTAAGAGTAAAATTGTTAGGTTAGAATCACCTTCCTCCTCTTTCGCTTCCTTCCTCCCTCCCTTCTCTGCCATCCTTTTCTTTCTTTCCTTCCTTCTTTCCTTCCTTCTTTCCTTCCTTCCTTCCTTCCTTCCTTCCTTCCTTCCTTCCTTCCTTCCTTCCTTCCTTCCTTCCTTCTTTCCTTTCTTCCTTCCTCTCTTCCCTCGCTTCTTCCCTCCCTTCCTTCCTTTCCTTCCTTCCTTTTTTCTTGAAGGCAGGGCCTCAGTTTGGTTATCTCCTACATCCTTTAGTTTGGCCTTCTCTGATCCATCCCCTACCTATTATAGTGTTCTTTACCTGTTCAGATTACTTGGTATAAACTTATCTCTGTCTGTATACTTACCCAATAAAATGAAATTACATTCCTTGAGGTCTATATCTTTGCAGTGGCTGTTTTACTTTTTTTTTTTAAACTTTGTCTCCCCTGTGGCTATATGGTGCCTTGTATTTTAGGTGTTTCAGGTAAGTATGTGTTACTGTTCTCAATGGAATTGGCTTATAATCAATGTTTTTTAAATTGGATTGAACTGGATCTTAGGCATCCAAGTGAACACATTAGTGAAAAATAGATACCCAGCACTCATTCTTGTCTCTCATTCCTTTGTTACATATCCAAACCCAACCCCCTCTTTCTAGATCAAGACCTATCTCTTCCTTGAAGCTTTCTCTGATGCCTCCTCTAAACTCCTAAAACACATATTCTGCACCACAAAGTTTAATGCAATCAACTCAAATCAACAAGCATTTATTCAATGTCAACTAGGCACTTGTGCTTAGCACTGGGAATACAGATACAAACAGAAAGACATACAGCCCCTGCCTCAGAGAGATTAAATTCTAGTGAGGGAAACAAACACATAAAAAGGGAGGGGGGGAGGGGGCAGTGAGAGTATGGATACGTAGTAGAGAAAGTTCTAAGGAGATGAGTCTGGAGTTTAGCTTGGAGAAGAATGAAGACATAATTGATCTGGGTCATTTCCTCAAAATAAGAAACATTCTGTGAGGAATGACTCAACCAGAGGAAGAGCTGCATGAGTGGGGGATACTTCCAGTATGAGAAGTAGTCCAGGGATGGAGTTAGTTTCCAAGATAACTATGTTTCTGTGGCATGGTAGGGAAAGTTCTGTAGAGGTGGGTCAGAAGTACAGCCTGGAGAGGAATGAAGACTATGAGATTGTATTTTGAATTATTCACTATTGTTTGTCCGATCTTTGGGGCAGGATTGTCAAGATACAAAGGAAAATTGCAAAGAATACGAGATTCCCTTCACAAGAAATATAACTTGAGATGTCCATGTTCTAGAGATATTGCAGAATTTTTCCTGAATTATCGGGATATGGTCCAATATATTTTCATGGTCCTTTGACCCTAACCATATACATTCTATTCGACAGAAGGGGATGGTAGGGAAAATGTCACCTTAGTCACTAGGGAAAAAACAAAGCATAGGGTGTTAGGTTATCACCATTGGAGTTGTACTGTTATTATATGTACAGAGACCTTTGGGAAGCTTGCCACCCTAGCTGTGAAAATAATAGATATGCCCAAAGGGATAGATATCAACCAATAAACAAGCATTTATTAAGTGCCAGGCATTGTGCTAAACTCTGGAGATACAAAGACAAAAGTGGAAACAGACATTGGCTTAATGGTTTTTTTTATTCCAGACTAGGCCTAATTTAGGTTGGTTCAGATACTGAGGTTGGAGGACTGAAATGCAATAAGGCATTCTTTGGCCAAAGAATGCACATAAAAACAGCTTTCTTTATAAGGGATTCAAAAATTTTCATCAGGAATTGAGGAAAGCATTTCCCCAGCCTATAGGAGTTCAAATATATTCTCTGATATCAATCTCACTTAACTGCATTTTTTAAAGATGTCAAACAGGCTCCCAAACCCTTAAAGGAACATGCTGTCAGAGGCACTGGCCTATATGTAGGGTACATGAAGCAGAAAAGCTTAGGAAGAGAGTGAAGGGGTGGGGCTAGCCACCACTGTAATAGGTGGTCTCCACAAATGATTGTCTAAACTCCCCCAAGGGCTTATCAAAGTTAGGGAATGCTTTGGTGAATTGACTATGGCAACAGCAGTGCAAAACAAGCTCTTATTCCATTTTATATTCTGTTGAGAGAGCCACCATGTATGAATATAACTATGAACAAAATATATACTAAGTAATATGGGTATGAGTAGGAGAGAACATGCTCTGGGGACTACAGGGTGAAGATGAGTAAAGGTTTCATAAATAAGGTGAGTTTTAAGTTATCCTTTGAGAGAAACTAGGGAGTCTGAGAGGCAGAGTTGAGATGAGAGTGTATTCCAAGGCACAAGGGACAAAGTTATGGGATGAAGTGGGAGACAGAATGTCAACTATGAAGAACCGTAGTTCCAGTTTGACTGGATTGTAGAGAGCATGATGGGAAGTAATGTTCAATAAGCACTGGAAGATAGTTTGGAGTCAAGTCATGAAAAGAATTAAATGCTAAATAAAATATATAGAAATTTATGTTTGATTCTAAAGGAAATGGGGAGGCACTGGATTTGAATAGAGAAGGAACACAATCATTCTTGTGCTTTAAAGAAAATCACTTTGGTAGCTGAGTGGAAGTTGGATTGGGAGAGGAGAAACATGTCAAGGGAACCAAAGAGACTGGGGGGATTGCAGTGGTCTTTGTGAGAGTTAGTTCAGACACTTGTCTGAACTAAGTTGGTGGCCCCGAGAAAGAAGGGGATGGATGACAGAGATGTGGGGGTAGAGCCAGTAAGATGCTGTTAACAGATTGAATAAATATGACCTGAGACACACCCTGCTGGTTACCTGGGTTATCTTTCCCAGAGGGGAGATGCTATACTAGCAACCATGGAGAAGGCAACCATGGATCCATGCCATTGTGAGTTTGCTATATAATTCCAGCTTTGCTACTTTTCTTCTCTCTTGCAATCCCCTCTTTCTTTGACAACAAAATCATTGACTATGTCTTAGGCTGAATCACCAGTGATGGCCTGTGTTACTGAAAGGTTATTGACTAATTGCATCTACTTCTGAAATAAATCAAATGTAGTGCTTTCAAGTCCAACAGATATACCAACCAGCCTCTGCCTACTCTGATGGCCTAGCCTTCCTTATTAGACTTAAAACAATGAATGAATGGAAGTGGTAGGATCCCAAACTGTATCCATATTTTTTGTGTGTTTATAGGGAAAAAACAAAACAAAACATTGCACCCTGATCAAGCAAAAAGCATGGTTTTCATTTGGTCCCCTGACTGGGAAGCCCTGGTTTTAAGCCCATCATGGGTGCTCATTAAACATTACTGACAATATCAACATTAATTTGTTTCCAAGGAGGAAAGAAAACTCCCTATTAAAAACAGGCTATTCTCAAAGGTCTATAAATAAGGGAGCAAAGAAGCCAATCTCCTCTGCAGGAACACCAGATACAATCAGGCAAGCCAGACCTAGTATGAACTTTTATTCCATTTGAAACTCCTTGCTGAAGTGGAATAAATGGTTTGGGATTAGTTTTGCATTGAAAAGGGGAGGGAAAAAAACAACAACAAAAAAACCCAACAACCCAAACTCAGAAAAAAACATGCCCTGAATCAGTCTGTCCAAAGTGCTCACACCTGATTTCATTCCCAGCTCATTTATTTACACAGAAATCACTGGCAAGCTTTTAAAAGACAGACCAAGCTGTCTGCCTAAGAGACTTTATGGGAGTGAGTGTCATTGACATTTAGGGAGAAGCTGTGGCTCTCACTTAAGAATTAAAGATTGGAGATAACATTCCAAAGGTAGGCTTTTCAAAAGGTTTTTCCACACTTGTTTTTATTCCCCCCCCCCTTTTTTTTTGTCCTCAGGGTATCTAAGGGTCTCTATAGAATAAGTCCAAAGAGACTAAGTGACTCTCTAATGATTCAGATGGTAAGAACTAATCATCCAGAAGGTCTGGTGTTGTGTTAACTCCTATTCTAGGGATTTGTAACTTGGAATAAATGGATAGATTTCAGGGGATACATGAACTTGGATGGGAAAAAATATATATAAATTTTCACTATGACTGGTTTCCTTTGTAATCCTACATATTTTATTTAATATATTTAAAATCATTAAAAAAACTTGAAATTGCTTTTCTTGTCTCTTCTCTGTCTTCTCTCCAGTTCTGTCAAGTGGTTCACATGTGACATGTATTGGGTCTCCCTTTAATAGCCTGGTTGTACTCTTCTGTTAAATCCTCTGGCTTGTCAATGTCCTTTCTAAAACATGGCTCCAGGGACTACAAACATACTGACTTCCAGATGTGGTCCATATAGTAGGACTATCACCTCCCTTGTCGTGGCTCCTCTGTCTCCATTAATGCTACTTAAGATTGCTGAACTTTCTTACCTGCTGTGTCATGCTGATTATTGATTTTAAGTTTTGAATCTACTAAGACCTTCAGGTCCTTTCATTAAACTTAAATCTAAAGTTCTGTGAAATGTTTATTTTTAACATGACTCTTGGCACATCTCTGTCATCTTGTACAACTCCATTAAATTTCATCTTCCTCTAATTTGCTCATTGTTCTAATCTGTTAAGATCTTTTTGAATCCTATTCCTTACACCCAATCTATTATCTATCCCTCTCAGCTTCATGTCACTTGCAAATTTGACAAATATACCATATTTAAGTTCATCAAAGTCATTGATAAAAATATTGAACAAAATACGATCCAGGATAGATCTCTTGTAGAGACCTCTCTTTATTTTGACAAAAGTTCAGTGGTGTAGAGGAACTCTCAGTGTAGAAACTCCTTCCATTGAGGTAGATTGGCAACTTCTTTTTAATTTATAGTTTTAGAGTCCTGGGGTACTGAAGGGTGAAGTCAGGTCACCATGATCACATGGCCAAGTAGGTTTCAGAGGCAGAAATGGAACTCAGCTCTGCCTGTTTCTAAGATTATCACTCCATACTACCTTTTATTATATCTTGGTGTTGGACAAAGCATTTACATGGAGCAAAGGTATAAACTAAAGGAATTGTGTGTGTGTGTGTGTGTGTGTGTGTGTGTGTGTGTGTGTGTGGTGCATGGCATATAGGCATATGTTACTGTATTGTTTGTAAAAGGAAATTCCTATCTGCCTGTAATTAAAATTTTTCAATTGGCCCAATGAAAGATGGGCTTTGAGGGAATTTTGATGATGGTTTCAACATCTTGGCTGCTTTTTACTGCTTTCCTTTCTGTGTGGACCCACTTCAGACCTCCTCTAAAAATGAAGCAAACCTTTGTTTTTCATTCTTGGAGCTGCAGATCAGCATTAGTACAAAATGAATCTAAAGTTCTGCCCTACTGCCTACCCTAAACTTTAGGAGAGACATACAATATTCACTCTCTTCTGTTCTGTCTCATCTTTTTTCTCCCACCTCCTGTCCCCATCTCTCTCTTGTTGGGTCTCAGGATAAATAACACATTTACTTCATCTTTAACTTTAGATAATCAGAGTCACAGACACCTGGGATCTTTCTGATGAGCAATGTACATTTTATACACATGGTGTCATAATAATTTAGAATGTCATCTTAATCTATTTATGATCATCTAATGACTGAAATGTTTTACAATTGTGGGGGGATATTTTATAACTGAAGTTTTAATGGGTGAATCACTAACACCTGGCTGTCTGGAATGCTTTTCTTTTCCCCGAGTTAGGCATTTAAACACATTTCTGGAAGGCCCAAGGGGTGGGATGTGACATATAAGCTTTTAAAAGGAAGAACATTAGTTCTTGATACCATAATGATCAGTCGGGTGAATGTTTGCATACTTACCGTTAACGCCATTAAATGGAAAAGCTTGATTAAGACCCTTGGTAGGATCCCCCTCCCCCATATCCTTTCCATGTGAAAACAGGAAGGAATTGTTGCATTTGTGCCCATCCCTCAGGGAAGCCTGAACTCTGGAAATATTCCTTTTCCTATTTTTTTAACCTTTTCACTGTTTTGTTTCATTTCATTTTTTTCTTGGTCGCTGTCTTTATTGGGTACCTAATCTGTGCCTAGGCCAGAAATGGTGATTGGAAGATATCAGAAAAGTACATAAGATATGTTCCTTTTCTGTGAGCAGCATATTGTCAAGTTGGGGAGACAAGACAGACACATTTGAAACAATCAATAAACAAAACAAGACAATCTATAATTAAGTTTATAATAGGTACTCAATAGACTGTGGGTTGTTGATGAAGTTACCGCTAATGCTGATAAAATGATAAAGGACCAACAGAGATCTGAAAAACAGAGTTGCCCAATGAGGACCAAGGGAAGATGGGCACTTGCAATGATTGGCTGATCCTCCCAGTACCAAAACCTGCATAGAATGCCATTGAACCAAACTGATATCTTCATAATTGACATGAGTAGAATTACATATTTCTTGCCCCGGTGATCACTCTCTTTGCCCATATTTTTAGCTGGGAATATAATGGCAAGTCTGTGTATATTTATTTCCAATGAAGATTGACTACACTGATGAAATAATGATAGGCCTTCCTTCCATTTTTATCAGATAATGGGGTCTCTGGTGACAAGTCCCCACGGTATCACTTTACAGAGTGTCTAATGCACACACTTACTCTGCTCCTGCTTTCTGGATAGCATGAGTTAGTGTTTCTCACTGGTCATGCTCTGTGCCCTGTGTTAAGGGCACTGAGGAGTCCTGTGTTTTAGTGGTGGATATTATCTGACAAATTCATCAATTAGACAATTGTTTAAAATAGAAGCATATGTTCTTTATTTTGGAAGAAGCCGTCCTCTGATGTATTGCCATCTTAACAGAATTAATAGAACCTCAGGATGGGGATCAGTGAAGGGTGTTTTTAATGGAATAATTCAGATGACCACATCTGGCAAAAATGCAAGAGGAAAAGCGATGGGTTGGTTTTGTGAAGAGAGAAGGTACAATTCAAACAGCTCTTAAAATTTATCAATAATTTGCATTAATCCTAAAATGAAAATTGACTATGGGAAAAGCAGGGAAGTTGTATCTTCTCTTTCCTATGTGCTTCCATTTTCTGGACTTTGCTTCCCTTGTACATTAAAGCATTATGGGAGCAGCTCCAAGTAGCCATTTTAAGTTCTTGGGGTTTGACATTTCATGGATACAAAAGGGGAGGGTCTATTTCATGCTTTCTTTTGTATTTCCAGAGCTTAGCACAGTGGTAACTGACATATAGTAGGGGCTTAATAAATGCTCATTGATTAACTGAATGATTGACTGTATGTCATCTGTTTCTCAAAATGCAATGTAACTTCCTCTTCTCCTTTTCTGGCCATAAATGATATGGGTAATGCCCTCTAATTTCTTGTGCACAAGTCATATGTTGTCATTTCTGGTAATACTCCTTTACCTACTTTTACCCACAATGCATCTTTCCAATTGTGCCTTGTGTCACCTGCTCTTTTGATTCTTTGGAGGCCACGGTGTTCTATGATCAGCAGCCTTATAGACCTAGTGGGAGAGGATTAAATGAATTTGGTAAAAAGTAATAACTCAGAATAATTTTAAATAATGTGCCTTTTCCCAAATGTGATCTAGCCTTCTTTCTTCCTCTTTCTCATTTCTAGGCCCAGCTCACTACCACCTGCAGTACCTTTCCATTATATTTTTGGTATTGTGGCTAGAGGACTGGACCTGAGGTCAGGATGACCTGGGTTCTAATATTAGACTAGCATTGCATAGTAGCTATGTCACCACAGGAAAGACTAAGTTTCCTCATCTGTAAAGTAGGCAATAATGTCTACAGAACCTGTACCAAAGGGTTTTTGAGAAGATTTAGCTGACAGCAGACTAGACAGTACTTAATATCTCATCTAACTACCTGCCATGGTCATCTGTTTGCCATCCTGCCAACCCGTACCACCCAACTCCACTCCGACCTTCAAGATCTGAGAATCAAAATCAAATCAATTCTACCATGGCTTCTTGAAAAGGGTTTGTCAATCAGTTCTCCCATGAGCCATCTCTGTGACTTCCTAGAACAAACAACTTTCCTTTTCTATCACTCTCCTTTGTGTTTTGGTCCTTCATATTAGAATATAAACTCCTTGGAGGTATAGAGACTATATTTCTTTCGTATTTGTGAATGTCAAGTCCCCAGGACTATGCCCTGTACCACCTACCTCCCATTTCTACTACTATTCTTTTATATATGATATTCAAATAACTATTATATGGCGGGAAACTGCTCGTGTAGCTGAATAGAAGTGTTAGGAATACATCCTCTGTAGTTTTGCTGAAAGCATGCTTTTTTAAAAATTCTAATAGTGGCTGGATGACTGGATTATATGTACCTCATTCTGTTCCATTGAGATTTTGATATTTTCTATCTGTATATTTTGAAAGCTTTTAATTTTGTGTATATTAGAAATCATCCCTCCCATCATCATTATTAATATATGCAATGATGGATTAACTAATAGTGCACCTGGATAGTATAACCTGGTAAGTACATTATCTCATGAATGAAAAAAGAGTCAGTAACATTTGCTGTGTGCCAGATTATGGGGATATAGACACAAAAGCTAGTCAGTCACTGCCCTCACAGAGATTACATTCCAATAGGGGATGATGACTAGGAGATACAGGGAATAGAATACCTGGCCTGGAGTCAGGAAGACCTGAATTCAAAGCTAGCCTCAGACACTTATTGACTGTATGACTCTGGAAAAGTCATTTAACCCTGTTTGCCTCAGTTTCCTCATCTGTAAAAGGAGCTGCAGAAGGATATGGCAAACCACTCCAGTATCTTTGCCAAGAAAACTCCAAATGGGGTCAGAAAGAGTTGGATAAGACTGAACAACAACCGGGGAAGACAATGAGCAGGAAAAGGTGTGTCCATAGTGCAGTCAGCATAATTTGGAATTGATTGGGAAACTGCCTGGCAAGATAAATAAAAGCTCACCTACTAGGGATGAGGGACAAGAGTTTGAGTTACAATGGGAGGGGGAGAAAGGCTAGAGTGTAGGTATCATGGTTTGGAGATCACACAAGAATCACTGAACAAAATTATCTCTCGCATTTTATTTATCAAGGAATCTTATATGATATTCCACATTCTCGTGGTAGACATCTTTTTTTTAAAATAAGAAAATACCCTTTGTTTTAAGAAAAGATTATTTTAGGAAAAATACCCTTTGTTTATAATTATTGTTTGAGGACTGAGAAAATGCAAAACAGAACATAGAATTAGGCATCAGGGTATACTTTCCTAGTTGAAATAAACCATTCACTTTAATTTAGAGAGGATTCTTATTCAGGTATGGCTCAGACTATTCTAGAAATTTGAAACCAAGAGGACAAACAGGTCATCCCTTCCCACTGGGATCCTGTCATATTATTTCATATTAGGGGCTGGCAACAGCATGGTATATTAGAGTAAGGACAAGAACTAAAGTCAGTTCTAAGCTCTAGTTCCTAAACCTGATGCCATCATTCATTGAATAACCTTGGGAAAACCATTTCACATGTCTTGGTTTCTGTATCTGTAAAATAATCCTTGTCCTACTTATTTCTCAGGGTTCTGGTGAGAATAAATTGAAATAATGCATGTGAAACCATTTTGAAAATAGAATGCACCATACAAATACTTAAAAACAGGTGTTATTTCAGAACTCAGTTTCTCAGTCACCACACAATGGTAAGAGTTTGGATCAAATGCGGTTGGTTCTTTACTCATTCTCTGCCCCTTCCTCCCCCCTCCCCGCCCCGATCCAGGGGTGAATAAAGAGATCCTTCCAAATCCAGACCTTTGGGGGAGTGACAGCAGTTTTCTGGGATGTTCCCTATTTAGGATAACTGTAGGTTACAACAGGAATACATACTATCCCTAATTTCTGCAAATGTTGAGCCTGTGATGTTCTCAAGTTCCATTATCTCTAAGAGAGATTGTTCTGGCTGAGGTTTGAAAAATACACAAGTGGCCTTCAGTCCCTCAAGTTTATCTCTGAGAAGGGCCTGCAGACCCCTAATTTGTCTAGTGGTTGCCTGATTTGGGGCACAGAAATATGGTATCTTGATCACGTGTGTCTATTTAATGAGACATTTTCCATTTGCTACTTTTTCTTATTTTATGTGATGCCCCCCCACCCCCCTTCAAGCAAAGTGGCTGACTTGGGAGCTGTTCTGGTCATTATTCCGAATGTTTCTGTTCTTTGAGCTTTTCCAATTAAATATCATTCTATTCTCCTCTTTCCCCATGATAAGAGGGAAAATATCTAATGGAGACACAAATGTGGAGTTTCTAGAGGCCTACTGTGCAGATTGCATCTCATGAATTCTCACAGGACTCCCATGGAAAGAGGAAATTCAATCTCATGATAACCCACAGGCTCTTGTGATAATAAATGGATAAGGGTGACCTTATTTATGTTTCTTTTTCCCCCTCTTATTTCAAATGCAGAATAATCTATGGGTCTGTGTTCATCATTTCTCTAGACGGGATGAGGTGGAAAGGTAAGGGGGAAAAGAAGGGGAAGGGGGAAAAAGGGAATAAATCTTTATATAATACCTACTGTGTGACAGGCAATATGCTAAGACCTTTTACAGATATTATCTCATTTAAGCTAGATGCTGTTACCATCCCCGTTTTACATTTGAGAAAACAGGCCAAATGGAGATCAATTAACTTGCCCAGGGTCACACAGTAAATAAGTGTCAAAAGCTGGATTTGAACTCAGGTCTTCTTGACTCTCGGCCCAGCACTTTATCTACTGTGCTTCCTAGTTGCCTCAGTTTTCATGATTCCATCCCTTAGTTAAGTCTGGACATTGCAGAAATCCAGCTTTAGGCTCTTTCCTAGTTGTTCCAGACCTAATGCCCATAGTATTCATATGACTAAGACCATTTGCCCCATTCTTTGTTTCTTTCTTTATGTCTATAACCTTTTCAGAACTAAACCTTCTCTTTATATATCCATAATCTCCCTCTCCCTAAAGTCCTGCCAAGGGGTCAAACTCTCCTTCAATCTTAGCTATTTTCTAAGTCTCTTAACAGAGTTCTGAAAACTCGTCCTTGTTATTTGCCTGTTGAAGCTTCAAAGCTGTGTTTCAGGAGGCACTTGCTTGCTTAGGTGGGAAGTGAGTGTATCCCCAAGCACAGTCAGCAGTGGGAGGCCAAGCAGGACAATGGAAATTCAGAAAAGGAGGTAAAAATGTCTAAGGGAGCAGGCAGACTTGGAAATGAAATGCAGGCCAGGTTGACCAGAGTGGTAAACCAAGAAGCAAACCAACCTGATAAAGCAAATGTAGAGGAAAAATCAGGACAGAGTATTCAACAGTCAAACTTAGAGGGGAGCTGGAAATGTATGGAACTAGAAATCTCATGGAGGAGACCATGAGTCTTTCCATTCTGTATTGGGTAGTGGCAACCACGTCCAATCCATTGTCTAAAATGAGACAATCCATGGGATACCGGAGTCTTAACATTTCCCATTCACCATTTTTAATGACCTGAATGAAGATGTAGAAATGATTTCCAACAATAGGAGAATGGTTAAAACTCTGATACATTAATGTAATGGAACACTATAATGAAATTAAGGCCAACAACCATAAAGAATACAAATAAGCCTGCAAACATCGGACTAAAATAAAGCAAAGGAAATAAAAGCAGAACCAGAAAAATGAAGCCCACCCTAGCTACAACTACATCAAAGGAAAAGTTAATGAGAATGAATGGATTTTGTCTTTTAAGACTGAGCCTCTCTATCTTGGCCAGACTGGAAAGGCACTGAGTGCCTACTCATGGGCCTGATCCCACTCTTATTGGGCATGGGAGCTTTCACCTTTTCCATTTCTGACCTAGGCTAGTTTTTCCCTCCTTAGGCAACATGTGAGCTCCCCATTATCAGCAGACTCACCATATTGGCACTGGATTGAGTATAGGCATCTGATTGGTTACTGAAGCAATCTACTAGCCTTAACTTCCCCAGTTATAGGTGTGTACCAACATGCTCAGATGGAAAAAGAATCTTGAAGCCAGAGAGTGAGTGGCTGAAAAATTATTATTATATTTTACATATTGGAATTAATTTAAATATGAATGATTACTAAATAAATTTAATTGGTTTTATTTATGCTTTCAGTATTAATAAAATATTTGATTTAAAAAATTTAGAAAGTTGTTGAAGAAATGATATATTTACAGATGATAGAAACCTGGGAAGAACAATTAGTTATTTTAGTAGAAAAATTCGATATTCAACAGATTGAACTGAAGCAAAACCAAAAACATCAAGTATAATAGGGAGGAAAAACCCCCAAGACGTAAACCCCTCGTACTTTGGATCAATTACTCATTTGTACAAGCATGAGATAAGGGAGACATAGCTTGGCAGCAATCTGTGTGAACAAAGATCTGAGGATTTTCATTCACACCAAGCTCAGTGACTTAACAATGTGATATGGCAGCTAAAAATGTTAATGTAGACTTATGCTTCCTTAATGAAAATATAATGGAAAGGAATAGTCCCAGTCTGGGCTGTACTGGTCAGATTGTATCTGGAGCATTGTGTTCTGCTTGGGCTGCTCTTGTAAGTACACTGACATGCTAGAGTGCATCAGAGGTAGTTGGTTAGGACGGTGATAGGTTTGGAAATCGTGTCATATGAGGAGGAGTTCAAGGAATTGAGGAGGTTTTTAACCTGAAGAAAAGGAGTCTTAGGAGGTATATGATAGCTGTCTTCAAATATTTATAGGGCTGTCACATGGAAGAGGGAAGGAGGCTTGTTCTGGGTTACCCCAGAGGGTGCAACTAGAAATGATGGTTTGAAGATAAAGAGAGGCAGATTTCAGCTCAGTGTAAGGGAGGGCTTTCTAACAGTTATAGCTCTACAACTGTGAAAGAGGCTATTATGTAAACTGGCAAATTCCCACCATTGGAGGGTGGGTGACCCTAGGGCTAGATGACCATCTCTCATAGAGAAATTCCTACAGTGGGAGGGAGATGGGAACAAATTAATTCATTGAAGAAATATTGAGTATCTACTTTATTCTAGGCATTGTGGAGCTATAAGGACATTTCTTATTCTCATAGAGTTAATATCATAATAGGGTAAATTAAAAATGTATACAAATAAGTACAATACAATGATTTATAATTCATGTGGAGGAAAAAGGTGTTAATGGTGGTGGGGAATCCCTTTGAGCTTAAGGGGAACTGGGAAAGGTCATGTGTGGGACTTTGTCTAAAATTTTATAATTCATCAAATTCACAGTTTTCTGAGTTGAAGGATCTATTCACCCAGGCTGGGTTTTCTCTTCCTATGTTATTGTACCAAGTTCCACTTTAAAAAAATTGCTAACTATGTCTTTCGAATACATTCTTAGCCAATTGGTCAGTCACAGTTACTACTTTTTAAAACATCGATTTCACGTTAGTGAATACCTGTTTTGTGACCTTTGTATTTATTTGAAACCGACACTATCGACTTATCTCTTTGAGCATGCATATTGGGAAGCATGGATATTGCCCACGGTTCTGCTTGGGGCTGACTTCTCTTTTCTCCCCCTGGTCTCTCTCCCTTGGTGCTCTAATGGATTGATTTATCTTCTCTTTATAAATTATTTCCAAATCTATATATCTAGCACCAATTCTGAATTTCAGTACTGCATCTCTAATTTCCTATGGGAAATGGATATTCCAATGGTGTCTCAAATTCAACATGTTGAAAACCAAATGCATCTTCTAAACTTCCTTATCTTGGTGGATGGAACCATCATCCAACCATCCACCCAGGTATACATGTTATTACTTCAAAGTCATCTTTGACCTCTCCTTGTCTCTTACTCCTCCCATCACTTGCCAGTTCTTGTCATTAAGGCCTCCACATCACCTCTCACATCTTTCTCTTTCATTCTTCTTGAATCACCACTCCTCTAGCTCATTCCTCACTTCCTCCCTCCTGAACTATAATGATAGCCTTCTAATTAGTCTCCCTCCTTCCAGACCCTTATGTTCCCTCTCCAAACTATCCTTTACCCAGATATCAAAATAATTTTCCTAAGGCACAGGAAAAAACTGTTACTCTCTGACTCAAAGAACTTTGGTAGGTTCCTGTTGCTTCTAAGATCCAATACAAACCCCACTGCCAGCCTCTTACCTACCTCCTCAGCCTTATTTCGCATTACTATGCTTTATATAGATTATATTCCTGCGGAACTGGTCTACTAGCTGGACCCTGAACTCAGCATCCTTCTGGGCTCCTTTGCACAATTCCATCTCCTATATTCAGATTACTCCTTTCCTCATTTCACCTTTTAGAATCCTTATCTTCCTTTAGGGCTCAACACAGGTGCCACCTCCTTCTGGTCTCTCCCACCTTTAGTATTCTTAGAGCTTTCTAATTCTCCTTTTCCTCCTTCGTGACCTATCCGATCACATGCCCCTTATCTATGTTCATGCAGTAATTTTCTATCCTGTTCCCTTAGGGCAGGGGGCTATTATGTTAGAATGTTTCCCAGGACCTAGCTCAGTGATTTGCATATTGTAGGCATTCAATAAATAAATGTTATATTGAATGCTTTTGCAATTTATTTTTCATAAGAGTGAATGGATTTGCATTGATATGAACACGAACTTTGTCCTGACTTCTCAAGTGACCCATGGCAGGCATTTTCAAATAGCTTGGTAATATCCTAATGGGACCATACCTTGTTCATCCCCTGCTTTGTCCCCCTTTGGTCCTAATATTCTTTAGGCCTGCTTTTGTTCCACCCCCACCCACCTGCCTGATACATTCAATTGATCCTCTAGAATCCTCTTTACCCTTGACCTCTTCCATAAAAATCTCTGACATTTGTAGCCCACCCTGATTTCCTCCTTTTCTGAATTCCTGTCATGTTTGTGGTTAGTTTTATAGAGCTGGGCCGTTAATTGCTCTCCTATTATTTGATATATGCTATTTTTACTTCCCTGGTTAGATTGGGAAGTCCTTGAGGGTTAAAACTATGCCTCA
This sequence comes from Gymnobelideus leadbeateri, assembly GCA_011680675.1. Taxonomy (NCBI): domain Eukaryota; kingdom Metazoa; phylum Chordata; class Mammalia; order Diprotodontia; family Petauridae; genus Gymnobelideus; species Gymnobelideus leadbeateri. The sequence goes on along the minus strand of WOXC01008705.1, from coordinate 463,275 downwards.
GTTTCCTTGGAGAAGCCCACATATGCCTCCATAGTGTTGACATAGAGTTCAAGATAAATTTGATGCATCTATCATTAGTATGTAATGGGGAGGACGTTAGATTAGGTATCAAAAGACCTGGGTTTGAACTCTGGCCCTTTTCCTTACTATCAGCATGACATAAGGAAATCACTTTACTTCTCAGCCCTTCAGATCGCACATCAGTAAAGAGGGTCGGATTAGATGTTTTCTAAGGATCCTTCCTGCTCTAAATCCTAAGAGCCCACCACTATATTTATCAAGCACTTGTGCTGGGCAAGGTTCCTGGCTAGGCACTGATTTTAGTGGGAATCCTGTGATCTTGGAACAGAAGAAACTGTTCCTCAGGGAGAGAAACCTAATCTGACCTTGGTTAAATAATGCCCTAAGCAATAGGGTTAACCATGAGTTTTAATAACTGCTAGCCTAATGTACCAATGGACAGTTTAATTTGGTATAAATGCCATGCTTCCAAATGCTACAAGACCCCTCTTTGTCTCTTCTCCTGACTCAAGAGGACCAGCCCTGATTTGTTATGCCAAGGCAAGGACATGCCCTTCTGTCATTTGTGTACATGCTTAAGAGGAAGAGGAAGCCAGACCTGCTTCCATGCCATTGCTCTGGTCTGCATATCTATGATCCACCCTTCTGAGATTGCTCTTGTCCAGAGAGAGTCAAGGGGTTAAATCTGACTCCTCAACCCAGTCTAACTGTTTCATGTTTTAATGGCTTAATGTGTTAATAACCATACAGCTGTTGTTTTTCAGTCTTGTCCTTTATTGAATTAGCCACCATTTAGTTGGCTCAGTTCAAATTGTAAACAAATTATTTTTGCATATGGATCAATGGAAATTTAATAAAGTTTATTAAAACTGTATATTGGACCTAAGTGTGCTGTTTTCTATCATGGATATAACCCAACCTCATTAGACTGACAAATATTAACTGAATCTTAGGAGAAAAATACCCCTGGCCTTTTAGAGGTATCATTACTTTTTTAGTGGACAACAGTCATTAACAGAGCATCATAGAGTACTGTTTTTTTTCTGGATTATTAATGCCTTTCCTTCTATATATTTCCAGGAATTATGTATCTCCCATACACTGCCTCGACTGTTCTCCTGATATTTTAGGTCTATACTCATGACAATCTCAGTTTGGGTTACAATAAATGTTATCTTAATCTCAACTGATTGACAATTTCCTAAAATAGCAGCATTTCCAAAGTGCAAACCCCAATAGCAAATCAGAAATGACCCTTTCTTTAGAAGCACTCTGAAGGGGTATAGAGAGCTTTAGAATGTAGCTCCTGTCTTTGATAGAATGATGATGATAGCTTACACCTCTCCAAGAGCTTTCCAATTCACCAACAACTTTTCTGAGAGTAAACCTGGAAAACAAATAGCACAAAAAAGAAATTATTAATCCCATTTTACAGATAAGGAAACTGAAGCTAAGAGGTTGAGTTATTTGTCCTGGTCTATACAATCAGAGCTCTAACACGATCAGGGAGAATTGGAATCTGCCATAGGACACTAAGATGGAGTTTGGGGAGTGGGTTTGCACATTTTCCTATTGACACGATGTCCCTTTTCCAGGACCTTCCTTCCTCCTCCAACCAACCCTGACTCTAGAGTACAGACTGCCCCTTCATGATGCAGTTGCAATTGTGGTCTGGCTGCCACTAAGGCAACCCTCAGATACCTTCCATTTTGTCCCAGGTGAAGTTTTATAGCTTTTCACAGAGTGACAAGGTGTCAGAGTTAGGATATGGAACCAGGCCTTCCCATTCTGGTGCTCTTTAGACCAGTTATATGTTATCTCCTGATTGTATTGGAGCTATTTGAATGGTGTATCGATGACAGAGCACACACAGAGAGTTGTTTGGAAAAGAGAAGACTAGATTGTGAGTCAGAAAATGGGTATATTGACTTTTTAGCCTTGATCAGTGCTATGATTTTAGAGGAACAAACAGTTGTTTTTAGGTAGAAAAGAGGAATAATGTACCATCTCACTTTCTTCCTCACCATTCGGAAGAAGAATGGGTCAAATGGACAATCATTCATTCATTCATCGTCAATTTAGCACCAGGTACTGGAGAGTGGGTTTGGGCACAGTATATTGGAAATCCCATCTGCACTAGGTGAAAATTCTTGTACCACTGACACTAACAAGAAGAAAGCAGTTCAGTTTAGCCAGGGCTAGACCATTTCTGTAGGGGCTGGTTGTTTCCATGATTCTTGCAGGAAAACGGAATCCTAAGTATGGGCAGCTGGTTAGAACTGGAGCTCCTGTGACTCCTGAAAGTTATAACAAATGGAACTCATTATCACCACCATCCCCTTTACCTTTGTGCTACTTGAGGCAGAAAATGAATTTTTTTCCCCCCTGGTTTGTTTTTGAGTCTTTCATCCACAGAGAATAGGGATTAGCCTGTGGCTATCATAGTGCTTTTCAAGGCCTCTTGGCATGCTGCAAATGTTTACTTACCCAGGTACAAATAGGTAAAAGCACATAGTTAAAACTCCCAGCTGCAAGGTCATTTACCTTTTTAAAATTCAGCGGCATGTGCCGCCTGCAGTAGAGGGCTTGCTGGTATGAGCCATTAACTGCCTGTTGTATGTAACCTCTCCTTGTCTTACATGCAGCTGCGCGAGCCACTGGGACCGTGCGGCTAGCCTGCCATGCATGCCATCATAAGCAACAAGAGCAGTTTAACTTGTGATCAGTGATCATATGATCTGGTTACAGGGTGCAAGCTCAGTCAAGTAGAACTGGTAAATCATTAAAAATGCACTGGCCTCTGTGCTAACTCTGCCTGCTGAGCAAAACATAGTGCTAACTAACCTGTCTGCTCCCCTACCCGCATGCACTCACAGCCCTGGGCAGCCAGGAGCCAAGACCACTGGTGGCTTGGAAAAAAGCAGCTGTTTTTTATTTTATCCAATTGGTATGAGCTCGCCCATCCTCTTCCATAGAGCACAGGGCAGATCGAAGATGAAAACCTGCAATGCCCTTCCACGTTTTCTAATTAATTAATTAGCTGGCGAATTAATTTATTTTCTGAAAGCCTCTCCAACAATTGCCATTCTTTAATTTTTTTTTTCATCGTTGCCAATCAATGGGGGTAAGGCTGATCTTCAGGGTTGTTTTAATTTGCATAGCTCTTACCATTAGTGATTTGGAGCAACCCTCCCATGTTCTTAAGGCCCTTCCAAATGTGTTCAAGGCCATAAATGTGCTGGACCCTTGCCTCCTACAGGAAGTTTTCCTTGGTAAGTTGGTTCCTTCCAGCTTATACATTCCTGGTGACTTCTTCTTGGGCCTCTATTGTATTGTTTGTAGCTGTTGGTCTCTAGCATTCCAGTTGTCTGTAGAAGACACAGATTGACCACCAAGTTGTCTTCAGGGCTCCAGCTATCTGTAAAAAATATAAGACCCAGACTGACCACTGTGTTGACATCACTCATGATTAGAACAAGTCACTTTTGGAAAGATCTAGGCAAAACTCTCAAGCATTGTAGAGAAATAGGCCAAACAAACAAACAAAAAACAGCTCAGACACTGAAAATACAGCACTTAATAAAACACAATTAATACTTAAAACCATCGACACTCATGCCTATGAAAGAACATGCTCATTGTCCACTTGAGCCTGTATTCCAAACTTTTAAAAAAATTGGTACCACATCACTTAGTTTTTAATTATATACAATTTCATAGTATTTTCTAATGGTTCCAATTTGTCTGGTTTTCCCAAATAGATTATAAGCTTCTTAAGGACAGGACAACATAATGTCAGCAATGTTGGGAACACAGCAGATATTCATAAATATTTTTTGACTAACTGAAAATTGAGCTACAAATTCAGGAGTGGTGGGTACTCAGGCTCAAGAGTGTTACAGGGGTGACTAGGTAGTGCAGTGAATAAAGCACCAGCCCTGGAGTCAGGAGGACCTGAGTTCAAATCCAGCCTCAGACACTTAACATTTACTAGCTGTGTGACCTTGGGCAAATCACTTAGCCCCAATTGCCCTCCCTTCTCCCCTCCAAAAAGCAAAAAAAAAAAGTCAGTGATACAACAATCAGAGATGGTGACAGAGCTTTGAAATAATGGAAGCAGCAGCTGTTGCCACTAGCCCTAAGGAGGACATCAGCCTCCCCCCCCCCCCACTCTAAGGCTATATCAAGACAAGCTATAAAAGCAGAGATAGCTTAGTCCTCAAGGCTGGGTTTTCCAACCCAACTTTTATATTACATATAAAATAAACCCCAACATACATAAACATTGGAAGTTAACACTCTATATGTATAGAATATTTATATGGTATATTGTAGGTGGTATATTATACATATATATATATACAGTCACACTATATATGTGTATATACACAGTATCTACACAACTAAAATATGTGTGTATAGAATGTGTGTATATATTAACATATATGTAGTATGTGTGTGTGTGTCAGAGAGAGCTTGTGTATATCTGTTTTGAGGAAAGCTTCATTCATTAGTTTATACTACAGGCTGCTTCAGCTCTTAGCCAAGAATATAACAAAGAAATTGAACATCAATAACTTTTTATCACAAGGTCATACTATCTTTTGAGCCCTTCCTTATTCTTTCCAGACTTCCTCATCAGAGGTCACTGGACCATTCTCATGTAGCTCCCTCATAACCCCCTGGTTTTTTAAGAACATCTTTTTTATGCAGTGCCTTGGGAGGTAATGTGCTGTGGTGGAAAAGGCTCTGAACTTGACCTCAGAAGGCCTGGATTTAAGTCCTGACTTTATTGCTTCTTAGCTATATGACCTTGGACAAGTTGTTGTTTGTTTATTTTTTTCCACTTCTAAACCTCAGTTTTCTTGTCTGTAAGACCGAGGTCGTTACAATTTACTATCTACCTTGAAGGGTGGCCATGAGGAAAACACGCTGCCCACTGAACATCAATAACATAGACCTGGAGCTATTAATCGGCATTATATACAGAGTGTGTGTAAATTTGTACTCAGCTGGAATTTTGAGGCCCATATGGTAGCCTTTTCTGTGGGTATCAGAGTCACTATCACAGGGACTGGCACAGACTAGACACTCAGTAAGTGTTTATTGAATGAGTGAGCAAGTGAATGAATTATCAGATAGGGTTTTTCACTAGCTGACTAAGTGCTAGTTGCCAAGGCCTAAAAATAATGACTTGGGATAGGCAGGGGTTTTCAGATGCCACAGGGAAGAGATGCTCACAATTTATTCAAGTGTCTGTTTAGTTGAAGATGTGAGAACGTGCCATTGGAGTGCCTCTGGCTCCTTCACTTTAATAGCCTTCACAGGTGTCCCCTGTTTGCCCTCAAGAGGGTACTCCTGAGACTACAAGGTCCCTCTTAGCAGAGGAAGACTTTGGTGGGGGTGAGATAATGGGGTGAGTACGTGATGGGAACAATTTTTCACTTCAGTTTTTCAGTGGCAGCTATCTGCCTTCAGAGTGACTAGTTATAAGGTTTCCAACAACTCTTCATAGCCCTACCAAGGACAGGAAGTTCCATTAGAACACTTTCTAGGACCCTTAGTTAGGAACCACAACAACTACATCGTAGATTTATTATGAAAGTGGAAAGAGCTTAGCAAACTGGTCATGGCCTCCATGTTCTGAATCTTTTCTTCCTTTCCAAGAATCCTACTTGGCTGATTGTAGGAATGAATTAGCTCTTCCTTTAGGAGGGAGTTTCTTGGCACCATGAAAATTTGGGCACAGGATACAGTCGGGGAGCATATGTTAGGTCTCTGGATCTAGGCCCTCTACTGTCTTTCTCTTGGTCTCATGTCTGCCATCTCTAAAATGGAGACAGTAAACTCTACTTTTTTTTTTCTCATAAAAGATAGGAAGGAAATAAAATCATAATCTTGTGTTTAAAGCCCATAGGACAACAGAAAATTCATAGACTTAACATAAGCAAAGGAATTGTTTAAATGACTAAGACATACTATGGAAAACTAGAGAATTATGATACCTTAAAACTGGAAGGAGGGCTATGAAGGCTATCTCATTAAACTACTAAATAGTTGTTGACTTCATTTTCTAACTGTGGAAACTGAGGCCTGGCCAAGTTTCATGACTTTTGCCAAGGATCATATAGCTATTGAGTAGGAGGGCCAGGGTTGAGAATTAGACAATAACTCTTTGTACCTCATTCGATGCTTTTGTATTTTGCCAGAAAGGCAGGAAAACTCAGGTGTTCATGAGAAAATAATATAGTTAATTGTTTGTGGAAATTTTTGATTATTGGTGGCCGGAAAAAGAATGGTAAAGTTTATAGAAGAGAATTGGTATGATCAGTGACCGTAAGGCCTTTATATCACCATGTCTGTTTAACTCACTCCTTTAATGCTTGGAAACCCAGCAAAGATGACTTACTCCCTCCAATACCCTTCCATGACTACCCAGAGTATAGGAAGAGGATAGTTCTGCTGGATGTTCACTGAGAAGAGAGCCATTTACCAAGTTTTGCTTGCTGTTCCAGAATTAAAATTTAGGCCCCTACTGATATGTAGCTCTTCAGAGGAAAGGTGTTTTAAAAATTCAAAGCATCATTATCATTATTTTTGACAGTGTGATGAAGCAGAAAGATAATTAGAAAAGGAGCCAGAAGAATTGCATTCAAGTGTTCAGAGCTATAACTAGCATGGGGTGAATGGGGCCTTGTCCCAGGTCTCTGACATCTTGGTGGGCACAGTTTCTAAAAGGACTGTGTTCTCTCCCCATGACAACCTCTTGATTGTGTCTTTTTTTTTTAGAAGTCCTCCAGGGGTATGTCGTGCAATCATTCCTGGTTGGCCCTAGTAGGAAGCTTTTCCTCTTAATCCCTGGAGGGATGTTTTCTCTTCATTATCCTAGCTATACCCCATTGGGACCCCCATACTGCCCATACCCTCAGCTGAATTTGACACAGAAAGAATTCTGGGTAGTTAGCGTTTTCCTAGTCCTGATTCTGTCGCTAAAAGTTTAGCCTTGGAAAATAAAGGTATGTCTTTTTTCTGGCTCTCGGTTTCCATATCTGTAAAATAAGAACTACCCTACTTACTTCATGGAGTTATTGCGAGGAGTAAATAAAATGCCTTTGGAAGAGCTTTGATTAGTATGTATTATGCCAGTATAATACATTATAAGGAAGAACAGGCTACCAATGGTTTTCCTCTTGTTAAAAGAGAGGGAAGGTAATTTATCTACATGAATTCAGAGTTCATGCAGAAATTTTATTGGGAGTATTCCTAAAGTTTATTTTTTCAAGCCATAATACAAAGTTTATTAAGTTTCTAGACTTCATTATCCTGGTCAATGAAATTAGCACGCTTTTTCTTAACCCTGTCCTATACAATTACGACAGAAGGAGAATGAGCTTGTGCTCCACCATGGAACCGCTAAAACATTTTTACATATGTGGGAGAAGAATCATTTGAAACCCGAAGCTGCCAAGAGGAATAATTAGGAGCCACCGAATGGCTCCTGGTAATATGACAGGAGCTTCGAAAGCGTCCTAGAGGACCTTGACGAGTACAGGCTGCCTTGACCTATATCTTTAATAATACAGATCATTGCCCTTGTATTGAAGCTAGAGGGTAGGACCAAATACTAGCTTCATCATGCTTTAGGAGAGATTGCCAAAGTTTACAAATTCCCCACACAATGGGCTATTGCTTTGATTATCAAACTAGCTCAGCTTCATGAATTCCAGGCTGTTCACGATGGGGGAAAGAGAAAACAACTCTTCTTCATATGCCACTTCCCTGAATACACACACATACACACACATGTATGCACATATTTACATGAGTATATGTGAATATATTTACATACATGTATCCATGCATATACATGAATACATTTATACACACATATCTGTGCACATACTTATTATGTAAGACCCAACTTAGAGAAATGGTAGTGTTAGCAGTGAAAATAACCTTTTGTTTAATTAGAAAATAAGAGCTATATGGGGACAATAAAAATGGTTACTGCTGCCCTCCGTCATTGTTTAATAAATATGATTGTGCTGGAGATAATGGTAAATGTTATTTATTTGGGCAATATCACACACTCAGTAATTGTTCACATTGTTGATATTTATCTTGCATGGAAAATGGAGTAGTTTCACAATTTGCTTTCTTTAATTGGAGAAAGAGAGACAGACAAACAGAAACAGAGAAAGAGGGAGAGAGTGAAAGACAAAGAGAAGAGGAGGGAGGGATGAAGGAAGGGAGGGAGAGAGGAAGGAAAGAAGGAAGGAAGGAAGGAACGAGAAAGAAAGAGGAAGAAGGAGAAGAAGGAGAAGAAGAAGAAGAAGAAGAAGGAGAAGGAGAAGGAGAAGGAGAAGAAGGAGAAGAAGGAGAAGAAGAAAAAGAAGAAGAAGAAGAAGAAGAAGAAGAAGAAGAAGAAGAAGAAGAAGAAGAAGAAGAAGAAGAAGAAGAAGAAGGGAAAGGTGAGGAAGAAGAGAAGAGTAGAGAGAGAGAGACAGGGAATGGGGGAGGATACATAAAGCATGTTGTTTACTGTGAAGGTTTATCTTTTCACAAGGCTGCCTTGATATGGTAAGTAAAGAATTCCAGAATTGGAAAGGACTCCAGTGGTCATCTTGTTCATTGTTTGTCCTTCATTTTTGAAGAGGAGGACCATGACATCAGGGAAATGATGACATGACTTGCAGTTGACTTTGATTGGAGGGAGGGAGGGCTGTGCAAGGTCACCAGCCTCACTTTCTGCTCCAGAGTCATCTGAGTCCAGTGGCCATATATTCATCAGGATGACTGGGGATGACCCAGGATGCAATGAAAGACCCTGGCCCTTTTAGGCTAAGGCCTTTCCAGGTACTCACAGCAAGTGAAATAATGCCCATTCAGTGACTAGGTCTTTTTAAGAAGTGAGTCAAGGGATGGCTCCTTTAATTAGGAAAAAAGTCAAGTTGGGAGGGGAAGACCATAAAGGGTTGCTGTTCCAAAGAGAACCATTGACATTCATACCAAGCCAGCATGGCCCAAAACACAGCCATTAAGCAGAGCTTGGGCAGGGACCTATTGTTATCCAGTCTATGAGCTTCAGAGTGAACTGGATTTAAGGTTTCCTGGAAGAAAGAAAGAAAGGAAGGAAGGAAGGAAGGAAGGAAGGAAGGAAGGAAGGAAGGAAGGAAGGAAGGAAGAGAAAGAAAGAAAGAAAGAAAGAAAGAAAGAAAGAAAGAAAGAAAGAAAGAAAGAAAGAAGCTGTGTAACCCTAAGCAAACCATTTAATTTCTGTTTTCCTCAGTTCTCTTAACTGCAAAATGGGGAGTACAAATGAGATATTGTAAAACACTTAATACAGTGCCTGGCATATACATACATGCACATACACGCATATATTTATAATGCTTTAAGGTTTGCTAAGGTCATCTAGTTTATCCTATATGTGAAGAACAATCCCTTTTACAAGTGTGGTGACAGGTTGCAGAGGGAATACTGGATTTAGAATCAAGAAGCTCTGGATTCTAGTCCTGGATTAAGCTGTGTGACCCAGAACAAGGCTTTGTACGACTCTGAGACTCAGTTTCCTCATCTGTTGTATGGAAATGATATGACAAAACTCAGTCTTACATGATTTTCTTCCCAAGTTTATTATGAAGAGTTTGTTCTTTGTAGATCTTCAAATACCATAAAAAACACACATTGTTTTCACGTGTTTAAATGCTTGTGATGCAGAACGTCTAGTTTGTAGGTTTGGAGACTGCTAGGCTCATATTGGGTTAGGTTTGCTAATTTCTTCAGAGACTCAGGACTGTATGGATGCACCTCCCCCCGTACCCCATGGAACTTCATCCCTTCCCTACCAGAGTAACACCTGCACTCATAGTAGCAGTTCTACAATGGGTTGCAAATGATGGAGGAAGCAAAGTTCTCAGTCCCAGAGTTTTTCTGGAAGAGTTTGAGAGAATTCTCCCTTTGTAGTTGAGGAGAATTAGTGCAGAGTAAAAATCTGGCAGGATCTCTCAGAATCTCAGTTCTAACACTTTCCTGGAGGATCTTGGTGGGAAGGTTTTGGGAAAGTCCCATTTTCACTGATACTACCATACCTTAAATTTAGTTTTTATGTATTGCACCCTATTGGTAGCCAGTCTACACATATTTTAGGTACTCAACATGGGAGAGAAATAGTAATGGCCATATATCTGTGTTGGCTTTTGTGTGTTTACATTTCTTTCTGTGTTGTCCTTGATAAAGATGCTCCATTGCAAAATATATGCAATATTTTCCATTTGTCATGGTGGTAATGGTGGTATGGGAGGTGTTGGATAATTTTACTTTCATTAAGGCCACTTGAGCCATGGGGATAGTCCATTTTTCTCCCTGACCCCTAGAGCTGTTATCACCTACCCATCCAGGGACCCTCAAACAATCCCTTCCTCAGAGGGCCCTCCCCAGTTTATTGACAGCTCTCCCATGAACCAATCTATTTCTCTGGGTGACCAAACAGATAGATCCTTCCGCCATTTCCCTTACCCTGGCACACCCTGCCCCTGGAAGAAAAAAAAATGTAGACAGTGTTTCAAGAGGAAAAACATAGCACAACAAAACCCCCTTTCTTCGCACAATTCATTTTAAGCTCCAGAAATCCCTCAAAATCCCCAATCTCCCTTTGCAGTCTGGTTCCCACTCTCTAACTTTCCTCATCTCCCTCTGAAAGAAAGGAAAAAAAAAGCTCTTCTTTAAGGGACTGATAAGTTGTAGGCTGATGCTTAGCAACAACATTCCTAGGCCTTAAGTAGCTGCAAGCCCCTCTCTGAACCCTTTGATGTGACTGTCAGGCCAGATTTATTTGGTTTAGCACATTGTCTACTCGTCCAGATGTATCAGGAGATAAAAAGGAGTCATGTTTACACTCTCTCCCCTTCTCTCTTCATTTTTTTTGGGGGGGGGGCATGAGAGGGGGCGGAGGAGAAAGATGTAATTAAATTGTGTTTTTGATGAGTCTTGGGGAGCTACAGAGGAAGAAAACACAATTGGGCTGGAGTAAAGGGAGAGCCTGCTTGGCAGACTACACCTTGACAGTGTCATATAAAAATAAAATAGGAATCTGTTGCCACTGTCCAAGAAGTTGTAGGCCGGGCTGGTCCAGTTCTGCTCAAACCAGAGATTTTGTCTTTTTTCATTTTTTTTGCACCCTTCCATTTCCTATAGATCAGGGATCCTTAGTTTTTTTTTCATCTCCCAGTCCCCTTTTGCCATCTAGTAAGGTCTCAGAATGTTTCTAAAGAATATGCAGGATTTCAAAGCTATATTGAAATGCAATTATCAGAATTATGATTAATAGTAATTATAATAATAAAACAAATTCATGGACCCTAGGTTAAGAATATCTGCTTAGGGAAATCCACCCAAGTGGAAGGGAGATAACCCTTTATATTGATCAATCTTTAAGTCTCCCTAGACATATCTGTAATATACATTTTCCCTGCCCAGTGCACCTCAGGGAACACAGAGTGGCATGGATTTTTTAAAAAATATTTTTATGACTATTATAATTTACCATGTGGAACTTGAGACGGTGGTAGGTAGCTGTCAATCTGAAGCTAATAAAATCATTGAACCTCAGTGATCTTGAATAAACAAATCTCCCTCAAGCTAGGGGAGCAAGGAATTGTGAACCCCTTAGCTGTTAATTTCACTTGTGTATTTCTTCTCATGCTTGAGCTTTTAGTAATGCCAGCCAGAGACCCTCCCCCTCAAATGAATGACCTGCCCTCAAAGGTGACAAGCAGGAATCTTGCATTTAGGGCAACTGTGGACCTGCCCAGACATTAAAAATCTCTGGCTGGCTGGCTAGCTTTCATCTTCTGCTAAGGAAAAAAAAAAATCATTCTATTTGCATCTTAAATAGATTGCCCGGCAGCACCCCCTTCTGCTGACAAGACTGTGTGACAAGACGCCTTCAGGACAGCTCTGTTTTCTCCCCGAATGCCTGGCCAGAAGACTTCTCTAAAGGCCAGTCAGGGCCCTTTCTAGGACTTTGTTTCTGTCTGTTACTCAGGCACAAGTATAACCCCAGAATGAATGCTGAGCTTTCGTCTTCCTGGGTAAAGCCAAGTCTTCCTCTCTGAGAGTGTAGTTTCCCCGTTTGTCAGGCAAAAGAAAAGAAATCCTGCATTGAAGAACTGGAAAAATCGTGAGCTGACAACCCCTCAAACTGGAGCTTGCCCACTTATCCTGAATATTTCCATCTTGCAAGCATACACTAGCCAGACCCTGGTTTCCCAACCTGAAGTCATCTCGGAAACTCTGGGCTCATCTTATGTGTTCTCCATTTGTGGGTCAATCCAAAGGCCGGGAAGACAGTTTTCCTTTGTTTGTTCCAAAAATAACTTTGGATCCCCTCTCCCCATTTTTTTAGAATGAGTTTGACTTATTATTGTGTTTCTAAATTCCCTATGTTTCTAAGAATAAAATGCTGGGTCCATGTAATTTATAGGTGGGTGGGGAATCAATGGAGAAAGCATGTTTGGGTTTCTGTGTCTCTGTTTGTCTTTGAACCCTCAGGAATCCTGTCTTCAGTGTGTGTGTGTGTGTGTGTGTGTGTGCAGGCAGCAGGATCAGAAGGATCTGTTGAACCAGCTAAACTTAAGCATTCAAGGAAGAAACATTGGCTTGGGACTTGAGACTTATAGGAGGCCAGTTTTCCTATCTAAATATATATGGAACCTTGGGCCAAGTAACTACCCTCCATTTCTTCATTTGTAAAGTGAAAGAGTTCAACTAAATTTTCTCTTCAAGATCTAACATTCTGTGTTCTGCTCTTAGAAGATGTGGACCTACAGATGAAGTAGGAGAAGGCCAGGGTCAATAGATGACCCTGGAAGTTGGGAAGATGGTCATTCCTAATAAGTTTCAGGACAGTTTCCCATTTGGGGGGCGGGGGGGATCACCACCATCATAAACAACTGTCTCTTCAAATAGCTATAACTTGTAGACAGGATACTGCTATTAACTAATTGCTTATCCATTCCTGAAGATGGGCAAGGTTATCTTTGTGAAGTTATGGCCTCCTAGGCAAACCGCAATTTGGATTCCCAAGTGATTTTCCAATGCTTTCATGATCTGCTAGACAGCTTTTGTATTTTGGAGACCTTTCCTAACGTGGTTAGGGACTCTCCAGGCCACTGTAAGTAATATCCTCAAGTTACAGTATTGTATAAAGATAATAGAAATTAATGGGAAAATTAAGAAAAAAAAAACAATTAAGAGCTGTCTTTTGGTGAAGAATAGTTTATTAGGGGAAGATGGAAGAAGGTTCACCACTAAAAACCTACCCATGTTTTATTTATTTTTTTGCTTTTTGGAGGGCAGTTGGGGTTAAGTGACTTGCCCAAGGTCAGACAGCTAGTTTTTATGTTAAGTGTCTGAGGACGAATTTGAACTCAGGTCCTCCTGGCTCCAAGGCCAGTGCTCTATTCACTTCGACACCTAGTCACCCTTTGTTTTGTTTTTTGATTTGAGTTTTTGCCCCTTTCTCTTTCTGACTCACTCCAATGTCTTGGGAATGACATCATGCATCCTTCAGCAAGGATGAAAACAGCAACTAACATATTTCATTCTTAAAGAAATCAATGTCTTTCTCTCTATTTATATTCAGTGTCTTTCTATGCATTTAGATGAAGATAAATTTTAATATTAATAGTCACTGGTTAACAAGTATTTCTTATATGTTCACTGAAGATGCTTACCATTGGGTTAATTGACCAGTAAGTTAAGGGAATATAGAATCATAGAAACCAGAGCTGGGAAAGATTTCAGGGCCCATCTACTCCAAAACATAATCTCTTCCATAAGACACTGACAAAGGGTCATCCAGTTTTTGCTTAAAGAGATCCTTTGAGGTGGAATCCACTGCCATTTAAAGATAGTCATTCTACTTTTGGATCGTACAAATCTTTGGGAGGTTTTTCTTTATATTAAGAATAAATTTGACTTCTAGTTGTTTCCATTCATTGTTCCCCTATGTCCAAGAAGAATAAGTCTAATCTTTCTTTCATGTGATAGACACTTTGGATGCTTAAAGACAGTTATCATGTCCCTTCTGAGGTCTTTCTCCTCCCCACGATAAAAATCCCTGGTTCTTTCAATTGATCCTTACATAACCTAAGCTTCCTTATCATCTCAGGTGCTTTTTGATGAACACTCTCTGCCTTCTCAATGCCCTTCCCAAAATGTGGTACCTTAGACTGAACACAGCATTCCAGATGTGATCTGACCAGGAAGAGTAATAATAGCTAGCATTTAAAAATCTCCTACTACGTTCCAAGCGCTGTGCTCAGTGTTTTACAATTATTGTCTCATTGATCTTCATGACAACCCTAGAGTTTGGGGGGCTATTGCTCTTCCCATTTTACAGATGTGGAAACTGAGGCACATGGAGGTTAAGGGACTTGCTCAGGGGTCACTTAAGTATTAATTGTCTGAGGTCTATTTTGAATTCAGGTCTTCCTGATTCCGGGCTGAGTGAGCAACATTGTGCACTATGGTGCCATCTAGTGGCCTCACTAGGTGGCTCAGTGGATAGAGTGGTGGGCCTGAAGTCAGTAATACCTTCCTGAGTTTAGATCTGGCCTCAAATACTTACTAGCTATGTGACCCTGCGCAAATCTCTTAACCCTGTTTGCCTTGGCTTCCTCATCTGTAAAATGAGCCGGAATAGGAAGTGGCAGTCCACTCCAGAATCTTTGCCAAGAAAACCCCTAATGGAGTCTCAGAGAGTTGGACATAACTGAACAGCAAAGGCTTCCATATTACATGAGTGACTTATTTAAGCTTTCATTCCACTAAGACCCCAGGATCTTTTTTTTCCTGGTAAAATCCTGTCCAATGATAGTTCCCTAATTTTGTACTCTAGAAGTCTATTTTTTTTTTAGCCCACATATAAGACTCAACTTGTATTCCCTATTAAATTTCATCCTATCAGATATGACTCAGTGATTTAGCCTATCAAAGAAATCTGGGAATCCTGAATCTGTCCTGGAATGTAGGAGCTCTCACTTTTAGTTTCATTTCATATGTAAACCTTATAAGCATGCTAGAATGACTAAGAATCTACAGAGTTCCATCACTAATTTATTTCCAATTTTGATAGAAGTTTTCTCAAATGTTTGTCTGATGATGCCCCTGGAAGGCAACAAGCCTAAACTGTTGCTTGGGAACAGACTGGGCATTTGGATGTTTGTTATTTCAAAGGTCTCAACTCAGTACTGATCTTGGTCCTGCTTGTTGTTTTTTATTTCAGTCATGTCTGACTCTTCATGACCCCATTTGGGATTTTCTTGGTAGGGATACTGGAGTGGTTTGCCATTTCCTTCTTTAGCTCATTTTACAAATAAGGAAACTGAGGTAAACAGGGTTAAGTGACTTGTCCAGGGTCACACAACTAATAAGTGTCTGAAGCCATATTTAAACTCAGGAAAATTAATCTTCCTAACTCCAGGCCTGGTGCCCTCTCCCCTGAGTCACTCAGTTGCCCTTGGCCCTGTTAGGAGGAAGGAAAATGTGTTTAAACTCAGTAAAAAACAACAACAACAACAAAAACAATCTTTCCCTTTTCTCTTTACCAAATAGTAATTCCAAGCCTGAAATGCTAGGCAGTTCTTTATTTATTTAATTTTTAACTATTTCTCCATCTCTGGTCTTGGTGGTTGGCAGATGAGCCAGTCATTTTCCCGTGAGACTGAGGGGTGGTGGTGGTGGGGTCCAGACATAGACCAATGGAAATATGAGAGTTCCAACCTTGTCCCACCGTGGAATCGGAGTCATGGAATCTTTCTTCAAATCTGCCACCTAATGCCTTTGGGGTAAATCATTTAACTTGGGGGCGGGCCATTTCTCCAGCTATAAAATAACAATTAAGCCGCATGATAGCAGCTAATGTTTATATGTGTTTGCAGAACATTTTACATATGTTCTTATTTGATCCTCACAGCAACAACCCTTTGAGGTAGATGATATTATGACTCCTGTTTTAGAGATGATGAAACTGGAGCTAAGAAGAAAAAAGTGATTTGCTCCACCATGATGCCTCTTCTCACATGGCTGATATGTGCCTGAGGCAGGCTTGCCTCCAAACAGCATCTCCAAGCATGATTTTTAGGATCCCATGCCCATCCCTTTCAGGGCCATAACTTACTTGGCTACAAAGACAATCACTCCCAGGTTCTAGCCATCCATCGTCCATATCTATTCTCATCTGTGACATAGTGATATCTCATTTCTGTGTCTTTGGTGGGGAAATGAGGTTTTCTACCTAAGTAAATTTTCCAAATAACTTTTCCACAATAAAATAACATCTATTGATCTTATAGATAGGGTTTTAATAATATATGAGGAAATGCCATAAATTTTGGAGAGCCAGTGTTGTAGAGTGGATAGAACACTAATCTCGGAGACAAAAAGACCTGGATTCAGATCCTACCATAAGCATAGACCACATAAACCATTGTTATACAACCCCAGGCAAATCACTTAACCTCACTGTGCTTCAGTTTCCTTACCTGAAAAAGGAGGTGGTTAGACCTGAAGGCATCATCACCTATTCATACCTGCCTAAATGATGTCACTCTGCCCCATGTCCTCCCTGCTTGGTATAATTCATGACACATAGTAGATGCTTAATAAATCTTTATTGATTGACAGACACCTAAAAAAATACTCTAAGGAACATTGCTCAGCTTTTCCTGACTTGGGCTAGCCACCAATTATCTCTTCCTCTCACCATAGCATCTACCCTTCTCCCTTTTCAGTTCTAGGCTTCTTTGATGATATCCTTTGTGTGTTTCTCTGCAAAATCCCATGCTTGTAAAGTATTGGTCGCTAGCTCATGATCCCCTCTCAGCTTTACATTGCCTTTAAAAGATAAAGAGAGGAAGTGAGGAACTAAGGAAGGAAGGAAGGAAGGAAGGAAGGAAGGAGGGAGGGAAGGAGGAGAAAAGAAAAGAAGTGAGGAAGGAGGGAAGGGAGAAAAAAAAGGAAGGAAAGAAGACAGAGGGAAGAAGGCAGAAGGGAGGATGGAAGGAAGGAAAGAAAAAGAAAGAGAAAGGAAGGAAAAGAAAGAAAGAAAGAAAGAAAGAAAGAAAGAAAGGAAAAAAGGAAGAAAGGAAGAAAAGTAAGAGAAAGAAAAAAGAAAGGAAAGAAAGGAAGGAAGAGAAAGAAAGAAAGAGTCCTGCCATTAAGCACCTTATATTCTACTAGAGAGAACACAATATGTATGTAGATAAGCAAATACAAAGTAATATCAGGAGGGAGTGATTATTAACAAAAGGATGGGTTGGGAAGGGATAGGAATGGACTAGGAAGAAATATTCATGCTTGAGCTGAACCTTGAAGGATATTATGAATTCTAAGAGACAGTGAAGAAGCAGGAGTATATTCTAGACTTGAGGAACCAACCACCTGAACACATGTAAGGAGGCCTGATAGAGAATATGACGATCCTGGAACAGAGAGTGCTTGAAGGGGAGGAGTGAAAGAAGTCTGGAAAGGGAGATCTAGAAGCCAGACTATGGAGTTTATCTGAGGCCTGGCTCCTGCATATGGCTGTTCATACATGGGGTCTGCCTCCTCCAGCTAAAATGTAAGCCCCTGAAGGGCAGGGCCTGTGTCCTATACCTTTTTATATTCCCTAAAGCAAACAGCACAGGATTGACCCTAGAGTAGGAGCTCAGTTAATGTTTATTGTGGATGAGGATGGTGATAAAAATTACACATTTTTCTTCCTTAAAGAAAAAAAAATTAAATTGTGTTAACAGTTGGTGGCTGGGGGTCAGTTGGCAATAAGAACCCCTTTTAATGTGTTGTACAGGAATATAGTCCTGAGTCTGTTTTTCTTCTTTTATATAGTTGTTATATATCCTCCCTTGATGTTAACCTGTCAGCTGTCACTTTGGTTGTGACTGAGCCTACCTGTGATATTCCCCCTACTCCCTTCCCTCTTGCCTTTTGTAGTTTGTTGGTTTTATAACAACTGGGAAAACTGAGGACTGGGAAACCTGAAGAGCCAAACTTCTTAAGAAATGTATGTTAGATAAGGGTCAAAACTTTGAGTAAGGGCCTAAGGAATGATGAGTAATAACAGTAATGAGAGGATAAAAATAATGAGTGATAAAATAACAGTAATGAAAGCTGGTAATTGTGTGATGTTTTATGGCTCACAAAATGCTTCCCACAGATGGCCTCATTTGTGTTTTAGAACAACCTTGGGAGGTAGGTTATATAAAGATTATACAAGTTTTACAAGTAGGGAAACTGAGCCTTGGAGACATGAAGGGACTGACTCAATGGCACACAGCTCATAAGTGAACTCTAATCTCGGTCTTTGACTTCAGTCCAATGAATTACTTATATGTGCAGACTTTGTCACAGGTATTTGGGGAGTGATTTCAAAGGAGCTCAAAGGCCTTTTCTGATGTATTTCAGATTGAGGAATATGTCTTACATACTCCAGCTTGTTCCTAGTACCAACTAAGAGTGGTGTTAAGGCTGTTGGTCTTGGTCATGAAGGGTTGGATTCAATTGACCGTTCAGTTCCATTACCAAGAAGTCAGGGTTTTGCATGAGGACAACAAGGCAGATGATTCAGGGGGGATGAGGTAGTTTGGTATGGCTACAACATAAGTACAAGGAATGGGCTTTAAAGTTAGCTTAACAGATCTTGATAATTCATTTGGTTAGATCAGCCAGGAGAGATACAGAGGTGAATAATGATGGAACCTTAGAATCCAATAGCTGAAATAAAGTAATTCAGTCTATCATTATGTCCTTCTCATCCTCCACTCCCCTACCTCTAAACCATCACAACCAAATAAGAAACTTTTCTGTTGACAAGAATTCTCAATGAAGGAGATTTCTTAACCTCCCTTCATAACATATTCCAGAACTGAATAGTCCATACAGGTCTAGAATTCTTCCCTACATCTAACTTAAATCCAATTGTAAATCCATTTCCTCTTGCTCTGTCCTTGGTGTGGATAGAAAACAGCTGGTTGCCATCCGGTGTATAAAAAAGCATAAACTTCATATACTTGAACGCCAGTACTGAAAGACCTTTCAACCTTTAGAAGTTATAAAATATTTTTAAGTATATTGTTAGGTTGAAAATTAATCTAACATCTCTAATATTAGTTC
Organism: Gymnobelideus leadbeateri; assembly: GCA_011680675.1. NCBI lineage: Eukaryota > Metazoa > Chordata > Mammalia > Diprotodontia > Petauridae > Gymnobelideus > Gymnobelideus leadbeateri. The sequence goes on along the minus strand of WOXC01008705.1, from coordinate 444,078 downwards.
TACTCTATTAAGGCATTATTTAAATGTGAGTATTTGTCAACCAATAATCCCAGGATGATGTTGTAAAACTTTCATTTTGATTGAATGTTCAGGATTTTTCCTGGAGAGCCTCCAAAAAATTCTTATGAAAAGTGACCTGGGGAATTTTCCAGAAAGTGTATTCCTTTATTTTGAAGTAAAAAAAAAAAATCCGCTTTCCTCCTTTCATTAGACTATAATGAGTAAACTACTTCAATGGATTTGGAGCACTTGTAGGTATCCGTTTATTTACATGTAATCTTTTCCATTAATATGTAAGCATACTGAGAGCAGGGCTTGTTTTTGTGTTTTTGTCTCTTTGTAGCATTTTATCATTGTGTTTGGCCCATAGTGGACCCATAATAAATGCTTGTTGGATTGATTGGTTACTCCATTTCTTAAGCATGAGGAAGGGCAGCATGATTCCCACCAGCCCCCTCCTCCTCCTCCAAGCACTTACCAATGTCAATCCTGAGTAAGATCATTCTCTCTAAAGTCACTTTTGCTGAAGCTCTAAGATAATGGAGTTGCTTCTTTCTCATTTCTCTCCCCGCCCATCCCCTCCCCCCCAACACTTCAAAGAATTTATTTAGAGCCAAGCACCCATCATGCATACATGACACCCCCCCCGCCACACACACACATAAACACACTCCCACCCTCTTCTCCAGGGTCCCCAGCTTTCTTCCAGCCTGTTTCCTTTAGAAGCCCCTCAGGGAACCTTGCCTCAGTTTCAATGCAGGGGGCTAAATGTCATTTCTGACTGATTCGGCCTCTGGTGGTCTATGGGCGGTGAAGTTTGAGAAGTCTTGGGAAGAGAGGGGACAGCCCCTGCTTTGGTTTTTCCCCTCCCTAGGTGTTATAGATGAACAAATCAATCCAGACTTCCAGGAGGCGGCAATGGCTTTTGTGATTATGTTTGTGTAAAGTCTTGGGGTCTTTGATCAAAGAAAGGCATTTCTGGCTGGGCCTTAATCCTCACTGCCTTAAGGTGTTTAAATGGGTTTAAAAAAAGTTGATAACAACTGGGATTTAAATTTGCCTTTGCCCCGCTTTTGTTTTGAAAGGGTTTCTATTATTCCTCAGCTTCTCCTCCTTTCTTTTTCCCCAAGCAAGATGGATCATTGAGTAAACCAAAAAGGGGGGGAGGATATGGAAGGAAATGGGTGGAGAGTTGGAATTAATCTTCTGAGGGGGGAAAAAATGTTTGATCAGCGGGTAGGAGAGGATGAAAACCTCTGATGTTGACAGCGGGCCACTTTCTGACTAGCGTGTGATTGGCACCTTTGAAGCTCCACTGGGGGAGTCGGTGTCCAGTCGGCCGGGGCTTCCTCTGTCTGTGGGTGGTAGTGTTAATAATGTGGCAACTGGCAAGATTAATTGTGGACAAGCAGCGGGATTACGAGGAGGGCTCCTCAGGTCTAAAAGGAATGGCTCATGGAAGGCCTCTGATCTGTCAGCCTTAGAGGAAATTAGTCAGGGCAGACTGGAGCAAGCTTTAGGGGGAAAAAAGGCATTTAGGATATTAAAGTAAAATGCGAAGAGGACATTGGAATGGGTCGGAAGGGGAAGGAGCAATGATCTTGAAAAGCAATAAGGCCCCTGTTCCAGAAGATCACTTAGAGAAACCTGTATACATGCCTTCTTGGTCGGGGAATTGTGGGTCTTTTGCAATACTTGGGTCCAGGTACCTTACAAGCTGGCTGGGTTGTTTGGAGGGCCCTGAGTGGTGGGGGGCTGGTCTCTTCTGCTTGCCATCCACAAACATTCACTGACACCCCACCCCCCACCCAATCCCACTCCCTTCCCTAAGGATAGGGAGTGAAGGCTCTCATTATTTTTTTTTTTTAATTGTTAGGAGATAGTTTACTAATGCCCTCTATGCATTAACTTTCTATTGTGTATTTTCCTTCTCCCCCTTTTGGTATAAGTGGGGATTTTGCCAATAAATTCTGCGTCACCATTAAAGAGACCATTCATCACCCTTACTAATGTGATTGATCAAGATACGACACGGTACCCTGAAAATGAGATCATTTTGATAAATCATGGATGACATAAAAAGACTTTATTCCTTTTAAGTGCAATTTAGACAGTAATTTTTTTCCTCATTTATGATTCATGGGAGAAACATGGATAAAATTCCCTTGCACAGTTACACCTTATCTCCAGCAATAACTCAAAACTGCTTTTAGATGAAAATTCAGGGTCTTGTTCACCAAAGCTGAATGCCAGCTCATTATTTTCAGGCGTTTGGTAGTCCAAAAATAATGTCCATGCATTAGGCAATATTCACGAAAAAGTTGAAATTGGCCGGGCCCCAAACACATCAATTACACTCAATCAGCCTTAATAAGGAAGAAATATCAAATGTCCTTTTACATTTTTTTTGAATCAGTAATGCTCAGTCTTCACCTTCCCAATTTAGAATGATTTGGAAACAAAACTGTTGGTAACAAAAATTATGGGGGATTCAGCTGCTTTTACATGACTATTTTCTCCTGTTGCATGAAGCTCAAAGGCCCTTCAGTTTTTCCATATGCTTCTTGCTTTCCGTTAGCTTCCTTCTTTCCTTCATAAATGAAACCATCATTTTGCTAGGTATGAGGGTGACTTTTTTTTCCTCTCCCTCAATTGTTTGTTGTTAACTCGCTCTATCTGCAATGTTGGGCCTTCCTTCCCAAAGCTGTCACAATAATTTGGAATGCTATATTCATAAACTCCAATAGAAAAATATCTTGAAAATGTGCCTTTGGTGAGATCCATCAAGTTTAAGGTCACAGTTTTGGTTAAAAGGCAGACACTGATGCTATTCATTAGTCTGAAAAATGCCTGAAAAATGGCTTATTTCTGTTAATACTGAAATAAACTCTGAATAAATGTTTGGTCGTACTGGCATGCATCTTAAAAAAAAAATCATCCAGAGGTTTGTTTTGTGTTTTTTTTTTCCATACATTTTTGTTTTTTCTTTTAATTATGGCTTGTAGAACCAGTGAAGTTTTGGTTCACTCTTGAACCAGGGAATCAGGAAGATTGGCTGGATAAAAAGTCCTATCAGAAGTTTACTTTTTTTCTTCAGGAGATGGGAACATTTAAAAGAAAGAATCAGTTGTCTAAGAATAATAGGATGACTTTTGTTTCCTTTAAACGTTGGTGCTTATAAATTAGGATTTGGTAAAAGAGTGGTTTGTTATCCTCTGCTCCAGGGAAATTTTAGTGAGAGATCAAAATTCAGCAGAATTTTAAAAATTAACTCAAGAAATAAAATTTAATGCATGCACACATCCATCTAGTTCCTCATCTTAAATTTTTTTTTCTTTTGGTATTATCAAATTCACAGTCTTTTTGCATACTTTTTAATAGTTTAGGCACCTTGAGAAAACAAAAAAAGGCAAGACTCAAATTTAAATTAAATTCCTACTGATTTTAGTTTCTTAGGAGGAAAGGAATGAAGAGTGGATTAAGAGTGCAAGAATATTCAGGCAGTGCTTGCCTCATTAAGGTTTCCATTTTGCATTTACATGCTTTCTATTTTTACTAAAAAAAAAATCTGTAAATTACAAAAAAAAAAATTGCATGAATCTCATTTTTAAAACTTTTTCACTTCCAGAAACACTCAGCAAAATCTCCAAAGAATGCAAGTTTGGAACATAAATATTTTAAGGCCCATAAAATTGGCAGTGAATGTTACTCCCTCCCCCATAGCCTGCTCATTTCATTCTCATTTACCACCCTGATTAGATTTTCAAAAGCCGATTTTAACATAATGCTCAGTTATTTCACATAGGGGTGAACAGGCCACCTCATTAAGCATGGGGAGGCCTGGTCACTTGTGATCACTGTAAACATCTTGAATTTATTCCTAATTAAAATAGCTTCCCTAATTTGTGTTTCAAGTTAACAATACAAATAATAAACCCAGGGAAGTAAAGTCAGTTCTTAGTTAGGCAGGAAGGCAGGCCTGCCCCCTTTGAACGTAGCAGTCAAAGAGCTATGGAACACAGTTCTGTCCTGCCACCTGTTGGCTTTCCTCATACATAGCAGGGTATTGGTGTCCCTCCCAGAAGGTCTGTAACCTTTTCTGACCCCTGCCCAGTTCATCATCCAGCAAGGGAAGGTAGGCCCTCTCCAGGGTTTGCTCTCAGAGTACCAACCATTTGCTCCAGCCTTCAGTCCCTTATAAGAAATCAAATTATCAATTTGATCACGTTTCCTCTGCTAATGCTAAAAATTTATGTCTAAACACATTAAAGACAGCAAAAGTCTTTCCTTCCCCTTCTCCTGGATTATTTCAGAATTTCTTGGCATGTGGAAACCCAAGAAGACTTGTCCTCAGTATATTACATGTGACAATGTCTGTCTGTATCTCAGGAATCTGAGGCATGATGGATAAACTGTCAGGTTTGAAGGATGATGTTTTCCCCATATTTCCATTATGAACCAGGCTGTCATCTGCTAATAAATTTCTTGCATTGGTATCAGTTTTATTATTTTTTTTAAAGTGGTGGCTCTGATGTATTGGAGACTAGAAATGACAGCGGATAAAGTCTGGCCTGACAATACTGGCTTCCACCTGATTTTAGAAAAATTCCCCAAGGTCAGATCTTGCCCTGGAGTGTTAAGGAAAAAACCCTAAAAGAAGAATCACACAATCTCAGAGTTAAACAAGACTTTAGAAGTCTTTTAGTTCAACCTGATCCCCCTTTCTACAGTATCCCGGACAAGTGTTCATCTCGTTTTTGCTTGAATAACTCCAGTAATAGTTGGGTTTGGGGCAGGGGAAATGCTGAACTTGCAGCCAATAAGACCTAGGCTCGTGTACCTTCTCTGACACTTGCTAGTTATGTGACTTTGGGTAAATCACAAAGAATTTGAACCTCAGTTACCTCATCTGTAAAATGGGAGGGAGAACAAACCCACCTCACAAAACACCTCCCTCAAAATACAGTTGTAAAAAGTAGAAAGTTTACTTACCTTACAGGGCTGCTGAAAGGACCAAATGAGATAATGAATATAAAGTGTTTCTTAATTGAAATGACTCTATATAATTGTCAGTTATTATTATAACTCCTTGAGGTAACTCATTCCTTTTTTTTTGGACACTTAAAAATGAGATAAATTATTTTTAATTTAGAATGCCTCATTCTGTGTTGCCTTAGGCGTTTCTCATAGCCTCTCCATTCCAGCCAAAATGGCAGACTGGCTGTTCCATGTGCATGAAATTTGATCTTCCACCCCCATACCTATCCATAGCCTGTTCTCCTTGCTTGGCAGCCGTAGGACCCTCCAAAGCTCAGCTTGATTGCTGACCCCTTTAGGAGACTTTTCTTTATCCTCATTGTCCACTCAAATTGCTTTTCCACCCCCCTTATTTACATATTTATGATATTTTTGCATTAAAATGCTTGATGTCAGAGATGACTTCATTTTTGTCTGTATTCCTAGAAGTTAGCACAGCACCTTGAACTTAGCAGATGTGTCATAAACACTTGTTAAATTGAATAAAATTGACTGCTCTGCAGTAAGGACTATTCCTTTTTTGACAGAACCACATATCTGGCAAAGATGTGTCATAAAGAGCTACTTAGTAAAGATGGCATGGTTTAGACCTTGGGTTAGGGAAAGGGCACAGACAAATCTGTAATTAAGGTTGGATTCTATCTATAGATTGGATGCACCATGATTTAGACTTCAGAAGAGATCTCAGTGTGGCACCTGGTATCATCATGGGTCCAATGTGGCAGCTTTCAGCTTTGGTTCTTTTACTTGGTCACAACAAACATTCATTGAGTAGAAACTGCAGACAAAGCACTCTGCTGGGCACTATGGGATATATAAAAAAGACGAAATTTAACAAAGACTTGATATGAACAGAATAACAATTAGTTTATTAACAGCCTGAGATATGAGGAGAGATGCTATACAGCAGTTGTGTAAATAGTCAGCTAGAGGATTCAGTGGATAGAGTGCCAGAGGCCCGGGCCTGGAGTCAGGAAGACCTGAGTTCAAATCCAGTCTCAGAAACTTTGTTGTGTGATCCTGGTCAAGTCACTTAACTCAGTTTACCTCAGTTTCCTCATTGGTAAAAAGAGAATATTTTGTTACCATTGTTATCAATGGACCATTGGTCCTCTTGGAGAATGAAGGATGAACAAACAATAACAACCACAAACTTGCCAGGTTGTTGTGAGGATGAAATGAAATAGTATTTGTAAAGCACTTTGCAAACTTACTTTAAGTGCTATATGAATGCTAGCTCTTATTGTTATTATCATTATTAATAAATATAAATGCATGCTGTTTTAAAGGAACAGCATGGGTGAAAGAGGCTAGCTGAGTAGTATGGAACATATTAAGTATATTAAGGTGATACAGTCATATGAAGAAATATATAAATTGGAGAAGAGAGACCACTAGGCTGATGAACAAAGGGGGATGAAGCAACACTGATGTCATCAGAGTATACCACAGACCTGTATAGAAAAGAAAAATGGAGGACATGCTTTGGGGAAATAGATCATTGGCCCATCATGGAGGAAGAGTTTTGTAGTGATGTGGGACATCAATTATCCATCCATGTGTTAGAATTCTCTCTTTATCTAAAGAACAGTTAATAAGTTCTACATTTTCCTTAATGATAATTTCATCCTTTGTAGATAAGGGCTGGGGATACCAAAAAAGACAAAAAGTAGCCCCAGCCATCAAGGAATTAATGAACTTGGTTAGCTTCAGTTCCTGGCAGAATTCTAGAATGTGTTATTAGATGGATGGAGATTACTAAAGGGGGCCAATGGCACACGCAAAAAGACTTAAGAACCACCTCCTCCCTCCTCAGTATATCTAGAGAAGGTCACTGTGGTCTCAAAGAGACATTGTGACATCACCAAGAACAGGTTATGCCAGCCTAGCCTCATTTCCTTTGTCGACAGGATTATTATACTGTTAGATCAGAAGAATGCCAAAAATAGAGTTTAGCTATATGTTGGCTGTTCTTGTGAAAAAGATGGCAGCTCATGACTAGATGATCAGATCTGAGTCCACCAATGAGTCACTATGAATGGTCCTTGTCAGTTTTTGAGTTTATGGTGGAATGGCTGAGGGACAAGGACTTCAGCCTGTTTGGATTTTGTTCTATTGAACAATGATCAATTACATGGACAAAGACCTAGAGGGTTAATTTATCAAGTTTACAGATGAAACAAATCTGGAAGAGGATAGCTAACACTTTGGATGAAAGAGCAAGGTTCCCAAAATATCCTGACAGACCATAACACTTTGTGCCAAGTCTTTTAAGATGAAATTAAATAGGGATAGATAGAATCATCTGCAAATACACAAAGTAGCTGTAATTTCCTCAGGTAGGGAATTCCTATAAATGAAGTTCACTCACTCTACCTAGATGGATTGCTGTTAATCTATGATTTAGCAGATAACACCTATGAAATTGCCTTAGGTACTTGGAGGTTAATCTCCTACTCTCCCTACTCAGCTCAAGCATTATCTCCTCTAAGGCATCTTTTCAGATCCTAGCAGCTGCTAATACCTGCCATTTTTACCTTCCCACTACTCTGTATTTAACTTGTATGCTCTGATTTATATATATGGTTTTCCCTATTAGAATGTAAACTTCCTGAAGGAAAGGACTATTTTGGCTTCTTCTTTGTGTTCCCAGCTTAAGGACAGTGTCTCAAGCTTTTTAATAAGTGCTTGCTGATTGATTAAGGGGGTTAGCTTAAGTTCTCACTGCTGAGAAGGGTCAGAGGTAATACTTGAATAAAGTCTATTCTCATTATTATGCACACACATCATACCATATTGCCTTTAAAAATTATTACACTTGGGTTCAGATAATCAGCTTCCCAAGTACAATGTGGGAGAGGCCTAGCTAGGTAGCAGTTTGTCTGAAAAAAAAATATTTGGGACTTTAGTTGACTGAAAACTTGATATGAATCAACAATGTGATGAAATAGCTATAAAAGCTAATATGGTCTTGGTCCACAAGAAAAGAGATGAATGAAGAAGTAAAATCCCTTGCTCTCTGTGATTTGCCCTGTTCATATCTGGAATGTTTGTTCACTTTGGGACACCATATTGTAGGAAGGATATTGATAAGAGTGAAGAGTGTTCAGTGGAGGGCAATCAAGATGATGAGAGAGTGCCATATGAAGGTCATTCATCAAAAGTGGGGATGTTTATCCTGGAAACTAGAAGACTTAGGTCATATATGATAGTTATCTTCAATAATTTTAAGCACCGCCACTTAGAATAGAGATTAGGATTGTTCTTTTTGGGCCAAGAAATAGGGGCAACGAATGGATGGGTATCCAGAGAGGCAAATTTAGGTTTGTTATAAGGAAAAAAACTTCTTGGTAATACTGGAGTTATCCAAAATTAGACTGAGCTGTGTCTGGTGGTAGTGAATTCCCCTTCAGCAGAGGTCTTCAAGCCAAGGCTAGATGACCCTTGGTTGGGTATGTTGCAGATGGGACTCATGATTAGGTGTACTGAGGACTAGATGACTTCTGAGGTCCTCTCCAACTCTGAGATTCTGTAAATGTAGGGCAAATAGGAAGAGTATATAGCCCATATATATAGTATATATATACTTTGGATTCTATACAACTCTACCCTTAGAGATGCAATAGAAATTTAGAGGCAGGAGGAGATCTCACTGTGAGTTCAGATGATTAGGAAAGGACCCATAAAAGCAATGGGATGTAAGCTAGACCTTGATGTATAAAAGGGACTTGTGTAAATAGAGAAGAGGGAGAAGAACACATTCTAGGCATGGAAATGGGAAGGCCATATATATTTGACTTGACTTATATATCCTCTGAATCACTTATACCTTTTTTTTTTTGAGGGCAATTGGGGTTAAGTGACTTGCCCAAGGTCATATGGTTAGCTTTTGTATTAAATGTCTGAGGCCAGATTTGAACTCAGGTCCTCCTGACTCCAGGGCCGGTGCTCTATTCACTGCACCACCTAGCTGCCCCTGAATCACTTATATCTCATGCTCTCCTATGCCATCTCTAATTTAACTGTTTCATCTATCATTGTTTGTTCACCCACCCAAATGTTCATTCTAGTTTGTAGCATCTGATCAGTGGGCAGGACTCTTGATACCATACTATCACCATTTTCCTATTATCTAGGATGATTCTCCTTAGCTAGTCCTCCCCAGTCCTATTTCGTTCCCATGATTGACATATACCTCCATTTTTTCCAAATCCTGAATGAGACTTCACGATCCCTGCTGTTGAGTCTTAGCTGTATGACCTCCAGGGCTGCCGTCTGTAGCCCTCTCTCTCTTTGCCTGTTTCCCATTGCCTGATGTCTCCTTCTGTCTTTTCCCATGACGCTTCCCCATCAATGGGTCAGAGTGACCCTCTGAGTCACTTTCCAGGTCCACCAAATGACATTGCCCCCACATTTATTCTCCTTTTATGACCCTAGAGGTGGGCACTAAATCAGAAAAGTTATCTCAAACAGTTACATTAGCCCATCACAGGGCTGTTTGCTTGATATTATTTTTGTATTGTATAATCTCGAGACATATTTGTATATATTCTATTTCAAATCTATATGAATTTAACTATGTCCCACATCATATATTTCTTGTGTCCTATTGACTCAGTTTGGAGTAGAACTGGACTGTAAACCAATGAGTTTTTATTTCTTTTAATTTGGTTTGAGAGGCATCATGGTATAGTGGAAAGAGAACTGACTCCAGTGTTAGAAGACCCAGGATTGAATCCCGGTGCTCCCATTTATACCTGGGTCACCATGGAAACATCTCTTCCTCTCTCTAGGTCTAAGTTTCTTTCGATTGTTGGTCTGTTTCAAAGGTGTCTAACACTTGGCTTGTGGGCCCATAAGATTCCAGAGTGAAGCCCAAACCATATTAAATTGTTAATTGTGAAATATTTAACATAAAATAAATAAAAATCTAATTAGTGTTGTTGTTGTTGAGTTGTAGCCAATACTTCATGACCTCATGTACCATAGCGCATGTTCTATAGCACAGTGCAGTCCATGAGGTTTTCTTGGCAAAGATACTGGAGTGTTTTGCCATTTCCTTGTCCACTGGATTAAGGTAAATAGAAGTTAAGTGACTTGCCCAAGCTCACACAACTACTTAGTGTTGAGGCCAGATTTGAACTCAGGTCTTCCTTAACACCAAGACCAGCACACTAGCCACTGAGCCACCAAGCTTCCTTGAAAAAAAAATTACAATAAAACATAGATAACATCACATTTTAAAATTAAGTCTACATGTAGTCCTTAAGGATCCTTATATATAGATTAGTGGTCACTTTTTCTATTTGAGTTTGATACCATTGGGCTAGATAAACTCTAACATCACTTCCATCTCTAACTCTATGCTCTTGTGACCTCAAGGAGGGACTTCTGTGGTAGGCATTATAGAGCATCATTCCCATGTAATTGAGCAAGTCTTTTAAAAATAGTTTCTATATACATGGCATTGTACTAGTCCCTGAGGATTCAAAAACAAAAATAAAACAATCCTTGTTTTTAAAGAGCTTATATTCTATTGGTGTGTGTGTGTGTGTGTGTGTGTGTGTGTGTGTGTGTGTGTGTGTGTGTTTTCTGTGCTTTTTTCCTTAGAAATTATTCAATAATAAATAACATTTATTTTCAAATATTGGAAGAAATACAACACAGCTGAAGACCTCTACTCTGGGTAGGGGCATTGTTTCTATTGAATACTGATTTAATTGTTTGGGATTGTGAAAACATGCGGCCCAGGCTACATCTATATCAAACATAGACAATGAACAAATTGATAGATGGTGGCCATATTTATACCTTTATTGACAAAGGCAATAATTTGTTTGTTTTAAGTCAATATTCTACCATGATGGAGAAGCAACTTGGTATTGTGAATAAAAAAAAAGTCTTCACTTAGGAGTCAGACTTGGGTTTTTTATTCTCTCTGCCCATGGCCATGTCACTTAATTTTTAAAATCTCAGTGGAGGATAATGCTTAAAAATGGATATAATGATACTTGTACTGAATGTCTTATAAAGTTGTGAGGAATGTGCTTTGTGAGTCTTAGTTGTTATTGACAAAATAAAATCAGTCAATCAACAAGTGCTGCATGAAGACTTACTATGCCAGGGTAAAAGGTGAAAATAAATATTTGGCATGATTCCTGTCTTCTAGGAGCTTGGAAAAGAAGTCAATACAAATGTAGCTTAGACATCATTCAGGAAGGGCTAAATTATGGGTTGAGGTCAGTAGTTCAGCAGATGAACTCTCCAGTTGGTGGTTATGGAGACTTCACAGGAGGGGCTGAATTTCATAAAGAATGACCAATTTCCATAGTAATTTCTTTTCTTATCAAAGACCCATGTTCAGTCAAAGTTTCCTTTCTGATATATACAGTCTAGTTAGAGAGATGATAATCAATTAACAAGTCTTCATTAAGTATGTCCTATGTGCTAGGGATAGAAAGACAAGCCAAATACTGCATTCAGGGAGCTTATATTCTAATGAGGGAATTGACTTGTACCTATATAGGTATATAGATGGTATATGTAAAGCAGATACAAAGAAACCTTGGAGGGGACATCACTAGTAGTTAATGTGTTTGAAGTTAGGTTTGGTATGCAGGCTTGTAATCTTCATTATTAGGGGGACTGAAACCTGTTAGATCACTTGAACCCCAAAGTTCTGAGCTTCAGTGGGCCAAGTAAATTGGGTGTCCACACTACGTCTGGTACCAATAGGATGCTCCCCTGGCTCCAAATCCAGTACCCTTTCTACCATACCACTTGTTTCTTTTGCCTCTAGCACCCTATATATGACTCTCTGACTTGGAATGTAATATCACTATTTTATATAAATATCAGGGTTTGCTGTTTCTTTTTTAAATTTTTATGACATACTGAAGTTCATACCTCTGACTTCTTCATTGCTCAGTCCTTGATCATTTTTATGACTCCCAGTTATTCCTTTTTTCCCCTTTCCAATTTGTTTGTTTATTTTTAGTTTTCAACATTCATTTCCACAAGATTTTGTTACAAATTTTTCTCCCTATCTTTCCCCTACCCCACCCTCAAATAGAGAGCTGACTGAATACCCATTCCCCCAATCTATTCTTTCTTAGATCCTCCCTCATTCTCTCCCCAACTTTCTTTTTTTTTTTTTAATAAGCAATTGGGGTTAAGTAACTTGCTCAAGGTTACACGGCTAGTCATGATTTATGCGTGGGTGCTCATTTTCTGAGGCCGGATCTGATCTCGGGTCATCCCAACTCTGAGGCCGGCACTCTTACTCACTGCGCCACCTAGCCGCCCCTTTAGGGCAATTGGGGTTAAGTAACTTGCCCAAGGTTACACGGCTAGGGTTTTTGTTTGTGCGGATTAGGTGTCGGAGGCCGGCTCCGAACTCAGGTCCTTCTGATTCCAGGGCCGGCGCTCTATTCACTGCGCCACCTAGCCGCCCCTCTCCCCAACTTTCTAGTAGGGCAAGATGAATTTCTATACCCCAGTGGCTGTATATCTTATTTCCCAGTTGCATGTAAAAAGGAAATTAAAAAAAAACAAAAAAAAAACATTTATTTTTAAAACTTTGAGTTCCAGATTTTTTCCTTCTACTCTCCTCACCCACCCCCACTGGAAGATAAGCAATTCAATATAGGTTGTGCATGTGTAGTTATGCAAAACATTTTCATAGTAGTTATATTGTAGAAGACTAACTATAACTCTCTCCATCTTATCCTGCCCCCCCACTTATTCTAATTTTCTCCTTTGACCCTGTCCCTTTTCAAAAGTGTTTACTTCTAACTACCCTCTCCCCTATTCTGCCCTCCCTTCTATCATCCCCCTCTAGAGTGTGTGTTATTCTCTCCTTAAGCCAAATTCAATGAGTGTGAAGTTGGCCCATTCCCTTTTACCTTCCTGCTCTTCCCCTCCATCATAACAGTTTTCTTTTGCTTTTTTATATGAGATAATTTACCCTAATTTATCTCTCCCTTTCTCCTTCTCCCAATATATTCCTCTCTCACCTCTTCATTTTATTTTAAGATATCATCCCTTCATATTCAACTCATCCTATGCCGTCTGTATATGTATACATGTACATATATATGCACACACTCACATATATATTTATACACACATACACCCTCCTATAAATAAATAAATACATATATATATATATATTCCCTTCAACTATCCTCATACTGAAAAAAGTATGTTTTATGAGTTATTATGAGTTACAATTATCGTTTTTCCACTTAGAAATGTAAATAGTTCAACTTTAATAAATTCCTTATGATTTCATTTTCCTGTTTACCTTCTCATGCTTCCCTTGCTTCTTGTATTTGAAAGTCAGATTTTCTGTTCAGCTCTAGTTTTTTCATCAAGAATGCTTGAAAATCCTCTATTTCATTAAATATTTTTTCTTGAAGCATTATATTAAGTTTTGCTAGGTAGGTGATTCTTGGTTTTAATCCTAACTCTTTTGACCTCCAGAATATCATATTCCAAGCCCTTCAATCCTTTAATGTAGAAGCTGCTAGGTCTTTTGTTATCCTGATTGTGTTTCCACAATACTCAAATTGTTTCTTCCTGACTGCTTGCAGTATTTTCTCCTTGACCTGGGAACTCTGGAATTTGGGATCTTTTTCAAGAGGTGATTGGTGAATTCTTTCAATTTCTATTTTGCCCTCTGGTTCTAGAATATCAGAGCAATTTTGCTTGATAATTTCTTGAAAGATGGTGTCTAGGCTCTTTTTTTGATCATGGCTTTCAATTATTTTCAATAATTTTTAAGTGATCTCTCCTGGATCTATTTTCCAGGTCAGTGGTTTTTCCAATAAGATATTTCACATTGCCTTCTTTTTTTCATTTGTTTGGATCTGTTTTCTAGTATCTTGATTTCTGAAAAAGTCATTAGCTTCCATTTGCTCCAGTCTAATTTTGAAGGAATTATTCTCTTCAGTGAGTTTTTGAAATTCCTTTTCCATCTGGCAAACTCAGCTTTATAAGGCATTCTTCTCTTCATTGGCTTTTGGGCCTTTTTTGCCATTTGGGTTAGTCTATTTTGTAAGGTGTTATTTTCTTCAGTATTTTTTTCTTTGGGTATCCTTTAGCAGGCTGTTGACTTGCTTTTCATGATTTCTTGCATCATTCTCATTTCTCTTTCCAATTTTTCTTCCACTTCTCTTACTTGACTTTCAAAATGCTACTTGAGCTTCTCCATGGCCTATAACCAATTCATATTTTTCTTGGAAGCTTTTGATGCAGGAGCTCTGACTTCATGGTCTTCCTCCTGTTCCATGCTTTGATGCTTTTTGTCCCCAAAAAGGTCTGTGCTTTCTCTGCTTGCTCATATTGCCAGCCAGTTACTTGACTTTTGAGCTTTTTGCCACAGTAGAATTCTGCTTCCAGATTGGAAAGAGCTATGTCACAAATTGCTGGGGTTTTTGCAGCTGCCAGAGCTAGTAGGAGGGGCCCTTTCTGCAGCCCCCACAAGCTCTGGCACACTGGCTACACACCCTAAGACCACAATCCAGATCCAAGCAGGTTAAAGCAAGAGCAATTACCTTCTGAATGGTCACTTGGTCCCCCTAGGATCTGTAGGCCAGGAGTTCTGGAAGCAGCCACATGGCAGTAACTGCAGCTGCCACACCTCTGCCACTTCTCACCCTGGAGGAAGGGCCTGTGTTCTTCTCTACCTAGTTCCAGCGGAGTTCAGACTGACCTTTTACTTTCTTTTTGGCATTTATTGGTTGAGAAGTCTGGAAACCGCCACAGCTACTGGTGATTCATATTCCTGAAGTGTGCTCCAGCTGCAGCTGGGGCTGGAACTGTGGGGCTCATGGGGGACTGCATTTGGGTCCCAACCTCATGTGATAGACTCTTCCTATTGGTCTGCCAGGCTTCCTTCAGCTGGAGACTTGTTTTTCTCTGTCACTTTGTGGGTTCTGTAGCTTTAAAATTTGAGTCATTTTTTTACATGTATTTGAGGTGGTGGGAGCTGAAGCCACGTGGAAGTCTTGCTTTTATCCTGCCATCTTGGCTCCGCCCTTGACTCCCAGTTATTCTTAAGGAGAAATATGGCCTTTTTTAGAACATTTTGTGACCCAGTCTTCAGGAATGTATTGATGAAATGATGAAAAGCAGAAACTGTCTGTTCTTAAGACACATGAGAAGATTTCCCTAATTTGGCTCATGTCTAATATGATAGGCAACTAGCCACCTTGCCTCACCCAAAGATGGTTTTCAGATGTCTGATCATGGTGTAGAGGTGAACTGAGGATCTCCAGACTAGAACACAGCAGAATATATCAAACTGAAAAGATTTGGAGCATAATCTTACCAGTAGACTTTGGCTACTCTCCCAGGACCAGCCTAGAAAACTTCATTAATGTTCTTCACCAGAAATAAGCAACCAAGTCAATAATTTTTCACTATAGTTATCCATGGAACAGATAAAAACATAAAATGGTACTCAGTCTATCAATCATCTGGCATTGATTAAAGACTTCTTATGTGCCAGATATTGTCCAAACACTGGGAATACAAAGTGAAGTAAACAATCCTTGTTCTGAAACAGTTTGCGTTAAATTGGAGGAGACAACATGTACACATATAAGTGTACACACAATTAATATTAGGTAATTATGAAAGGAAAGCTCTAGCATCTGGTTGTGGGGCTGGAGAAGGGAGGAATGGAGAGGGAAATCAGGAAAACTGAGCTAAGCTAAGCTTTGAAAGAAACTGAGGATTCTAAGAGACAAAAGTGAGGGAGTGCATTCCAGGCATGGGGGAGAGAGCCAGTGCAAAGACTCAGAGATGGTGTAATATGTGAAGAACAAGAAGAAGTCAGTTTGGCTCAACTGTAAATTGTTTAATTCATCAACAAGCATTGATTAAAGCCTTTTTATGAATCAAGCACTATAGTAAACCTTAAGATTACAAAAAAAAAGCAAAATACACAAAAATAGCCCCTGTTTGCTAGGCGTTTATATACTAATGTGTAAGTCAATCAATAAAGTAGAAGGAAAGTACCTCAGTGAGGAAGGCTCGAATGACTTAGAAGCATGTTCTAGGAAGGCCCTGTTGAAAGTGACATTAGAACTGAATCTTGGAAGAAACCAGAGAAATTGTGAGGAGGAGGTAAGAAGAGAAAGCCATTGAAGCATGGTGAAAAACCAGTTCAAAGGCATCAGTGGACATGTCCAGAGTGTAGAGAGGAATGTAAACATGCAATAAGATGAAAGGTAGAAAGAGACTAGATTTTAAAGAGCCTTAAATGTCAGAAAGACAACTTTAAAGTAGATCCTGGAAGTAACAGGGATTCACTGGATATCACCAAACAGGAGAATGATGTGGTCTCCGAGATGGTGTTTTTCGGCTTTTGCAATGATGATGGCAGAGTGAAAAAAGAGAGTGAAGCAAAGAAAAAGATCACCCAGAGTTGAGACCACTGGCAACCTACTAGTATTATTTTTTGCTGCTAAAACTTTAAATGATAGATCTCCAATGACCAGTGAGTTGATTCACTGCTAGAGGAATTAAAACTCCTCCACCCTGACAGTCTCAATAAGGGTGAAATCAGAAAACATAAACAAGTTGAAGCTAAATGGAAAGATGAATTGGCAAAGCTGTTTTAAGCATGCCAACCCAGAACAAGAAAGGTCAATTCATGTTACCATTGGTCATCTTACCATATAGTGCTTATTCTGAGTGTAACCAAAAAGATTGCCATGAAGATGATCTGTTACAGAGGGAGAAGCAGATAAATTCGTGCAGAATTTAAGATTTTCAAAACCAAGTCAGCCCAGAGCATCATACTTGGTGATTCTTATATTCATGATAGTGTCAGTGTGGGAGAGAGGGGAGAGGACTTCTAAGTGTCCCAGTGGATAGAGTGCCGGATCTGGAGTCAAGAAGACTTGAGTTCAAATCTGTCCCTGGGCAAGTCACTTAATCCTGTTTGTCCAAGTTTCCTAATCTGCAAAACGAGCCAGAGAAGGAAATGGCAAATCACTCCTGCATCTTTGCCAAGAAAACCCCAAATGGGGTCACAAAGAGTCAGACGTGACTAAAATGACTGAACAACAACAAAATATTTTAGAAGTTAACATAGATTGGAATGGAGAGAAAAAAGAAGTCAAAGATTCATAGAATATTCAGCTCTGTGCATATGTAACAAGAATATATTCTTTAAGAAGGGAAGTAGAGAACCCTGGACATGGGTAGTACCAAATTGAACTATATCTTAACCGACAGGA
Organism: Gymnobelideus leadbeateri; assembly: GCA_011680675.1. Classification (NCBI taxonomy): domain Eukaryota; kingdom Metazoa; phylum Chordata; class Mammalia; order Diprotodontia; family Petauridae; genus Gymnobelideus; species Gymnobelideus leadbeateri. The sequence goes on along the minus strand of WOXC01008705.1, from coordinate 426,790 downwards.
AGCAACTGTGTGTGAAGTCATTTGAAACTCAGCTGTCTGCACATTCTGATCATTGACTTACTAGAGCTATGGCCAAAATCAATATCAAATTAGAATAAAGGATAAAGATGAGAAGTCACCATGTGCAATTCCAAAATTCATCCCTTGAAGCAAGCTGTTGATGCTGAAAAATGGGAAATTATAAAAGTACAGACGTTGACCTGATTATCACCATTTCTTAGATAAGTTTAACTGATATAAAACAGTTGTCACAAGGGAAGGCCAAAGAGTCCAGAAACTATGTCAGCCAGCAAATGTTTCATGTCCTTGCCAAGCAGAGACACAGCAGCCCAGGACAACACCACTTCAGAGTAAAAGACCCTTTGTAAAACATTACTAAAAGGTGTGAGAGAACATGAGCAGTATTGCTTCATAAACTAGCAGAGAAAACCAACTAGGCCAGATTATACTGACAACATTTTTTAGATGGACCCTCAAGGAGGTCAGCAAACAGCTATAAAATGGAACTGATTTGGCAACTATTTCTATATCCATCTTTTATCATCATTGTTGACAGTGGAAACACTGGCACATATGAACTCTTTACATCTTTGTGCCCAAAGTGTTTGTTCTCCAAGAATGTAGGGATGGACTTAAGATGATATTGAGAAAAGAGGTGGGACCTAACAAAATAAACACAGAAAAAAATCAGTGCTTGAAGTTATGCAGTTAGTTTCATCTTTATGAGCATAGTTAGTATATGTATCAAGGACATTTATTCTTGGTGAAAATATAAGAAAATAATAAAGAGTCTTTCATGGATGCCTTTTTTCTATAGAATACCACACAGTTGACTGGGTGAATATGATTCTATTTTGTTCATTGTTTATTGTGTTTTAAAACAGCATTTTGACTCAGGATAAAAACCATCTTCAAGCAAATGTTAGGATCACATGAGAGTTTCTGATGATTGTATCTGAAGGGAGAAATTTTTTCATTATTGGTGATTGCCTCCCCTCTCTAAACCATACTCCATACAACTGACAAATTAATATTTCTAAAACACTGGACTAACCATATCTCCTCCTCTGTGATTAAAAATAATCAACCATTTTCTATTGCTTTTAGGATAAAATATAAAAGCTTAGCCTGGCATTTAAAGTTTTTGGCAATCTGTGTCCCACTGACCTTTTCCAGACTTATTTAATTTTAATCTTCTTCACACACTCTTTATTCTAGTCAAACTGACCTACTAGTTCCTGTCTAATACCCATATTCAGTCTCAGTTATGTGTGGCTTTGCATAGCTTAGGAATCAGAAACCCCATGCCTAGACTACCTTCACCTCTTAGAATTCTTAGCTTACCTCAAGCTTAGGTGCCACCTCCAGGGAGAAGCCTTGCTTAAAAGATCTTGTATTCACTCATCTGTGCACAGATTGTGCCTTCTTTCCCTCACCCTCATCCCAAGCTGTAAGGGAGGACTCCTTAAGAGCGAGGACTATTTAAACATTGTCTGCATATCCTCAGTACTAAGTTCTGTTGAATTATCATTCTCAAGTAAGGTATAAAAAGAGGGAGAAACACACTCACCAAAGGTGTTTGCCAATGTTATAGAAAACATAGGTGACTTAGGTGATGCTGTTAGTATCATCTTTAGGATTGTTGTAGGTATATGTGTCAAGAGTATCTGTCCTTGATGAAAATATAAAAAAAGAAGTAGTAGGCTGCCATGGATGCTTTTCCTACAAAAGATCACAGAGTTGACTGAGCATGAACATTCCCAGAGAAAAAGAGTTGTGTCCCGCTCTTCCCTTAACCATACATCAAGATGGCCCCCTCTTAACTCTTCTGCTTAGGTGGCTTTCGGGCCTCACACCTGTCCGAGGGGTCCACTGGGTGCAGGCTACTCCCCAGGCTCTATGCACCAAAGCTCCCCCTGAGGAAGAATCTTCCATTCCTGTCTCCCTTTATCAGGATGCTCCTTGGGAATATCTGGAAATTGAAGAATACCTGGCTTGATATGGCTCCTGTCCAGTCTGGGCTGACTATCAACATAACCACAAAGGTGGTACCCCACCACAGCAAACCTGTAAGACATGCATTCAAAGGAACGAAGTTGTTGGGAACCCTTGCCCTATCTGCTGTGATCAGAAGCTCCATGTGGACTTTCGAAATGTGAAGCTCTTGGAAGAGTTTGTGTGTGCTCACACAGGTGTCATCTTCCATTCCTCATACACAGGTGTCTATATGAAGCAGCATAAGAAGCTGACAGAGGTTATCCTGAAGGCCAGAGACCATGGTTTTCTCAGTTACCACATCCCACTGGTATAGCCTTGGGATACTGATTTCAGCAATTCCCATGGAGTTGTGTGGACTATATCCAATGGCTTCTGCCCTGGCTGCAGGTACCTCTTGGTATCCATGGTACAATTGGCAGCAGCCACCTGAGAGAGAGCTAGCCCATCTTCGAAGGCTATATCAAGGCCACCTTAAGGAAGAGAGTGGACCCCCACCAGAAATGATGCCCATACTTGCATCTCAAACTGATGTTCTCCTTGAGGAAGAGGAATCTCCAAGTGTCCCCTAGAAAGGAAGTGGTGGATATACTCTGTGGTGCTCCAGAGCTTAAGGATGGATGTTAGAAAGTCCTGATGCCTAAATCGAACTGATTCTTATCCCTACCCTTTTTAGAATGGGTAGGATAATGGCAAGCTGTGACCTAGAGAAAAAGAGAAAAGAGGGAGAAGGTAAAAGGAAGCATTGTCTGAATAAATGTTTTTGGTCAACTTCATGCTGCTTCCCCCACCCCGTATTTTTAAGTTTCAGGGGTAGGGGTGCCTAAGTTGTCAAGTTAACCCTTTATAATAAAAAATCTTTTATTAAAAAAAAAGAAAAAAGGGCTAGTTCTTCAGATGGCCAGACTCTATAGATCTTCTGTTATGATGGAAGGTGTGAGTGGTAACTTGGTGACTCATACCACGTTAGGTTAATCCCTTTCAATAGTCCATGTATCCCATTCAGAAAGCCATGGAATGTTTCAGGAAAGGACTTGTGAATAAAGAATGCAAGTTGGTCAGCTCATTGAGTTAGTATATCTATATACATATATGTATTATATGTATATAATGGACTAAAGGTTTGTGTATATACACATATACATACATACATTTATAGTGTGTTTATAATGCATATAATAATACATATATCATGTACATAGGATATATATATATATAATACATACTATATATGTATATAAATGGACTAAATGAACTGACCAATATACATTTTATGTATATTTTATATACACATTGTATGAATAGAGATGGAAATACATGTCTATATATAGACATATTTTTGGTTTGGTTTTGTATAGTCCCAGTCCCTTGTGCATAGTCAATATATAATAAATGTTGTTTAACTGATTTGCCAACACTGGTTGACTGACCCTCAGTAGACAATTCCCAAGGACCTCTGCCCAGGTATAGCTAGACATCTTGGCCATTGGGTACAGTTAGAACAATATGGGAGTAATGGGGGAAAAGGAAACAAAATGCTTGAGGGGTTTCAGAGGAAGAGAGGGGACACTATCAGTTGGAAGAATCAAGAAAACCCAAATGAGAGGAAGTTTTACTTGAACTGAGCCTTGGAGGAAATTAAGCCAATTAAAAGGTAGAGAACTGTAGGTTCTTATATGACTTATATGAGTTATTGTTATTTGGATTTTTAATGCTATATAGAAATGTCCAGTGTAATGAATAAGAAAGGGAGCTTGAACAAAATATAGTCATTGGGGCATCCCAATTTTCTGCTGCCTCTAAAGTTGATGTAATGGTAAAGGGAATTTGAAGACCTTCTCTGCTTTGAAGATCTTCCCTGCCCTGTAATAGGCTGAATGTAATCACATGGAGTCCATGGTGGGAAGAGTTTGCTGAAGGTTGGAGCAGAGCCCACAGGAAGCTGGGAGTCATAGCAACTAGATGGTGGGAGAAAGAGAATGGCAGGCAAGTAGACAGCTAGATGTGTGAATGCTTGTCTGTAGGATAGCTAAAAGATGGTGTGGTTCCTTGCTGTGCTATGGCATAATTTTTTTGTTGCTATGATGGATTCAGTTTCCCGGTGTTGGGATTTGTCTTACTGGTGTCTGAATAAATGTTTTGCTTCTGTCTTCTATATGGAGAATCCATAATATTTTGCGATTGAGAAATATGCCATCATATTCACAGTCACTGTCAGTGCTGTGAATATTGTGTTGGCGCTACAGTTGATCCTTAGAATTGTAGGATCATAGGACTATAGATTTTTAAAATATTAGAGGTTACCACATGGATCTTGAAGAAGCTTAATAAAGACTCAATAGAATTAAGAGTCCTATAGCTTTCAGAATTTAGAAATACACACAGTTAATGCATTCCCTTTCAGACATAGCTTCACTCAGCTAAAGAAGAACATTTTCTTTCATCTCTTCCATTAGGTATCTGTTCTTTCATTTAAATTAGCAAAGAAACTGACCAGATTATCAGATTCATTTACTCCTTGGAAATTCTATAAATGATGAATTGTATGGCTATGAGGTTAATTTCTTTTAACCTCAGCTTCCTCATCTGTAAAATGAGAATAATAAGGCTTGCAATACACTCTCTTTACAGTGCTCTTTTGAAGAAAGAACTTTGTAAGCCTTGATATATGTAATATATATATATATATAACATGATATCTCATATATATATACAATATATAATATGTGTAATATATAATACACATGTAATATATACACATAATGGAAGTAACACAATATGGTATATGTGTAACACACATGGTATATATGTAACATATACAACATAGTGTATATGTAACACATATAATATGGTATATATGAAGGATATACACATATAGTATATTTAATATACCATAAGTATATCATATATAATATGCAACATGTAAGTAATATATTTTTATAAATAGCAATAACAACATTATTATTAATAACATCAATCTAATCTGTAAATAGTAGAAATATCCTTGGACATACCTTTTAAGAGTTTGCTTTACCACTGAGAAGCAGCTGTGGTAATAAGATGAAAGAACAAGGACTCTGGAATCTAAAGGCCTGGGTTCAAACTTCAGGTGCTGCCACTGACTAGCTAGAATGACCTTGGAGAAGTCACTTAATCTCCATGTAAAAGGGAGAGATTGGTAATAGTATTATCTACCTCAAGGGGATGTTGTGAGATTTAACTATGGTACTATATGTGAAATACCTCATAAACTGTAAGTTGCTATATAAGTGTAGGTATTATTATTAAGAATAATTATTAATTAATATTATATTAATATAAATTGATATGAAATATTAATAATTATTAAGAATAAAGATATTTAAAAGTCCACAAAATTATCTCCATTTACAGAGCTGTTGACATGTCTCCCTCATTAGAACGTGAGCTCCTTGAGGGCAAGGACTGTATTTTTGCCATTTATTTTCCCGCCCAGCACTTAACACAGTGCCAGGTGCATAGTAAATGTTTAATAAATGTATGTTGATTAAATGGCTGCCAAGGGCTCCATTTTGGTGAAAGGTAAGCCCAAGAGTTTGTCACCTGTATCTTGGCTCATAGTGTTTTATTGGCACTCACCTGGTGGTGGCCAGGCTAAAAGACATTTGCACAATTGGTCTAACTCTGTATTCATTTGTGTGACATTGATTTGTAAACAGAGACTAAGCTGAAAAATAATTAAAACAGATGCTGGGCACATAATGACAAATATAAAATAGCAGCAAAATAGAAATCAATCTCCTCCCTTTTTAGCTTTGTCTCCAATTGGAAATAGAGCCAAATAACTCATACCTCTTGGTTATTGAAACTGTTGTTTTGCTCAGTCAGTGGTATTTGAAAAAAGATGGAGTTATACCTAGAGATTTTTAGAAAAGCTGTCATCAGCCCAAATAGAGAATAAAAGTACCCAGAAATAAACAGTGAACCAAACTATTGCTTTTTATTTGAAAATCAGAAATTTCATCATGGAGCATGGTAGAAACCTCAAGAGAAAATAGAGTGAAGCCATTTTGGGAGTTATTGGGAAAAAAGTTCCAGATCATCTTAGTGATCGAGATAGAAATCTGGATCAGTGTAACATGTTATACTTGTCTTTTGAGTCATTCTAGTGTGAGGCTGCCTTCCAGGAAGCCTGTCTGTCATTAGTATAAATTATATATATAATATAAATTATATAAATATAAATATGTCAGGAGATTTGGGTGGTATCAGCAGCATTATAGGTCTGGAGGTTTGTTTTGTAGGGATGATGGGAAAGTTTATAAGGTCAATCTAGCAGGTAAATGAGGAGATATTATAAGGATAAGATAGGTAGGTAGGAAAGAATTTATTAGGTATGTACTTATTAGGCACTGTGCTAAGTGCATGAATAAAAATACAAGAAAAAAGAAATGCAGACTTTGTCCTCAAGGTACTTACATTCTAATGGAGAAAGACAAGAAGAAAAGGGAACTAAAAAGAGGTGGTCTTTGCACAGCTTTGCCCCACTTAAATCTAATTCATGTGCAACTCAAGACACTGGCCTTGTGCTATCATTGGTCCTCTTCAAGAACAAAGAATGCACAACATAAGAAAAGGGGATGGGAGAAGGGAGGGAAGCATGGTGGTGGAGAAGGAGTTCACCAGTGGGAGAAAGCAACTCCCATGGTGGAAGGATATTCCAGAGTGAAAAGCCCAAGGCATGGAGGGAAATTCTTGGGTGAAAGGGAAGTTGAGTGATGGTGTTGAATTCTGTAGAGAGCCAGAGGTATAACCAGAAGGAGAATGAATGTTCTTTGACTTTTAATGATATTTTTAATTGGAACATTCCTTCTAAATCTCATGAGGAGACTGGAATATAGTTTTGGAAAGATAAGCCTTTCACAAAAGGAAAAGGATAAATTAAATATGAGGAAGATGAGTGAGGTGGCGAGGAGAAACATTCTCAAGTAAGAAGATAAAATCAAATGAGGATATCTGGGAACCAGAAGGGCAAAGCATGGTGGATATCATGTAGGCAACGATTAGGGGATATAGAAATAGGAGTGCTAATACTTCAGAGTAAACTACAGACCGCCCTAGCAGAAAGAGGAAAGAAGGAAAATGTTTGAGCAACAAATCTCAGGCCTGATGAGGAGGCATACTATAATGATTATTGGGGAAATGCAATTATCTGAACATCTCTTAAAATGTTACTTCTGCAAAAACAAAAACAAAAAACCCAGAGCATCTCGTGATTCCTTGACTTACTTTAATCATAATTTTGTCCTTTAAAAGGTGGGGAATTGAAATGAATGATGTAAACCAGAAGTTAATAAAGCATTTGTTTAATTAATTAAGAAAAAAATAAATTTCCCCAAATGAGAAGAAGATAGATTCAATAGGTCAAGTGACTGATTTTCTGCAAAATTATAGAACATCTCAAAGGGAGAATTACTGAAATTTCTAATACACACACACACACACACACACACACACACACACACACAGCAGTGGTGGTCATTAAAAGCCAGCATAAGTTTTCACAAATAAGCCTTGCCATTTCTCTTTTTCAGCAGACAAATTAGCCCAGAAGCATACTGTATATTCACATTTCACCTAGATTTTTAGTGGTATATTTGACAATACCTTCATGTTATTCTTTTTTTTTTGCTTTTTTTTTTTTTGGAGGGCAATTGGGGTTAAGTAACTTGCCCAAGGTCACACGGCTAGGTTTTTGTTTTGTGTGTGCGTTAAGTGTCTGAGGCCGGATCTGAACTCAGGTCCTTCTGACTGCAGGGCCGACGCTCTACTTCACTGTGCCACCTAGCCACCCCACCTTCATGTTATTCTTATGGAATAGGTGGAGAGGTGTGAACTGGTGTCCCAGGTTTGTAACGAGGTATTTTTGTTTATTTCTCATTTTCCCTCTCTCTACCTATCTAGTCAGTGGCCAAGTCTTGCTATTTCCACTTTGGTGACATTTTTTGAGTTTGATCAACATCTTCTCTCTATTCACATAACCCCTACCTTAATTCAGGTCCTCATTCTTTCTCACCTACATTATTAAGATAGCCTCTTAATTGGTCTTCCTGATTCATATCTCTACCCATTCCAGTCCACTCTTCACAAAAGCAATTTTCTTTTTCTTTGATTATAGATCTGACCATGACACTCCCTCCTCTCCTCACTTCTAGTGGTTTCCTATTCCCTACAAGATCAACAAAATGTTTAGATTTTAAAACCTCTTATATCCTGGCATCAACCTACTTTCCTGTCTCAATGGACATTACTCTTCCTCCTATCCTCTAGAATATAGTCAAACCAGCCTTCTCTTTGTTGCTCACATACAATTTCCCTTCTCCCATTTCTCTGGCCCGGAGGCAGGTAGATAGTAGAGAGAATGCCCAAAGTTAGGAAGACCTGTGTTTAAATCTAGCCTTAGACATTTAGTAGCTCTGTGAACCTGAGAAAGTTATTTAACCTCTGTTTATCAGTTTCCTCCACTATAAAAGGGAGACAAAAAAGACACCTATCTTGCAGGGTTGTTGTGAGGATCAAATGAGATAATATTTGTAAAGTTTTAGCATGCTGCCTGGAGCAGAGTAGGCGTTCTATAAATGCTTAGTCTTTTCCCTCCCTCCACTTCCCATGTCATGGTGCTACTGACTATATCTGGAAAGCACTTTTTTCAATTTCACCTCCACCTGGCTCTTTTTTCAAGAAGCATTCTGGGAGTAGAAACAGGACTTCCATGTGGCTCCCACTTCTACCTCCTCCAATTCATGTAAAAAATGACTCTAAACAAACTTTGGAGCTACAGAACCCACAAAATGACAGAGAGAAGCTAACTTCCTGCTGAAGACAGTCCAGCAGACCATCAGGAAAGGGCCACTACAGCACTCTGGGAGCCCAGCCCAGCCCCCCATGAGCCCAAGGTTTTAGTCTCAGGGTGGCCACAACCAGCTGCCGCCTGGAGGGACTTCAGATCACCAGCAGCTATGGCAGATTCCAGAATTATCAACCCATAGATGCTAAGGACAAAGTGAGAGGTCAGTGCAGTGTGGACTTTGGGAACAGGGAGTCCAGGAGTGCAGTCTGGCCTTTACCCCCTGGAGGGAGAAGTGGCTGAGGCGCCTTGGGCGTGCAGCCTCCTCCACATGGCTGCTTCAGAGCTCCTGGATTGCAGATTGTAGGGGGACCAATCGACCAGTCTGAGGGGTAATCGCTCTTCCTTAAACCTGCTTGGATCTGGATTGTGGTCTAGGGTGGAGGTCCTGGGGTGCGTGACCAGTTTGCCAGAGCATGTGGAGGCTTCAGAGAAGGCAGCCAACTAATAACTCCAGCAGCTGAGAAAACTCCAGTGATTTATTAGGACAAAGCTCCTCTCTCTTGTAGCAGACTCTTACTGTGGCAAAAAGCTCAAAAGTCAAGTAATTGAATGGTAACATGAGCAAGAAAAGGAAGCAAAGCAAGAAGAACAATTCGACACTCCTATTTGGGGACAAAAAGGATAAAAAAAATGGAACAGGAGGAAGAGAATGAAGTCAGAACTCTTGCACCAAAAGCTTCTAAGAAAAATATGAGCTGGTTACAGGCCATAGGGGAGTGTAAGAAGGATTTTGAAAACCAAATAAGAGAAGTGGAGGAAAAATTGGGAAGAGAATTGAGAGAGATGCAAGAAAATTATGAAATGAGAGTCAACAATCTGACCGAAGAAAATAAGACCTTAAAAATTAGACTAACCAAAATGGCAAAAGAGGCTCAAAAAGGCAATGAGGAGAAGAATGCCTTAAAAAGCCAAATTTGCCAGATGGAAAAGGAATCTCAAAAGCTCATTGAAGAGAATAATTCCTTCAAAATTAGATTGGAGCAAATGGAAGCTAGTGACTTTATGAGAATCAAGATGCTATTAAGCAGATGAAAGAATAGAAGGCAATGTAAAATATCTCATGGGAAAAACCATTGACCTGGAAAATACATCCAGGAGAGACAATCTAAAAATTATTGGACTACCTGAAAACAATGATCAAAGAAAGAATCTAGAAATCGTCCTTCAAGAAATTCTCAAGGAAAATTGCCCAGATGTTTTAGAGCCAGAGGGTAAAATAGAGATTAATAGAATCCAGAGATCACCTCCTGAAATAAATCCCAAAAAGAAAATTCCTAGGAATATTATAGCCAGTTTCCAGAGTTCCCAGATCAAGGAGAAAATATTGCAAGCAGAGAGGAAGAAGCAATTTCAATATTGTGGAAACACTATCAGGATAACACAGGATCTGGCAGCTTCTACACTGAGAGATTGAAGGGCTTGGAATATGATATTCCAGAGATTGAAGGAGCTGGAATTAAAACCAAGAATCACCTATCCAGCAAAACTGAGTATCATGTTTCAGGGGAAAATGTGGTAATTCTATGGAATAGAGGACTTTCAAGCATTCTTGATGAAAAAACAGAGTTGAATAGAAAATTTGACATTCAGATACAAGAAGCAAGTGAAGCATGAGAGGGTAAACAGGGAAAATAAATCATAAGGAACTTATCAAAGTTGAACTATTTACATTCCTACATGGAAAACCAATAATTGTAACTTATGAAACATTTTTCAGTATGAGAATAGTTGAAGGGAATATAAATGTGTATATATCTATATGTATATGTATATGTGTATATATATATATGTATACATCTGTATAGGAGGGTATATGGGCTACATATGTCTACAGGTATACATAGAAGGCACAGAACCAATTGAATAGGAAGGGATGATACTTAAAAGGTGAAATTAGGAGGTGAGAGAGGAATATAGTGAGAGGAGATGGGGAAAGACAGAATGGGGTAAATTATCTCATATAGAAGAGGCAAGGGAAAACTATCACAATGGAGGGGAAGAACAAGAAGGCAAAAGAGAATGAGTCAAACTTATTCTCATTGAATTTGGCTTAGGGATGGAATGACATACACACTAAATAGGGTATCTCACCCTAAAGGAGAGTAGGGGGATGAGAGGGGGGATGATGGAAAGGAGGGCAGGCTGGGGGAGAGGAAAATTGGAAGCACCCACTTTTGAAAAGGGACAGGATCAAAATAGAGAATAGAACAATTGGGGGGTGGGATAGGATGGAAGGAAATATAGTCAGTCTTTCACAATATATCCACTATGGAAATGTTTTGCATAGCTACACATGTAAAACCTATATTGAATTGCTTATCTTCCCAGTAAGGGTGGCTGACAAGGGAGGAAGGAAAAGAATCTGGGATTCAAAGTTTTAAAATCAAATGTTTACATATATATATATATATATATATATATATGTATATATATATATATATATATATATATATATATATATATATATACTTATCATTATTTTACATGTAACTGGGAAATAAGATATACAGGCATGGGGGCATAGAGATCCACCATGCCCTACTGGAAAGTTGGGGGAGAGATGGGGGAAGATATGGGAGAGAGCAGATTGGGGGAGGAGATACTCAGTGGGATTGCTGTTTTGGGGTGATGGGTAGGGGAAAAATGGGGAGAAAATTTGTAACTCAAAATCTTGTGGAAATGAATGGTGTAAACTAAAATATAAAAATAAAAAAATAGAGAAAAAAAAGCATTCCAAGCCTTCCTTTGTCTACAAAGCCTTTCCTGACTCCCCAGATTCCTAGCACCCCCATCCCTATCTATTTTATATTTTATTGCTTTGTATTTATTCTCTTCATATTTCTTCTGCATATACTTAGACATGTGTCCATCTCCCCTCAATAGATTCAAACTTTCTGAGAGCAAGGATTGTTTTAATCTTGTACTTGTATCTCAGAAACTAGCATAGCTCTGAGTACATAGCAGTTGCCTAATAGATACTTGCTTGGTTGAGTACAATTACTTGCAATAGACAGACTCAAAGAACAGTCACTGAAGGCTCAGTCTTGGTTTAGAAGAAGTTATAATAAAGGGCCCATGGGAGTTAGGTTTGGACCTATATTATTTAGCATTTTTGTCTATGACTTGGACAAAAGCTTTAATGGCAGTATACTTATTAAATTGGCTGTTAACCTAAAGTTGAGTGCAATATCCAACTGTAATGGAAATGCAAATTTGAAGATCTTCCCTGCCCGTAGCTTAAGTGCACCTGGAGCCTGTGGTGGGAGGCTTGTTTTTCAGGAAAGCCCACACCTTGATACTTTGTGATTGGGCAGTGGGTCCAGAAGGTTGTTACATTCTCTGAGCCGGGAGAAGGCTATATAAACCCTTAGGAGAGGCTTTGCTTTGGGGCTCACTTTGAGAAGTGTTGTGTGATTTGATCAGATGAGACTCTGGGAAGCCGTTGTTGAGAGCCCCCCGGCTTTGAAAACCCAGATGTTGATGCTTCCCTCTCTGGTAACTGTGATTTGGTATTGATGTATGTAATGTTGGGACAGTTTGGAAGCCTGTCTGTAAGTGCTGTAACTCTGAAGTTCAGGGTGCTGACCTTTTTCCCCTGAACTAGGTAATATGTTTGTTTGATTGGAGTAAGCTTGTTAACCCATTTTGAGTTGCTTTCCTTTTGAAAAGCAGATCTAAGAACCTGTGTTGGCAGTCACCCTGGGGATATTGGGGTGCTTGCTGCTACACCAACATACTTGATAATAGGGTCAGGAGCCAAAAGATCCTTTCTCTTTTTTTGGAAGTGGGAAGGGCAAGGCAATTGGGGTTAAGTGACTTGCCCACGGTCACATAGCTAGTTAAGTGTTAGGTGTCTGAGGTCAGATTTGAACTCACGTCCTCCAGACTCCAGGGCCAGTGCTCTATTCATTGTGCCACCTAGCTGCTCCCCCCAAATCTTAACAAACAAGAATGTCAAACCAAGTCTAATAAGAAGAAATTGAATAAGAATTAAATATAAAGTCCCACCTAAAAGATGGCAGAATCATGGCTTTACAGAAGAGGTTTAGAGCCTACTGCCAGCATGGCTGCCCACAATATTCTGCCTGACCCAGATTAAAATATAATTGGGAAATATTTAACAAAATAAACTAAAATACAAAAGAATATAATGATAATATGTGGTTTTCTAAGTCAATATGTGACCTGTGGGGGTCCTTATATATGACTTAAGTGTCTCATTTCTATTTGAATTTGACATGAGTACTTCCCAGGAATTCATCTGAAAAAAAATATTTAGGGGGTTAGTGGATTGTAAGTACAACATGAGTCAGTATAGGAGGCAGTGTGGTACAATGGAAAGAACCTGAATTTGGAGTCACAAGACTAAAGTTCAGATTCTGCCTTTTCCCCTTTATTGTCTGGGTGACTTTGTAAAAGTCATTTAGCCTCTCTGAGCCCCAGGTTCTTCATCTATAAAATTCATGGCTTGGATGAGATAATTTCTAAGGTGCTTTCTGCCTTTAGGTCTCTGACTCTGGAGCTTCTCTATGACCAGTAAGATATAACAGCCAAATGAAACTAACATGATCTTAGGTTGCTTTAAAAGAGTCATAATTCCTAGAAATAAAGAGATGAAAGCTTTTTAGTTCTTAGCTCCAGCCAGGTTACAAGTTGAATATTATGGTTCAGTTCAGAATGTCATGCTTTAGGAAGGACATTGATAAATTACATGGTGTCCAGTCGAAAATAACCAGGATGGTAAAAGGCCTTGTGAGGAATTATTGAATCAGCTAGGAATATTTGTCCTGGAAAAGGGGAGAGTTGGAGAGTGGGGAATGATAATTGTCTTCAAGTATTTGGGGGCATCAACACAGGTTTGCTCTCCTTGGCATCAAAAGGAAGAAATTCAGAGTAGTTGGAAATTGTACAAAAGCAAATTGAGGCATACCAGAAGGAAAGATTATCCTAAGAGAGGTATCCATAAGTGGAATGAATTGCCTTTGGAGATGATGGATACTTTGGAAATAGTGCTTTTGGTCTACTGCATTCACATATTCATAGGATATGCAAGGTGAAAGAGATAGGAGCCTCCCATGTCTTATTGAAAGTATGTAAATCAAAATTTCCCAATATCAGGATTGAAGCTTATGTGGTTTTTCTAACTGGACCCAATCTTTTACTTATATTTGATTTTCATCAGTAATCTCATTGGAAGATACAAGTTGCATCCTATTGGTTATTCTCTGTTTCAAAAGGAGAAAAAAATGAAGCGATAAACTTAAAAAAAATCTAGTTTCTAAGCAATGAAGGTTCTGGGAACTGCATGTTATTTATTCTTACATATATTGATATGATATGATATAACATGTCATAATATAATGTAAAATAATGTAACAGTGTTCTAATATATATGATGTGCATGTGTTTTATTCTGATATCTCAAATATATATATACATATATGCTCTATGTAAATTTAATTTATACCTGTATATTTATAGATATATAGAGATATTTCACAATGAAAAATCCACAAGTTTTATAATGTACCCATAAAGCATATACAGTAGGTACAATATTTACTAAGTCCTCACTATGTGCCAGCATAAAATACTCATTACATTTTTCTGATATAGATGATGGCAGCCAAAGGGAAATAGTGGTTCCTTGCAAAGGGTTGGCATTTCTGTTATGATGCCTTAGTTTTTACTGCCTTCTTATTTATGATGGCTTCCTGGAATGTATCTTGAATCCATGGGTTTTCTACACTGGGTCATGACCCAAGGTTTGACAAGGACTTTTGGAAGCATGCATTGTGGAGGATAAACTCTTAGATACAAACCCTGGGTGAAATGAGTTGAGGGAGCTGGGGGTTGGGGAACTGGGTCTCCAGTCAGGAGAGGGGCAAGTGGAAGGAAAGGCCATTTCTAGCCTCACATAATCCTCTTGTCTCAGTGCAGCTACAACAAATGTAATAGCAGTAGTGCTTATCTTCCCTATATACTGAATATCATAAGCTCATAGCCAGCTACAAAGATGCCACCAGGGCCATTTTTTATTTCCTGCCAAAGAGAGTTATGGCAGACAGTAGCTTGGGACTCTCTCCTCTATAGTGCAAAAGCAGAAGGCTGTCTTTGTATTGGAATAATCCTTGCAGTGCGTGAGATCTGTCTGTTTTCAAAGCAGGTATACAGGTGGTGTGTTGTAGTCAATAAAGGGCTGGCCTGACAATACAGATGACTTGGGTTCAGATTCTGTCAGTCATACTCACTGTGTACTTCCAATAGATTGAAAGGTTTAGGGACTCATAATTTTTTTTTAATTAAACAAATGCTTTATTAACTTCTGGTTTACATCATTCATTTCCACCAGATTATGAGTTACATTTTCCTCCATTTTTTCCTTACCCACCACCCCAGAATAGCAGTCCCACTAGATATCCCCTCATCTAATCTGCTCTTTCCCATATCTTCTCCCATACCCCCTTTGACTTTGCCATTAGGGCAAGGTGAATCTCTGAGCCCCACTGCCTGGACATCTTATGAAACATTTAATTTTAAAACTTCGATTTTCAGATCCATTCCCTTTCTCCCTTGTGACCCACTCCCTCTGAGAAGATAAGCAATTCAGTATGTGTTGTACATGTACATCTATGCAAAACATTACCATAGTAGATATATTGTAAAGGACTGCTTATATTTCCCTCCCACCTGTCTCACCTCCCACCTGGTCCATTCCCTATTTTGATCCTGTCCCTCTTTGATAGTGGGTACTTCTAACCTCCCCTATCCCCAGAATGCCCTCCCCTTCATCATCCCCCCTCCCATCCCCTTTCCCCTACTCAGGAGAGTGAGTGAGGGTAAGATATTCCATTTAGTATGTATGTGATTCTCTCCTTGAGCCAACTTCAATGAGAATATGCTTTTGCCTTTTTGCCTTCGTGTTCTTCCCCTCCCCAGCAACTACTTCCCCTTGCCTCTTCTACATGAGATATTTTGCCCTACCCTGTCTCTCTCCATCTCCTCTTGCCACTTTCCTCTCTCACCTCTTGACTTCACCCCTTAAGAATCATCCCTTCCTTGGGGTGGCTAAGTGGCGCAGCGAGCAGAGAGCCAGCCCTGGAGCCAGAAGGACCCGAGCTCGGATCTGGCCTCAGACACCCAACACACAAACAAAAACCCAGCCAAGTGAACCTGGGCAAGTCACCCAACCCCAATTGCCCTCCAAAAAAAAATAATCATCCCTTCCCATCAAATTCAAACTGTGCCCTCTATCCATGTATACCTGTGAACATATGCCATGTACCCTTCCTCAATTATTTTCATAATGAGAAAGGTTTCATCAAACACAGTTATTGTTTTTCCATGTAGGACTGTAAATAGTCCAACTTTGATAAGTTCCTTTTGATTTCTTTTCCCTGATTACCTTCTCAGGCATCTCTTGCTTCTTGTGTCTGGATGTCAAATTTTCTATTCAACTCTGGTTTTTTTCTCAAGAATGCTTGAAAGTCCTCTATTCCACTGAATGACCATATTTTCCCCTGAAACAAAATACTCAGTTTTGCTGGGTAGGTGACCCTTGGGTTCATTCCCAGCTCTTTTGCCCCCTGGAATATCATATTCCATGCCCTTCGATCCCTCAGTGTAGAAGCTGCCAGGTCCTGGGCTATTCTGATTGTGTTTCCACAATACTGAAATTGTTTCTTCCTGGCTGCTTGTAATATTTTCTCCTTGATCTGGGGATTCTGGAACCTAGCTATAATATTCCTGGGAGTTTTCTTTTTGGGATCTTTTTCAGGAGGTGATCTGTGGATTCTTTCAACCTCTATTTTGCCCTCTGGGTCTAAAACATCAGGGCAGTTTTCCTTGAGAATTTCTTGAAGGATGATTTCTAGGTTCTTTCTTTGATCATGGCTTTCAGGTAGTCCAATAATTTTTAAATTATCTCTCCTGGATCTATTTTCCAGGTCAGTGGTTTTTCCATGAGATATTTCACATTGCCTTCTATTCTTTCATTTGTTTGGATCTGTTTAACAGCATCTTGATTTCTCATAAAGTCACTGGCTTCCATTTGCTCCAGTCTAACTCTGAAGGAATGAATCTCCTCAGTGAGCTTTTGAGATTCTTTTTCCATCTGGCAAATTCGACTTTTTAAGGCATTCTTCTCCTCATTGCCCTTCTGAGCCTCTTTTGCCATTTGAGTTAGTCTATTTTTTAAGGTGTTATTTTCCTCAGTCAGACTGTTGACTGTCATTTCATACTTTTCTTGCATCTTTTTCATTTCTCTTCCCAAATTTTCCCCCACTTCTCTTATCTGCTTCTTAAGGTCCTCTATGGCCTTGTAGCCAGCTTGTATTTTCATTTGGGGCTTTTGGTGCAGGAGTTCTGACCTCACAGTCCTCCTCCATGCTTTGAGCCTCTTTGCCCCTAAAATAGGAGTCCAATGTTGAACTTTTCTGTTTATTTTGTTTCATTTGCCTAGGCATATTGCCACTTAATTACTTGATTTTTGGGCTTGTTGCCACAGTAGGACTCTGCCACCAGACAGGGTAGCTTCCGCCCAAACGTGGGGTCTTCACAACTTCTGCCAGTTGGGTGGCCTCTGTAAAGCCTCCACCCACTCTGGCAAGTTGGATACCCACCCCAAACTTTCCCCCAGACCACAATCCAGATCCAGGCAGTTTAAAGCAAGAGCGATTAACCCCCAGACTGATTGCTGGATCTCCCTACAGTTCGCAGACCAGGAGCTAGAGCCACTACTGAAACTGCAAAATGGCTTCTGTGCAGCTGTTTCTTCAGCAGCTTTTTGCCCCCAGGGGAGGAAGCCACGTGTTCCCCAAATACTGGTCCCAAAGTCCATAGGGCACTAACCTCTCACTTTGTCCTAGGCATATCTGTGCTGATAATTCTGGAATCGCCACAATTGCTGGTGTTCTGGGGTTCCACCAGCCAGCTGAAGGCCCGGCCGCCCTGGGGCTAAAACCGTGGACCTGGGCCCGGCTCTGCGGGCTGCGCTGTAGGTTCCCAGAGCGCTGTGCTGCCTGCTCTCAGAGCGCTGCGCTGGCTGCTCCCTGCAGGGCTGCTGGGCTGTCCTCAGCAGGAGGTTAGCTTCTCTGTGCCGTTCTGTGGGTGCTGTGGCTCCAGAAGTTGTTCGGAGCTCTCTTTCACATTGTTTGAAATTTGTGTGGGGCAGAGCACATTGGAAATGCTGTTTCTACTCCACCATCTTGGCTCCCAACCAGGACTCATAATTTTTAACCTGGCAGAGGAGTCTTTTGGAATTGCTGAAATGCATGTGTGTACATATGTATATTTGTGTGTATGTGGTCTTGTGTTTTTCATGATCAAATTTCTTAATATGTATTTGAGACTTTTGTTAACAACTAGTGCATAGGAAGCAATTAATAAATGTTATTGAATGAATCATTGTGTGACCATGGGCAAGTGACAATGGTCCAGGTAACTTTCTAAATATAAAATTATAGACTATTTCCTGATCTGTATCAACAGAAAATCTTTTCCCACGGGGAGTTCTCCATTATAATAAAGTTATAAATCTGGACATGCCAACTCCATCCCCAACCCCCAATTGATGACTATATATATAATTATGTATTATAATTATATATATATATATATATATATATATATATATATATATATATATATATATATATATAATTTTCAGTCTCCTGGGTGTCCAGTCGACTCATTTCTAGAAAAGGTAGAGACTGATGTAGTTGCTTCAGCTGGTGTATACACCTGGTATAGACTATTGTGTTGGGTAATTGTGTAATACAACCCTTTGCTTTCTCCTGTAGGCCTCCAAGGATGTTGCTCCTGTGTCTTCTCAGCTGCCGTATACCCCTCTGCCTCCTGGTTCCCGGTCACTGACCAGTCACCGAGGTAGGAACTCTAGCCTTTGATCTCTTTGCACCGCCTGAAGGGCAGGGCCATAAACTTTGCCCTGTGATTCTCCATTTCATTATTACTTCTTTGGCACATCAGAGTGAACACTGTGCTTTGTAAGTAGTTGATGAGAAAACCGTACCTGTCAAGCCTACAGATTTCAACTCATATTAAACAGGATTTAGTGGCCGTCTTCTATGGGGAAAGCGAATAAATCCATGGTATAATATCATTGCATGATTTTTCTTTAAATAAAGAGATTATGGTACTTAAGTTTTGTTAAGTAGATCATTATACCCAGCACTGGTGATTATTGAGGGAGATTGGGAAACCGGTTAATATTTGTTAAGATGAGCATTATTTAGGAGTTTTAACAATCAAAATCTATAATTACAAAAGACTTCTGTTCTGCATCATGATGCAAAGGAATCCTGTTCTGCCTTTGGATATTTAAAACTGGATTCTATGTGTGCCTACATCTCTTTTGACACTTATTCTGACTTTAAAAATGGCACCTGCCTCCAAAAGCCTCCAAAAGCCGCTGACCTCTGGAGGCCCTCTTCTGAAAGGGGGTGGGAATCAGGCTGAAGCTGAGCTTGAAAGCACCTTGCTTCCTAAAACTGGCTTCATGGAGTGAGAAATTCTGCAGTTCAGATCCAGGGGAGGAATTGGGAGGGTTTGCAATATGCAGCGGTGATGTGTTTATCCCATTTTTCCTTGTGATGGCAACCACTCCTCTACACGGAGCCTGTTAAGTGAAAATAAGCTTTCAAAGGCTTAGTCCAGATTTAAATTGAGGATGCAGTACACCCTAAACAGCCTTTCCTAAAACAGGAAACATCTCCAGTGATCTCAAGGGATCCTAGGAAGCCAGGTCTTGGGTTTTTCCCACTCCGTCATCCCAGCTGCATTTTCAGCTGGGGGTGGGGGGAAGGGCTGGTAGGGGGTGAGAAGAGACTGTGCAGGCTATAGGCAAGGAGTTAGGTTGGCCCTCAAAGAGACCTTATTGGTGTTATTCAAGTGACATGTTTATATTCTCAAGGAAGTAATTGAGGAAGCTTTCCAGAAATCCAGGTGTCTGTGAATGGGGCTAGGCCTAACCTGCTGGAGAGTCTCACTTCAACATGAAGTGGGGGGAGATAGTGTAGGGAGGGGATGGGTTATGACTTCAGAGTCTGTGAAACCTTGATTAACATGATAGGTGTGTTCATGAAGACTTGTCAAAATGGGATATTTACATATCCACATGCATGAAGGAAGTCATCTGCTATTATAGCAACCTGAGTTACATCCTTCTGTAAAGTAAATAATCCTTAATTTCATTGTTTGGCTCCTAGGATCAAAGAGCTAGAGAAGATGTCAGGGTCTATAGTGTCCAACCTCCTCCTTTTACTTTCAGGAAAACTGAGCCCAGGGTGGTAAAGTGATTTGCCCAAAGTCACCAAGATTGTACGTCTTAGAGGAAGGATTATTCTGGAGTGAATGGGTTTTTTTTTCCCCCTTCTTGCTGCTGTTTCCTGGTGAACCTGTGTTTTCCTATGATGTGTTGATAAAACTACATGATATTTCCATATAACTAGGACTGGGACATTAAGGGAGTGAGAGTGGAGGGGGCTTGCCCCAAATATCAGTTCTGTTGGTCTGTGCCTGATATTTTTGCTCTTTGAGTTCCATTTTTTTTGGGGGGGGATGTTAAGGATGACCCTGGTGAAGATGTAAATATCACTTAGCACCTGCTATGCACAAGGTATTGTGTCAGGTGCTGACATACAAAGATGGCAGAAACAACACTTCCCCTGTCCTCAAGGGGCTTTTACTGCACTGAACTGAAGGAACATACAGATAAGTTTAATACAAGGTCATTTGAAGGGGAAGGGAGTAGTAGCAAATGAGTGCTTCACAGAGTAGGCAATACCTGAGTTGAACTTTCAAGGAGAACTGAGGTTTTTAGAAGTGAAGATGAAGAGGAATCATATTCCACGAAAATGAATTGGCAAGATAGATGGTCAAGTCTGAGGAAACACTAGTAATTCAGGAAAACACAGCATAAAAGGGAGTAGCATGACATAAGACTGGAAAGGTGAGTAGGAGACATGAGACCCTCTGTTTTATGTTTTATTCTAGAGGCATCAATGATCCCCTGGAAATTCTTTGAGCCAGGAAGTGACATATTCAGTCCTGTGTCTTAGAAAGATTATTTTGACTGTGGAATGGTGGCTGAATCATGGAGAACAAGACAGGAGTTAGGAAGAGCAGTTAAGATGCTGTTCTAATAGTCTGGGCAGAAATGATACCTGCCTGAAAGTGATTAGGAAGTATGGTGCTAATAGATGGGGGAGCCAGGAAATGCATCCTGGGGAGTGGGGGTTCAGTTGAATTAAGTTTTGAAGGGAGCTGGAGATTTCCAAGAGTCAGAAAGGAGGAAGGAAAGTATTCTAGGCATGGGGATGCAAAAATATATAGAGGGGGGATGAAACATCATCTAATGAAGAAAACAAATGGACTTGTTTGGAGGGAATGTGGAGGGCCCAAAGGGGAATAATATGTAATAAGCCTGGAAACATTGGATAAAGTCAGAATGTGAAAGGCTTTAAATGCCAGAGGAGTTTGTGTCTCATCTGGTAGGCTACGGGGAACCACTGAAGCTTCTTGGGAATGGGTGACATTGTTATATCTGTGTTTTCAGAATATCTGTAGAGATATTCTGGAATTATTTGGAGAATAAATCAGAGAGGGGAAGAAACTGAATACCTGGAGACCAGTAAGATGGTTACTGCAACAATCTAGGCAAGAAGCATTAGAGCCCTGAACTAGGATGGTGGCTGTGTGATTGGAGAGAAGGGGAAGCATATTAGAAATGCTTTGACATCAGCATTGCCAAGACTTAGCAACTGATTGCATATGGAGGGTGAATAAGAGGAAAGTCAACTATGATCAACAGTTTGAAAACCTGATCACTGGAAGGATGGTGATTCCCTCAACATAGATAAGGAAGTGAGGAAGGGAGGATAGGGGAAAGCTAAGGGAAAAGACAATGAATTTCCTTTCGGCCAAGTTGAGTTTGAGATGCTTATGGTAGAAATATTCAGTAGGCAGTTGAATATAGGGATCTAATACTCAAGGTGGATAATCACTGGATAGGTAGATTTAGAATTCATCTGCATAGAGTTTGTAATTGAACCCAAGAGAGTTATTGAGATCACTGAATGAGGAGATAGGATAGAACTCTGGGGTACATCAGGGCCATATATGGATAGATAATAGATAGATAACCCTGCAAAGGTCACTGAGAAGGGTCAGTAGCAGGTAGGAAGGGAACCTTAACAGAATGAATGCCCACCCAAGGAAAGGAGAGTATCCAGAAGAAAGTGATAGTTAAGAAGATCAAACACAGCAGAGAATTGGAGAAGAATGAGAAGTAAGAAAAGGACATTGGGTTTAGCAATTAAGAAATCACTGGCAAAGAATAGTGCTAGCAGCGATAGAAGAAGAAGGTGGAGGAGGAGGAGGAGGAGGAGGAAGAAGAAGAAGAAGAAGAAGGAGGAGGAGGAGGGGGAGGAGGAGGAGGAGGAGGAGGAGGAGGAGGAGGTGGAGGAGGAGGAGGAGGAGAAGGAGGAGAAGGAGAAGGAGAAGGAGAAGGAGAAGAAGAAGAAGAAGGAGGAGGAGGAGGAGGAGGAGGAGGAGGAGGAGGAAGAGAAGGAAGAGGAGGAGGAGGAGGAAGAGGAGGTCATTGAAACATTTTTTAAATGCACAGAAGCAAATAGAACAAAGTTCAGAAGGAAGCAGGAGCAGGACAGCTTTGAAAATAATATATTTATTTATTTATTTACTTGAAAGGAAAAGAAAACTGTACACTAACAAAGATTCTCATTACTTTATGTATAAGCCTTATTATTTGCTCTACTTTGTGATAATACTCGTTTTATCTGGGGTTTGCTAAATTCAGAATAAAAAAAAGAGTAATAGTTTAAAAGAAGGAATGGGTGACCTTGGAGAGAACAGTTTCAGTCAATCAAGTGGTGGGAAGGGAAACCAGATTGTAAAAGTTTGGGAAGTGAGTGGGAGGTGAGAACTTGGTGGTCATGCATGTATAAGGCTTTTTCTCACAGTTTGGCTCTGAGAGAGAAGAGAAAAATAGGAAGATAACATGAGGGAATGATAAGATCAAATAATAGGTTTTTCTTGTTATTGTTTTTGGAAGGGGGGAATCTGGTTATGCTTGTAGAGTTGGGAGTCAGCTGCGTTGAGATGAGAATTGCAAGCTGAGAAGGTCACAAGGGGATGAAGGCAAAGAGAAAAGATAAATCATAGAATCAGAATCATAGAGAAGAATTGTAAAGGACATCTGAGGCCATCTAAGGTCTCTGGACAGAACCTTGAGGGACTCCCTGTACAGGGTGGAAATGAGCCTGAAAAAGAATATTAAATAGAAGAACCAAAAAAAAGAAGGAAAGGAATATCCAAGAGTACAGGATAGTCAGTTTTTTTAAAACTTCAGAAAAGATGGAAGATAAAGACGGAAAAAACAAAACAAAACTCAAATTGAGCAATTATTAGTGATCTTTGAAAGGGTTAGGGAGAGGAAGTGGGCCGTGATTTCATTGGTAAAGGAAGTTTTCAAGTAAGTCAAGTAAGCAGACTAATACCTCCTCTGAAACAAAGAATTGTACAGCCTTTGAGAGAAACTTTTCAGTTGAGCAATGGAAAAGGAAGCCAGATTTCAAGGGGTTAAGAAGTGAGTGGTTGGTGAGGAAGTAAGTATGAGCAGTCTTTCTAGGATTTTGAAAATGAAAAAGAGGGAAAGATAAAACCTAGCTGAGATCTAGACAGGTCTGTAGGCTACAGGGAAGGTGAACATAGATGGGTGAACAAAGATGAAGACGAGAGAGGGGATGAACAAAGGGTCAAGGCCAAGAGCGAAGGAGAGGAGATGGGATCCAGTAGGCCATGACCTAAAGGAGGATCTACACATCTGTAGTGATTCTCTGTATAGTACAGTTTAAGTCTATTGTCACTCATTTGTTTATCATATGAATGTGAAGAGGTTGGTCAGTTTTCTGTCAGGGGATAGACCATGAGACAAGTATATTTTGATGAGAGGTTGGGTAAGGTCCTTTGGAGGCCTCTGCTTGTCACAATCAAGTCCTACAAAGCTGCCTTTATCAAGAGAGACAGGAAATAGAAAGGAGAAAGGAAGGTACAGAAAATAAATCAAGAAAGTGTCCCAGTGGAGCTTGACAACTTCTCAGTTTTGCTTAGAGCCAGCTCAGTTAGATAAATTGGCTTCTGGTTAAGAGCCAGCAATTTAAAACAACAAAGGAAAAAAAAAACCCAAAACGTTGCATCATGGAATAAAGGATAGTTCTTCCATAGTTTCATAGAGATCTATTATTCCAACAATGCTTCCCACTTCCATCTCATGAGGAAACTGAGAACAGAGTTTAAGTGACTTGTTTAAGGTCACACAGGTGACCTTTCAAAGCTGCAGAACTGAACCCTACCTAGCTATTTTCCGGGCTTACAAAAACTGGCAGGTTGAGCCTCTCTCCTCCAACAGTCATCTCATTAACTCTCTTCAGTCCAACTACAGTCTCTATGCAGATGAATTCCAGATCTATATATCTAACCATTGTCTGGTTCCAGATTTCTTACCAGGTAGGAGGGCCACATCAGGTATACACTGTCATATTGTTAAAGGGAAACCATACCAAGGCACATCTTATGGTGCAGTAATTGTTTTATTTCTCCCTGGTCTTTGTGTGTATAAATCCTTTTGGGGTGTTTAATGTCAGCCTTCTCCTCCAAGTCTGTGCCAACTTCCTATCTTGTTTTGACTTCATTGTGGGTGAGCCTTCTACCCTTCCTCATGTTCCTCACATTCCCATTCCAATTTTTCCCTCACTTTGGTTTCCTTCCCACCCAATCTGAGTTTCATGCTCTAACATAGCATGATGGTCTTTACTTTGGACTATGGTACCAATTCTCAGAATCTTTTTCCATGCTTAGGGCCTGATGAGGCTATGAGCCTTATTGGTGAGATACTATATATGGTTGTGAATTGGTTGATTTTTCCTAGGAAGTAGGCAAGGTGGGATGAATCGCAGGAATTTGGGGAGAGATTTTTTGGTCCCCAGGTTGATATCACTTAATGTCAACTCTCTTTGACATTTAAATTAGTAAAACTGTTTCAAATTGCCTAGTGTATGAATCATACAGCCTCTGAAGTGTCAGATATTGATGCCGATGTTGAGGACTCTTATAAAAGTTTATCTGTTAACAAAGTAGACCTTTTATGGGTAGAGTGCATCATGGAAGAACAAATGCCAATTAATAGAATTATATTAGTATAGAAATATATTAATAGAAGGTAATATTAATATTAATAAATAGAAGTATATTAATAGAAGGTAAGTGTTATCAATCATACTAATAATATCAACATTTCATCAAGTGATGCCCTTTTATAGTATTTGATACTTGGGATGTAAAATTTTGCCTAGAGACAATATTTACAAATGGATCAGTTCATCCTATCCCCAAAGCTTTCCAAAACATTAAAAAATCCACCCAACAAGCTAGATGGGAGAAGTTGTTTTTTTTGATATTTCAAGTGACCTCTACTCTTTTTCAGGGTATGGCCTCTCAGAAAGCTGTCAAAACTTAGAAGTCCTTTGTCTCTCTGAAAAATAAGAAAAGATTCTGTAGTTTGAAGAGAACTAGCAAGAGAGTTAGGAAGTCTGGGTTCTAGTATTGTCACTTATTCTCTTTGTGAACTATGGAAAGTCACTTAAAAAAAGCCTTCCAGACTTAGTTTCCCCACATTTTAGGGAACATGAGGATAAACAACTCTGCTTTATGGTAATCTTAATGTTCAAAAGTTTAATTTTTCAGGTCAAGCATGATATATACTTTTTTCCCTTTTAGGTATTTAAAAATAATAGAGAGAACAAAGTCCCAAAGCCTAAAAGATTTGGGCTAAGGTCCTGCCTTCTTTATACACATTGTCTTGGAATCTTAGGAAGTAACTTGGCCCCTGGGTACTCTAGGCAATTCACTAAGACTATAAGGGGCCCAGAAGTTGCCAGCCTCCATTTGTATAGAGAGTTTCTTGATCTTGGAGTTCTATGTTTTAACACCAAGCACCCTAGCACACCTAGGATGCCCTGCTAGCACAGGTTCTTTGATTTGCTTTTAAAGTAAAGACAGCTTTAAAGGGGTTAGCAATCCTGCTTTTAATTACGTTCAGGGGAAAGGTCAGCACCCTGAACTTGGAGGAAACACAAATGGAGAAAATACAAGCAGAGAAATTAGCATGAAAACCAACAGACAGGGCTCCAACTGTCTGAGTAAAGCAATATTACTAAACACTTTACATACATCTACTGGATGGTGGGAGCAGGGACATCTGAGTAGTAAGGGGGCTCAGAATATATAATTATTCAGAATATCTACCAGGAAATCAAAAGATCCTTCTCATGAGTAAACCCCCAAAACAAAACACTGATCTCCCAGAATATATGACAAAGACTCGGCATCAGATTGGCTGAGCACCAAGGAACTTGAAAATCCTTGTGCCCCAGCACTTAATTGGAAACTTCTTGTAGCCCAGAGCCTAGTGAGCTCTGGGCCGGGGCTCCATGTGCCTATTAATGGGCAAGTAAGATCTTCAGATTCTCTTAACATTACACATATGAATCATAGACCCAGTCCCCAACCCCTTGTAGTCCATAGATCTGTCATCTCATGGATGTTGGTACTCCCCCCACCAGAAGAGATCACAAACCATCTAAGCCTTCTGATCAAGTGTGAGTCTTGT
Source organism: Gymnobelideus leadbeateri (assembly GCA_011680675.1). Lineage (NCBI taxonomy): Eukaryota > Metazoa > Chordata > Mammalia > Diprotodontia > Petauridae > Gymnobelideus > Gymnobelideus leadbeateri. The sequence continues at coordinate 400,202 of WOXC01008705.1, read as the reverse complement.
CCTCATGCATTCAAATGTCCATTAATGAAAATCTACCAAGCTTGCTAGATGCCTTCCCATGATTCTTTGGAAACTTTTTTGGAAAGTTGTAGAACTCTCAGATTGTTCATCCATTAGCTCTCTCTGTAGCAACATGATCGACCAGGCTGCTTCCTAGATTAATAAAGTTCTTGTTGATTAGAGACACATACAAGTTCTTGGTAATATGCTACAACTTGCTTACACCTATTATGAATCCCTCAGCTATCTTTTGGGGTACCTGTAATGGGGATTAATTTGCAATCTTTTTGTTTGATGATTAGTAGCTGTATAGAGAATATTGATGTTAACATACAGTAGGAGGCTTCCATGGGAGTAAGAAACTAAAGGATGATTTGAAGCTCTGTTCAGTTTCCCTAATGTGGTTCAGATGGATTACTACCTGTATGAAGCTAGGCCCAATTTATTGTTCATCAGTTTTGGGAATTATGTATTGATGAACTCACTCACTAATTTGCTCAGCTAGCTTAATCCCAGAATCCAGGAGTTATACAGAATTCGTTACTTTATCCAGTGTGGATGAGTAAGGCAGTCTCTGTTGATTGATTGTGGATCTCATTGGGAAGTCCCAAAGAGAACCCCTCTTCTAAATGGTTTCGTACATGGAAACCTGCATATGTTGTTGTGTTCATGCAAGTCAACAACAGAAAGTTTCCATATACACCAATATATTAGTAAGAGAACTTTTTGTAATGGCAAAGAACTGGAAGAAATGCAGGTGCCCATTAATTGGGGAATGGATAACCAAACTGTGATACATGAATATAATAGAATACGATTGATCCATAAGAAACAATGATTATGAAAATTCGGAGAAGAAAGGGAAGACTTATATGAACTAGATGAATAATATAACAAACATAACCAAGAAAGCAATATTTTCAATGACTAAAACAATGTAAAAAAATAAAAATAAAGGCTGAACCTGAATGCTATGTAGTAATAATGACCAAGTTTAGCTTTGGAAAAGTGATGAGGGGATGTATATTCCCTTCCTTCCTTGCAGAGGTCAGTGAATGTGGGTGTAGAATATTGTATATGATGTCAGACCCAGTTGATTTATTACTGAACTATTCCCACCACCCTCCCCTTTTCATCCTTCTTACTGGGGTTAGCTTCCTCAATCAAGGAGGAAAAAGTGACATATTCTGAAATTAATGTAATATACAATAAAAAGGCATTAGTAAAAATAATGTAAAATTTTTAATAATAGAATATACTTGTTGCATGGAAAAACCATTGTTATAAGTTTTATAAAGAGGAAAAAAGCAGCATATGCATTGGTAGTTGTTGATGCCCTCTTGATCATTTTGTTCAAGAGTTAAAAATTCAGCCCATTATCTTTTCCATTCTTTTGGAATTTCTTCTTCTTTGAGACACCTTGAAAATCAATTCCTGAGTGCTTTTAAAATTGTGTTGCCTCCAGCACAGATTACTTCTGTATCTGTTTGGTCAGGTCCAGCCACTTTTCCTGACTTCATCTTCTTAGGTGCCAATGCCACTTTCTTACATAGTCCATCCAGCACTGATAGGTTCAGACCAGAAATGGTAGTGGAGCCACTGTTGATGATGAGAAAGGTTCACCATGTAAAAGTGGGCACATCCTTTCTGTCTCATATCCCACAACCTGTTCTTTTAGATACTAGGACAAATGATCCTTCTTGCCCGCTTGTATTGGTTCAGTAGCAGAGTTGCCATGGAGAAACATTGATTCTGCTCTAGTATTCATGATTATCATTGCCTATAGATTATGGGCAAGAGAATCCCTTTATATGAAACATTACTTCTGGTGTGAAGTTCCCAAATTGCTGAAAAGCTTGCAAGGTTAGCACAGAGCTTTGGAGGAAATAATGTTACATATATCCAACTGAGCTGGGGTTCTTTCCCTGTGAAGCATGTTTTCAGGTTCTTTGTCAGGCGTATTTTTCCCCTTCTGCTGTCTTTGGGCCAGTTGAAGGGCACAAGGAAGAGTCCTGAAATGCCAGTGTGGTCTCACCTCATGCTTCCATTTGCCTCTGAAACCTGAACAAGACTGTTACATGGAAGAGTCATGTTCTGCTTGCCCTCGACTCAATGGGTGAAAGGTACCAAGAGGGTAATGGTTGGTTCCTTGGTTGGTTGGTTGTCCTTCATTCTCAAAGAGGACCAAAATGACATCACTATGGTAGAGTCAAGTTACAGTGAGCTTGGTTACAGTATGATGGAATGCTCTACCACAGGATGGGCACAAATAGCCCACGTGAATATTTGGGGTGGATTCTCTAAATAAAGGTGAGCTGCAAACAAAACTCTCTAATAATTAGAGATATTCTGTGTGCAGCAGGCTGCTTTGGGAGATCATTAGTCAAAGGCCTTATAACCATTTGTCAGCCTAGAGATTCTTAAGTATGAGGGAGACAAGATGGCTTCTAAGGTCACATCCCCTATGGAAAGTCTGATCACATACACACACATATGTATGTATGTATGTGTGTGTGTATGTGTGTGTGTGTGTGTGTGTGTATGTGTGTGTTTATTTAAAAAGGAAGAATGGGAGAAAAGCCCTAGTTCCATAGGTCAGCTTTAAGCCAAAAAAGAGGGCTAGTATACTTTATAATATGGTTTATGGAAAGTGTATGCTTTTAAAATGTTTCCCCTCTCTCCACCTGTCTGGATATGGCATTTCTCTGATGGTTGGTTCCTCTTCTAATCCATTCCAAATGTCTCTAGCTCTTCCTGGGGAGAAGGGACCTCCCAATGAACTCAACCTGTCACCTAGTTTACTGAGAGTTTTATGCAAATCTCAGATAGGAATATGATGAGCATCTTTGTGAGGGGGTTATCTAAAATGAGTATCCCCGAGTGACAGAGTGTGACTAAACCTCCATCTTATGGCTGCAGAACAAGCCTTTTTATCACCTTACTTTTTCTTTTCTGCGAAGTGTCTCCACTTGTATGTCCCATAAGCATCTCAAATACAGTCTGACTGAAACGGGGGTTATCTTCCAAACTCCTCCAAGCACAATCTTCCTCCAAGCTTTTCTACTTCTGTTGAACACACACACACACACACACACACACACACACACACACACACACAGAAGGAAGAGGTTATTCTTTGTGTATCAGGATTCTATTATTAACTAGCACCTATAGAAGTGGTATCCAGAGTAGGGGCCTTGGCCTCCAGTGGGAAGGGCATGGAATAAGTCCAAGGGGTCTATGAATAATCAGAGAGTAGGAAACTGGGTGAATAGTTTTTATAGTAGATTGAGAGGTTTGCATCTAAAATGACCAGTCTATCTCCTTCATTCATTATAGCCCAATGGCTTCCTACTCTGGCCCCTCTCACAGCTGTATAAGCTCCTTTTCTTTTTCCTTCTGCCCTGTTGTGGGTCCTCAGAGTGGTTATAAACTAACCTACATCTGGGCTTCTGTACTAACACCCTCTCTGCAGACCCATATCCTAACTTCAAAGATCACCCCCTGGATCTTCTAAGTGTGTCACCTGGCTTTGCTTTCTAGGTTATCAACCAGTGAGTAAGACCCCCTCTCAATCTTTTTCATTTTCTGTTGGGCAAAACAGGTCATAATGGGTGAGGAGGCATGGATATATTTTAGTCTTTATCACAGACGTCATTTCTTGTTTCTCTTGAGGGCAGTTCCATCATCCTTCACTCATCCAGGTTCACAACTATGGTGTCAGACTTGATTCTCCCTCATCCTAAAACTGTAACTGGTTGGTTGCCAAATCTTGTCCTTCCTCAACATTCTCTTTCATCTGTCCCCTTCTCTCTACTCATACAGCCATCATCCTAATTCAAGGTCTCATCATTCTTGTTGATATTACTGTAATAGCCTCCTAATTGGTTTTCCTGACTCATGTTTCCCCTTTCTAAGCCATTCTCCTCACAGTTGGCACATTAATTTTCCCTAAGTACAAGCCTGACCATGTCACTCTTCTACTCAATAGCAGCAGTGACTATCTATTGATTCTAGAATAAAATGTCATATAATTTTCATACAATGCTTTTTAAATGTCTGTTCTTCTATGTTATATAATCAATAAAATAACAGCTGTATCTAAATAAGAAAATATGCACAATACATATGTAGCATGACGGGACTGACCTATTGAGGGCCATTACTTGAAGTTTGAGCAGGCATTTCCTACCTGATTTTTGTCTGGGTGACCATAAGATTAACTCAGGGGTTTATAGCTTGTGCTGATGAAAAGTCTTCTCATTGGATGCAGAACTAGAAGATATGCTGACCCAGGGGATACAGAGCTGGGAATGGGTGATTATACAAAACAGGTGACCCACACTTTCATCACTGTCTTCCTTTGAGGAGGCAAAATGAGTTGGCACTGTTTAAGTGGGGAATGGGCAGGCAGGAACCCTTTCTCTCTTACAGTCTCATGGTGAGCTTATGACCATCCCCTTCTCTTCAAAACTGAGTATTGTATTCTGAGGACATGGTCAGGCAGCAACCCCATGAACATTGCAAGGTCTAAGGAGATTGTAGAAAATGGTATTTTCTCTTTATCTGAAATCCAAGTAAAAGTTAGAGGAGAGAGAGAGAGAGAGAGAGAGAGAGAGAGAGAGAGAGAGAGAGAGAGAGAGAGAGAGAGAGAATATATGAGAGAGAATACACCAATAGCAGGAGAGAAGTATCTGGGCAATTGGAGAAAAAGCCTGGCACAGCAGAGGAATAGTCAAGCCCAGCTTAGAGACTCATCCATCACTGAAACCATGCCATTGTGAACTCATGAAAGTTCACAAAGAAGGGGAAAATTAAAGGACTTCCAGGGATTCCATTTTGCTTCCTGTTTTCTCTACACTGATTCCTCATTGTCTTTGTACTTTGAGCAACTGACTTGTACATACTCTGCCTCCCCCTCCACCCACCTATTCCCTTTTGTGGAAGAGTATGCCCCAGGCTATGTGGGAAGGGAGGGATATTTTGTACCAATTCTTCTTACTTTATCAATTTAGTAAATCCCTTTTATAAAAGCTAATGGAGTCTGAATGATTTTTCATTGGATAACACACACATGGTAACTTGTGAGTAACAGTATTAGACAGTGTATGAGCCCTCAGGGATATCATTAGAATTCTGAGAATAAGAAACTCCCTAGATGCTGAGTCCAGTAATAAGAATGGAAATTGAGGATGTAACCATGGAAAGGGGGTTATACATATTTTGGGGGGAATGCTTAATTTTTTATTGATAGGAATATACAATAAAAGAAAGTTTGAAGACCACTGTCCTATAGAATGTAATCTCTGTGATGACAGAAATTGTTTCATTTTTGGCTTTCTTTCCAAGAACCCAGAACAGTTCCCAGAAAATAGTAGGTGCTTAATAAATGCTTGTTGGTAAATGGGTGGGCTAGTATTGTTATTTTTTTTAATGAAAGATAATGGTCAGAATTAGGACTAATGAGCTGAGATTGCCTGACTCATGAATGGCAAAGATTGTGTTGGAATCCAGTTCTCTTGGCTCACAGTCTAGACCTCCTTCCACCATACTATTGCCATATATTGCACTACTCCATGGAGTAATTCAATGATAAACTTCAGGGGCTCATGCAGAAGTGGTAAAGAGAAAGAGGAGAGAGATTCAATTCAATTAATCTCAACATAACTTTATTAAGCATCTACTAAGTACAAAACACTGTGCTCTGTGCTGAAGATACTACAAAAACAACAAACAATCCTTTCCCTCAAGTGGTTTACCTTTTACTAGAGGGTTCAACATATAAACAAATAAGCAAAGATTAAACAATTTGAAGAGTAAGAGAATTCTAGCCACTGAGGGGACCAGGAAAGGGTCTCTATAGGAGTTGGCCCCTAAGATGTACTTTAGAGAAAGATAAGATTTCTAGAAGACAGAAGGTCAGGAGGGAGTGCATTCTATGTGTGGGGGCCAGCCTGTGTAAAGCTATGGGTGAGGGATAGCCATCTCTGGATCCCCTGGGGCAGCATGTCTTCCAACTCTGCAACCAATGAGAAGAATTTTCATCAACACGATTTGTGAAATATGGTAGTAGGATCCATCTGGAGAGGGCCTTTGCTAAGGCAACATTTTCTAAGTAGATGGGTGTATTCTCATTAATGATGGCTCCCAAAATCTAAGTCAGATGCTTATAGGTATTTTTCATAAAATTTCTCTGTATTAGTTAATGTTGGAGAGTTATCACTGTCTGTGTCGTTACCATATATTTAGCAGTTGGACTCTAAGTTCAAAAAGAAAATGAAGAAAGCCAAGTAGAAGAAACCTGCTTCTGTGAAAACTTGCTTAGAGAAAGGTAATCACCCTACCTCTATTATCATTGGCAATTTTCTGTTATTGTTATTGACATAGTTGTTAGGTGCTCATCTCATTCTCTAGCCCTGGCATAGTCTATTTGTGTTGGAAATTGATTGCTGGGAATGTCACAGAGTAATTTACATAGCAACTTATCATAATTAGTTATAGTTTGCAGTTTCCTTAATGGGAGCTGCATTTTATGCTCAGCAATTGTTTTTTCCCCTGTATATCTACATAAAGCAGCTGCATGTGCTCTGATCTGCCCTCCAAAACCCTGAAAACAAAGCCTGCAATTGTTTGTGTGTGTGTGTGTGTGTGTGTGTGTGTGTGTGTTTATCATTTAGTTAACCTGTGAAATCACAAAAGATTTTTAATGGAAGTCATAGATAAAATATTTTCTCAAATTCATTTAATCAGTCAGAATTAAATGAATAAAGGGAAAGTTAAATGTACTTTAAGTCCATTATCTCTCTATCTGGAGGTGGATGGAGATAGATAATGTTTCATCACGAGCCCTCTAGATTTGTGTTTGGTTGTCAGATTTATCAGTGTTTCTAGGTCTTTCAAAATTGTTTGTTGTGACGGTATTGTTGTTTACTGTATGGATTGTTCTGGTTCTGCTCACTTCATTTTGCATCAGTTTATACAAGTCTTCCCAGGTTTCTCTGAAACTACCTCCTTCATCGGAATCAGCTTTCCAAGAATTATCTTTCTAACATATTAACAAATGGGACTATGGAAGTCACAGCATTTTGGACAATTCAATTCAATTACCATTAATAGGGAGCCTACCATGGTGCTAGGTTCTGAGGATATGAAGGTATAATGAAAACAATATCTACCCTCAAAGAACTTAGATTCTGAATGTAGAAAACAATATGTTCACAGAAGGTATGATACCATGGATATGTTATGAGCCCTTTGGCAGTCTCATGAAGCTTATGGACTCCTCAGAATAATATTCTTAAATGAATAAAATAAAATATATAGTTTTTACAAGAAAACCAATTATATTGAAATGTAGTTATCAAAATGTTTTTTAAAAAGTTTTCAGACCCCATGTCATAATACCCTGGTATTTATAAAATATATAAAGAAGAAAAATATGCACACATATGTGTATACATACGTATGTATATATAAATATATATGTTCACATATATGTATGTATATATGTATACATATATAGTTTTCTATATATTTCCTAAAATTATCATAAAAATAGTCCTATATATAGAAAACTATGTATATGTGTATACATATACATAGTATGTATATACATACATATATGTATGTATGTGTATATATATATATAGTTTTCTATATATAGGAATATCTTTAGGATAATTTTAGGAATTAGGGCTAGAGTATATACTGCATAAGATAATGCACTCAGAGAAGTTAGAACTGTTTATTTAGGGGTGCCCACTACCAAGCATTCTGTTAGACATTTGTTGTCTTGACCCAATATGCCCATTTAGAAAGTTTAAATGATCAGTCTATTCTGTTGTCACCCAATTGGCCAAATGGGACTACAGAACATTGATTTGATCAATTGCCTGGTCCTTGACTGTTGACTTGTTCAGTCATATAGACTCTAACACATGCCTCTGTGTTCAAGAGAACCTCCCTTTCTCTTTCTTTCTTTCACTTAGGGGATATTATAGCCACTTTGCCAGGGAAGCGAAACCCTACAAGTTTTTCCAGGAATAACTCCGGGATTCCCTAGAAGCTTTTAGGGTGGAGGTGGTGGTACATAAGCAGATACCAGTTTGTTTGTGTCCAATGAGAATTTGGATAGGGGTGAAGGTGGGATCTTGCTGGCAGAGAGTTCGCCCTAATGACCAGTGGATCCAGAAAGCTAAGTAAATGCTTAGTTACAGCTCTTCCCTTCTGACTTCTTCCCATAACAGCCAAGTGACGGCTTTTGACTGTGTCAGGGGTAAAATGTGGTGGTTTCTTACACATAGCTATTATTAGTCTATTCTAATTATGTAAAAATGATTTCCTCTGATGACATTTTCTCCTGAACCTATTACTTTACTTTTCTTTTTTTCATAAAGATTCCCCCCACCCCCCCTGCCTTGTGCTTAAAATTGTGGTGAAATTCTAAGATGCTGAGAGATGTTGAAGTTCCCTTTATTTAACAGAGGTGACTAGTGATTTGACAGGAGTGGTTGACAGGTTTATTTTATCTATGTGGCAGTGGGAGTCTATTTTCAGTGTGTGCAAAAGTATAAGGACTTTACTAAGTACTGAATAAATTTTACTTTGCTTTGATTCTAGGCCCAGCTCAAATGTTTTAAGAACTCTACTCTGGGTCATCAAATTCATCTCCCTGCTACTTTGCAGGGTCAATAGCTTCAGTTGGTGCTGAGCAGAGTTGGTTGGATTGGAATGGAGGGCACTGTAGATTAAAAGTTCCACGTATATATAGATAGATGTGTGTGTGCGTGCACTGTCTGGAGGGGGGTGGCAGTGATGGAAGAGCCAGCCAAGTGGAAGCTTAAGATGGATGAATCTGTTAGACTATTACCCAGACTGGCATGGGCTTCAGCCAAGAACTCTCCTTAAACAACCTTCTTTAAGCCTCTGAAATCTGCAGGGGACCATTTTTCCTTTCCTTTTTTTCAACGATGATTTTTCATTTTCAATTTTTGGAACTATTTCATTGCCAGTTTCTGAGTAGGAGGCCTTTGTAGACCTGGGGCTCAGAAGGGGGGTGTTTTGGGGGTGGAGGTTATATATTTAGTGGCTTTGGTCCAAAGCAGAGAAAACCCTGCTAAATAGAATTTCCCTTGCCCAAATGTAAAGATGTTACTAAGAGGGCTTTTTTTTTCTTTTTTGGCTAGGGAGTGAGGGTTGGGGGTGGAAATTCAACAGATAATCTGGGTTCCCACAGGCCTCAGGGACCTAAAGAGTCAGAAATATACAGTCCCCTGAGTCTGTAATGTAAACTCTTTGAGGGGAGAGACTGTGTTTGTCTTTTTTTATATCACCAGAGTTTAACTCAGTGCCTGGCAAATAGTAGGTGATTAATAAATGCTTGTTGACTTGAGTTGTAAATGAAAGTGATGACATGAGTGACTTTTGCAAAGGAGCTGAATATTAGCAGAACATGGAGTTGTGGATAGAGCAAGAGGAAGAATCATGAGACCTGGTTTCTTGCCTTACTTTTCTCACTAACAAGATATGTGACCTTGAGCAAGTCATAGGACTGTTCTATGTCTCAGTTTTCCTTCTTGTAGAATGAGGCAGTTTCTAAGGTCACCTCTGGTTCTAATATTCTATAGTATTGAAATATTCCAAACTGGGGACTCTGTCCTTACTGAAATATTGGCAACGTGAGTGTCAGGAACACTTAATACACTCTTGCTCACCTCTTCATGCCTGCCTGAAATTGTAAGATACCTGTGCCTGTAAGCTTCTTCCCTGGGCTATGATTGTGTTGACTTAGGTGTTTGAGAAGTCAATTGGGCAAAGGATGTCAGTGAATCAGTATCTATTTATTAAGTGCTGGCAATCTCCAAAGGACTATGTCAATCACAGGAAGGGATTCTGAAGTATAAAAGATAATGCTTGTCTTCAAGAAACTTACTGTCTGCTGTTTTGTTCATTTGCTCTTAATGTAGCCAAAGATCACATTAGCATTTTATTTTTGGCAACCATATCCTATTGCTGACACATACTGGGCCTTTAGGAGGGGCACAAAGAGCACAGAAATGCTAAAGAAGAGGATGTCTATGATACAAAGGGAAGATTGGCCAGATCAGAATGAGACATTCATGTTGGTGAGAGAAATAAGGATGGTTGACAACATGGCCTTAGATTATGGAGGTCTTGAGAACCAGGCAGAAGAATTTGCATTGAATATAATATAACATATGGAGCCATTGGCAGTTTTGAATGCTAGTGAGAACGTGGTTTAAGGAAGATATCCTGGCAGTGACATACAGGATGGATTACTGTAGGAAAAGTATAGAGTCAGTAATAAACTAGTTCTAAGACCCTAAATCTAGGGTCATGTCAGTAATAACAGTAGTTATAGAGAGACAACAGAAGTCCCATCACATCTGGGGGGCAAATAAGATCCCAGTTTTGTAGATATAAAAACTGAAACTACTCATGTTAATATAATTAGTAAATAGCCTAGTAAGAACCCAACTACAGGAATCTGTTATTCCACACTGCCTTCCTAGTAGTGCATTACTATATGGAAGACACTATGTTGGGTGCTGGGGGTACAAAGCAAAAAAATAAATAAAAAATAAAAAAAATATATATGTAAAATCCTTGCCCTCAAGGAGGTTATCTTTCACTGGAAATAAAGATAGAAATAGAGACAAAGGGACAGATGGGAGGGTTATTTCAAAGACAAAGCCAAAACAGCTTGGTAACAGACTATATATAGGTGATACAGTTACATAAAGAACTCTAATTAAGGAGCAATTGGGAAACCATCTATGTTGTATGGGAAACTGTGGCTCTTCCCCTATCTCATCTCCTGAACACTTCCCCCCAGGACTATCTTTTTTTCCCCTATTCACTATGCAGGATGCAATCTAGTCTACAAAATGGAACACTGGGAGAGTTAATGAAGTGGAATTTGAAGCACCAAGGATGTAGCTATGATGAACTGTCAAAACAACAGTGAAAATGTGCAGTCGATGCTGCCTCTTGCTCCAGAATGAGCTCCAATTTCTTGAACTAATAAAGGCCTAGTTGTCCTGTTGTGTTTCAGAAATGCTGGTCTTTGGGAGGAGATTAGCTTGGGAGCAAAGGGTTCTTTGCTGGGCTCAGCCCCAGAGAACTCCTGCATTAAGTTTTTGATCCAACCTCAACCAACTCATTTTGTTTCTTTCTCTTCCTCTTGCAGAATCCCTCAGTCTGCACCCCACCTCCCACCCCCACTTTTTTCCTTCCTCATGGAATGGTTTTACAACCTCATTGGAACAAATAAACAAACATCTGGAATCATGTGGTACATTTAATTAAAAAGTTTGTGTTTGGCCAGAAATGGTAAAATCATGAAAAATGGCCTGTCTGCAAGCTAGGGAAGGCCAAGGGATGACGTTGTTGGCTACGAATGGCCATGTAAGGGATTGAAATTCATCGAGGTGAACACCTGCCACAGTCTGCCGGCCTCCAGGTTTCCCATTTCCAGCCATTAATATTTACTGCTCAGATTTTTTTTATCCATCCTAATGAAATTTCAATTGAGACTGTTGGGAAGGAGCTGTTACTTTTTCAATAACATCAACTTTGCTGGCTTGCATATAATCTCTCTAAAGGGTGTGGGGTTGGGCAAGTGAGACTGCAAAGAGTGCTGAATTGAAGCATTTCTCATCACATGGGATTACCTTAATTTGTGCACCCTTTCCCTGGCTCAAACTTTGTATTCCCTTGTGAGAATCCCAGCTGCTTCTGGGTCAGGACAGATCTTCTTCCTCTTTCTATAATATTGTTATTTGTCTTGAAGAGGACCAAGGTGATGCCATGACTTGCAAGTGAATTGGATTAATCAATAACTATTAATCACTTCTTCATGCCCATGACTATATTAGACATTGTATGGGTCCACAAAAGGAATCTACAATGTGTTTCCAGCTCTAGAGGAGCTTATATTTTAGTTGGGGAGGCAAGACTAACTCATATGGTATAAAGACAAAATGGTATGTTACATGGTATGGCCAAAGAGAACTATTCTTCAAATTTAGGGAGTTCATTTAAAGGAGACATTACTGTGGATTGGGGGATCCAGGGAATCTTGAACCAACAATAAAAGAAGGATACCAGAGAACCAGACATGGCATTTGACATATGAAGGAAGACTCAAATTGCTCTCACTCAGAATGTCCAAGCTGAATCAGAGTGAGGTACAGTTAAGCTTTTAGTGCAATACTGGTGTATAGAAGGATGGCTAGAATAGACAATTGATAGTTTAGAGAACAATTAAAAACCTTAGAGAGAGGCTGAGTGTTTTTAGTTACCAGTCAATCTCTGACCCTCATCCTAGTTCAGTCTTTGGGAGCTGAAATGGTGTGAATATGCGATCCTCTCACATGGTCTTGTAACTGAGATCAGGTAATTATAATATAAAACTGCCCTTAGCTTCAGAAAAGTTTTGTATAGTCATGAGACCTGGGTTTGAGTCTAGACTGATAGTTCTTAACTATATTACCCATACATTTTCTAAGTCTCCATTTCCTTGTGCATAAAATTAGGGTAGGGATTCTATCTTATTGGGTTTGTTAAAATTAAAGACACATGTAAAAGTGATCTGCTTTTATTATGATCACAATTAATTTTAGCTTACTGACTAAACCTTATATGAAATATGAGTAAATTTGGTTCAATTGGTTGCTTCTAAAAGTTCTAAGAATATAAAAAGTTATTACAGGGGCAGCTAGGTGGTACAGTGAGTAAGAGCACCAGACCTGGAGTTGGGACAACCCAGGATTGGATCCGGCCTCAGAAAATGAGCACCCACACATAAATAATGACTGTCTGTGTAACCTTGAGCAAGTTACTTAACCCTAATTGTTTTAAAAAAATAAAAAAAATATTATTACAGGCTGGAAATGTAGGTAGCAGGCAGACTGCAGACGCCCTTAAATGTCAAGCTGACGGGTTTGCATTGTATCCTAGAAGCAATGGACAGCTGAAGTCTACTGCAGGGTTTTGAGCAGGGTGGTCATATGGTCAAGCCTCTGCCTTAGAATAATAATGCTGGTAACCATGTGTTGGATATATGGAAGAGAGGAAATCGGTGAAGTATGGAGAGTGGTGAGAAGGCTTTTGGAATATTCCAGGTACAACATGATGAAGGCTTGTACTATTCAGGTGAATGTGTGAGCCAAGAGAAAGAGATAACATGGGAGATGTTGACATGGATATTGATTGAATATAATGTGAGAGATGTCAATATGGACATTGACTGAATGTAGGGGGAGAGGGAGAATGAACAACCAAAGACAATTTCAATTGTGGATGTGGATGACAAGGAACATAGTGGGACCTAGAAATAGGGAAGAGAATTGGAGAAGGAACTGTTGTTGCTATTGTTCGTTGATTTTGGGGGGATTTTTGGGGGAAATAATGGAATCCATTGTATGTATATACACAAACACACACATATGCATATACACAAATGCATATGTATACATAAAGTGGGGAGAGAAAAAGCACTTTAGATGCCCATCAGACACCAGGTTGTGCTATATACTATACACTATCTAGTATAGTTGAAAGGATCCTAGACCAAGAATATATTGACTATTCCAAGAATCTTTTCCTGTCAGTGCTGCTCACTACATTTTCCTTTCTTCACAAAATTAGGAGATTTGACAAATGACCTATAAGGTACTTTCAGACTCTAAAATCCTTTGCCCTGTGACCAATTTATTGACCCAAAAGGACTTTATCTGAGATCAGATGCTGTGTTATTGTTTCTAATCTTCATGGTTCCTGTACTGTTCCTTTATTTCTTTAAATATTTTCTAAAAAAGCATTAACATGGGGAGGAAAAGTTTTTAACAAGTGTATAATGACTTAGAATTTTCCATTTTAGTTTCCTTAGTTAGAGGGGTCAAAGTTCAGCTCTCAGGGATACTCATGCAAGCTCTGTGTACTGTTCCAGGGCCAACTGCATGATGGGAGGACGATGGGATCCAAGAAAAGAATGTAATGATAATCCCCAAATTCTGAATGCCTGTAGGTCCTGATTTAGAATTACTCTCTATCCTCTCCTCACCACTCCCCTCATCAACCTCTTGGATTAAAAAAAATAAAAAACAAACCAAGAAAGAAAGAAAGAAAAGAAAGAAATATCCTGTGTCATTAGGACAGACATCTGTTTGAGAGCTATAAAACAGTTCTGTCCCATGTGGCTTAGCTCTTTATCCCTTTATTTATCTTGCTGTAGCTCATAAATTTCTCCCAAATCAAAAAGAGTCACAGAGGCTAAGATGTCATGCATTTTCTTTGTTCTTCATTAAAGAAACCCACACAAACCGTCCTCCCCCACACCTTCTTCCTTCAAGACAGGGCTTTTCCTCTCCCTTTCCACTTATCCCCTTCTTGACATCTCCTGCCATCCCTCCCTCCTCACCCTGCCTCCCTGTAATTGTGCTCTACCCCAGGGTTGGAAACTAAATAGAAAAAAAGTTTCCCTAATGTTCTCTGGGCAGTGAATGCTCCTACATTTGGGTCATCAGACCTTATTCCTCAGCACCTGCTCCAAGTAAGAGCTGGCGCTAGTTAATAGCTCCCCACCCCCACCCCACCCCCACTTTGCCAATGACCAGTTAATAGGCAATAAGGCTCCTGGAATATAGTAAGGACCATCTCTACACCTTTATGTTTAGGAATCCCAAACTGGTGAATCCAGGATAAAGTACAATTACTCTTATCCAGTATGAGGACATTTTTTTCCCCCATTGATTTTCTTTCTCCTCTCCTGTCCTTTCCTCTCCTTTCTCCTTTCTCCTTTTTCTTTTCCTTTCCCCCAAAAAAACATTTATTGTGGATAGGTCCTTGCCCTCAAGAAACTCATACTTCCTCTACAGCTAGGCACAGGTCGAACCAGTATCTTGATCAAGTATTCATCAGTGACCGCCAATCCTTGATAAATAGAATCTTGCAGCTTCTGGAAAAGAGGACCTGGCTCAGAATGTTGATTCTACTCCTTAATACCTTAGTATCTGTGTGGCCTTGGGAAAATCACTGGTGGACCTCACTTTCCTCATCTTTGAAAATGAGAGCATTGGACCAGACAATTTCTGAGATCTTTTCCAACTTGAAATCAATGACCCTATATAGATTGGCAAAGGAAGGAGCTCTACTTTCCTGAAGGCACAAAGACCCGGTTCCTGCCAACTGCCACCAGAACACAGCTGACTCCCATCTGTGAGTCAAGGGAACAGGGGAGGTGAGTGGGAGCTGTCCACAGCTGTTACTCATCCAGAAAATCATATGGTAGGACTGGTTTAAAAACCTGGCAGGTACGCTTTGCTGACTGAACGTGACAAATCGTGGAAACGTTTCCTTTGACCTGCCCATTCCCTGATTTTGCTGACCCTCACTTTGGCCTTGGACTCTGTACTCCTGGCCTTGGATTCTGCCTGTTCTTTCAGATCCCTCTAATTCATTGCTGCTGACTGCTTTACCAGGATATATTGCCTCTGGCCCTTTCTGGAATCTGTGTTTGACAACCTGGTAATTGATTCTCTCCGCTATTTGTTTGACCTCTCTCTTTGCCTCTGGCCCTACTCGGACTCTTTCATACCATCTAGTGTATATACAACATGTGACTTGCTCTTCTCAAAATTAGACTATCACTGATGCCCTTTCTTTTTTGCTTTGTTCTGGGCTAATGTCACCATATCCTAGGAAAGACTTCTGGCTACACAGGCTTACAAATAGTCTCTGGGCCCCTTCTTGAGAGCTCAGCATCACCCATGAATCAGCATCTGAAATGCAGAGTACAGGAAGAAACATAGATTTCAAGAACAGGGCAAAGTTAGGGGTTGGAGCCTGGTCACCAGATGCTAAAAGGCAGAGATGTTTGTTGAATGAACCTAAACATGAACTTTCCTAGATTTACCTTTCTGAGAGACTGGGTGGCAAGGGATAGGGTTATTGGTAGCCAACATCTAAAACATTTTATGCTGGCTCTTAGAGTTGGCCTGGTATTGCTGTTCCTAGGTGGAAGATCATCTTTTCCATAACTCTAGGCCTGGGTTATATATGCACTGAATGTGCATCTGTGTATATCTCTGTGTGTATATACTCATGTACGTTTGTATATACACAAATACATGTATACATGAACACACATGTGCATGTGTAACCCCTGCAGCTATATGGGGCCCTGCTGTGGTTTGTGATGGCCTCCGGTTCTTGTCATTTGGCAGGACTCAGAAATAGGATATTCTGATAAGTCAGATATTCTGGTTACTATAGAACTACCAAACATACGTGGCTTGCCAATTTTCAAAGACATATCATATAGTTAGTTTTATTAAACAGGAAAACCACACTGAATATAATTTAATCTGCTCCTTGGTGATTCAACAAGGCACTTTTGGATCTTGCTTTGCCGCAGGCTTCCCATTATGAACATCAATTATGATCCTACTAGTGAAGCATGGAAACACTGGTTAATAGAAGCTTTCCAGTTGATAGAGTACAGGATACGAGACAGTTTCCTGTGTTTGGTGACCTTTGTGGGTGATAAATAAGGAGCTGAAGCAATGAGAGATCCCATCAGGCAGACTGGGGATGGGATGGATTCAAGTGGAGAAACCTCATGGTCTAAGGCCTAAATCAACAGGGGCAGGATTTTGCTATGTCACACCCATGGCAGTACAGACTGACTCTTTTGGTTACAGATTATAAATGCCTCTTAGAGAACGTACAAGATGGTTCCTCCGTGTCTAGTAAACTTCAACAAACACCTGAGAGATACCACTGTGTGACTGCATAAAATGGAAATAAAGAATGGCAAATAACCCATTGACTATGCACTTTCTCACCTGCTGAGAGCAAAATGCAATCCAATGCAATTTTAGTACTTACATGCCCCTGGGGAAAATAGACCCCTAAAATCATGGAGTGCAGCATTGGAAAAATTCACTAAATATGGGCTATGCTTGGTGTTATAAAATCTGTGGAACCTCAGGCTTTCTCCTGGAGTAAAGCCGACTCTGGTAAATTGGCTTTGTTATACTACCCACCTACCATAATGATAATGGGTCCCACATAATTTAGAAAAAAAATAAACCTAATAAGAAAAGTCTTTAATAAATATTAAGGCCATCTTATTGGTCTTAGCCGTTGGCATAAAGATTCTAATGAACAAAATAATCTCTTTAAAAATGTGGAACAGTCTCTAAATTGTTGGGAATAAAGAAGGCTGAGGAAAAAATCAAAACAAACTCCAATAACACGCACAATATATAATGTTTGCTTGTTTGTTTCAGTTATATTGAGTTGATCTCCCACTTGGAATTCCAGCCTTATGTCCCTTAAAAATTGTGCAGTTGAATTTAATTATGTTCATGTGTGTGCAGATATAATGGGATAATACCGTGCTAAGACTGTAAGCCTCTTGAGGGCAGGGATAGTCTTATCTCATTTTCTATCCCCGATGTACCATACATAGTAGGCACTTAATAAATGTGTTTCTTTTTATGGAGGGAAATTAAAAAGAAATTACTTAACATCAATAACCATTTATTTAGTTTCTATAAGGTATAGTCCTTGTATCATGCACAGGGGAAATAAAGAGATTTTAAAAATGGTTCCTGTCTAAAGAGGCTGACATTCTAGTTGGAGATAGAGGATATATCCTTAACAGAATTTAAAAAAAATACACTATCCGAGTTATTATAGGATACTGGATTAAAAGATGGTAAGGACCTAAAAATTCACTGCAATCTCACTGGAGATTATATCCAAAGTACTAAATGCATGAATGTCAAAGCATGTAGGTTCTATGAGTTATACATCTAACTATGTAATACATTTTTCTTTTGCTATTGATGTAAAACTGTTTTTCTAAGTGTTCAGAAGCCATCGCTTACTTCGCCAAAATGGGAGTGTAAATGTTGGAGACCAAATTGTTGTCAGTACTGGCAACATCTAGGATAGTTTGGTTTTCTATCATGTCATTGATGCAAATTATAGAATTCCAGAATTTGAATGCCAGTAGTGATTAAAGCAGAGGGCTTGTCACAGTCAATTCCATAAGCAATTATTAAGCACCTACTATGCTTTAGACACTGTCCTAGGTAGTAGGCATACAAAGAAAAAAATGTTATTAGTCTGTGTCCTCAAGGGGCTTATTTTTCACTGAGGAGAAGTTAGTTGTTTGTAGATAAATAAATACAAAATATATATAGTGTTGATAAAAAGAAATTTTAAGAAGGGGAAGAAAGCAGCTTCAACTGGGGAGAGAATATTGGAGGAGACCTCTGACAAGACTTGGAATTTGAAGTGAATCTTGAAAGAGGGTGTTATGGATCTCAAGAGGCAGAATGAGGAGGGGAGCATTGCATGCTAATACCGAGGTTGGAGGTGGAATTGCTTCTACAGGTGTGGTAGATAGACTTGATGCATCTAGGAGGTGGTACCTTAGTGCAGAGAGCACTGGCCTTGGAGTCTGAAAGGCCTGAATTCAAATTCAGTCTCAAACTCTTACTGGTTGTGTGACCCAGGGAAAGTCATCTTTCCATCTCCTAACCTGTAAAATGGGGATAATAACAGCACCTGCCTCCCAGGCTTGTGATGAGGATAAACAGATAATATTTGTTTCGTGCTTCATAAACATTAAAGCCCGATATAAATGCTAGAAATTATATTAGGCCAGGATCCAGAGATTTCACTGAACATTAGTCTCAGAAAAGACAGACAGATTTGTGCTTTTGAAGTGGTTCTGTTTGGTTGTAATGTTTAATTGTTCTGTTTTATGTTGTGTTTGGAAGGCAGTATGACCTAGCAGAGTGCTGGGCTTGGAATCAGGAACATTCTGGTTCATATTTAACCTCTGGCACGCACTTTGTGACCATCAACAAGTAACAACAACTACTGTGCTTCAAGAAGCTTCCTAGATTTATTTGCTAACTCATAGACTGGTGATGATCTGATTTGGTACAGGGAGGCTCCCCCATAAGCAGTAATTCATAGACTCTTCCCATATTGGCGTACATCAGGTTTAGTTTTGCAAGCTTCTTCAAATTCTTTTTCGAAGTGAGGAAAAATGCCAGAAGCCATGAAAGGGAGAGAATTAAAAAAAAGGAATGAAAAGAATCAAAATAGAAAAGAAAAAAAACAGGAATTAAAGAGAGAGAAAAGAGACAGTGATAGGAAATTTCAGTTCCCTGCCTTAAGGAAGATGACCACATTTCTATGGAGTTGAGCAGACTCCATGCAAGACTCTATCTGCCACTCAACAAATGATTCTACACTTGCCCTTACATCGTCTCAGCTGTCTAGGGACTTGTGGGGATAGCTGGAACACTATGTACTAGTTTTCTGGAGCTGAGACGATGACTACATTATTTTTTATTTCTTGAACATCACTTTGGAGTGTCATGATTACAAGACTTAGAAGAAGATGGAGTTGCTGTCCAATCTGAGTATTAATGGAAGCTTAAGTTGAAACCACCAAGTTAATTTTCCCTTATGGCTGAAGTGGAAACTGAATCCAAGCCACAGCATAACCCAGCCCCTAAATCTCTATTAAAAAACACCTTGGGTAGTCTGGTACAGCTTTATTTAAAGTCAGTGGAGAATTATAAAGTCAAGAGTGAAAAATGGCGCAACAAGAAAGAATAATAAAAAAATACTAGATCAGTTAAACGCAGTCAAAGGCAATTTAGTGTATTCTGACACTGGCCCTTATTGATGCAAAGAATGTGATGTGTCGGGTAGGAAATACCATGTGGGAGATGCAAAATGGAGGCGGCAGTCCCAGTGTTTGACTCAGAGATGGTGGCATGCAGTTGTGAGGGGTGTTATTTAGCAGAAATTGGGGGGATTCAGACTCCCCTAACTCTCTATTCTGAAAACTAGGTGTCCTCTCTCTGTTCATGTTCATTTGGCTTTTCCCCTCTTTTTCATGGAGATAAACTCAGGTATGGCAAGTGTAGGACCAACCCCTAGGAAAGCAGAGGCACCACACACCTCCCTCAACCAACTCCTTTATTATGTTCTGAGCTCTCCATGTGCTCTCTTTTGTTCCCACTTTGGGCATTTCATACCCAGGCTTTCTTCCATTCCCCTAGCAATACTTGCTGGCTTCCATCCTCTTAATCCCATCTTAACCAGTCTTTATCTCCTAAGGTTAGTTAATATGATGAACTAATATCCATTAAAGCCTTATGGATTAATCACATTATCTAGCCTTTGGGTTGGAGGAGTACAGACTGGATGGGACTAAAGGCATGTAAGTTACTTCTCCCAAATGGCAGAGTTTGGGATTTGCTTTAATACTTTTTTAGTCTCTGGACACAAAAGTGACTTATTCTAAAGAAATGGCCATCTAATGGTAGGAATTTCAGTGGCTCTGGGGTCACAAAGGGGAAATACATTTGATAGGCAAGCCTTTTGTGACTAAACAAATCACAACATATAGGTAGTATGTATGTAGAGTATAAACTCTTTGGAGGCAAAGACTACATACCTGTTTTTGTTGTATCTTTAGCATCAGAACTGTGCCTTGCACAGAGTGGGTGCTGAATATATCTTGGTTGAATTGAATTGAGTCACCCTAAAAAACAAGAAGGTTCAGAAGGAAGCCCCTCACCTCAATAAGCCCCGAATTAGACTCATGTTAGTAAAACCTATATTCAGAAGTCCAAGCCAGGAAGCCAAATCCTTCTAGGTCTCACCCATATTTAGAGTCATGCCCTGAACATGATTCTTTATTTAACAGATTAATTTCCAGAAAGTTGGAGCTTAAATGAAAGTAGGTTCTGTGGAACCTTTTGGCCTTCAACAGATTTTCCCAAAGGGTGGAGGTGACTGATTAATGGTGGAAAATCTGAAAGAAGTAAGATAATATCATCTAGCCATGTGTGTGTGTGTGTGTGTGTGTGTGTGTGTGTGTGTGTGAGAGAGAGAGAGAGAGAGAGAGAGAGAGAGAGAGAGAGAGAGAGAGAAAGAGTGGAGGGAAGGTGAGGGAGAGAGAATTATTAATCTCACATAGACAATAACTTTCCTTAGCTCCTTTTTTAATTTTAATGGCCAGAAATAGTAAAGGCAAATGAATGACCATATGCTATCCAATTGCCTTTCTGTCAGTCACAGCTCTCTTTGACAGATCAGGCAGACATCATTTCCTCCTTTAAGAAGGCTCCTTGCTGCCTGAAAAGGAGCCAAGACACAGCTCAGTGTTGGTTGAGGGTTAGTACAAATGATTGACTAAAATAGTCAGTACACATTAACAGATTCTTCCTGATGGTCAGGTCTCCAAGGATGCTGATGCATGGGACATTCATGAGAGTGGGCTGCTAGTGGGTCACATTTAAGTAAATAAGGAAAATCCAGAGAGTAGAGTTGGGATGGGGGTTGGGGACAAGAACAAAAGGCAGAATAAACACCTTGAGAACTGAGCCTTAATTGGTACCTTTTACTCAAGTGAAGATTTTTATTTAAAGCCCCAACTTTTTTGTTGTTCTTTTAAGACTTGGGTCCTGAATTTGATTATCTACCCTGCCATTGCTTTCCAGAACAAGGCCCTTTCCAGGTGTCCACCATTCAATGTTCCTTCCAACTGTGCTGATTTATGGAGTTGGAGATGTTTCCAGGTTTTTCCAAATTCTGTTCCATTGCCTAGTAATAAAAGGGACATGTGATTTCTGGCTTTGTGCAGATCTTTCTTTTTAACAGCCCTTAATACCAAAGACTTTTTCAATTAGGCTATGACCTGATTTCTGTGATCTGGAGGTTAACAATGCATTTCTGGGTTTGGGAGTATCAAAGTTAATATTTTGGGGCCTTGCTCATCTCTTTCTTCCTTTGACTACAGTGAAAGCTGTAGCCCCTGCCAAAAAAGACCATAAGATTCTACAGGAGTCCCTGCCCTTGCATTCAATCTCTCAAGAAAAAGTAGTGTTTAAATAACATTTGCACAGGTGTGGCAGCCCCACACATATGGCTGGGTGTACAATGTCAGGAGGCTTTTCAGATCTTGGAGGGCCCAGTCTCCACTGGCAATGTAAACTGACACCAAAGACTTCTTCGACGCCTGGAGTATCAACTATGAGTCTCGAGTAATGGATCAGGTGAGGACCCCACTGGGCTTTACCTGTTTGGCTGAAAGGTAAGTCGGATCCCAGCTGATAAGCTGAACCCTTAGCTCCCTTTGGGAGCTTTCCCAAGTGGCAGAAAGAAATGTGTCACAGGTAAGTAATTGGAAATCAATAGCAGGCCTATCTTTTGGTTACTTTTATCCCTGATAAAGCCAACGTGCTTTGCCCAGGGCGTCTGGGAACTACTAGGTAAAATCAGTTCAGCCATCACTGAAATGGAGCCCTTCAGTGTTGAAAGGAAGCAGCCGCTTGTTTTCACACTGCTTCCCTGGTTACACTTCTAATCAGCATTGTAAGGCCACTGGCCTTTTCTTTCTCTGGGATTTGCCAAAGGGCATGGAGATGGCTCTTCAGGGAGGGTGGAAAGGGAGGGGGGTGAGATGGAGTAACAAAGCCAGCACCCCCAGATCGTGAAGAGATCTGAAATAGAAGCTGGCCTTATTATCTTGCAGCTACAATTCAGCTGAGTTCAGGAGTTGTATAATGAACACCTCCTGGGTGCCCAGCACTGTGCTAGGGAGCCTTTAGGGAGGTTATAGAAGGCCTCTTTTCTCAAGGAGGCTGTGTTCTCATGGGGGTAGAGAGCACAAGATCCACATGGGTAGCTGATGAAGCTATCCATGCAGGCTATTATATGAGTAAATGCCAAGTGGTATCGACAGGTGCTGTCATGGGAGGCAGCTTGGTGGTTCTTGACCTAGAGTCTACAGACCCCCCCAGGGGAATCTGTGCATAGATTTCAAGGGCACTCTGAATTCAAGGGGGGATAATACATCTTTATTTTTTTAACTAACCTTTGGTTGCCTTTGTAATAATATGTATTTTATTTTATGCATTTGGAAATGAGAGAGAGAGGGGAGAGAGAGAGAGAGAGAGAGAGAGAGAGAGAGAGAGAGAGAGAGAGAGAGAGAAAGGGGGGGAGGGAGGGAGGGAAGAGAGGAGAGGAGTCAGTTATATTGGAAAAGATCAGAATAAACTCCAAGTAGTCCAGTCCTAGATCATCTTCTCAGAGAGATTTCCAGACTACATTAGTCAGATTACTGAAAGAAGTTATAAGTTGTGAAAGAATCTTCTCCACATGGGAAATTGAGTAGGCAGAAGTTGCTAATATTCCCCTCTATTAAAAATGGCTTGGTTTTCCTATTGGAGGTAGTTCTTTAATTGACTTTTTGCTTTCTCCACCTTCTTCCATCCTTCTAAGACTTAGTTGCAAAATATCCCAACTAGTGTGGTATCCTGGAGTGGAGCAGAGACAGAATAGAATTGGAACAGAAGTTCACTTCCTTCCTGGATGTAAGAATATAAAGAAATGACAGTATGTTTAACTAAATAACCATATTTCAGACAGTAATATTGTAGTATAGAATGAGTTCTGGATAGGGAATGAGCAGTCCTGGCTAGAAAGCTTATTGGCTCTGTGATGGTGACCTCTCAGGTTTTCATTTTCTTCATATGTAAAACAACAATGTTGGTCTACCTCCTCTGTCCCAGCTAGCTTTAGCACTGAACTTAGAGGTAAGAAGTTGTTGCTGTTGAGTTGTGTCCAGTTCTTTTTTTTTTTTTTGCTTTTTGGAGGGCAATTGGGGTTAAGTAACTTGCCCAAAGTCACATGGCTAGGTTTTTGTTTGTGTGCGTTAAGTGTCTGAGGCCGGATCTGAACTCAGGTCCTTCTGACTCCAGGGCCGACTCTACTCTCTGCGCCACCTAGCCGCCCCCTGTGTCCAGTTCTTTGTGGCCTCATTTGGGATTTTCTTGGCAATGATACTAGAATGGTTTGTCATTTCATTCACCAGCTCATTTTCAGATGAAGAAACTGAGGCAAACAGGGTTAAATGACTTGCTCAGGGTTATACAGCTAGCTAGTCTAAGGTCGTATTTGAACTTAGGTCATCCTGATTCCAGGGCTAAAGCTCTCTCTACCAAGTTGTCCTGAAGAATTAGGAAGACTGGGTTCAAATCCTTCAAACAGCTACTTTGTGTGTTCAAAGAGGACTTGTACCTCTGGTATGAGGGCTGCTCATCTACCTTTCACATTTAAGTGGTTCCCCAACTCTCCCCTGACTCCAAAGAGCTCTGGCATATATACCAGTACCCCAGTAAAACTGTCTCAGCATAAGGTTTAAACCAGGTTGAGGTTAACTGACAGGCCTCAGACCCATTGGTGATTTAAGGGGGATGTCTACCTCAAGCATGTGAAGACTTCCCTGGTGGAATGGACATGTGAATTTGTTCCAATGACTATGAAGGCAGCAGAAGCAGGCACTCTAGAGTGTTTAGAGTTTAGTCAGATATTAAAGATGCCAAAGTCATGGAATAGAATTTTGGAAAATCTGGATGATGCCAAGGTCATCTAGTGCATCCTGGGGCATAGCCAGTCATCCTAGATTTTGTATTGCACTCTCATGATATCACCCAATGATGTCATTGACCCTCTTCAAAAAGGAACAAATGAACAACTAGCTGTGTAGTGCTATTCAAGTCACTTAAATTCACTAATCCTCAGTTTCCTTTCTTCAAAATAGGAAAAAAGTAGCACTTACCTCAAGGGATCAAAGGAGATCATGTAAGTGAATAACTTGTCAAACAATACAATCCTATAGAAATGTCAGCTATTGTTATTACTTTGTGATGATGTGGAAGGAGATCATGGGGTCAGAAAGTGAATGGACTCAATATGCCTTTTTAGGCTAAGAAAGGCAAATGGAAACCAAATGTTGTGCTCCTATGCTTGCTGAAGCAATGTGGTAGTGCCCTTTTCTTAGAGACAGGAAGGAATAAAGCTGTTATCTGGATAACCCTTCTGACTCAAGTTGTCTCTGAGTTAAGGAGCCAAAGTTCAGTTTTGTGTACTTGAGAAATGACTTGTAAATTTTGATAATTTGTGTTGAGTGTAGTGAGTAGCAAGCCAATTGGGGCAGAGAAGAGTGGCGGGGGGGGGGGGAGAACAGTGAGATAATACTGGTTGTGAGTTAATTTCAGTATTTTAGAGACGTTTTGTATTAGCATCCAACAGTCTTGAACTTGATTCAAACTTCTTTAGCCTATAAATGGAGTCCAAACTCTCTGAAAATCAAACTATAATGTGAGGTAGGTTTTCAGTGATGCCTTTGACATTTGTTTTAGAAACAAATATAGGAGATTTTCCTATCATTAGCTAGTGAGATATTCTGAGGCTTAGATGTTAGAGCTGGCTCTACCATTGATAGCACTGGTCAAACCATCAGAAGACTATCCCAGCCTTTCCTTCTGGTTAGTATGGCTCCAAAATTCAATGTCAAAGGTCAGGATGCTAGTAATCCACATTTTAAAATGCAAGCTGGTTGGTTTCCATGGTCATACTCAAAGTTGTTCTAGAATGATACTTGCTAGAGCTTGTGATCTGCCACCATAGTTTTAGAGAACTTAGAATCACCTCTATGTCGTGACAAGACATGGGAGTAGGGTTTTATGGAAACAGTCTTGCTGTCTGTGAAATGGGGAAAAGTCCCCAAAGTGGGCTTTGGTAATGTGATTAGAGAGTAGTGAAGAAGGGTTCTACATTAGTTCAAAGAGCTATGGGATTAAGAGGTACAACTTAATGACTGAATAACTCATTTTATGTCAACAAATGATTTCTAAAGGCAGAAAGCCTCTGATCATTAAGAAGTCAACACGCAGAATCATCACATAGTTGAAAATAAAAAAAGTGAACAATTTTTTGGTTACCATAATAAAAAATATTAAGAATTCAACTTTCTAGCTCTGACTTACGGCTCTGTTGCAATTTTCTAGGTTTTATGATTCTACCCTCTATCACAGGGAGAATGGTAGAAAGTACTCATTCTCTTAGGAAATTTCAAACTGAGTTTGGGGGGGGCATTTTTATTAATATTATTATTTTTATTAAGGAGTTGAGGTTCTGTTTCTTACCAAGACCTCTTATAGAAGTCACTTCTAGAGACTAGCTTATAGAATGGGAGAATTAGAGGGAACATAGAACTCAAATAATACAACACCCTAATTGTAAAGGTGGAAAAAGGGGGCCCAGAGAAGATAGATGGGTGAATTGTCTGAGGTCATGTAATTAACTAGCAAGTGACAGACCTGAATCTAGAATCCAGCTCTCCTGATTTCAAGTCCATTGCTTGCCTTAGCAACCTTCACAATCCTCTCACTCACATATCTGCTCTCTTGAGGCTGGATTGGGCTGCTATTGATTTCAGATGGAAGACAGAAAATCTGTCCTGCTGCTTTTGGCAGGGTGGAAGGCATGCTGAGAGAGGAGATTTGAATTCTTTATTGATTCATTCCCCTTTTTCATAATTCACAGATTCTTCTGAGTTTATGGATGAAAGTCCTATGAGAACATTTTCAAAATATGCACTGAGCTCTGTGTTAGTGCAAGCTTGTGTGTATTAAGTGCCCATGTGTGTAAGTGTGCAAATACCTTTCTGTTCTTGGGCATTCCATTTCTTTGTCTGTAGGCATTTTGAAAATAATAACTTGTATGTGTATGTTTTTCGTCATCTTATATTTTTAAAATGGGAGTTGAAACTTTTAAAATGATGTTCTGGAATTGTCTCCCTATGGTAAGAATATTCAATTCATTCAGCAGCCAAAGGTCACTTTCAGACCAAACAGATCTGAGCTTGTGTATTCACATGCATTGAGGGAAAGAGGAGTATTGGAAGGGTAAGGAATGTTGAACCTGAGGCAAAAAAAAAAAAAAAAAAAAGAATTGGATCTCATGAAGGAGTAAAGGATACCATATCAACCAAAGAAATGTATGAGCAAAAGAATGGGTCAGCCTGTAATCACAGCAAGGATTATAAAATGAATTGATCTTGTGCATGTGATTAATTAATGTCGGACAGTGAGGAAGCACCCCAGCATTTTGCACAGAGGAATAGTTCTTGTGGGCCAAAAGTTGTACAGGATGAATCTCGCTCTTTATCGGTGGAGGAAATATTTACAATGATGAGATTACAGAACCATTGGAGAAATGAGTATTTGAATAAAGCATAAGGCACTATAAATCCTGGGACCTAGTGGACAAAGTTGTGAAGAGTTCTGCATTGACCTCAGCTTGTTGTATCAAACAGTGGACAACACTAATTCAGCCTGAGAGGCAAACCAGATTGCTATATTCCTGTGGAAAGAGAATAGAGGAAACTTTGGACAACAGGTTTTTAAAGAAGTCTATGAAATAGATCTTTTCTTCATATGCCCCTTTGAGTTATAGAGGAGACCATGGTTGTTCATAGGCTAATAACAGAGAAACATTTTCCCTTACAACCCTACCAAGCTGTCAATAGGCCATTGACAGACTGTGTCTACTCCCCAAGGGCTAACATGACTGAGGATGAAGAGGCTTATCACAAGAAGTGGGCTAACTAGATGTCTTTGTAATCACAATAACAGAGTACTATTTAGGGCTAGGAACTGCACCTACCATTTCATTGACATAGGGGACTCTCAGGTGAGAAAACCCCCTCTACCAAGATAGGTCAGCATCTTCTTTGCAGCTCATAGAATTGCCCAAGAGTTCTAAGAAATTAAGTGACTCTCCCAGGGTTGCACAGGCAATACTTGTAAGGGACAGAACTAGAACTTACATCATTCAGGCTACAAGGTCAGACCTCTATCCACTACTCCGTAGGGATATTAATGATCACAAAAGCAAGTTGCCTGAATAGGCTAAAAATTATCAGATAGTTCTAATCCTTTTGGAAGAATGTTTTATTTTCCATGGAGGAGCTGGCTGTTTTGATGTAAAGCAAAGGAAAACAATACAATCATAATAAGACAGAAGATAAACCTATGCTTGGGATTCCCTAAAAGTATCAGGAATTTGAGCTAATCTTTAGTGTTTAAAACAGGTACACACACATAAATCCAAGGGATTTTCCTTTTGTGCCTAGCACCAGAGCCATGTTTATTAACAGTTGCAGTGGGCAAAGTTTTACCATCTAATATCCTAGACTCTGGAGCCTGAAGAGAGCCAGACTATGATGTCAGGTTTGTGAAACTGGAATGAAATTCCTGGGGTTGGTCTCTTAGGAATCTACTCAGAGCATCTGGATAGAAACCCAGTCCTCACAGCTGCATTACTGAGTAGAGAACTGGAAGGAAGGAAGTTATGAGAATGCTTAGAAATAGCTGGGACTTTGGTATTCATGTTTCTGGCCCCAGAGGGAGAGCCACCAGCAGCCTACAACAGGTATTTCTACCATGATGTTGGGGTTATAACCCACTATTGACTCAGGTTACATTTGTATAATACTGAGGATTTGGTGTGGACCAGAGATCATTAACCATTTTTGGGTCATGGACCCCTTTGACAGATTGATGAAACCTGTGGAGCCCTTCTCAGAACAATATTTTTAAATGCATAAAATCTGTAGTGGGTCTAGCCTCCATGATTTTGTAACTTCGTCCAGCAAAGTTCAGTGACTTGGGAATAGGAGTGGAAAAAGTGAATGGTGGCAATAACCTGGGATTGAAGATTAGCAGGATATCAACAAAGAAAGTAAAAGGGGAGCAGGGCATTCATATGTGAAAGACAGTGTAGGTCCAGGATGAAGGGAGGTGTGCTAGACCAGAATAGGGCTAACAGACTGAGGAAATACAGTATACAGTGTGTACAAAGAACAGGTTTAAGAATAGGTGAAGTAGAAAAACAAGAAATTATAATTGGAGAGAAGAATTTCAGAGTTCAGAATCTTAGAGGTGGGACAGCTTGAGGGTAATGGTAAGCTTTAATGGTAAGCATATCCTAGTGGCTGGATGAGACAAAATGGAGTGTGTACCACATTGCCAGAAACATGTTAGACAATGAATACTTATTAACTGATTGCTAAATTGAATGAAATACCGTCTAGGTAAGGCACATATGAATGGGATGCCTCCATGGAAGGCTTTGGGTCCTAAACTCTAAACTTTAAAAGGAAGTACTAAGACAAGGGGCAGGACTTACAGATGATATCAAAGGCACTCTTGGACTTCACAGTTTGTCTTTGGCTAGCCCTGGCTAAAGAGTCTACTTTTGTTGCAGGCTAGATTGTGATGGATGTGACAAACAGCCTTTGTCAAGTCCCAGGCTTTGATTGTTCCATCTTGTCCCCTCTTGCAGTCTGTTTAATTACTATAGACAGAAGATTCTGTGGCACCAAGGAAAGATGCTCTTTCTTTCCTCTGCCTCCAGTGTACTCTGGTGGCAGCTAAAATTTTCATACTGAGAAAATGTCCCAATGAGCTCACCATAAACTTAATGAGGGAGATAAAGAAATATGTGCAAGAAGCTCACAGGATTTAAAGTTGATGAGGTTATGACTATTATATGTTTAGTTAAATTGTTGACACCATCAGGATGTTGCTTAGGAAATATACTAGCCATTTTCTCCTTGTATCGGTGATAATGATTCCTTAGTGTGCTATTCTTGGTTGACAAAATATTGCTGAAAGTTAAACACAGAAAGAAAGAGAGACACAAGAAACACTTATATTATCTCCACTCTTCAGGGGACGTTTATTCTTTCTCCTTCTAGGTATGTGCTTTTGAACGGGTCTTCCCCCCCGCCCCCATAGAACATGATCCTGGCTAAACAAGCCTCCCTGGTTCAAAGGGAGGACCTGGCAAAGAGACAGGATAGGCCCATATCTGGTCTCTCTGCCTCCAGTTTGCCCCAATACAACTTATCTACCATTTCTAGGTGATTCTTTCTCTGTATCTTTTTCATGTTATAGAAAGATTACCAAACTTGGGATATTATGTTGTAATCTCAGTTTTGTCATTTGCTACTTATGTCACTTTAGACCATTTATAATCTCTCTAGGCCTTCATGAGCAAAATGAAGGGGGTTGGTACATGGAAAGAGCACAGATTCTGAAGAACTGGTTTTAAATTCTGCCTCTGATTCTTGCTCTCAGTGTGCTCTTGGGTAAATCTCTTAACGTCTTTGGGCTTCATTTTCTTCACCAATAAAGTGAGGGCATCAGACTAGATGACCTCTGAGGTACCTTCTAGTACTTTTTCTGTGAATGTGTGATAAGATCATCTCAAGGTTCCTTCTGACTCTTGGTCTATGATCTTAGGTCATCCTGTGACTCAGATTTCTCTTTCATTGACTTTTCATTGCCCACGGAATAAAGTCCAAATTCCATCCCCTGGCATTCAAGTTGTACTGCTGCCTAGACCCATCTTACCTTTCTAAGGTGGTTTTCTATACCTTCTACATTCCAACTAAGTAGTAGTATTCATTGTGCTCTAAATATGTAAACGTTTTTCCTCCTCATACTAGTTCATGTTATGCTCTTGGTCTAGAGTTTCTTTTTCCCCACATCACCAATAAAACACTCAGTACATCTCCTACTAATGAGCTTCTTTTGGAATCTGTTCTCATGATGGGCTATAGTGGGCAAGAATGGATTTAAACCCTGTGCTCACCCTCTAATTGGTTAACTCTAGGTGACTGTCATGTAGGAGACCACCCATTTTGGTTAGACACGAGAATAGTTTACTGAGAGAGACTGAGGAATATTCTTGTGCAGCTTGTTTGCTAATTGTGGTATTTCTTATATTTCTTTAAATCATAATATATATTACTGGCAATAGCTCCACTTTGTATCTCCTCCTTACAAGAAGAAGGAGACGTGTAAGCAGCAGCAGCCCAGGATCCAACAGATATATAAGGGGGGAGAGTTGGATTAACTCTGCCTTCCCTGGCATGAAGGGATACAATTACTCAGGCCACTTGGGCAAAGTTATCAGATGGCTATTTGTTAGTGTTCATGAACCTTGATCACCTTGTGTCCTGGTGACTTGACTTTGACCTTGATTTTATTTTTCAAGTTATGATTTGTAGCTCAATTCTTTTTCTATGTTAAATATAATGTGTTGAGATTAAATAAGATAATATTTGTAAAACATTTTGCACACCTTAAGATACTTTATAAGTGTTCATTTTTATTACTATTGTTGTTTGGATCCTTCAGATGCAGTTCTGTTAATTGTTAATCTTACTTCCCTTATGAGTTTCTTTCTTCTACCCCAAAATATTTGTATCATTTAGTTCATGAACCTTAGTTTTGTATACATTGAAGCTTTTGCCTATGCTCTTCATGGATCTCTACCTTTTCCACAAGATATGGATCCTTAGCCAGATTTCTCACAATGGAGCCTGATACTTGCCACCACCATGGAGGACAATTAATTGCTCCCTACCACCAATAATTCTCTTAGTCTCATTTCTGAGCTAAACTAGGTGAGAGAGGACAATCATTGCAGACATTTATCAACTCATACTATATACCAGGCATTGTATAGGGCACTAGGGATACAAGCATGAAAAAAATACAATTTGTGCCTTCAAAAGTTTAATCACATAGTTAGGGGAAAGAATTTGTAGAAACAATAAAAATGTATATTAACTTCTATATTCCATGTTATAATATGACTAATTATGCAGGAGAAGTTATACAGTGTGTCAAGGACAGAGGAGTCACTTCTACCTGAGATGATAGAAGGAAGATGTAGCAATTGATATTCTAATAAGAAATGTGGGAAAGATGTAGTCCTGACATGTGAAGAGCAAGGAAAGAGGCATCAAAAAGTGATAGGGTTCAACTTGATTCTAGTGTGGGCTATTTGTTACATTGATGCTCATGCAAGTATGGCTTGAGCCCACATCCAGTGCATTCTGTGCTAATAGAAGAGGCAGGAATGATAATTAGGCCAAAGCTGCAAAATAAATAAAGAAAAATCAACAGTACCTACCATCAA
This sequence comes from Gymnobelideus leadbeateri, assembly GCA_011680675.1. Classification (NCBI taxonomy): domain Eukaryota; kingdom Metazoa; phylum Chordata; class Mammalia; order Diprotodontia; family Petauridae; genus Gymnobelideus; species Gymnobelideus leadbeateri. Next base: position 368,294 of record WOXC01008705.1, on the reverse strand, counting down.
TGGGAACTACTATCATCCACTGTTGAAATTTCTTCTTACTTTGTGGAAATGCTATCACTCGTTTGTGAGATTGACTAGAGCAGTATACCTGGGGACTGATCAACATATTTTCAGATATTTTATTCATTGCACCTGCCATACCCTCCTAACATAGCAGCTATCATTACCTTTTTCCACAATCATTTACTATCCCTTTCCCTCTCTTTCCAGTTGGGTCAGGGCAAATGAATTCCTTTCAATTAATATCATTTCCCTAACTACTAATACTTGTGCCCTTCAAGTCAAGTACTTTGAACCTTCACTAAGCCTCAACTATGTTCTTAACAACACTGGAGGGAATAAGATAATAATGGAATCAATGCTGTCTCCCTTTCACCTGCATTCTTACTATTATAATAAAGGTCTCTGTCTCCAGTATACCTATACCCCCTAATCCCCAAATTGCAATTTGTGAATAATTCCACTAGGTGCACTGGTATCATTTACGTGCACATATAAAAATATTTATTAATTTGCATGTAATAGTGCTACATATATATGTTACCCAAACATTAACCATCTATAGTACCCAGTACATAAATTAGAATTTCATGTTTCATATAGAAAATATATAGATCATATGCAAATATATAGTACAAAACATCACATTACAAATTTGGATGTGGTAGACCAAGATTAGAGATGATTTGGAATACCTAATATCACATATTGGTATTATGTACAAGTACCTATTACATACTCTTCATTACTTGGCACTGTCTGATGACCTGTATAACTTCTCACACATTACCTTTGGAGCATTATATGTTGGCCTGCTCCTTGGATAAAAAACATAGCATTTTCCATGGTGACCCATGATGAATTCTGCACTCTAAGTATCCTCTGACATGCTAAGTATCCTCTAACATTCTCATATAGAGCTTAAGGCATTGAGATTCAACATGTAGATTAGCATCTACATGTTGAATCTCAATGCCTTAAACTCTATATCAGTTAGGTCCTATAGATGGCCTTTATTCCTTTGGAGCTTCCCTTTCTGGAGTATTAAGCAGGAAAGGAGTGGCTTCTGTATTTAGTATTTTCCTTTCCAGGAATAGTCTGCTGACAGTCTAGGTAGTCTTGACAAGGTTCCTCAGTCCTTAAGAAAGGTACCAACATACAGTCCACATTTCATCTATATCTTGGTTCCAATTTTCCCCATGTAGACCTTCATCTTTTTCCAAATGGTAATAGGCAGTTCTTAGAACCTACTTCGACAGCTCTCTAACAATGCTGTCTCTACTCCTTCTTAACAAGTATTGTTATTAACTTTTCCCTGGGCAACTGATGATTTTTATCAAATTTTAATTTATCCAATTTTATCAAATTTAATCAAATATTATTGTTGAGGCTAGGTAAAGATTCAGGAATGATGAGTAATCCAATTTAGGTGGGGCAGAGAGTACATACATGAAAGGGATTAGTGTAAGATCAAATTGGGTAGGAAGGAAATAAGCATTTACATAGCACCTACTATATTGGAGGCATTGTGTCAATGCTTTACAAATATTTTCTAATTTGATAATAACAACCCTGGGAGACAGGTGCTATTATTATCTCCATTTTATTTTTTTTAATTAAACAAATGCTTTATTAACTTCTGGTTTACATCATTCATTTCCACCAGATAATGAGTTACATTTTCCCCCCATTTTATCCCTACCCACCACCCCATAACAGCAGTCCCACTAGATATCCCCTCATCCAATCTGCTCTCTCCCATATCTTCTCCCATATCCCCTTCTACTTTGCCATTAGGGCAAGGTGAATCTCTGAGCCCCAATGCCTGGACATCTTATGAAACATTTAATTTTAAAACTTCATTTTCAGATCCATTCCCTTCCTCCCTTGTCACCCACTCCCTCTGAGAAGATAAGCAATTCAGTATGTGTTGTACTTGTATAGCTATGCAAAACACTACCATAGTAGATATATTGTAAAAGACTGCTTATATTTCCCTCCCACCCGTCTCACCTCCCACCTGGTCCATTCCCTACTTTGATCCTGTCCCTCTTTGATAGTGGGTACTTCCAACCTCCCCTCCCCCCAGAATGCCCTTCCCTCCATCATCTCCCCTCTCATCCCCTACTCAGGAGAGTGAGTGAGGGTAAGATATTCTATTTAGTATGTATGTGATTCTCTCCTTGAGCCAACTTCAATGACAATGTGCTTTTGCCTTTTTGCCTTCCTGTTCTTCCCCTCCCCTGTAACTACTTCCCCTTGCCTCTTCTACATGAGATAGTTTACCCTACCCTGTCTCACTCCATCTCCTCTTGCCACTTTCCTCTCTCACCTCTTGACTTCACCCCTTAAGAATCATCCCTTCCTTGGAGCGGCTAGGTGGCACAGCAAACAGAGTGTTGGCCCTGGAGCCAGAAGGACCCGAGCTCGGATCCGGCCCCAGACACCCAACACACAAACAAAAACCCAGCCACATGAACCCAGGCAAGTCACCCAACCCCAATTGCCCTCCAAAAAAAAGAATCATCCCTTCCCATCAAATTCAACCTGTGTCCTCTATCCATGTATACCTGTGAACATATGCCATGTACCCTTCTTCAATTATTTTCATAATGAGAAAGGTTTCATCAAACGCAGTTATTGTTTTTTCCATGTAGGAATGTAAATAGTCCAACTTTGATAAGTTCCTTTTGATTTCTTTTCCTTGATTACCTTCTCAAGCATCTCTTGCTTCTTGCACCTGAATGTCAAATTTTCTATTCAACTCTGGTTTTTTCCTCAAGAATGCTTGAAAGTCCTCTATTCCACTGAATGACCATATTTTCCCCTAAAACAAGATACTCAGTCTTGCTGGGTAGGTGACCCTTGAGTTCATTCTCAGTTCTTTTGCCCTCTGGAATATCATATTCCATGCTCTTCGATCCCTCAGTGTAGAAGCTGCCAGGTCCTGGGCTATTCTGATTGTTTCCACAATATTGAAAATGTTTCTTCCTGGCTGCTTGGAGTATTTTCTCCTTGATCTGGGAGTTCTGGAGCCTGGCTATAATATTCCTGGGAGTTTTCCTTTTGGGATCTTTTTCAGGAGGTGATCTGTGGATTCTTTCAACCTCTATTTCCCCCACTGGGTCTAAAACATCAGGGCAATTTTCCTTGAGAATTTCTTTAAGGATGATTTCTAGGTTCTTTCTTTGATCATGGCTTTCAGGTAGTCCAACAATTTTTAAATTATCTCTCCTGGATCTATTTTCCAGGTCAGTGGTTTTTCCCATGAGATATTTCACATTGCCTTCTATTCTTTCATTTGTTTGGATCTGTTTAACAGCATCTTGATTTCTCATAAAGTCACTAGCTTCCATTTGCTCCAGTCTAACTCTGAAGGAATGAATCTCCTCAGTGAGCTTTTGAGATTCTTTTTCCATCTGGCAAATTTGACTTTTTAAGGCATTCTTCTCCTCATTGCCTTTCTGAGCCTCTTTTGCCATTTGAGTTAGTCTATTTTTTAAGGTGTTATTTTCCTCAGTCAGGCTGTTGACTGTCATTTCATACTTTTCTTGCATCTTTTTCATTTCTCTTCCCAAATTTTCCCCCACTTCTCTTATCTGCTTCTTAAGGTCCTCTAAGGCCTGTAGCCAGCTTGTATTTTCATTTGGGGCTTTTGGTGCAGGAGTTCTGACCTCACAGTCCTCCTCCATGCTTTGAGCCTCTTTGCCCCTAAAATAGGAGTCCAATGTTGAACTTTTCTGTTTATTTTGTTTCATTTGCCTAGGCATGTTGCCACTTAATTACTTGATTTTTGGGCTTGTTGCCACAGTAGGACTCTGCCACCAGACAGGGGAGCTTCCGCCCAAATGTGGGGTCTTCACAACTTCCGCCAGTTGGGTGGCCTCTGTAAAGCCTCCACCCACTCTGGCAAATTGGATACCCACCCCAAACTTCCCCCCCAGACCACAATCCAGATCCGAGCAGTTTAAAGCAAGAGTGATGAACCCCCAGACTGATTGCTGGATCTCCCTACAGTTCACAGACCAGGAGCTAGAGCCACTACTGATGCTGCAAAATGGCTTCTGTGCAGCTGTTTCTTCAGCAGCTTTTCGCCCCCAGGGGAGGAAGCTATGTGTTCCCCAAATACTGGTCCCAAAGTCCATAGGGCACTAACCTCTCACTTTGTCCTAGGCATATCTGTGCTGATAATTCTGGAATCTTCACAATTGCTTGTGTCCTGGGGTCCCTCCAGCCGGCTGGAGGCCTGGTCACCCTGGGGCTAAAACTGGGGACCTGGGCTCGGCTCTGTGCGCTGCGCTGTCGGTTCCCAGCGAGCTGTGCTGCCTGCTCTCATAGCACTGCTCTGGCCGCTCTCTGCAGGGCTGCTGAGCTGTCCTCAGCAGGAGGTTAGCTTCTCTGTGCCATTCTTTGGGTGCTGTGGCTCCAGAAGTTGTTCAGAGTCCCCTTTCACATTGTTTGAAATTTGTGTGGGGCAGAGCACATTGGAAATGCTGTTTCTACTCTGACATCTTGGCTCCGCCCCCCCATCTCCATTTTATATTTGAGGAAACTGAGGTAGATAGCAGTTAAAAGACACTGTCACGTATCTAGGAAGTGTCTGAGAGTGGGTTTGATTCTAGTCTTCCTGATTCCAGGTTCCTGTTGTACCATCAGATCTTAAAGGGCTCTGAATGTGGAGGGAAGAGTTTGTATTTTATTCGGGAGACAACTTCAAGAAACTGTAGAATTTGGAGCAGAGCATAAGTATTTAGGTCTGTGCATTAGGAAGATTAATTTGGCAGCTGTGTAAAGCATGAATCCGAGAGGGGAAAGAGTGGTGGAAGAAAGATCAGTTAGCAGGCTGTTAGAGCAGGCTCAATGAGAAGTAACAACATTGATAACCATGATGGAGCCAATGGAAATGGATAAGAGGGAACATGTGTAAGACATTACGCAAAGGTGAGATTATCAAGATTTGGCAGTTAACAAGTTGGAGGTGGATGGCAAGGAAGGTGAAGCTATCAAAGTGACTCTAATATTACCTGACTGGTAGAACCTTCAGGAAGTACTTATGAAGGGCAGGGTATAGAAGGGATATCATTTAGGACAATCCCTTCATCTTATAGATGACTAGACTGAGGACCAGAGAAATGAAGGGATTTGCCCAAGGCTGCACAGGCCATAAATAATAGATGCAGATAATGAGTTCACTTTGGAATCAGTTGAAAGCCATCTAGATCTCTTTCTGCTACCCTATCACCCTTTTCACACCCATGGCAATTTTGGAAATGTATAAGGAAACTAGTGCATGATTAATGAGTACCCTGCATGAGAAAGGCCAAGTTCTTTTTTTTTTTATCTTTTTTGGAGGGCAATTGGGGTTAAGCAACTTGCCCAAGGTCACACGGCTAGGTTTTTTTTGTTTGTGCGTTAAGTGTCTGAGGCCGGATCCAAACTCAGGTCCTTCTGACTCCAGGGCTGACGCTCTACTCACTGCGCCACCTAGCCACCCCCAAAAGGCCAAGTTCTGATTCTAAGGTTCAGGTCTCTTAGACAAAGCAAAACAGAATAACCATGGCTACTATGTGCTGTGGTCATCAAGAACATCAACCAATGTCTTCAAGAGAGGCAGTGCAATATCCTAAAAAGAGCAGTGGCCTGAGAAATAAGAAGCCTGGGCTCTTTCATTAACTAGATCTGTCCTAGAGAGATCACTTAACACAGCATCACAGAATTATGAAGTTGGAAGGAAACTCAACAGACAATCCAATTCATACCCCCAAAGCATATCCACTGCAATCTCCCTGATAAGTAGTTCATATATCCTTTGCATGAGGGCCTAAAATGAGGGGAAAACCACCACTGGAGACTAGTGGCATTCCTCTTCTGGACAGCTCAAATCATTGCTCTCCCTGCCACCAGCCCCACTAGTAAACCTAAATGTATGCCTATGTCTACCCATTCTTCCCTCTGGGACCAGATAGTGTGAGTTATAGTATCATTGTATCATAGGATCATAGATTTAGAGATGGATGGCACACGAGGCCATCTTGTTCAACCTCCTCATTTTACAGGTGAAGAAAATCTAATCCTCTGATATGGCAGCCCTTCAAACACATGAAGGGAGGTCTCGTGTTGCCCCTGTGGTTTTTATTCTACAGGCTACAGTTCTTTCAGCCAATTCCCTTTACTTAAACCCAATTCACATGCAAGTCAAGACATGGCTTCACGGTGTCACTGGTCCTCTTTGAAAATGAAGGATGAACAACAACAACAGTAACAACATGTGGCATATGGACTCAAGGTCTTTCTTTATCTTCCTGGCTTTCCTTCGGAAATTGGTTTCCTTATTTGTTAAATGAGTATAATGGGTCTCCCTTCAGAGAGCTGTTGTGAGAATCAAATAGGAAAATGTCTGTGAAAGTGCGTTGAACACTGTAAGTACTAGGCAGTTAATAAGTAGAGGGAGTGTTGGATTTGAAGTCATGCTTGGGGTTCAAATCCCCTATCTGCCATTTCACCTCATAGGTTTGTTTCCTCATCAGTAAAATGAGGGCATTGTATTGGCCGACACCTAAGCTTCTCTCTGGTTCTGAATTTATGATCCTGTGATATTTATCAGTGATGATATCATCCTTAATGCCTTCTTGTTGTGGGTTTCCTTAGCCAGATAATTGATGACCTAGTGAACAACCTTAGGTGATAGTTTCCCTATGCTTAGCTAGTCTGGACCTTGGGCAGCCAACTCCATCTGTCACCAGAGCCATTTATTATTAGACGCCATCTCTTTATTCAGACTCTTACAATTAGGGCATTGAATTGCCTCCACTCAGCAGTCAACAGTTATTTACCCAGGAAATTTTCCTCATTAAAAGGAGCCATGGGAACACCGGTTCCTCAGGAGGTATGGAAAAGAGAGAAAGAAATATTCCATTAGCCTTTTTTCAATAGGATGGCCTAGGGTTCTGAATTTGACGTGACTAGTTTGAGAACATGATCTGTGAAGAAACAGAAGACTGAGTGTTTAAAGGCTAATGCAGTGAAAGCTAGAGAACTTGTTCTTTAGTGGAATAGGGAAAGAGTGGGAATTTTCCATTCTAGCCCTGATACAGAATATGGCACTTCTCTGGGGCAGGGATTAGGCCATCCCTCATCTCTAGTCCAAACTTCTAGGCTCTTCAGCTCATGGGCTTTGCCCAACATAACAACTAGGAGATGTTGCATTACATGTTTGATTGATGAGGTATTGAGTATGATTTTGAAATAAAGAAAAAAAAAACAACACATGATTCTGGAGCTTGCAGAACTGTGGGAAATGGAGCCAGGAATGTACCTATAATTTAGGGTAAAGAGCAATAATGAGGGCCCATAAAAATAAATAACCATGATGTTAAATAGACTGTAGCTCATTTGCACCTTGAGGCTTTTCTTAGATTTGGTGCCAGTTTAAAAAAAAAAGTGGTAATAGGCCTTGTGCTTTATGCCAAAAGAATTTTTGTACACAAGATTTTATTTGTTTTACTGCAATCAAAGAGTCCCCCCCCTCCAAAAAAATTAAGGCTAAAAAAAAAAAAAAAACCAAACCAGCCCAAGTAGTCATAAAGAGGCTGCCCCAGCTTGGAGCAGCTTTAAATTCAGACTGCCCGGGGTCATAATGTTTTATGCTGCTTCTGATGCTTCTGATTTTATTTCAGGTCTGATGCTGCTCTCTGAAAACCCTTCCTAAGCAGTTGTAATTATTGCAGGCTTATTTACTAAGAAATCATTTTTTACCCACATTAGAGAAATAGATATGGGTGTCTCCTAGGCTGTCTCTTTCAGAATCAAATTAGTGACCGCTTACTGCTTCTCCCCTTCTCTGAGGGAGAAAGTACAATGAACTGGTCAGTAACTCAGTGCCTTCCCCTCTTGACCTGTTGTTCCTAGCTACAAAGGGATAGATAAAACAGGTTCTATGCTCACAGAACTCTGAGGAAGGAAAGAGGATAAAGTTTTATTTTGTTTCAAGTGCATTTTACTTCCCCTTCACACATGCAACCTGTCCTTCCCCTTTCCTCACCCTCTTTTCCTGCAAGGACTTATCTTGCATTGGTTTGATTGTGATTGCTCATAAATATCTCTAAAAGTGACACTTCCTCATTTCTCCCCTATTTCTCTGCAGCTGTTCTGCAGGTAAGAAATAGAAACTGGCCTGTTTGCAGAGAAGGGTGCCAGTACTGGAACACACTAGTCAGTGTGGCCCAAATGAGAATGGAAAGAAATATCAGTGTATTGGGAAAGAAGTTCATTGGCCAGGAGTTCCCTACATTTGTGATCAGTGCCATGTACCTATCCCAGAATGAAGTCCACTACAGGGAACAATGGTGGAGTCTAGTCTTTGGGAAGTCTGTAATGGGATAGAAAAGCAAAGAATTACCTGCAGAAACAGTTCACACTTAAGCACAAGAGCTGCTTGTCCTGCATATATGAAATCAGGGCCAATAATATTAATTTTAAATGTCACTGTATGTATCTTCAACTTCTAGAGGGTAGGTCAATACCAGTCTCCATGCTTGGACCAGAGTCCCATGATGAGCCATATACTATGGGCTCCTATATCTATCACTTCTAATTATTTTACCATCTATTCAGTTTCCTTTAAAACCTTACAATTATCTGGGTTATCATATGACAATATTAAAATTCATTCATTCTTTCTGTAAGCATTTATTAAGTACTTGCTGTATATTAGACACTGTAGTAGGTGCAACAGATATAGAGACAAAAACACAACAATCCCCGCCCTCAAGGAGATTCCATTTTATTGGAAAAAAAACAACATATAGACATCTAAATAAATCAATACAAAAAAATATGTAAAGTACTTTTGCATGGGAGGCAAGGAGAAAGTGTGGAGGAAGTTGTGAAGTGAGCAGTGTCAGGAAAAGGAGGTGATGTTTGCACTGAGTTTTGAAACCAGGGATTCTTAGATGTGAGTAGAGGGCCAATTCTTAGGATCGATTAGGGGAGAAGCGTGTGTGAAGGCAAAAAGATGGGAGAGAGAATATAATTCACAGAGAAATAGCGAGTAGGACAATTTTCTTGAAACATAAGATTCACAAAGGGGTATAGGGTATAATCAACCTAGAAAGGTAGATTGGAACTGGACTGTGAAGGGCTTTAAATGTTAAAAAATCAGAGTTTGTATAAAATCCTAGAGGCATAGGGAGCAACCAGAGATTATTGGGCAGGGGAGTGACGTGGTCGTGCTAATGCTTTAAGAATATCAATTTAAAACTATGGGGAAGATGGATCAGAGAGATGAGATACTTGAGGCCAGGAAACCCATTAGTAGCCTAGTTCTCTTGCAATAATTTACAGGGAAGAGGTGATTGGCATGTACCCATGAAAACACGAGTATGGTGACTTGAGTGTGGGAATGGAGAGGGGATGGATGCAAGAGATGTTAGGGAGGGTAGGTCTGGCAAGACTTTGACAAGTAAGAGATTGGCTGTGGGGATGGGGTGGGGTGAGAGAGAGAGGGAGAGCTTAAGGAGTACTCCAAGGGTGTGAATGTGGGTGACTGAAAAGACAGCAGAAACCTTGACAGAAACAAGGAAATTGGGAGGAGGGATAGTTTGATTTAGAGAAGGGGAATAGTATGAGTTCTAGTTAGAACATATAGAATTTGCGATATTCTTCCCTCTTATCCTAGGAAAGCTATTCAGCTTCCTCCCTGGATTCTCCATGCCTTAACAAACAAAAAGTATCCCCCTTCCCTACGTTTCCAGATCTTTCAAGTATGCATATATACTTGAGTGAAGTAAAGTCACCCCCAACAGGCAGGGTGGTATAATGGATCCAGTCACAGATTGGGAGGCAGAGGACATTTAGTACAAGTCCAGCTCTGCTTATTGCTATTTCTGTAATCTCTGAGGGTTTTCTAAGTTTTAGTTTCCTCATATGTAAAGTGCAGGAGGTAGAAGATGATATTTAAGACCCCTTCCAGCTCCAAGTCCTAAGATTCCTACAATCCGGTCTCACCAAAAAAAATTGGCAGGGCTTGAGCATGAATGTGTCTCCACTCTTGGAAAGGGCTGAGGCTCCTTAAAAGACTCTCAGTGGTAGGGATGTAGCTATAATGCATATTTTAAAATTTAATGCCAATGCGTCTTAACCACCTGGTCTGAAGTTAGCAAATTAGCTAGTTAATGTGCATTTGAGTTATGAGTTGAGAGTGGATTTAACAACAAACCTCAATGATTTTCCACCTTCGACAGCAACCCAATGACAATTTACAAATCACTTGCTTGCCATTGGATTGCAAAAGAAGTTGAACACAGACTTGCTGTCTGTTCTCTCTAAATTTATGAAAAAGAAAATGCCAAAAGGGAATTTAGAAAGTAAAAGATTCATAGTAAAATGTCGTTAATGCAGAGAGAGGTGCTGTGGTCAGCCACGTTCCCTATCCTTCAAATTCTTAAAGCAAACAGGAAATTTATCCTCTTCCACGGAGACATTAAACTAAACGACTTTTAGTCATTTATCTGTAGAGTTGATGTTTGCCACACTCATTCATCAAATATTTTTTTGGAGTGAATCTGGCCATGTCTTTGTGGCCTCCGCCTTTGAAATTTAAAACGTTTCTTTGTCCCCTGGGGAAAGTGTGACTTTCGCTCCATACGCCTGCACATCTGGAAGGAATGTTCCTGCCTTTACCCTTCTGTATGGATGGAGAGCCATAATTTCATCTTGGTGAATTATATTTTTGTGCCCTAAAAAACTAAGAATTCTTTGTGTGTGTGTGTGTGTGTGTGCGCGTGTGTGCGTGTGTGTGTGTGTGTGTGTGTGTGTGTGTGTGTGTGTGTATTGGAGAAGAAATATCAACAGTGTTTATGTTGTTTCTAAGAACCCTCCTCTGTTATTAAAGTTTACTGAGTAAAAGAGGCAATTACTGTTCTGGGCTGACCTTTGGAGGGTAAAAACTGCTATATTAGCCACTATGAAAAATTAGTCAATAGACCAAGCAACATTTAAATATACAATCCAAAGAGTTTTTCTGGAAATTTTGGCCTTGAATGAAATTTGCCATCTTCCAGTTCAGAGACAAATGGACCATTGAATCTGAATAGGCTGCCTTTCTAGTCTCCACATGGGAGATGTACCTCTTGCCCTTCTGTTACCTAGTTCCTGGCAAGCCCTCAACACTTTGCTGTCATACTTTTGTGAGTTCAAGGTCTCAGGCTCAGAATATTTGTGGTACTGTGGGATTAGGGTCACTGGATAGCAAGTAGTAGAAGTTTTCTTGTCTTTCAAGGCTCTCCTGGATATCACCTGACCTCTTTACTACTTTATTTCTCAATACTTCTCAACATAAAAACCCTTTCAAGACACAGACCTCCTCACTTTCCCACAAATATGCAGATTGACAACTCTTCAGCAATTAGTAGCTAATCAAGCATGCAAGAAGTCATTTATGATGTCTAATAGGGTTTAGGTACTATGTTAACCACTGGTCTTAGTTGCCTGAGATGTTGAAGGAACTGTAATCTTTTATTAATTGTTTCATAGGTGTTCATCTTAATTCTGCCACTATATCGTAAACCTTTTAGAGGATTGTAGTCATGTCATTTTTTTCTTTTCCTTTTAAAATTAATTAGTTAATTTTTAGTTTTTAACATTCACTTTTATAAAATTTTGAGTTCTAAATTCCCCCCTCTTTCCCTTCCTCCTTCCCAAGGCAGCATACAATTTGATATAGAATATACATATAGAATCATATTAAACATATTTCCACATTAGTACTGGTGTGAAAGAAGAATCAGAATAAAAAAGGAAAACCATGAGTAAGAAAAAACAAGAAAAGAAAATAGTATACTTTGATCTGCATTCAGACTCCATAGTTCTTTCTCTGGATATGGAAAGCATTTTCCATCATGAGTCGTTTGGAATTGTCTTAGATCATTGCATTGCTGAGGAGCTAAGTCTATCAAAGTCAATCATCACACAGTGTGGCTGTTACTGTGTGCAATGTTCTTGTTCTGCTCACTTCTCTCAGCATCAGTTCATATAAGTCTTTCCAGGTTTTTTCTGAAATCCATCTGCTCATCATTTCTTATAGAACAATAGTATTCTATTGCATTAATATACCACAACTTGTTCAGCCATTTCCCCATTGATAGGCTTCCCCTTAATTTCCAATTCTTTGCCACCACAAGAAGAACTGCTATAAATATTTTTGTATATGTTGGTCTTTTTCCCTTTTTCATGATCTCTTTGGGATATAGACCTAGTAATGGCATTACTAGATCAAAGGGTATGCACAGCTTTATAGCCCTTTGGGCATAGTTCCAGATTGCTCTCCATAATGGTTGGATTAGTTCACAACTTCACCAGTAATGCATTAATGATTCCAATTTATCCACATGTTCTCCAACATTTATTATTTTCCTGTTTTGTCATCTTAGCCAATTTGAAAGGTTCGAGGTGGTACCTCAGAATTGTTTTAATTTGCATTTCTCTAATAAATAGCGATTTAGAGGTTTTTTTCGTATGATTATGGATAGCTTTACCCTCTTCATCTGAAAACTGCCTGTTCATATCCTTTGACCATTTATTAATTGGGTTTTTTCTCCTTCCAATTCACCTATTCCACCACAATGTTATGTCAAGTCCTGAGACAGAATTGGTCTTCATTAGAATATAAGTTTATAGAATATAAATTCCCTGTGAATAGGGATTTTTTTATTCTTTATATTTGTTTTACCAGCATCTAGCACATTGCTTGGTATTTAGTAGGTACTTAAATATTTATAGATTGATTAATAAATATTTGTTACTTAATAAATATGTGCATGTATAGGCAGAGCCACCTTATTAAAGTAGTCTGGTACCCTGAAGGATAGACAAGAGGTAGTACATACTAGGCAGTTCAAACCCCCACCATGTGGACTACCATTGTCATTTGGACCCTAATGGAAATAGCTAAGGATCCCAAGAGTCTTGGGAATAGCAGTCTCCTTGAAACCACTAGACCTGCCTCTAGTTCTGAAGCCATCATTGAGTGGAGAAATCAATGAAGAGAAAGGGAACACCTTCCTCATCACCACCAACAGCAACTGTGGAACAGTTGCCACCAACTGCTAATTTTCCATCAACATGTAGCTGAGCAAAAAGAACCCTGGGAATGACCTAACTCCCCTAGAGCACCTGTCATATTTTCATCCTAGTCCACACAGCCATCTATGGAGAAGGAGCCAGCCATCTCTACTAATTTCCAGCCAACTGCCATTGATAATACAATCTGGTCAAATCTAGTAGAAACAGTGGGCCATCATAAGGGAGAGAAAGGAGGCAGTGTGTGCCATTGTAAATCAGACCTCCACCAACACACTGATCATCATCTCCCCTCAGTCCCTGATGAAGACAGCCCAGGACCCTGAACTCAAAAACTTTTTCAGTAGTCATGCTTCCAGCCCAGTGCCTACAGCCATCATATCGGGAAGCTACTCTTGTGGAGACAGAACCTGACAACAGGAGCTATAGTCACATCTATCAAAGACCCAGAAAAGAAAGTTCTAATCACTAAAGTCCTTGGCACTTCCAGATGTTACAACATGAGGAACTGATATGATTTTACTAGTGAAAATGTCTTGAAAGAAGAGGTATGACCATCTTCTTTATTGTCATGCCTTAAGATCCATGAGACCTTTCCAGCTGACTTGTAGCTCTGTTGTCTTCCCCATTAGGATAGGAGCTCTATGAGAGTAGGGACTGCCTTACACTTCTACATTTCATCTCCAGCATTTAGCACAGTGCTTTATATACATGAATCACTTAACAAATTCTTCATTCATTCATTAATATATATATTTTGTTTGAAAGGTGCCAAAATAGAGTGGTGAAGCTGGATAAAGGACTAGAATTCCTATAGGGCTGAATAAACGTGAGAGGCCTTCATGAGCATTCTGATCAAGTCTAAGGACAGCTCATAGTAAAAGGTGATGAAAGGCTCAATACCAATGGCAAAGATATCATTCATCTGCTTATGCCAGTGAGTGCTGTCCAGTATATGATTGGGCTGGATATCCTGAGACTTAACTCTTCAATACTGGGATATCCAGGAATCTGTCAGCAAGTCGGAGGATATGGGGAATTTGCTTCCAGTTGCCTGAGGAGAGGAGCTTAATACCTAGATTTATGGTTTGCCCTTTATTTTGCTTTTACTTCTCATGCTGTGATTGAGCGACTGTATTTCAGTTAGTGCTTGGTAGACATTCTAGAAGGGTACTAACAGATCAGTTAGCCAGTCTGCACAGTAATGCTCCAACTGGTCTCTACTGAATACCTCATTACAAAGTGAGATTAGAGAAACCCCTAAAAGTTATGACTCTTTCAATCAATCAATAGTGTTGTCAGGGTGTGAATGGGGTTCACTCATTGTAATGAGAGATGGAAGTGATTTGGTGTGGAGGAAAGTGGCTTGGATTTGGAGTTAGGAGGACTTGGGTTTGAATTCTGACTGTGACTTTCTACCTAAGTGACCCTAATGAAGACACTTGACCTTTCTGGGTCTTAAGTCTTCATCTGTAAGATAAAAACAATGAGCTAGATTGTGCCAAGGGTTTCTTCCAGCTTCTGTGATCTTATGGCCTGGCATATTTTTAGAACTGCATGCCATTTAGTGCCTAAATTTCTAGGTCCTTCTAGAGTGGAAAGTGCTTTGTGGAGATGATCCTTAAAATATTTTTCCTGAATCTTAAAATTTAGAGTAAACCAACCTTAAGGGAAATAGTTATTATTCAGTCATTTTAGTTGTGTCTGGGGGTTTTCTAGGCAAAGATACTAGAGTGGTTTGCCATTTCCTTCTCTGTCTCATTTTACAGATGAGGAAACTGAGGCAAAGAGAATTGAGTGACTTTGCTCAGGGTCACACAGCTGATAAGTGTCTGAGATCAGATTTGAACTCACAAAGATATGTCTTCCTTACTCCAGGCCCAGTGCTCTATCCACTGGGCCACTGACCTGCCCTCAAGGGAAATTAGAACCTTGTTTCACCCTGAAAACAATTTCATCTTCCTATCTTCCAGCATGCTGTTTCCCCTACTTGGTACCCTCAACCTACTGCTTTAAAGATCAATTCAAAATCCGCTCCTTCTCTCTTGACTGTTTGAAACCCAATGGCATTTCTTTCTTGCCATCAACTCTTTTTCTCTGTGGCCTTATTGTGTTGTGATTTTCAATGTGGTCACGTATGATGATTCCAGTGATAAGTGACATGTAGGTGCTTTAAAATTCACAAAGCATTTTATATACATTATCTCATTTGATCCGCCCAACAACTCTGTGAAGAACTACAGTTGTTATCTCTGTTTCATAGAGAATATGCAGAGATTCTAGAGTTAAATGATTCACTCATGCTAACAGAACTAGTCAGGACCAGATACAGGATTATACCCTCATTGAATAGACTGACCAGTTTGGAAGGTAGAGAATGTGCCTCAGTTTGTACGATGCTTTTGATGGTACAGGTATTCAGGAAATATCTGATGGTAATTGATTGATTATTAGTCTGCCTATGAATGACTGTTGGCTTGAGTTTCCTTGGCTTATTCTTACTTCAGTAAATGTGTAGCAATATAACCCACAACTATAGGTGATGTAGAAAAAGCAGGATTGTAGAAGATTAGGCCATTGCCCTCTGGGGAATACATATAGGCCTGGTCCAATGACTTGGGCTAGTGACTTGGAAATCAATTTTCACTTATAGGGACTGACACCATTAGTAGAAAGTATCCCACCAGGGCTACTGGTACTACTCTCTCTCATATCCAGGAAGATTACAATGATCCAGAAATTCCTCTGTCTCCCGTTCCTGAAAGATGTCTAAAAAACCAACTATTGACCTAGCCCAGTGATTCTTAAACATTTAGGGTATCATGAACCCCTTTTTAAGTCTGGTGAAGTCTATACACCTTTTTTCAAAATAATGTTTTAAGTGCATAATCAATAAATCATCAATAAACATTTATTAAATGCCTACTATTTTCTAGACACTATGCTAAATACATTAAATACATATGATTACAAAGGAAACCAATGATGTTGAAATTCAGTTATTAAAATATTTTGAAAAACCCTTAAAACCCAGATTAAGAACCCTTAATTGAGATGTAATATTTCCAAGCAACTTTTAGTCTTTACCAAGAATTATAATGCACAAAATTACAGCTTTCCCCATTTCCTATGGGACCGATTATTTTAACACCATCAAGTTTTGTTCAGTCTTTGTTCACACTTGCAAATAGAACCATCAGAAAGTTTGGTTTTGAATATGGTTGAATATTACAAGTGATACCTGAGATCCAAAAAGCAACTAATATCCTTTTAGTAAATATGATCACCTATAGATTACACTTAGTGCCCCTCCTCTGAGTACAAGAAAATGTTCTCAATGTTTTGTGGGGTAGTATATCCAATTAAGTTGTCTACTTGAACTAGGGAATTTTTGTAATGACATAACCTGCTTTGGAGGCTTAGGATGAGAGTTGACAATTAGGCTAAGTTCAAAGCTTGTTAAAATATTTCTGAACTCTGTTACCATCTTTCTTCCCAGAGAAGTAGAATTCTAGGAAGCAACATTATCTCCATGAGGAAGTGTTAGGAATCAGAAGCTTTCTTGAGTCAATGAAAATTTGGGTTTGTTCTTGAACTGACATTTCTAATGACAAAGGAGCGAAAAGTTTCCCAACATATTCCCATTATTGTAGCTTCTACCCCGCCTTGTAGGCAACAGATATTTCTATATATCTTGGTTACTGGCTAGAGGTTCTTTATTATTCTTTGGTGCTACTTTTGCAAAGTTGAGGAATTGGGCTTGGCATTCAGCTCCTGGCAAATATCCCATTTCTCTCCCTTGCCCCTGTGATGGAAGTCCAGAAAATGTAGTAACTTTGAATGCTCCATTTCTTCTCCATCTAGTAGCCCAGCCAACCTCAGTCTGCCATCTCATTTACACATGGGATGATATGTCAAGTGTGAAAGTTTAGGGGAATCCAGTTGGCATAACGTATTTATCATTCAAAGAAAACAATTCTGCCTTTGCTTATGATGCACATCCTTGGTAAAGTATTAACTGGCAACCATGAAGAAATAGGGGAAGTTCTCTCCAAAAACTATACTAGAAAGAGACATCGGAGAGTATTGGATACTTTTCACCAGGGAAAGCCAGCAGGCTAAGGAAGGGGTGTTGGTTTCCCTGCAGCAGCCACTGTTCCCAATTAAGGTGGATGTTGGCTCCTAAGAGTGCAGTTAGCTACAGATGGAAGGACTGTGGTCAGGATGCACATTTGGCCCCCTCTTTATCAATAAAAACCTATAATTTTACCCAAAGCTTGTGAGGAGTTTCTGCCAATGGCCAGAAGGGGTTTCAACCCTGCTGCCCACAGGATAAGTAAAGATATCCTAGTGTGTATTTTATTGGCAATCCTGATAACATTTTCTCCATTGGTGGTTTATATGTAATAGAGACCAAACTGCAATTTTCTGACCTGCCAGGATCCATTACAGCTGATAAATATAGTTTATGCTTGACAGAATCCACACGTAGGGTGGAAAACCATGCAAATTAAACTAAGGGTTAGACTAATTTTTGGTAGTGAAAATTATTCTCCCTTGGTGACCTTATTCAACATGAAATAAAACAACCAGAAAGCTGTTTGTTCAGACCACTCTTCTTTCATTTAATCAAAATAATATAAGACTTTGGAACAGCTGGGCTACTGATTCTCATAGCTCACTTCTTTCATGGGGCCTAATCTTTTCTGGTCACAAGAAGCTTATCAAGTTAATAGATTTGAGGCTAGGAGATAACTGTTCTTCATCCATTTGGAGATCTATGCAAATCCTCTCTCTCTCTGTGTAGATTTATCGTGAGCCTGCCACCCCAGGAACTGGGTGCTTTGGCAGGCATATTTAGCACCATTGCCTGCTGTCTGGGCTAGTAATGACATTCCCAGCTCTAAATGGTGTTGTATCTGTGATAGTCTGAGTAGCAGAGTGGCTGCATAGCCAGTGGGGTAGGGGGTACCATAATCTAAGAGTATTGATGGGAACTCATTGTACAGTTTCAATTGACTGCTTGGGGAGTTCAAATGGCTTTTATGATGGCAAGAGGCATTAGTATATTCTTTTGACACAGCCCCTTTTTCTGATAGGCTCTTGTCTAGTCTTTCCTTATTTCTCCTACAACCTCAGTAGGGAGTGGAATAGGATTTGACAATTTTAGCAATTGAAGGAGAATATTAAATCATCTAGAGGCAAGATAATTGGCTTGTTTAAGTGAAGAGGTTCTCAGACTCTCTTGGTTCTAAAGATTTGGTTCTAAACAGTAGAGTGGAGGGAGGTGGAGGGGTCATCTGGAAAGAAATAAAAAAAAAAAACCAAACTATGGTTTCATTTACTTTTCTGTCTTACTCTATCCAAAGATGTAATGAGAATCAATAAATGGTAATAGTAATATAATTTATATAGTGTTTTAAGTTTGAAAGGCACTTTACAAATATTGTCTTATTTTATCCACCCAACAATAAGAAACTATTATTATCCTCATTTTAGAGAGGAAGAAACTGAGACCAAGAGACCAAGAGAGAGTGGAGGTTGTGACATGACCAGGGTCACCCAGGGTCACCCAGTTAGTGAGGGTACAAGGCTAAATTTGAACTCAGGTCTTTTCGACTCCAAGTTCAACATTCCATATACTATACCACCTAGCTGTGTATCAATATTGTTTTCTGTTTGACACCAAGGAGGCGTTCTCTGTTCTTTTAAAATAGGAAAGATGAAATTATTCATACAAAAACAAGTATAATCTTGTGTTATAAACATGAATACTACAAGAGACCAGCTCTAGAATTCTAGACTATAAGCATTCATGAGATTATAGGATTTAGAGTTAGAAGTAGCCTTTTAAAATATAAATTAATTTGAATTTAAATAAAAAATTTAAAATATAAATTAAAAACTGAAGCCCATTGAGGTAAAGTAATTTGGGATTATAGTAGGATATAGAGTTGTAAGGAATCTTAGAGATCATCTTTTCTCACTTCTTTTTATAGATGGTTCAGTTGAGGCACAGAGAGACGGAATAAAAGAGGCTTAAATGACCTAGAGATTGAAGGACCTTTGAGGTGACTTAGTCCAACTCCACCATTTTTAAAAAGAAGTCACAAAAGCCCAGAGTAGCTTTGACTTGCCCAAGTGTACACAACTAGCCAGTAACTAAATATACATTTGGATCTGAGTCTCCTAACATCTAATTGGGTATATTGTTTACACTCCCCTTTCTTCCTTACAGTGATTATGTCTCCACTGATTCCTATGCCTAGCCACATTTTATCAATTAGCAAAGGGGCTATGAATGCTCTGAACTTTCTAGCTGATATCCCAGACTAGGTAAATTTCAGGATGGACCCTGTCCATGACAGAAGGGTAAGAAACTTGACTTGTACAGGTTCAAGCAGTAATGACAGAAAATTTCCTGGCTCCTTTAGCCATAATCCCCTGTATTGTTTCTCACCAGCCCCCTGAAACAAGCCTGCCTCGGTGACCAAGCAGGTGTTAAGAAAGCATGGCTCTCAACAGTATGTTGAAAGTATAGTGGGTTTTTTTTTTTGTTTGTTTGTTTTGTTTTGTTTTTAAGAAGGGCGGGTATCAGTGTAAACATTGATCTCCTGTCTCTTTGTGTTCCACTAATTGCCAGGAAGAAAAGCCTCCTCCTGTTTGGGTGAGAGTGTGCCCAGGCATGTGGTAATCACTGGAACAGTGTAATGGCTTACTCTCCCCAAGGAGTTCCCCCATTGTCATTTCCTGAGAGATGTTAGGCATTTACCCACATGGCGAACACCATGAAATTCAAATCAAACAATGAAAGAGAAGTGATTCATTTCTTTTATGCCTTCTTCTGGGCTTAATTCCCAGAACTAGAGCAAATTTAAGAAGCGAAGCTGGTTTACGCCATGTGACCCAGCCCCATTTGTTCTTACACTCTCCACTTAAGCATAGCTCATCATCCTGACCTCTGGTTGACTTTGAAATGAGGGGGAAAATATACCCACGTATCCAATAATAAATAAAGCATTGCAGAAGAAGAACTATGAGAAGCAAGCCGGGGCAGCAGAGTCTGGTACCAAGCACAACCAAACTGCATGAATCATATCATCTCGTCTTTCCAGTGGGTGATCCGCTCCAAACTCTTCAAAGTTACTGCCCAATTATGTTACCCCCACCGTATCCTTGGCTGCCTCCCATAATTGCCTCATGATTGCTGCTTTTCCATATAATGTGTATCTTTCCATTCGAAGCCTGACTGTCTGCCTGAACCTCCCCTATAGTCTGTTTAGCAGAAAGATACAGTCATTGTCCCCTCTGCGTCTACAGTTTTAGTCATTAGGAAACACGTGAGGCAAGGCTGCTCATCCTAGTGGGATTATGGATTCATTCTAATGTCACAAACACCATCACCTATTAATACTGACAGTGGTAGCTGATGAATGGATGCTATTCCCCAAAGTACATCCAATGTCTATTAGGTAAATGAGATTTGGTTTTGGTCCTTTACTTCCCCACATTGTATTTCTTCCACTGTGACTTTAAATCACATTCCCAAAATGGTAAATGTTCTTACTTAATCCAATGCTTCCAACAGGAACCTGCAAAACATTCAATCTCTCCTTTTGGACAGGTACTTTCTAAGAAGATACCTAGAAACCACTTTAGTCATAGGAATTTATTGAAGATTTGGATAAGACCTCTAGGTATCAAAGCCAACCCATAACCTCCAATGAATCTCCTTTAAAACATACCCGAAAAGCTATTGTTGAGCTCTTATTTGACAGTGAACCCTCGAAATTCATGGTAACCTATTTGACTTGTGAATGATTCTAACTGTTAGGGCATTTCTGAACACACTAACAACAGAGAGAAGGGGAAGACCAATGATTTGAGTATGCAACTAAACAAACAAATTTAAAAAAAAACCTAGAAAAACAAACAATCTCTAAACAAGAGATACCCACAAGCAAACATAAAAGTAGCATTTTTTCCAATGAAAGAAATGATGAATAAAATTGAAAGAAAAAAAGACTAGTAAGATGAAAAAATAAAGAGCTATTTTTAAAAATCCAATAAAAGTGATAAATTAAGAGCATTTGATGAAGACCTGGATTCCTCAGTCAAAGTGATTTCAAAGGATGTGATGATCATAGAGTCTTGGAATTATAGACTCCTGGAAATTTTGCCCCAGAAGGGAATCTTAGAGCTCAACCAGTCTGGACCTTTAATTTTACAATCAAGAAGAAAAAAAAGCCCTTGGGGTGAGTAACTAGTATAAGGTCACACAGTGAGTTGGTAGCAGAGCAAAGACCAGAACTTATGCCTCTTGGCCATGGCTTTTGCCACTGTGCCATGAAATAGCTTTGATTTCAAGATCCATCTTAAATGTTAATATGGTAGAATGTAATGTCCCACTATGTCTAAGAGAGAAAAAAGTAGAGAAGCAATGCTTCTCAACATGTTGTATGACCAACCCAACATTAGACGCTGTGAAGAGAAAAGTTAGACTTGGATTTCATCCAGTTTCCTATCATAGAGTACCAATGACTGACCACCCCCTAACCTCCTTTATGTGATGAATTGATTACCCTAGGAATTGACACGACCCAAAACTCTCATTCTTGAAATGTTATTGACATAACTCTCCTCTTTGTTTGAGTTGCCATCAGAACTCCCCTATCAGCATCCCTATTCTTCTCTTAGTGATTTGAGATAAGAAAAAGAATAACTTCTTTCAGTAAATAGAGTAGGTCCCCTAGGTTCAGATTATAGTTGCATCCATGAAATGCCAAGACAACTAGACATTGTGCTCACACCATGCTTAGTTTTACTTCTATGCCATCATATCAGTGTGGAATCATTCTCCTGAAGAAAGAACAGACAAGGAAGAGAAGATAGTCATTGAAACCCCATCAAGATCTCTTATCTCAGAGAGTAAAAATACAAGAGAAACTCTTACTTTGGGGAAAACAAAACAAAACAAAAAGAGGCATGAAGTTCTCTGTCTTTTCTTTTCCCTTGGGGAAAATATTGGCACCCAAATATTGAGCAGTAGGGAGACATTTGGAAAGCAGCATTGCCAAAGGATACAGGGTAATCAGGAAGCATAAATCAGATATGAATGCATGGAGCCATATGGTGGGGGGGAGGAAAGGGATGGTGCAGTCCTTTCAGCTGCAATCATGGAAGTGTGTTCTCCCACACAGCCAAGTGAAGCATCCCTTCAATCCCACAGTATAGCCCCACTGAAAATGCTAGAAGGACAGCTGGAATACCATATTCATTTTGAAGTACTTCTGAACCGTCAGGATGTCAGTGACCTGGAGAAGATTCAGGAGAAAACAACAGAAATGATTAAAGAACTGGAGGGGCTGATGATCCAGTGGGTGTTTCCATCTCTTTTCTAGGACTCGGACTTGTGAAGAAATATTAAAGGAGCTAAATTTGTATTGCTTAGCCAAATGTAGACGAAAGAGGGATGTGATAACTGTCTACAATTGAGTTGCCAACAGTCAATAAATTAACATCCAAAAAAACTGACTGTCAGTATAGATAAAAAAGGTTCTATTGAAAATAGTTACCCCAAATTTATTTGCGCTAACTTTCCAGACAGCCTGAGTAATTCCAGACTCACATCCGTTCAGGCTTCCACAGGTTTTTAAAGGACCTCTATTGTTCCTTGAAAACACTCCAACTTGGTACAAGGAGACTTCCCTTGCATTTAGGAGGTCCTTCCTTTCTCCTCTGTCCCTTTCCTTGGTCCTCTAAACAAAGAAGGCAAGAGTAGAGTTCCTTCACCCGGAAGATAATGTGTTTATGTTGCGAAGTTCTGCTATATGGTAGGTCCCATTCAGCAGTGTGGATGGAAAGCCATTTTATAAAACCATTAGCCAGAATTGAGTTGGGAAATCTATCTTTCCCATGAGTCACCAGAAAATGACCCAGCAATCGAATGAATAGGCTAGGGTGTTAGTGCAGAAGCACTGTGAAGTAGACCAAATACTTTTGTAAGTTGTCACAAGGTCTCAGGCAGTTTCCCAGGAGACTTTGAGCCAGCCAGGTCGTGCTTTTATTGGCCACCCTCTCTGTGGCTGGGATCCTTCATATTGCACTGGGTGGTGGCTGGGCCTTGTGGAGCCATGTGTCCCATTGGAGGCAGTAAGGGGGAGGAGGATGGTGAGAGTCAGGCGGCTTCTCTCTTCCTTGATTTTGGCATCACTTATCCATCTTTAATTTCCCAACCTGGTAAAAAAAAATATAAAATAAAGGCAGCAAACTGACCACCCTGTAATTTGCTCCCAAAAGTTGGCTGGGCATGAAAGTTTACCTTTCCAAAAGCACACCACATAATTTATTTTATGATTCCCTCCTGGCATCTGGAGTGGGAAGGGGGGTGCTAAACTCGGGTTCAGGGGCTTTGCCTTTGCTTCCTGGTTCTAGTGGTTACACTATGTCCTTTCTTGGCAGTGGAGGCAGGCCCAGGAAAATAGGACCCTGAAAGACACATGGATTAATCATTCAGAATGGCCTTATAGCTACCTTTCTCCTTTGGTAAGAAGACCAAAACATAGGTTACAGGAACAGCCCATAAGTACTGGGGGATGGGGACTGGAAGGGGGTGGGATGCAGTGGTGCCTCCAAAGATTCCCAGATATGTGGATAAAGGGGCATTTTAAATTATCCTTATCTAGAACTTTGAACTATATGGGGAAATATATTTTAAAAAAAACATTGCCACTCCTATAGACAGAAATTATGATGAGTTCAATCTTTTTTTATTACAATCAGGTTTTCTCTAAATATATTATGCCCCGCAGGTCAAAATGATTTACTTCTCTATTTTGGGACATCTGAGTTTTATTCTACTGTTGCCAGGGTGTTCTCAGCTGTGCCAGAACTGAGCAGGTCTGTGGTTCCTTTGTAACATCAAAACGGAGACATTTATCATTGAGATTTATCATGGGACAGCCTGCCAGATGGTTTGCGTATTTTAAAGGTGAACTGTTTAGGTCTTGATTAGTTCATGTGGTCTTTCAGCAAAAGACAGCTCTATCAGCTGCTTCAGAGGAGGGACTGAGTGGGGGCAGGCGGCTCTGTGTGATGAAGTCTCCATTTTTTTTCCTTTCGTCTTCTTTACGTTCTTGTAATGCGGATAATATTAATGCAATGGCAGATGTGGCATCGATTGTCATTTCAGAAAGAAAACCAAGCCATAACCAGTTCCACTGATTGCTTTCTAATTATAATGTGACCTCCTGTTGCTTTGCATAGAGACGGTATTCATTTCAGCCTGCCACTGTAAAACTTGCCGAGGAAACGACCCTCAAAGGGGCAATTGTGAGATTCAAGCTTGGAATTTTTTTGCTCATACCAAAAGACCTTTCTTTTGCCAAGCCTCTGCTGATTGGGCCAGAAAGAATGCATTTGATTATATAGATGAAACTTATTGGGAACAGAGCTTTTGTGCCATGAAATGCTTTTCCTTCAAATTACATTCAGGCCCTAAATCAACATCAATTATGATATGGGTTGGCAATGGAAAGGAAGCATGCTGGCATGGGAAGGGACTGCACTTTTGGTCTGGCTTCCTCCAGCTTCTTCAGAATACTTCTGTTGGGAAGGCTTCATGATAGAGGGGTTCTCAAGGAGGCTTCAACTGCTTCATCATTCCATGGAAATGCAATATCCTAAGATACAAACAGGCTCTTTTCTTAGGAATTTTGGGCCTTTCTCTCTCTCCCTGTTCCTAACACCTTCTGATAAACAGCTGAAAACTGCCATCTGGAGTACTGCTTTTGGTTCCAAGGGCTGCATTTTAAGAAGGGTTTTGGCAAACTGTGGGATTATGGAGAAGGATGACTGGGGTGATGAGGAAAAGTGAAAACATGGCCTATGATGATCAGGGGAGGAAAAGAGGGACCTTTAGCCAAGAGGACAGAAGACATGAGGAGAGGACATGATAGCTGGCTTCAAATATTTGAAGAGTTCTCATGTCAGAGAGATTAGACTTGTTCCACTTAGCTGATGATGGAGGACCAATAGAGGGACACTATGGTGAGGTATATAGAAGTCCAACATCAGAAGATATTCAATTTGAGCTGTTCAAAGATGAAATAGGTTGCCCATTAGGAGGTATGGTGTTCCTTATCTTTAGAGGTCTTAAAACAAGAGTTGATGACCATTTGCAGAGATGCTATAGAGATTTGTTATTTTTTCTGGTCGAGGATTAAATTCAATGCTCTCTGAGATCCCTAAGAAACCTAAGATTTTCTGATCCTACTTTTGTTGTTGTTCAGTCACGTCCAACACTTTGTCTCCTCATTTGGAGTTTTCTTGGCAAAGATAATAGAATGGTTTGCCATTTCCTTCTCCAGGTCATTTTACAGATGAGGAAAATGAGGCAATCAGGGCTAAGTGACTTGCCTGAGATCACACAGCTAGTAAGTGTCTAAGGTTGGATTTGAACTAATGTCATTGAATCTTTCTGACTTAAGACTTGGCATTCTATCTACTGTACCACCTAGATGCCCCCTACTCTGATCCTATTATAATTACTTTTTGGTTAAAAATTACCTGGGAAGAGGTAACTGTGGTTTAGTGAAAATATCATTGGGTTTGGAGTAAAAGTACCTAGATTCCAAACCTGGTTCTATCACTGAATTAGCTGTGTGACTTTGGGAAAGCTACATCACCTCTGGGACTTAAATTTCTCCCTATAAAATGGGGGAAATAATACTTTAGTTACCTCAGAGAGTCACCATAGAGGCTATATCAGATAACATATAATATAAAGTGCTTTATAAATCACTACACACTCTATAATGGAGAGGCAGCAAGCACAGGATTTGGACCTCACTTTGAGTCCCATCAGCTAGTCAGTTAGAATTATTAAGTACTTCCTGTGTGCCAAACACTGAGAATATGAAGCAAGGCAAAAAGAACCCCTACCGTTGAAGAACTCATAATCTAATGGTTTTCTCAGTTCCTCCACTGATCACCTATGTTATCATGGGCAAGTCCCTTAGATTCTTTGAAACTCACTTTACTCATTGATCAAAAGGGGAAGAATGGAGAACCATGTTATCTATTTCTAATCCCCTTCTATCTTTATATATATATATATATATATATATATATATATATATATATATATTTTTTTTTTTTTTTGCTTTTTGGAGGGCAATTGGGGTTAAGTAACTTGCCCAAGTTCACACGGCTAGGTTTTTGTTTGTGTGTGTGTTAAGTGTCTGAGGCTGGAAACAAACTCAGGTCCTTCTGACTCCAGGGCCAGCACTCTACTCACTGTGCCACCTAGCCTCCCCCAGAACATTTTTAAGAGACAGTCGGGGTTAAGTTATGTGTCCAAGTAGTAAATGTCTGAGGCTGAATTGAACTCAGGTCTTCCTGACTCCAGGGCCAGTGTTCTATCATCAGCTCTATATCTTAAGAATCTGTTGTGAGGAGAGAGAGCAGATAGAACAAAGGCCTTAAAGTCATAAAGGCCCAAGTTAAAATTCTGCCTCTTTTACTTATTGACTGTGTGACCTGGGTAAGTCACTTACCATCTCTCAGCCTCAATTTCCTCAGCTGAAAAATGGGGATACTATCAATATGGTGCTATTATTGTAACATTTCCCTCACAGGGTTCTTTTGAGGTATATCTCCAGCTACAGATCCATGTATTTGATATATTTATAGCAAAGTTTTATACATATATACATATATATATACATATGTATATATATACACATATGTATACTGCTAACCCTAAAGCAACATATAAATGCCAATTATTATTATTTTATGCTATTATTATCCCTTTGAGTGATAGGTGTTTCTACTTCCTATTATTCATTAATTTCATCTAAGGTGCAATTATTTTTCACTTTTATAAAGAGCATTTTTTGCATAAACATATTGTGACCTAGGGGAGAAATATGCATCAATAGCAATGGTATCAATTAAAACTGGCAAGTTTCCTGTCAATAAAGCTTGTCCAACAAAGGATGGATGACTATTCATTGGGTAAGTGATAGAAGGGACTCTTGGTCTTGTCTGGATTGAACCAGAGGCCCCTTCTAGGTAGAAAATCCTGCAATTCTGTGTAAGTATTTGTCCCTCAGCAAAGTTTTGAGAAAACCTGTCTAATCCCATGCCTTTTATATTCTGCTAGACCTTTTCTGCTCAGAGAAACACCATTTCTATGCATCCTGGTGGATAGCTGAGTAAGTTCCAGCCTCCTTGAAGAATAGCTGTAGTATAGCTATAACCTAAGGCCTGGGGGCCACATGTGACCCTCTAGGTCCTCAAGTGCAACCCTTTGACTGAATTCAAGCTCCATTGTCAGTCAAAGGGCGGCACTTGAGGACCTGGGGGCCCACATGTGGCCTCACGGCCACAGGTTCCCAACCCCTAGACTCTACCTTTATGCAGTTGAGATTTCACTTTCTGTTCTGAATACTTACTCTAGGCCAGATCTAACTTTGCTAGCATCTGGTTCTACCTCAACTCACAACATCAAAATAAGGAACAAAGGCCCTTGAAGGTTTTCTGGGTTATCATTGCTGTCTGTGGTCATCATCATCCACCAGCAACAGTCCTACAGGCCACCAGAATAGAATTTATGTAAACATAGGGCAAAAAAAGAGAAAAAATGTATTCCCCGATTCCTGACTAACCAGTTGCCTAACTCATGCTTTCCTTGCGGGACTCATACTTACTAATTTTTCATGTGGTGAAGGACAAAGAGATTTGCATTTCAAGATGAGAAACCTGATTTTAAATCCCAACTTTGACATTCACAAGCTAAGTGATCACAGGAAAATCACTTGACTCCTCCAGATCTCAGTCTCCTCCAGATCTCAGTCTCTTCAGGTATAAAATAGGTCTACTAATACTCACATGATCTACCTTGCAAAGCTCTCAGGAGGAAAGTGCTTTATAAACCTTAAAAACTATAAAAATATTCCAAGAGTTTTTTTCCCAAATGAATTTGGCGTCTGGTAACAAATTCCTTGTATTTTTTTTTTTAACCCATAGGCTGTTGCTTTAAAGTTTTTGACTTCTGACTGAACAGGTAAATTAAGTCACTTCCTTACTTTACCTTGTTAATGCTAAAATTATCAAATCTTCAAAGGCAAGCACTATTCAGTGCATAACAAGTTAGAATTGTTGATAATTATATTTTTGAAGAGTTTCAGCTTGCTGTCAGCCAAGTAATTAAAGGGGCGGGACTGGGGTTATATTCTGTACACCATAGTGGCTTTGCCAGCAACAACTTGGATTTGATGATGGAAGGAAGGTTACTTGTTTTAGTCTCATAGTATGAGGAAAGGGTTAATTAAATCTCTGCGGTGGGACTCTTGTTCCCCTCCCCCTAATTCCCAATGTCCGCTATGCCTCAGTTTTAGAACTAGCTCTATACCTCTCCATTTAGCTTCTGTCTTCCAGGGACATTCCTGAAACTAGCCTCTGCTCCCTGTCAAGTCTCCACACTCCCAGGGAAGGAAGATGCCTTCTTGGGCCTGAGATGAGGCTGATTCCTTTCTACACTGTCCCATCCCCCATCACTCACCAGCATCTTCAGTGAGAAGTAGCTGGTCTGAAGAGAAAAAGAAAAAAAAAGTAAAGAAAAGAAAAAGAGGGCAAGGGAATGGAAAACTAATGATTCAAGAAATCACATAGCACGAGATAATTCTATCTTGAAATCACAGCAGTAGCACCCAGAGGCGTATGCTCCCCAAATTACTAACGAAAATCCTTTGATGTATCCAGTTTTAAGAAAGCCCAGAGCACTTTTTTTTTATTATTATGAGTGCCTCACGTATTCTGAAAGGAGCACGTAGCAGCTATGTAAAAAATGTGGGTTGCATGTGCCGTGGAGAATCTTTGGTGCTTTAAAAGATCCCTGATTTCTTTGGAGTGAGTGAACTGGCCCCAGATTTAAGTCATGACCTCTATACACTTTAGGAGGTGGTATTCATGAGCTGGTCAGCCTGGCTCCCCACCCCCAAAAAACCCCTCAAAATAAGACAATCTCCTGGTGATGAGTTTATCCCAAATTACAAAGGTGGATCCTTGGATTATAGGCACACAATCCATTTCTTGGCCAAATTTCAAAACCTTTCTAGCTTGGTACAACTTGTTATAGCTTGTACTCTGTTGGCATAGCATTTGAAGAACCCAATGCCACTTCCACATCATGATGGAGTGGAATACAACTGTGGGGGAGGGATCTGTTAAAACAAAAACCACCCCACCCCCAGGGTAACAAACAGAGCCAAATTCACTCACTATCTCTGTTCAGTTTTAACCTGGCTTTCAGTCTTTACTACATCACCCAATTATGATTCCTTAGAGATTTCTTCTAGAGGGGATTTATTTTTTCTGACAGTTGTAGGAATATCTGCTACCATTCCTGATTGTTGGCTTTGCTGGGTCAAAAGGAAGCACTGCACATCCTTCAGATACACAGATCACCCCCATATAACACTTTCTGTAGGCATTTTGTGTCTTTGGGGCACCACTTATCATGAATTTGTAGAAGTATCATCCCAGACTAGCAAGGTCCATCCACTCCTAGACTTCTTAGGTCCTCTTTGTTTTCCCCTAGGGTCTATGTAAAGTCTAAAAATACTTGCTTTTAGGGTAATTGACTCCAAGACAAAGAAACCTCCTTCAGGGAAAAAAAAAAGATTTTTGTCTCCTTGTGTCCTGTAGTGAAACAAAGCTGAATTGTACATCATGGTAGAAATATGGATTCCGAGTACAGTCCACATGTAGGGGGTCTGTCAGATCAGTGTGGGGAGACTGTGGTGGAAAGAGAAGCAAAGTTATTGGTGACAAAGACAGTGCAAGGCGACTTTTAAATGGAAAAAGCAGGCACTGGCATCATTTTAACTCAAAGGGACAACTCGCCTCATTTCAAAGACTTGATTGGCTGATCAGTTTTGACAAGTAATGTCACTTCAAGATGACTCACAGGAATGCACTACAGAGGTCAGATCTCACAGCTGATTCTAAGATCCTATAATTTTATCTAGTAATAGATTGATGTTAACCAGGAAAAACAACAACACACATCATCCATATGTGCAACACACGCACACACACACACACATACACCCACTGTCCAGGAATCACATATTTATGTGGTCATCCTTGGCATGTGACATTTCTAGCTTTGCACAACTAGTCATTTCAGTAGATGAACAGACCATCCACATATATCTCCACCCTCCCACCTCCTAATTTTCCTTTTTATTTGACTGATTAATGGTAGAATCCACTCTATGACAAAACAACAGGAAGGACTAGAAGAGTCAGTTTGCATCTGTAGATGTGTTTCTTATTTAAAAACTGGAAAAGTGCTGAGCTTGTGGGTTGGGGAAATGTGGATGCCATTTTGGAGATGGAGATGCATGATTCCATACATCCTCTGGTGTTAACTTGACATGCTGAAAGGGAACAGACTTGTATTTATGTTTTAATACATTTTTAACAGCTAGTTCTGTGAAGAGAGAGGGAGAAGTAAAGGTGTGTGGCTTAATTCACGGCATACAACCAAGATCTGCTGAAGGGGGCCAATGTAGACTGCTAATCTATCCAGGGCTAGATGGGGACAGGTGTAAATACCATGATGGAGTTTTCAACAGAGCTGTTCTGTTTTTTTTGCACCATGAGTTATCTGGTATAGGAATATGGAGGTGATGACTCATTTGGCTTGCTTTAACAGAAATAGATGTAAAGTATAGTCAGTTGACTTCCACTGTGCTTGGAGCAGCTTTGGGTCCTTAAATTTACATAGCACCTTTCTTGCAGAAGGGTCAAAGAGCTGTCATAACTATTCATCTCTTTTACCTTAAAACATCTCTGTGGACATCAGGGAAAACTTTGTGTAGCATCTGTCATTCACTGATTCACTGTCATTCACTCCAGCTGGAAAAAATGGGCATTCCTTCCTCACCACTCCACATGTTTTCCCCTCAATACTGTGTGCTTAGTGAAAACCTTCACCCAAATGTCTCTGTGTAGCAGACAGGGGGTAGCAATGGTTGCTGGATACATAGAAGGTATTCAGTCGATGATTGATTTACATTATCTCCATTTTAAAGGAGGGCAACCTGAGGCTTGTCAAATGGATATGGCAGAAGAGGAGTATTCACCGAGGGGAAAAAAAAAGATATAAGGAATAAAGGTAGCAGGAAAAGGAAATATGAATTATGGCTTAGAGCCATGTGTCTTTCCCAGCTGATCTCCTTTCAGGCTAAATAATGACTACGTGAATGAAAATTGAATGACTTGCCCAATACCAGTACTTGATGGGGTCAGAATTAGAGTCTCAGACTAATAAGGTGAAGCCTTCTTGGAAATGATCATTCAAAAACTTAATACTGCGTATCCATCATGGCATAGAAGGGATTCTCCTTCCATTCTAGGGAATGCCAATAGCACCCAGAGCACAGATCTATTCTACATGTTTTGCAACCTGTTCTATAGGGTTTCTTGTTGATGTTTCCCAAAGATAATTTGAAGAACATCTGTGTAACATGCTGACAGTCCCTTTCTAGTTTTGGGGTTTTTTTTTGCATTTCATGGGTGCCAGTGCCACAAGAACCTTGGACTGGTCATCTGTGTTCCCTGGCTTCCATGTGCACCTCTCCTTTTCCTGTCATATATTTCCTTGGTCATATTCCTTAGCAACTAATTGTTCCCACTTCACATCTCTCTATTTTCCTTTGGATCACCTACAGTTAATTAATTCTTTGGAGACTGTGGCATTCTAAGATTCACCACCATAAAGAAGTATGAGAAGCATATCTGTGTTCAGAAGGTGGATTTTTGTTGCAGAGAGAAGCTTGGGATCTTTGGAGGCATGGCCCCGTTTCCCCAATCCAGTCCAGTCTGTTCTTTTCCTCCCAATCAGATCTGGGTCCAACTTATTATCCATCAGCATTACCTGGGCCTGGTGTATGTACTAATAAACTCACTTAATAGACTGACCTTTCAATTTCATGTCATATTCTGGACATTTTCTACCCATGTCGTTTTACCCATATTGATTGTTGTGCCAAACTCTTTTGAGTAATCATACATATTAATGTTGTATTTCTATTATCTGTTACTTGTAAATAGCTGAATGAAAGGTATCCCTTCTCAGGCCTCCAGCTAAAAGGTTTAATTTGAGGGGCATTGAAGAGATATCTACCCCCATGTTAGAGTCATTCCTCCAAGACAAGACAGAAACCTTTTAGAATGTTAATATTTTTGCCTTAGAGAGATAATACTCATAGATACTAAGAGCATAAAATTTAGAAGTGATGAGATTTTTTGAGTCAGGGGGCTAGAAAAGATCTGGACCCTGGAAAACAATCTTTCCCGAGAAGGAAGGGAAGGGGTGGAGAGTCACTATCTTACTGACTTGTAGAGTTTTCAATGAATCTGTGGTGTGGCCTAGAGATAGATTTGCTGCCTACATATGATACTTGGCTTCTTGGAATACCCTTAGAACTACAATTCTTACAGATAGCATTTCAAGTATCAGAGATGAAATGCTCCATCCCTGTGATTATTGAAATAGAATTATTTATATCAATATATCTTCAAAGGGAGATTTTGGTCCTTCTAGACATTAAGAAGAGAACATTTTATTCATCTAGTCATTATTTAGCCTGATCAGCTGGGAAAGACATACCCAACGTGGTTCTAAACCATAACGAATGTTTTCTTTTCCTGCTACCTTTCTTCCTTCCATCTTTTTCCCTCAGTGAATCCTCCTCATCTGCCACATCTATTTGACAAACATTTCTTTAAGAATTAATTTGCAGGACCACTAGTTGGTGCAGTAAATAGAGCACTGGCTGTTGAGTCAAGAGGACCTGAGTTCAAATCTGGCCTCAGACACTTAACACAAAACTAGCCATGTGACCTTGGGCAAGTCACTTAACCTTAATTGCCCTCCAAAAAGCAATCAAAAAAAGTAATTAATTTATTTATTTTTAGTTTTCAACATTCACTTCCATAAGATTTTGAGTTTTAAATTTTCTCCCTCTCCTCCTCCCCCTTCCCCAAGATGGTGACAAACATTTATTAAACACATGTGCAAGGCATTAGGGTGGATGTTGGGGTTACAGATATTTAAAAAAAAATCATCTCTACCTTAGAAGACCTTGCAGTTACCTGTCCTCAAGGAACTTACAATCTAATGAAAGTTGCATTCTAATGTTGAATCTTCCCATCAATTCTGCTGTAGGTTGAAAATGTGTTATTTTCTCCATTTGATAAGTGGGAAAACAGGTTGGATGAGGTTAAGTGAATGGTCTAAGACCATATGACTGGTAAATGAAAGATCCAAGAAAAGAGTTTTGTGTGTGTGTGTGACCTGCTATACAGTGGATTCCATCTAGCAGTTGGAGATTTTTAGCCCTTAGTGTGTCTTAAGTCATCCTTGTATCACTCTTGGCATCTAGTGAAATACTTTGTTTGTTGTGAGGAAAACACTTAGAAGATCTTAACATTCTATATGATTATGAATTATTCTGATTGTTATCATAATCTGTCAATGTTGGTTGAATTTTAATTTGACTCCTAGTCCAGCACCCTTTTAACATTATAATGTGTCATATTATTGAATCAACCAGCATTTATTAAGCCCCTACTGGATGCCAGACATAGAACTAGCCATTGGGATAGATAAAAACAAAAACAATTATTTGCCTGACCAGGTAGTGCAGTGAATGGGTGCAGGTTCTAGAGTCAGGAAGACCTTAGTTCTAATCTGCCCTCAGACATTTACTAGCTGCGTGATCCTATGGATGGCAATCGGCCTCTCTTTACCCAAGTTTCCTCAGCTGTAAAATGTAGATGATAACAATAGCACTTACTCCCCTCCCCTGGGTTGTTGTGAGGATCAAATGAGATAATATTTGTAAAGTTCTTGGCACACGGTAGGTACTTAATAAATGTATGTTTCCTTCCTTCTCAAGAAATTCTATCAGGGGAAACACTATATAATAACAGTAGTAATAATGATAATTGCTATTGTTATGTAATAAATTTAATAATAAATATAAAAATACCATACCATGTCATGCCATTCCATACTATACTTACAGTGCTATACTATGCCATGCCATACCCTACCATGCTATTATATAGCAGAACATACTATGCCATACCATATCAAACCATGTCACACCACACTATATGTGGTGGGATCATGAAAGGCTTCTTATGGGGGGTGAACCTTGAGCTGAGATGTGGAGACAACTAGAGAGTCCAAAAAACAGAGAGAATGGAGGAGTCCTTTGTAGGCATGAGGGGCAGCCTATGCAAAGGCAGACAAACAGGAAAGACCGTATCATGCATAAGGCCAGTTTGACTCCAATGAGTATGTGAAAGAGATTAATATGCAATGAATCTGGATGGATTTAGGGTGGATCTTGGGGTGAAGAGTGCTTCACTGAAGAGTGAAGGTTTTCAATGCTAAACAAAGGAGAAAGAATTCTACCCCAGAGGCAATAGGGAGCCACTGGAGCTTTTTGAGAAGAGGAGTAACTGTCAGTCCTGTGCTTTCTGAATATCAGTTTGGCAGTTATGTGGAAGATGAATTGGAGGGGAGAGAGACTTGAGGTGTTGCTCTAGGCTACTGGTTATAGCTCCCTGGTGCTTCAAAGATGGCCCCACTAGTCAAGCTCATTCATCTTTGCTTCCCCTTTACAGTCCTTGAGCCTTTCTGTCATGTTTTCAGTGTTTACAGCAGGTAAGAGGATGATTTAATGGTCATTATAGGATAGCAGGATCTTGGAACTTAATACCATTTTCCCCTTCTAAAAGACACTTTAATGGCTCAAAGTAGAGACAGGAAGGATGTTATGCACAGGGCTCCAAATCCGTTTTCTTCACTCCCAGAGCTATATCATCTGCCAGAACCTGAAATCTTACTTAAAGCACAGTACCAGGTCTATGTGTCTGATTAATAAATACAACATAATTAGAATGATTACACACATAATAATTATGTTGCCTAGAAACATGAATTGTAAAGGTTCACCTAGAGTCAACTAGATAAAGGCTGAGGGCATTTACTGTTTACATTAGGGCACTGGCAGAAATATTTTACTTGTAGAACAAACTCACCTGAGCAAGCAGTTTAGGAGAAGCAGAGAAAATAGGAGAGACCTATTAAAAGGCAAAGAAAATCTGCTATTTAAAACAACCACCACCACCCCTCTTGAAGAGTCCATGCTGACAGGTTCTCCAGACCCCTCCAAACAAAGACATATTATACACACAGAGCAAATAGCAACCAGAGACATCGAAAATGATGAATCTCCATATCAAGAAGCATAGAAGACAAGCAGACTGTTCCAGGAGAGTGCAGAGATGGTCCTATTTTTGTATTTCTCCCAGTGCCAAGGAACAACTATGTGCATAGAGAATGAGCCTTTATACTTCCTGGATTTTCAGAGAGAATTGGATAATTTTCAAAACAATGGAAGAAGTCCTTCAAAGGAGAAACAAATAGGTACATGAGCTCATAGAGACAGGAGGAGATATTGATCTGTGTCGTGAGGCATAGATGAGAAGGGAAGAAACAACATAAGCCATTGGAGCTAGGTTATAGGTCTGAGGCTCTGTACCTATAGGGTAGACCCTCTGAATAAGAACCAGCTTCCTTTGCTCTGTGGAATATTGGTGAGAATACACAAATGCTACAAGAACAGAAATACTCTAATTTTAATCATGGAAAGATGAAACAAACTGTAATGTTTGGAAACTCCCTATTTCTAAATAGGAGAAAGGATGCCACCTTGTCCTACATTAGTCTCATGTCAATGCTTGGGAGGTACACTGTCTTCTTGAGCCTTTATCTAGGTTCTGAAGGAGAGACTTGTCAAAGCTGATGCAAAAAAATGCCCCTTTTGCTGATTTAGATGAGAATAAACATGATTACCAGCTGGAACCTAGAAAGAAACTCTAGGGATGATGAACTCCTTGGCAAGAAACTGAAAACCTTATGGGCACTTTAGTGATGTTTCATCATTGTTTCCGACTGAAGTTAGGGACTTTGGGAGAGAAAGTAAGTAGAAGAAGTAAATAACTGGTTAAGGAAATAGAGTTGGAAAATGGTATTTGATTATCTAGGCTCATATTTGATTTTCCAGGGCTCAGATTGCATGTCTTTGGTCACATATGGAGTGCATCTAACAAGGGGTAGGAAGAATATATTTAGAGTGAGATTTGAGATTTGTAGATCTGATCACAAGGCTGAGACATGAAAAAAAAACTGAGAATGTATATTTAGGCAGATTTAAAACTGGTTAAATGACTAAACTCACTGGGTACTGATGCCAACTTGGAGGGTTATATCTGGTGGAATGCCACAGAGCTCAATATTAGGTCTTATTTTGTTTAATATTTTTGTCAATTTGATGTTTATCAAATTTATGATCAACACAAAACAAAGAGGAATATCATACATATTGACAGTTAAATAAGGGAATCAAAAATATCTTGTCAAGTTAGAACAATGAATTGTCAAAATTAATGTAATTTGATAGGGAGAAGTGTAATATCTTTTTTTTTTTTGCACTCCACAAATCAGTTGCAAAAATATAGAGGAGATTTGGGTTAATTAACAATAACCCAGGGGTGTTAATGCATAGGTCAAAGCAGCTCATACAACAGAAAACATTAATGAAATTACAAACTGCATGAATTAGGAGCTAGAGTTCACAACAAAAGAGGTATTGACCCACCTTCCTTTGTCCTGGTCAGATCACATTTTCAATTGGGTGTTCAATTCTAAACACCACATTTTAGAAAGAACATGACAAGTGGGGAGTCATTATTATGATGGGGCAGTGTAGAACTTGATCAGAAACTTGACCATTAAAAAAGAAATCTCTGTATTCCCTTCTTTATAAATGGAAAAAAAAATAAACATGGGAGCATCATAACTGTCTTCTAGTATTTGAAAGGATGCCTTGTGGAAGAAGGGATGAGACTTCTTTAATCAGTTACCAAATTATAAGTTGGAGGAGATTTGAGTTGGATAACGGCTTATGTAAAAATCACCCAGGGGTTATAGTGAGGCAGTAGGTCAACAAGCATTTATTGCATGCTTATGATATTTCAGGCATTGTGTTGAGGTCTGGGGATACAAAGAAAGGGGGGAAAGCACACATACATACACAAAACAAAAAACAGCTCCTATCCTCAAGGAGCTCACAGTCTAATGGGGAAGACTATTGTGATAACTATGTACAAAAAAACCTATAGACAGGATAAATTGGGAGTAGTCTTAGAAAGAAGGCAATAAGTTTAAGGAGGACTGGAAAAAGCTTACTGAAGAAGGTTAGACTTTAGCTGTTACTTGAAGGAAGCAAGGAAAGCTAGGAGGAGATCATTGCAAGGATGCAGATTTCTTCCTAAACTAAGAAAAATCTTGGTAACTATTAGACTGCCCCAAAACAGAGTGGATAATAAATTCTCCATCACTGGAGTTTTCACAAAAATATTAGTTGACCACTTTGGGGGTATATTTTAGAGGGAATTGCTTTTATAAGTACAGGTAGATGACTTCTGAGGTCCCTTCTGCCTCTGTGATTCTAGTCCATCATCTAAAAGCAGTTTTTGAGGAACGTACTATTCTAGCCAATGATTATTCCTAGTTTTAAAGACCAACAGGTTATGAGATTCTATTTATATTTCATCTACCATGTTTATTTTAATAGAATCAGGTGCATTAATGTAATTTTGCTGATTTAGCATCCAAAACACATTTAAATTATTTACAACCACCTACCTATCCCAGCAGTACAAAATGGAGGTATATAACACAGACATGAGTGGATTTCAATGTCTAGGAAGGCTGCCAGTTCCCTGAGTCAACCCTTAGTCCTGTGATCTAACCACCAGACATTATACTTTGCCATAGCTTTTCCTTCTCCATGCTCTGCTTAGGACAGGACACTTTGGAAGAAGAACAAATCTAACCCGGGCATAACTTTGCTGCAGAGTTACAACATGTACCCTGATGGAAACCAGATGGAAGCCCTGGGCATTGTGTGGTGAGAAATACACTGTGGAAATGAAGAATGTTTGTACAGACTTCCCCAAGCTCAGAGCACAAGTGAGATGCCTCCTGGCTTCCACTTGGCATGGCTTAGATCTGAGGAGGCAAGATTTCACTCCAGAGTCTCTCCGAATTCTGAATGCTTCCAAATTCCCCTTGGACCTCTCCACCAATTGGTGAAGAAGATTGCACTGAACTGGAGAAAGTAAGTGTTTCTTATTAGAGCTGGAGAACGAGAAGCAATCCCATTTTATCCTGGATCCACTGACTAATTGGGGAGATAGTGCCTGATCACATGGTCTAGAAATAGTACATGGTATATTGACCTATGTTGGGATGGGAGCCTGCTAAGTTGTTTTGTTCCCTGCTTTCGAGTTTACGGAGCATTGCACCTAAGCTAGTGGAGAAAGTATACTGATGGATAGAGTATTGAACTTGGAGTCAGGAATCCCCAAGTTCAAATCCAACTTCTGATGCTATTAGTGCTAAGGCAACTAATTTCTTCTAGCCTCAGTTTCCTCATCTGTAAAAATAGGGAAAATAATAGCACCTACTGCATAGAGTTATTTGGTGAGAATGAAATAAGGTTATATCTATAGATACACACATAATTATATATGTATATATTTATACTTTGTAATTTTTTAAATGATATACATATATGAAACTTACACACACATATACACATATGATAGCTGTTAGAATTATCATTTCCATAAACTCTTTAATTGATTCTCATGAGCACTGGAGATAATTCCTTCTCTTCAATGAAGTATTTTCTGTGGAACCCTGAACTTTAGCTACAAAAACAACAGAGTCCATGATACCTGACCTTGCAGAGTCATTCTATCATTGTCCAGGCCTCCTATAACTCCACATCTGTTGCCTTGCCTCCCCTTCCCCCTAGTCCCACTTTCCAGCTTTAGATTGCCTCACCTGGGACAACTCTGCCATGAAATTGAAGCCCTGTGAACAATGATTGCCTACTTCAACTCATTCCTCAATGGGTCTCACTCCATTATTCCCTTCCTACATCTCAGGGATTCTGAAGGGAAGTGGAAGGGAATAAGCATTTATTAAAGGCCGACTAGGCACTAGGCACTGTGCTAACCACTCCACAAATATTATTTCAATTGATCCCCCTGCTGCCATTGTTCAAACCCCCTTCTCCATCCTCCCCTGACCTCTCTCTCATTCTCCTTCCTCTCAATCCTGCCCCACACCAATAAACCACTCTAAAGCTGCCCACCTCATCTCCTGTGGTCTTTGTAATACCTCCACTCACTGACCATCCTTTTGCTATCTTCCTTAATCTTAGTTCCTTTCTTCTGAGACTACCCCAAATTTATCCTGGCTTTATCTTGTTTGTACATAGTTGTTCCTATATTATTTCCGCTATTAGATACTGAACCCCTTGAGGGTAGGGACTGCTACTTTTTCCTTCCTTTGTATCCCCAGAATGGACTATAGTACTTTGTACGTAGGAAGTCCTTAATAAATGTTTGCTGTTGCCTTGACTGTGGCCTAAGAGGAAATACAAGATGGGCAGCACATTCATACCCTTTGTGAACAGAAAGCACCAGACTTATATATACTCAAAGACTTTCCAGCTTGGGAGAATGAGCAATAGCTTTTCCTCTGAACCTATAATTCAAAAGATTTCCCCCCCTCCCCCCACGCACCCCTGGTCAGCTTCAAACTCTGATGGGGCACTACAGCAGTAATGTCATGGAGGAGACATAAGGAAGACTTGCCATATAGCACCTAGCACTTTCATGGGGTCTGGCCAATGGGGACCCCATCCTTATTAGCATGGGCTATAGAGTCCATTATTATTTTTTGTCTGTCTGCCATGTGAAGAAGAGAAGCCTTTTAATTGGCTGCTGAGCCAGAATTGAGAATGTTTCCAAAAGGACCCAATGAGGCACTTTGATCCTTACTGCTTCCTGGTTGCATTGGAGTTGTGTGTCCTTCATTCTTCGAGAGGACCAATGACATCAGGAGTGCATTGGAGTTTGGAGTAAGCCTCAGGGTAGAGAGAGTGGCCTCTGATCTGTATCTCCCACTGGACTGCCATCTTGGGGTCTGTGACTGCCTTGCCCTGCTCTTGTTTCTGTTTCTACTGGGTCTGTACTTTCCTACTCTAGGCAAAGGAGTATTGGAACAGAATGTGGTCTTGTGAGCTTTAAAGGTTTGGGAAAGAAAGTCACTGGAAATCTTGGAACTGGAATCCAAGCTGGATTTTATAGCTAGCCAAGCCTAGTGAAGAATCTGCTCTAGCTTGACCAAGCATAGAAATGTATCAGAGATAGCCAAGAGAGAGAGTGACAACCCATCCATCAGAAGGGAACTTGGTGGGGATAATGCTGAAAGCTTCTTTATAGTGGAGCCCACTCTCCCCAGACACTCAAACTGGTACAGGGAGAAACATTTATACTTCTGTTCTTGCTGTATCTTCTCAGCAAATACCCACTTTGTAAAAGCTAATTGATGTCAGGTGGTTAAATGAAATTAAGAAGCTAATCACTGACAGTTAACTTTGAGGATAATGGAGTTTGGGCTAAAATTATTAGAAATACACTGTCCAACCTCTCCAGGGCACATTGAGAATGTACATCTAGGCACCTGACCTGCTAGTATGAAGGACAGCTAGGATAGTATGTATGGTCAAGTTCTCATGATCCCTGCATCAGATAAATAAGGAATGGTAGATAAGGCAAACATGGACATAGACACACACAGAGACAACCTCAAAGTTGGAAGGCACCCCAGAGACCATCTATACCAAACCATACCTAAACAAACATTTCCCTTACCCCCTAATCAGAGTATCATCCTCTAACCTCTATGGATGAGTTAGAGGGAACCTGCCCCTAACATAGCCCATTCATTCCTTCTTTGTACTCCTATAAGTAGTCAGCTTAGACCGATCATGCAGCACATATCACAAAGTATTTAGCACTTAATTTTTTTGTGCATAAGCTTAATTTTCTTTAATTTACTGTAAACTAATTGGAAATAGGAGTCATGTTTTTTACCTCCCTCCCAATGCGTAGTTTTTAGGATATGGCATATAACATAGAAAGCATTCAAATAATTATAATTAATAATCATAATAATAGACATTTACATAGCACTCTAAGCTTTGCAAGGTTTTAAAAATATTATCTCATTTGACCTTCACAATAAGCCTGGGAGGTCGGTACTATTATTCTTTCTTTTTTTTATGGATGAGAAAATGGAGCAGAGTTTAAGTGACTTGCCCAGGGTCACACAGCTAATAAATATCCAAGCCAGGATTTGAACTAAGAAAATGTCTATTAACTGTTGAATAAATAAGTGAACCTATAAGGTATCTTCTGGATTTATTTAAATTCTGTAAAGCACCTACTATGTTCAATGCCCAGGGGATACCAAAACAAAAATCAAATCATCCCTTCCCTCAAGGAGTAATGCATTCTGTGGCTGATGTACCCCAGAACACAGATAAATGAATACAAGATGAATTGAAGTGAGAGGCCTAACATCTGGGAAGCTCAGGATTTTTCTGGAAGGAGTGGTTTCTGAGCCAAGC
This sequence comes from Gymnobelideus leadbeateri, assembly GCA_011680675.1. Lineage (NCBI taxonomy): Eukaryota > Metazoa > Chordata > Mammalia > Diprotodontia > Petauridae > Gymnobelideus > Gymnobelideus leadbeateri. Next base: position 326,571 of record WOXC01008705.1, on the reverse strand, counting down.
ATTGAAGGAAAGGAGGAATTCTAATAGGGGGGCAAGGAGGAGGAGGAAGTGCATTCCAGGCTCAGTAGGAGGGCAAGAGTGTGGCTTATTTAAAAAGCACATGGGTGGGAGATGGAATGCTAGGTTCATGAAATTATCTAGTAAAAGGACTTGGCTGAAAATTAAAGACTGGAAAGGGAACTGAGATTAAAGTGTAGATGGGAGTGAGATTAAACTTTGAAGGTCCCATTGAGGAGTTGACATTTTATCCAAGAGGTGCTAGGATCTCTGAGCACAGAGGGGATGTGGTCAGAGCAGGGCCTTAGGAAGACCATTCCACCATCAGTATGGAGAATGTACTGGAAAAGGGAGAGATTAGAAGCAGAAAGACCTGTTAGCAGCATAGCCCTGGTGAGAGGTGATGGGGCCAGAGATGGGGTGGTGTCACTGTGAGAAGAGAAAAAGTGACAGAAGTAAGGGGTGTTGTGGTGGCAGAATTGATGAGACTTGGCAACTGATTGGCTATTGGGGGGGGGCAGTGATGGATTCTGGAATTCCCAGTGGGCCTCTTGTCAAGGGTCTGACACAGTCACTGTCACCTGGCCCTGCAGGAAGCAGAGGCTGCTGGCTTTTTGGCAGCAGGAATGATCTTTGATTTATGAGCTATGGTCATGGAACCTCTGGTGGCTGCTGCTCAAGCATCTGTACCCAGGCTTCCTCCTGGCATTGTTTTTGGAGAACAGCCGGACTCCAGGCCTTAAGGTTTCCTTCTAGTTGGAGGTGCCTTTGTCTGTGTTTAAAGCCAAAATCCAAAAGACACAGTGCCTTTATTAGTGCTCAGACTAATCTTCATGACCTCTTCCCTCCCTGCTTTAAAGTATTCTAGAAAACTGCTCCATATGGCCATACTCTTTGCCTCCTACATTTGGTAATAATCTTCCTCCAAAATATATCGTTTCCACTATTTGTGTTAGCAAAGAACTAGAAACAGAGTGGGTGCCCCTCAGCAATGGAATGGGTGAGAAAGCTTATGGCCTTTGAGTGGAATGAAATGTGACTGGCCTATAGGAGACAGACAATGTAAAGAATTCAGAGAAACATAGGAAGACTTGGAGAAACTGATGCAGTGCAGGAAAATTACATATATAATGAAGACAGTAATGTACGTGAAAAGAAAGCTAAAGTGAGTCAGAAAACCGAGTAATTATGGTGACTACAGGAAGATATTTACTCTCCTCCATTTGCTGGAAAGGTTAGGGGATAGAGCTAACAAAATAATTTTAACAATGATAATTACAACAACAACTTTTTAAATAATGCTTACTGTGTGCCAGGCCCTGTGTTAAGCACTTTACTGATATTCTGATTTTATCTTCACAACCCTTGGAGGTAAGTGATATTATTACCATTATCCCCATTTTATAGTTGAGGAAACTGAGGCAAACAAGGTTAAGTGACTTGTCCAGGGTCACACAGCTAAGAAGTTTCTGGGGCCTGACTTGAACTCAGGTCTTCATGACTCTAGACCACTGGACCACCTAGCTGAGTATAGGTATTAGAATATTGAATCTGCCATAATAGAGGGATCTATTTTCCTCAGCTGGTTGTTGTTGTTGTTGTTACAGGAGAGTCTCACTGTGGAGAGGAGGGAGAATTATAAAGAAAAGGGGCCATGATATAAAGATGAAAGGCAATAATATAGTACACACACACATTTTGTAAAAAAACAGACATTTCCCTTTCTAGCACATCCCCTTAATTTTAGTTCAACAAGCCTCTAGAAATACTTATTGATTTAGTATTAACCATCTAACGCAGGGGTGGGGAACCTGTGGCCTCAAAGGACCACAACCAAGGACCTAGAGGGCCACAGATTCCCCAACCCTGATGTAATGTTTGCCGAGTGGAAAGATTGCTGCTGGTCTTGCTTCAGGAGAGACATGAGTGTGGAGCTGTTTGACACTTACTGGCTCACTTACCATGGGTAAGACACTTCATTTTTCTGGACCTCAGTGTTCTCATCTGTAAAACAGGGCTACATATCTGTAGTACTTGTCCCTTAAGGTAGATGTGAGGCTTAAATGAGATAAGGTATAGGAGGCAATTAGTAAATCTTAAAGATGTATACAATAGCCATTGTTAATTCAGTCCTTACATAGCACTTTGGGGGAGGAGGTAACAATTTAATGATCTGGTATATTGTGGTTTTCTGTGTTGGTGTATCACACCCTCTCCCCCACTCATTACAGTGCAATTTACTTGACAACTTGGACCTCTTCTTAAACAAACCTTGGAGCTCCCCAATATTCAGCACAATGATTTCTGAGTATGGTAGGTACTTACCAGTAGTGGCCACTAAAGATCTTAGCCTTCATCAAAATTCTAGCACCACTGGGGCATCAAGGGTTACATATAAGACAGCATCAGGAAACAATGCAAGTTTTCTAATAGTCTGGTTATATGCACCAAGTCTCTGGCATAAAAAAATGCTCTGGGGCATTAGTGCGGAGAGGTCCTGTGTTTGAGTTATTGGGGAAAACTCCTTCGAGGATATGAGGATTGAGGGCCTTGAAGGATGACAAAGACCTTATTAACAGAGATAAAGGAGAATTCTTCCCATTTTTTTCCAGAAGGAGAAACTCAGGAGTAAAGAATTTTCATTTCTCTATATTTCACTGATTAAAGGTCTATTGATAGGATATCACCTGGGTTTAAAATAAGGAATGCCTTGAGAAAAGGAGTGGATCAGTGAATTTGGCTCCTGGGCTTCCAACAACTTAATGGACAAAGAGAGAGACCTCCCCAAGTTGATCTTTGGTATTTTATTCATGTAAACACAAAACAAACCATCTATACTTGTTCAGAGGAGAAGTTGGTAAAAGGTGAAAATTACAGCCTTTAATGTCTTACCTGTGTCACCTCTGACCAAAAGAGCCACAAATATCCCTTGCCCGAAAATCTCAAAATTATCACAATGGTCTGGCTATTTGTAGGACCTTCATTCCTTATATGTTTTCTGGATTCCCAGAACCTGTAAGTATCTGGAGTTAGGAAATGCTAAATTACTGCTTCATTGGAAGGGAGGCAGGTAATAAGCATTATCTAGTATATAAGTATTATATAAGCACTTAATATATGGCAGGCATTGGCTCATTGGAGTAGCTCATTGATCCTCACAACAACACTTCAGAGTGAATGCTGTTATTATCCTATTTTGTAGTTAAAGAAACAGAAGTTAAGTGATTTGCCCGTTATGATATAGATAAGAAGTGTCTGAGGTCAAATCTGAACTCAGGCCTTCTTGACCCCAGGCCCAATATGCCACCCATTTGCTCCAGGAGTCACTTTCCTTAGGTTTTCTGATAATCTAAGGTAACCATAGCTTCCTTTGAAATCTGGAGTAAGGTGGGAAGTGATTCCGACTACCAGAGGGACCAGTATCTGTCCCAGTGATCTCTTTAGGGATGCCCTTAGAATCGGGACCTCTGTGTATCACCTCAAATAGCCACCTCCTCCCTACCACTGCTAGGAAACCTTCAGAGATACAGCTCAGTTTCCTCATCTTTAAAATGGGGGGGTTATAATATTATCCACCATTTTAAAAAACGAATGTTAAAAATTTTTACATGTAACTAGGGAAAAATGAAATACTAAATTAAAAAAAAATAGAGAAAAAATCGCCAACTTGTAGGGTTGTCATAAGGATCAAATAAAGTAATATTTGTAGGGAACTTTGCGAATCTTAAAGCCCTATGGAGATATTAGTATTATTGTTGCTACCCCTTTCAGATCTAGATTTCTGTGATTCTATGTAATGAAAGCAATGCTTAGCTCAGAGATGGGGAACCTGCTTTGTAAGACTTGCTAATGTGTTTGAGATGAGTCACTTTATCCCTGGGTGGACCTCAATTTCTTAATCTGCAGAATGTTAGAATTGGGTTTTCGTATCTCTAAGGGCCCTTCCTTCCCGTCTCTAGTTTGCATTAGTACTTCTGGAGAATTTTCTACCCCTTCCCCCAAAAAAGACAAGATCGGGCATGGTATCCAGTATCCATCACCATATTTGCTTACATTCCAGGAACAGTGGAGTGCTCCTCCCAAGCCATATGCCTTCCACATTTTGTCAACTTGCCCGTCCTTCACTGTGCATCTCGTCTTAGCTCACCACATGTTCCCTCGTGTGCAAGATTCACTGACCTGTTCTCCATGAAAACCAACACCATGACACATTACACTGGCTTCTTCTTGGTGGGTCTGAGGACCTGCTTTTATCCACCCTATTTCTACCCCTCCCACCTCCATCTGAGTGTTGTGAAGAGGATCAATTTAAATGCACCACATGTGTGAGTTCACTGTGTCTGATAGAAATAGATCTTAAGGAGGTTTTTCTGTACCCCTTGATTCTGTACCCCCTTTGGCATCAGCATTGGGCTGCAAGTCTTGAGTAACATAGAGTGGCATAAGATAAGGGTCATTGGGTCCTAAGATTTAGATCTAGAAGCAACTCTTGGTGTCATCTCATTTAATTCTGTTATTTTATAGATGAGGAAACTGAGGCCAAGAGGACCAAAATGAATTGCCCAAGGTCAAATATGTAATATGTTAAGCCAGATTTCAAACCTAGCTCCTCAAATTCTAAATTCAAGGTTCTATTTGACCATACTGAGTCAGATGGTTGATGATAATTATCCTGTGGTTGATGGCATTGCTGCTTCCTTTCTTCTCCTCCCCCCTTGAAAAATGCCCATCACAGGGAATGCCTCACCTGCCATAGTCCAAAGCACAAATCCTGTTGATTTGGGGGAGCTCTAGAACTGAAATGCCCAGACTGTTAATTAGGAGATCTAGGTCTGAAGACTAGCCCTACTCTGAACAATTGTCAGAGAATATGGAAAAGTTGCACATGATGGATTTGCAGTTTCATGTGCAATCATCTTCTTTTATTATGCTGGGTTATGAAAATGCTTGTTTTATTCCATAAATTAAAAATAAAATAAATTAAAAATGAGAAAGTCTCCTGATTATATTACTTTGGACAAATCATTTAACCTCATTTCATCATCTGTGAAATGATAATAGCAATATTTACACTGCCTACATCGTAGTATTGTCACAGGGATCAAAGGAAATAATGTTATATAGAGTGCTTTCTAATCAAGAATTGCTACTTTAAAGTAAATAACTGTTATGATCTTCATTATTATTGTAATTTAAAGGATCATGACAGAGTAGAGAGGGTGGAGTCAATGGATTAGGATCTGAATCCCAGGTCTGCTTACTAGGGTAAGTAACTTGCGGCATTATGGGTCTTAAATATAAAATAAGTCAATAAAGTTCTTTGGCAACTATGATGTGCCAGACACTATGATAAATGCTAGAGATACAAAGAAAGATAAAAACAGTTCCTGCCCTCAAGGAGCTTATAGTTTAATGGAGGGAGACAACATGCAAACAACTATGTACAAACAAGGTATAGAGAGGCCAAATTGGAGATCATTATAGAGGGAAGACACTAAAATTTAAGGGAATCAGAAAAGGTATCTTGCAAAATAAGGTGATTAAACAACATGGTTTCTAGGGATCTTTGACATCTTAAAGACCTTGTTCCTATACATTACTCTGGACTTTTTAGAACTTTTTATATTGGATTTACCCCCCCTTCATTCCAGTTTCACCCAAACCATCATTTGAAAGAACCCAGATACATTTTACCCAAAGAAAAATAAAGAAATAAGACAAAAACATAGGCGGGGCATAATAACTATTTTCAAATATTTCAAACAGCTTAAAGGAGAGGAACTTTATTTCCTTTTCTAGGGTCCAGAGGGCACTGCAAGGAGCAGGATCACTGTAGGTTTGGGTTCAATGTCAGGAAAAGCAGCCTAAAAATAAGAGCCTTTAAGTGGAATTTCTGTGTCCATATGAGAGAAGGTATTTCTGTATCAGGTATGGATTGGACAAAATTCCTTCTGATTCCAAGATTTTGTAATGAACGCCATTCAGCATTCTAGGCCTGGGGCATAGCAGTGAAAATGTCCAAAGAGGAGGCAAGTGTCTGTGAGAGGTGGGGTAGAGAGTAAGATATAAGAAAAATAGAAAGATGGGGGAAGAGTTACTTATGAGGAGCTTTGAATGCTAAAAAGAGCATTTTGTATTTGGTCCTGGGGATGATCAGAAGCCATTGGAGTTTATAGAGGAGAGGGGTGACATGATTAGACCCACTCTTTAGGAAAATACCTTTGGCCTAGTGAAAGGAGGATGGATTGGAGTGGGCAGACTTAAGGTGGGCAATCCCACTGGTAGCTATTGCAATAATCCACCTTTGGTGAGATGAGGGGCTGTGCCAGAATGGCAGTGATGTCTGAGGAGAGTAACTTCTGATTACTAGAAGCCTTTTTCTTTCATTCGTGAACATTCCAGTAAGCCTCTCTTAGGCATGACATGGTTTCTTTTCAGGTTCCTTATAAAACCACAAATCCAATCTGTTCTTAGTTCCCAGTGGAAACATTGCCACTAGCTGATTTAGGGATATCATTTAGGACACTGATGGGAAGGTGGGAGACCCAACATTCTCTGGACTTTTCCAACTCTTGAAGGTCATTCCATCAGTTAAAAACATTAGGGAGAGGGCTGAAGCTAAGGCCCTTCTTCCCATAGCCAATGGGAATAGACTACTTGACATCATTACACTTCTTCAAATGACTTTCAAACATTATTGGTACCACTCAATGTAAGTTGTTTGATCAATTGAATAAGATGTGCTCTTACCTAGTTGGGATTGGGTAGTTTCAACTCTACATTGAAATAATAGCAACAGCAAAACAATAAGTACAGAATCTTAGAATTTTAAGGGAACTTCAAGGCCATTGTGTACCTAAAGTACAGATCACCTCTACAACTCAAAGAGTTGGAAGAAAACTCAGAGTCTGTTTAGTTCAGTCTACAGCTGATCAGTAATTCCTTCTATAGTACCTCTAGCAAGTAGTTATCTAGCCTTTCCTTAGAAACCCACAATGAAAAAGGAACCCTCTACTTCCATAGGGGATAACTATTGAAAAGGAGGGTATGGTTGTTGGTGATGATGATTTTCTTCTTTCTTTTTAGGTCGCAGCATCCTACAAAAAGTTTAAGATTAGGATTTGTCTTTCTTGTTGTTTAGTTAATGTCTAAAACTCTTAAAATGAGCCAGCCTTCTTTGTTTTGTGTTAGTATTTCAGAAAGTATCTGAGTCTGAGCTTTGCATTACCATCTTTACCTAACCAATACTTAAAAAACAAAAACAAAAAACCTCAACAACTCACAGAAAGTTTTCTAAGCCAGAACACATGAGCAGGGCCCCATGCCCAGATGCTGGTGTGTGACCATCCTTGGAAAATGTGCTTTTGGCTACCTGATCCCTGATCAACCACATGGAGTCAGAAGAATGTACTAATCCACCCAAGTTTGTTTTTCAGGCCTAGTCTACCTATACATGCAGGGCTGTGAGCCCCCAGGGACTTGTCTGGCAGATTTCCCTCAGTACCTCTCCCTGGCAAGCTTTCCAGAGGAGCTGTTCTGCCTGGTTTCAGGATAAGACACATGTCCTGTGGTAGGAGGAGGCAGAAGGCAAGCGAGATGATGTCTGAGCATTCCAGAAATGCATCAGAACGCCAGCATATGTCTGGTGGTGAAAGCTAAAGTAACTCTGCCTTAGAAACAGACTCTTCTCCAAGTGCTCCAAGGCTGGCCAAATCTCTGTCAGGGAGGTTAGAGGGAACCATGCATGCTCTAGCAAGGTGAATTTCTCCCAAGAAGGCAGGGGAGGGGAGTCTTGTAGCCGCTTGTTTGACTTATTGATCACCCCCCTTTATTATTTTTGCTTTCCCTCTCTTGAATCTTCTCCAGTGTCATTTTATTTTGAAAGAAAAAAGGAATTGAAACCTTGTCTTGATATGATACACGGTTCTACTTTCCATCTACCTTGAGAAGTGATCCTTATATGGCCTCAAAATTGGGATGCCTCCAAACCTAAGGGAGTTATTAGTCAGGAAATAAATTCTGGGAAAAGAGGTAAGTGGGCCATCTAGCCTGAATTAGGGAGAACAGATGGATAGCCATGGCATACTACTAGAACCTTTGGAAGGAAAAAAAATCTGGAGTGGGCATCTTAAAGCTTTGTGTGTGTCACGGACTTCTTTGGCCATCTGATGAAGCCTATGCACTCCATCTCAAAATGACATTTTCAGATCCATTAAAATACCCAATACAAAGAAACCAATTATATTGAAATATAATTATTCATTTTTTTAAACTTCACTTAAGGCAAACTTTTAAAACTTAAAAGTTAAAGCTAAGAACCCTCTGCCTATAGGAAGGCATCTACTACATTGGTTATCTTCTCTGCATATGATCAAAGAGAGATTATAGACAAGAATCACACCAGGCAAAAGGTTATGACTAGATATAGTAATCTGTACTAGTGGAAAAGTTCATAGATGCTAACACAGATTCAGTGATCTGCTGACCTTCTCTATTCTGGATCTTCAGAGAACGTGCCTAGGGAGAGCTAAACCCCTGAGTTCCCTGGGATCCTATATGCTCACCTTCACCTCAGCCTACTTCTGCCTTCCTGTTGCCCAACTTTTCTCCCTACTCTCCTTCCATCTCATTCTCTGAGAACTATAATCATAACTGATACCACTGTTCTCTCTGGGAAGGGTATGTCAATAGAATGTTCTGTTGTTCTACTCACTATCCCTGTGACTTCCCAGGTCAAAGCATCCTTCACTGGGTTCTCCTCTCTATGTCTTATCTTTCTATATTAGAATATAAACTTCCAGATGGGCCAGGTGGTGCATGTTTGTAATGTCTGCTACTTGGAAGGTGGAGGCTGGGAGACAGATAGCTTGAGCTCAGGAGCTCTGAGCTGCGTTCAGGCTAAAAGTCAATCAGATGTCTGCACAGTGTCCAACACCGGTGAATTGAGACTCCTAGGTTGGAAATTGATCAGGTCAAAACTGCCATGGTCATCAGTAGTGGTATCAGGGGCCACTGTATTTCCAGCATGAGTGAGATAGAAGGATATGGAAGTATGGAAGGAAGGAAGGAAGGAAGGAAGGAAAGGAATGAAGGAAGGAAGAGAAGGAAGGAAGGGAGGAAGGAAGAGAGGGAGGGAGGAAAAAAGAAAAGAAAGAAGAGAGAAAGAAAGAAAAAGGAAGAGAAAATTAAAAAAGAAAAGATTATATAAGTTTTTTTGAAGGCATGGATTCTCTCACTTTTATCTTTATACCCTTTGCCTTTAGCACTATATATATATAGTATAAATGCCTAATAAATGCTTATTCCTCCATTTTCCATCCACACTATTGTCTGCCTTTCAAGCTCCTTCACATCCTAGCCCCAACCTTCCTTTCCAACCTTATCTTACATCATTCACCATGTACTCTACTCTTCAGCTAATTTGTGTCTTCCCTGTCTACCATTTACGTGTCAGAATTTCCTGCCTCCATGCTCTTCCTCAGGTGATTCTCTACACCTCCTATGATAGACCCAAATAAAATTCCTCCTCCTCCTCTATGAAACTTCCATCTGATCCTTCCTCTTGGAATTATTACATATTCATCTTTGAAGGTTATGGAACTCTTTTTTCCCAATGACCTGGGGAAAGAGGCTACTGTGTCTTGCTTCTAAGGAAGTTTAGAATGTACAAATTTAGGAACAGAGAATGGGAGGTTAAATGGCTTGTCTATTTTCTCATCTGCAACATGAAATTATTATCCCTAGGCGATCATCAAGGTCATTTTGAACCCACCATCTATGATTCTATCATCTCACAATCATACGACTAATATCAGAGCTTTGATATGAATAGTCTTTTTCATTTGTATTTTCAATTATATCTTTGCTCCCATATTACCTTCATTTCTCAATATATCTTTCTCCCTTTCCCCTATCCAGAGAGCTACCAGTTACATTAAAAAAAAGAATAAAATAGAAAAGTGGGGAGAAAAAAGCAAAATCATCTAAGTACAGCATTATATATAGACCTCCATACCCATAATCCTTCACCTCTGCCGAGAAAGAGAGAGAGGTGCATTCTTATAGCTCTTCTTCTGGGCCAAGCTTAGTAATTATGTCTATTCAGTGAAGATCTCTTTGTCTCTTGGGTTGTTTCCTTTTTCTGACTTTGCAAAGTACTTTGGACTTCACTTGTGAGCGAATGAATAAAAACCAAAACATTTATGAGCACTTTATGCCAAGCACTGTACTAAGCACTGGGGATACACAAAAAAAGTGGCAAGAAAAACAGTAGCTTCTCTTAAGGAACTTTCAATCTATGGGAAGAGATGACCCATATTGGGGAAAGGTAGCCTGGGAAAGGGTGTTCTGATTCCAGAAATCACAAGGGTAGCAAATGGAACAACAGGAAGTCCACAAATACCCCCTTTCCAAAGAGAGATGGTCGTATTGATTTTATCTGATTATGTCCAACATATGGTTTATTTTATATTTTATATTTCCATATTAGTATTATTTCTGTACACTCTTCATCTCCCTTATTAATGTTAAGTTATATAAGGGCACAGCCCATGCCACATCTTTGTCTCTCCCCTAAGGCCCACCATGACTTGGAGTTGGAAAGACATTACCCATTCCATTCTCTTCCTTTACCTGGTAAAGGAAGCAGGGCCAGAGAGATGATTTTATTTGCCCAAGGTCATAGTGGCATCAGATTGAAGAGTCAATATAATAGGTGCACAATGAATAATTATTGGAATAATTATGCCAATTTCACACACACACACACACACACACACACACACACACACACACACGCACACGCACTCTAGCCCATGATCTGAGGGATCCGCCAAGTATCCTTTCTCATCTAACTACCCCTTTTTATTTGTCTATGCAGGTCCAATAAGGGAAACAGAGGGTGCTAACTAGGTATAGCCTGAAAAGCAGGGGCATTATTTTCTCAGGAACCCATGATGTCATGGACTTACCTCACCTTTAGTGCAGCCAAGCAAATAATATATACTGAGCTCTCTATCATGTACCATTATAATTAGCTCTGTCAGGTCTCAGCCCCGCAACCCTCATGCAGATAATATGATAATATGTCTTCATAACCAAGTGACCTTACATGCACAATATTTCTCCCCTTATGAAGATTGCATGTCAATAAAGTAATTGAGTCTCAGAGGCTGCAGCGAGGGAAGATTTAGATGATTGGACTTGCAGAGCAGTGATGTATGACCAGTATTATTCTTCTTGTCAGGGAACGGCAGACGAGCGAGGATGGTCAGAAAATGACAGGGATGAAGGGCTGTGTTTCATTAAAAAAAATATTGCTGTTAATCACCATTCTATTCTTTTCAAAGTCATTGTGGAAAGAAACTCCTTTTTCATTCGAGCCCAAGATGAAACGTCAAGATGAGTGTGCAAATGGTATTTCTTGCCTCAGCCTCTAGATGCGTCGTCTTTCTCCCCTCATTAGGAGACTGAATTAGTATTGTAATTAATAGGGCAAGAACGTGTGCCTGTGGAGGGGCCACTAGATTCCTTCCTTTTCTGCCTGCTTAAATTCTGACTGGCCTAAATGCTTCCTATGGAAATAGAAGGGCACTCAGCCACCTACTTGTGCCGATGCGAAATGTACTCTCGAGCGCTATAAAAAGAAGGGAAATGTGAAAGAACCAAATCAGATTAAACTATTTTTACTTAAACTAATTTGTTTGGACAGTTTTAACACTTGAAACATTTATATTTCCATACTTTATCCAAGCAAACACGCTGTTTCTGTAGCTGTAAATTTATCTTATGATATCATAACAGCTGGAAACTCATAGCCTGGCAAGATTTTGTTTCATATTTAAACAGCTTGAAAAATATGTCTGAAATGGTGTATATTTCTCTCTATTGCTGTTTTATTGTGTGTGTGTGTTTCATTTTGCCCTTTGCAGTATATCTTCCAGCATATATAATAGTAATAGGATGTATATTAATGTTTCTCTGTTAATTACTGGTGCCTTCCCCCCAACCTTCCCTTCTTAAGAATGCCAAGAATAGGCTATAGTTCCAGGGAAGCCAGAAGACAATTTGGGTGGAGGGGAGTGGAAATTCCTAATCGAAAAAGCATCTCTTGTGAAGAAGTGGCTTCTGAAGTCTTTAAATCTTCACACCTAAGTAATTGACTGAGATCTAGCAGCCTTGGAGGAGAAAAGCTGATGGTATCACTTTTTAGTCATAGTATTAAGCTTATGATTTATGTTGTAAAATTAGCAGCTGCATCCTCTCATTACTGGTACTGAGTGATTTCTTCAGGGCAAGCAGAAAAGGAAGGAGTGAGGAAGCGAGAGCCGGCTGACACATCTCTGTTTCCTCCCAAGGAGGCATGGCAAACACTGCATCCTTCTTCTTTGTAAAAGACGAGACCAGATGCGAACCAAACAGCTCGGAGAAGTCTTAACATGTGGAGGAAATATTAATCAAACCATGCGATCGAGGGTCACATCTTTAAGAAAGTCTTGATAGTTACACAGTGGGCCAAAAGGTGCAGAAAATACAAGATCTGTCTTTGCTTACTCTTTGTAGACTAATAAAAGAAAAACAGTTTGATTCAATAGAGGAATATTCAGAATGTGCAGTCTCAGAGGCTTTAAGATGCCCCCATCCATTTTACAACTCTCTTTGATAAAGGCAGTAACAGAAATGGCTGTTCTTTGATTCTCTGATATTAATAGCAAGTGAGGGATAAAATGGGGCAAATATTCAGTTCATTCCAGGAGCATCTATTAAGTACACAGGGGTCATAGATTTAGTGCTGGAAGCTGCCTCAAAGGACAGCTAGTTCAAGCTCCACATTTTGCTTGTGAGGCTATCGGAGGCCCAAAGTGGTTAAAGCAAGCCAAACACAGGTGCCAGGATAAGGATTTCAACTTATGTCCTTTTGATTCCAGAATTAGTGCTTCTTCCATGGTACCACATGGTCTCCCTTGGCAGCTAGGTGGAGTAGAACTCTGGACTTGAAATTGGGAAGACCTCAGTTCAAATGTGACCTTCAACATTTACTAGCTGTCTAACATAGGGAAGCCACATAGCCTAGTTGCTCCTCAGCTCCCTCTTTTGTGAAATGAGGATATCAATACCATTTACTTCAAAGGGTTATTATGAGAATAAAGTGAAATACTGGGAAGCACTTTGTAAAGCTTAAAGTGCTATATTGTTCAGTAGTCCAACTTTTCATGACCCCATGTGGGGTTTTCTTGACAAAGACATGGGAGTGGTTTGCCATTTCCTTTTCCAGTTCATTTTCAGATGGGGAAACTGAGGCAGACAGGGTTACGTGACTTGCCTACCATCACAGAGTTAGTTAGTATCCAAGACCAAATTTGAACTCAAGAAGAAGAGTCCTCTTGACTCCAGGTCCAACACTCTATCCATTGTGACACCTAGCTGCTAGATATTATTAATATTAGTATAAGAAGAAGAAGGAAAAGGAGATGGAAAAGGAAGAAGAAGAAAAGCTGGGTGCCAGGCTTCATGCCAGATGCTAGAATACAAAAAAAAATGAAAACAGAACCTACCCTTACATTTTGCCGTATGTGTGCTCCTGGAAGGTGTTTGCCACAGTCACGAATAATATTCAACACAGGGTCCAAATGGAAGAGAGAGTTCCCGGATTTGGTGAGGACTTTTTATTTGCAGATGATACTGGGCTGATTGCATCAATCTCTGGAATGGATCAGTGCCTCAAACATGAGATTCATAATTATTCAAAATAACTGTCCAGGAAAAATCCAGTGGAAAAAGGATGTGTATTGTCTAGAGTCTAGACCAGCAGTTCCCAAACTTTCTTGTCTCAGCACCCCCTTACGCTCTCAAGAATTATTGAGGACCCCTCCCCAAAGAACTTTTGTCTATGTGGGTTATATCTATCAATATTTATCATATTAGACATTAAAATGTCATAGTATTATTATGAAAACAGTTTTGACCTCATGGACCCCCTGAAAGAGTCTTAACAACCACCAGGGATCTCTGGGCCACACCTTGAGAGTCACTGGTATAGATTATAACAGACACTTGAAAGGACAGATCATGGAGATGTTTTAGCAGTTTTATATACTTTGGAAAGTCACTGCAAATGTACCATGAGCTGCCCCCAGAATCGAATAAGAAGAGGAGAGTGACTGTGCATTACATTTGGGAAATTACCCAATACTTTCAGTGATCATTCATTTCTCCCTGACATAAAAAACTCTCTTTTTTTTAGACATCAGTAGGGAATAAGAAGGGACAACTTAGAGGCACATGAGAGCTGTCTCTTCAAGGAGTCATTTGAAGGGCAAGGTGGACTAGTGTTTCTCTCTGGTCTTAGGGGACAAAAGTCATGGTAATGTGGGGAGTCTGCCAGGAGGTCAATGCATATGTGATATAAAGGAAGAAAAATCCTAACAATTAGAATTATTCAAAAGTAGATTGGGCTGCCTAGAGAATTAACTTGTGACTCCTCAGTGAAAGTGTTCCAGCAAAGGTTGGATGAACATTTGAGGGTATGTTCTAGAGGGAATTAAGCCTAATGAGCATATATCTAGAGTTGGAGGTGAGCACAGAGGCCAACTTGTCCAACCACATCATTTTATAGATAAGGAAACAGTCTCAGAAAGGTTAAGTGGCTTGTCTTTCTGTGTCTCAGTTTCCTTTGCTGTAAAATATGGAAGTTGGGATAAATGTTCTCCAAAGTTCTTTCTGGCTTTAGATTTATGTGTGTATATGTGCATTCGTTCTCTCTCTCTGTCTCTCTGTCTCTCTCTGTCTCTCTCTCTCTCCCCATTTATTATTTCCCCTCATTAGACTGTAAGCTCTGGTAGAACAGGGAAAGTTTCACTTTTGTCTTTATAGCCCCAGTGCCTAGAACAGTTCTTGTCATATATACGAATCAGGGAGTGGAAATATTACTATTTTACAGGTAAAAATATTCAGGTTCAATGCTATGTTGGACAGTGGATAAATCACTGGTTTTGTAATCAGAGTTCCTGGGTTCAAATCCTGCCCCTTCCACTGAGTATTTATGAGTCATTAGGCAAATCACTTAACCTCTCTGGGCCTTAGTTTCTTCACTGGGGTTAGGGTAGCTAGGTGCCAGACCTGGAGCCAAGAAGACTTATCTTCCTGAATTCAAACCTGACCTCAGGTATTTACTAGCTGTGTGACCCTGGGCAAGTCACTTAACCCTGTTTGCCTCAGTTTCCTCATCAGCAAAAATGAGCTGGAGAAGGAAATGGCAAACCACTCCAGTATGTCTAACAAGAAAACTCCAAATGGAGTCACAAAGAATTATACAGTACTGCAATGACTGAATAATAACAGGAAAGGAAGTTGTTGGCCCAAACGACTTCCCAGGTCCCTTCTGGCTCTATATCCATAGATCTAGGCTCCTTTGAAAGGGGCTTGCTGAGGGTTGTCAGGTGCTAGACCCCAGATTCATACTCAGGTTTTCTCATTTTGAACGTAGGGTTCTTAAGGAATGCCCATTTTGTACAGAGCATTGTGCTAAGCTGTGGGTTATCCATAACTTTGAAAAAAGGCCATTTCCCCAGAAGTATAGTAAAAACAAAATAAAACAGAGCAATTTTTCTTCTGTGCTTACAGGAGAAAAGGGGGCGGGGGGAGGAATCGGTGGAGAGCAGGGGTGGTTGGGAGGCAACAGGCAGGTGGAAAGCCCAAATTAAATTGGAGAAGGGGCAAGTGAAAGGCCTGGTGTATTTTTCCACCTCTCTTTAGGTTGAGAGGGAAGATTGATCTCTTCCAGTCAAATGGAGTTCTGACATGAGTGATCTGGGTGTTCCATCAATGTGACACCAAGTTCTCCACTAACAGTCATTGGTGGTGATGGGCAGACCCTGCATGGAGCAGCTCAGGCAGCTGGGGGCTTAGCCTCAGCCTTCATGTTCCTTTGTTTCTCTCCCATCTCTCTGTTTTCTGTCTCTGTGTCACATCCAATCTTTGTTGAGTAAGTGTTAAAGTATCAGGCTTCAGGATCAGGGCTGAAATGAATATAACAATGGGAAATGGAAACATGGAACAGACCACTTATGAGACAAGGAAGCAGCGGGGTTACTGGTGTCTGTGAGGAGGGCTGGGAGAACGACCCCTGAACAATCAGGTGCAGTACACCTTGTCCTGGGATACAATTACGGGGATCAGAAGATTAGTGTGATGTTTGTTACCTGGTGGTTACCCATCTGGTGACTTGGGAAAAGAGAAAAACTCTGGTTATCTGGTAATCAGCACCACTCTGAAGAACAATGTGAGAAACAGAAATAAGTTATTCCTTATTGAAATGACCAACCCAGATAGGAATCGTGATGATATTTTGTGTTTCGTTTTCAGCTGGGAAGCCTAGGCTAGTGGGCAATATTTTTCTAATATATAGGATCACCACTCTCATCACCAAAGCTTACATTTATAGAGAGATTACTATATGCCAAGCACTTTACAATTACCAGCTCATTTGGATCCTTGGGACAGCCCTAGATTTTATTATTCCCATTTTAAAAATGAGGAAACCAAAGCAGACAAAGGTTAAGGAACTTTTCCAAGGTCACATAGCTAGTGAATAATCTGAGACTTGATTTGAACTCAGGTCTTCCAGACTCCAGGCCTGACCCTCTAGTTTGCTATACCCCCTAACTACCTCTGAATAAGAACTGGTTTTGTATATGCCTAAGAATCAAATTGTTGTTTTCTGATTATGGTGAATGTCCTTAAATCATTATTCTTTGATGTATATGAGTCTACTTTTTTTTTCTTTACAATTTTTTTTTGGCTGGGGAAGGAAGTGATTTGGAATTGTGTTATGAATATGGGGAGTTCCCAGTTTGGAAACTCCCTTAATTGATTCATATTTGGAATGTGAATGAAATTTATAGTCTTAGAATTATGACTGTGGTGCTGAGGTTATGTGATTTGTCCATGATCACCTAAAATTTTATCTGTCAGAGGCTAGACTTCCTGTGTCCAAGGCCAGCCTTCTCTCTTCTATTAGAAAATGAGATAATATGTAAAAAGCATTTTGTAAACCTTAAAGCACTATGTAAATTAAATGTGATCCATTGTGGTTATTATTATTATTTTATTATTATATTGTTGTTGTTACTATAACATGTTGCACAGTGGGTAGAGTGCTAGGCCTATAGGTGGGAAGACCTGAGTTCAAATCCAACCTCATCCATTTGCTAGCTGGGAAAGACACTTCTGGCTGTATCAGTTTCTTTATCTGTAAAATGGTAAATAATAGCTCCTACCTCCCTGGCTTGTTGTGAGAATCAAAGGAGATAATACTTGGAAAACCCTTAGGAAACCTTAGAGTGCTTTATACATGCTAGCTATTATTACAAGTACTTGTTTAATCAATTAATTAATAAATATTTTTAATATACTCTGTCCAGGCATTATGCTCAGAGCTATGCAGAATTTGAGAAGTAGTTATGTGTGCTTGGTAATCTAATGATGATGTCTTTCCTCTAATACAGACAACAGATTAGAGTGTGTAGTTCCTCCTTAATAAACTTGTTCTCATCTGACCCCTCTATCACTGAGCGATTTTCTTTTCATTTGAATCCTGTGAAAACTAAGGAAAGTAAATGGTGTCAGGAGTCTTATTAACAGCTGTCAAGATCTCCTCAGTCCCTTTTCTCTTTCCTTATGCTTCCACAGTGAATACTCCTCTTCTTTGAAAGCAGCAGAAATCTAATCAAAGTGGGCAGCCAGCGGTGCCCTGGTGAAGAAGCTGTTAGTTGTACGTGGGTTTTGTCACCATTTTAGACAGTCTGTCTTTTCTAGTTGTTATAACTGGAAGAATTCATGGACCTCACAGCTTTGCTCCATCTTCTTCAAGGAATAATGGGGAGGAAAGAAAATATGGACAGGGATATGGAACAAAGAGACTCGCTAACTGTGAAGGTATAACAGCATTGATGGTTGGCCTGCATGCTCATCCTTAGACTCCTTCCCTAGAACAGGATAGTCTTGTTTTCCTTCCCTAATCTCTCTGTCCTCTTTCCTACACCAACTGACGAACACTCATTCAGCCCCAAAGAGCTTCTTGTCTTGATATATGGAGCATATTAAGGGGGCAGAAGGCCTAGATGGCTTGACTTCATTATAATTCTACCTGATATCTGCTTTCTTCTAGGCCTTCATATTAGTTCATAAGGCCTATCTGTATTTCTAGCATTGCTGAACCCAGTGGTTCTAGGCATTTAGTTTCTTTTTGAATTAGGGTAGATCCTGTCTTGCCCTTTGCTTCTCTTGAAAGAGGATCTTGTAGTATTAGAAGACACCAGCTGAGTGCCAGGCCCAACTTGGGATATATTCAGTGGCAGCCTAAAATGTTTACACTGGTTGAATGACTGGTTTCAAGCATCTGTAGTAATCCTTCCAACACTTATTTGACTCCATGATTTCCCAAGATGGGTCAGAATATTGACATAGAAATTCAAGAATTAAGGCCTGGGATACCATTGCATTATTTGAAAAAGGAAATTTCCACCTGAGAGGTTACTCAAGGAAACTTTTGACAATATTTTCATTCAGACATGAGAGATGTTGATTAATTTCCTTGTCTATAATATCTAGCACTTTGGGGACCATGATTTTCTACCAGAATCATGATATTTTAAAAATGCATTATGGGACTAACTAAAATTCCATTTCTTTTCCTTAGCATTTGTTTTAGAAGGGTCAAACGTCATTCCATCTATGTTGCCTTTCAGATCCCTGAATCACAAAATCTCAGACTTGGAAGGGAATTCAGAGGTAAATTAATACAAACCATATATGAAAGAAGCATACTCAGTAACTACTTCTATACCCTTTAAAATACCTTAATTCTAAAAAACCTAACAGCACAACAACCAAAAAAACCCTCAAAACTTTTCCTTTTGATCCTGCTGTCCACTCAAGCTATTGTTTTATATTTCTTCTTAATTTTGCTCACAAACTACTTTTCCTTATTACTAACTAATTTTATTATTATTATTTGTTACTCATTAATAACCTGTTCTCATTGCCTCCACTACCTCACCCATCCAGGTTGCCTGCCCTACGATACTGCTGATACTGTTCTCTCCAAGTCACTAGTGATATTTGATTTCCCAAATCTGAGGGCCTTTTCTTAGCCCTCACCCTCCTTGATCTTGATATAGCAGTTTGACACTGTTGGCCACCCCTTCCTTCTCAATATTCTGTTCTTCTCTTGGCTTCTGTGTAACTGGTCTCCCTTTTACCCTTTTCCTGTGAGATCACTCTTTCTTGGTCTTCTTTATTTGTCTTCCTACTGTTCCTCTCTCACCCCCACCCCCACTAAGGCTCTGGGTTCAACTTTATTCTCTTTATAGGCTTGCTTGTCATGACTTCATTTGTCATTTCTTTGCATGTGACTTCCAAATATCTATGGGTTCACCCCAAGTTTTTCCCCTAAGCTACTTTAATGGAGCACCATGTCCCTAATGGGTATTGTCATGTCCTCCTGGCACCTCCACAATGTTTGAAGTCTTGTGGCCATCTTTGACTTTTCCTTTTGTCTCCCCTTAACTGCTTAAGGGTCCGAGGACATTCTCTATATTGATATATTATAGAGAGGAGTTTCATTCAGGTGTGGGTTTAATTTGATGACTTCTGAGGTCCCTTCTCTAAGATCAGAAGTTGCAGACCAAATGTCCAACCACATTGGTAGAATGTAGAGAATTCCCCAAGCCAATGAAATCATGGTTCTGATAAAAAAAAAAAATGGAAGGATCCAGAATCACAAAACAGACCAATTAATAAGTAATCATTTGTATTACTGAAAGATTCAGTGTTTCTCTAAATAGTTGCCTTCCATAGAGCATTTCAATGTGATGGTATTTAATTCTTCAACTCACTTGGAACTGGTGTAATTAAATCTTTCTTTTTTTTTATTTAAACAAATGCTTTATTAACTTCTATTTTACATCATTTCCGCCAGATTTTGAGTTACAATCATTTTCCCCTCCCTGTTTTTCCCCTACCGACCCTCCCCGAATAGCAGTCCCCCAAGATATCACTTCCTCCAATCTACTCTCTCCCATATCATCTCCCATACCCCCTTCGACTTTTCCATTAGAGGAAGGTGAATCTTTCTGTCCCGATGCCTGCACATCTTATCTCCAAATTACAAGCAAAAGAGTATTAATAACAGTATTTATATATATTTGAAACATTTAATCTTAAGACCTTGAGTTTCAGATCCATTTCCTTCCTCCCTTGTCACCTATTCCATCTGGGGAGATAAGTAATTCAATATATGTTGTACATGTCTAGCTATGCAAAACATTATCATAGTAGATAATATTGTACAAGGCTGCTTATAATTCCCTCCCACTCATCCCACCCCCCACCTGGTCCATTCCCTACATGATCCTGTCCCTCTTCTATAGTGGGTACTTCCAACCTCCCCTCCCCCCAAGGATGCCCTCCCATCCATCATTCCTCCTCTCATCCCCCTTCCCCCTATTCTGCTGCAGGTTGAGATATCCCATTTAGTATGTATGTCATTCTCTCCCTGAACCAAATTCAATGAGAATGTGGTTTTGCCTTTTTGCATTCCTATTCTCCCCCTCCCTTGCAACCACTTCCCCTTGCTTCTTCTACATGAGATAGTTTACCCTACCCTGTCTCTCCCCATCTCCTCTTGCCACTTTCCTCTCTCACCTCATAATTTCATCCCTTGAGTATTCTCCCTTCCCAACAAATTCAACCTATGCCCTCTATCCATATATAACTGTAACCATATACACACACATTAACATATGTATTCATATGACCACACACCCTTCTTCCATTATTTTCATAGTGAGAAAGATATCATCAGTCACAGTTATTGTTTTTCCATATAGGAATGTAAATAGTTCGACTTTGATAAGTTCCTTTTGATTTCTTTTCCTGATTACCTTCTCAGGCATCTCTTGCTTCTTGTGTCTTGATGTCAAATTTTCTATTCAACTCTGGTTTTTTCCTCAAGAATGCTTGAAAGTCCTCTATTCCACTGAATGACCATATTTTCCCCTGAAACAAAATACTCAGTTTTGCTGGGTAGGTGACCCTTGGGTTCATTCCCAGCTCTTTGCCCTCTGGAATATCATATTCCATGCCCTTCGATCCCTCAGTGTAGAAGCTGCCAGGTCCTGTGCTATTCTGATTGTGTTTCCACAATATTGAAATTGTTTCTTCCTGGCTGGTTGTAGTATTTTCTCCTTGATCTGGGGATTCTGGAACCTGGCTATAATATTCCTGGGAGTTTTCTTTTTGGGATCTTTTTCAGGAGGTGGTTGGTGGATTCTTTCAACCTATATTTTACCCTCTGGGTCTAAAACATCAGGGCAATTTTCCTTGAGACTTTCTTGAAGGGTGATTTCTAGGTTCTTTCTTTGATCACGGCTTTCAGGTAGTCCAATAATTTTTAAATTGTCTCTCCTGGATCTATTTTCCAGGTCAGTGGTTTTTCCCATGAGATATTTCACATTGCCTTCTACTCTTTCATTTGTTTGGATCTGCTTAACAGCATTTTGATTTCTCATAAAGTCATTAGCTTCCATTTGCTCCAGTCTAACTCTGAAGGAATGAATGTCCTCAGTGAACTTTTGAGATTCTTTTTCCATCTGGCAAATTTGACTTTTTAAGGCATTCTTCTCCTTATTGCCCTTTTGGGCCTCCTTTGCCATTTGAGTTAGTCTATTTTTTAAGGTGTTGTTTTCCTCAGTCAGGCTGTTGACCCTCATTTCATAATTTTTCTGCATCCTTCTCATTTCTCTTCCCAATTTTTCCTCCACTTCTCTTATTTTATTTTTAAAGTCCTTCTTAAGGTCCTCTATGGCCTATAACCCACTCATGTTTTCCCCTGGGGCTTTTGGAGCAGGACTTCTGACCTCACAGTCCTCTTCCCGCTCCATGCTTCAACCCTCTTTGCCCCCAAAGTAGGAGTCTAGGGTTGCATTTTTCTGTTTAATTTGTTTCCTTTGCCTTGGCATGTTGCTACTTAATTACTTGACTTTGGAGCTTGTTGCCACACTATGGCTTTGCAGCCAGATAGGGGAATTTTCGTCCCGAATGTGTGGGGGGGCAACTTCCGTTTCTGGCAATCTGGAAACCCACCCACGTCCTCTACTCCAGATCCAGGGAGGTTAAAGCAAGAGCAATTACCCCCCAAGACTGATTGCTGGATCTCCCTACAGTTCGCAGGCCAGGAGCTGGAGCTGCCTCTGAAAACTACAAAATGGTGTGTCTCCTCAGTGGCTTTTAGCCCCCAGGGGAGGAAGCAGAAGTGTTCCCCAAATACTGGTCCCAAAGTCCATAGGGCACTAACCTCTCACTTTGTCCTAGGCATGTCTATGTTGATAATTCTGGAATCGCCACAGCTGCTGGTGTTCTGCGGTCCCTCCAGCTGGCTGTTGGCCCTGCCACCCTGGGGCTAAAACCTCAACTCAGGAGCTAGGCTGTGTTTGGCTCCCCGCTGCACTGTCGGCGCTGCGCTGGTCCTTCCTGCAGGGCTGTTGGGCTGTCCTCAGCTGGAGGTTGGCTTCTCTGTGTCGTTCTGTGGGTGCTGGGGCTCCAGAAGTTGTTCAAAGTCCCCTTTTACATAGTTTGGAGGTAATCTCTAGCCTCTACTTTTGAAGAGCTCACAATCCATTGATGCAAATGACTTGTAATTAAATCTTTCTCAATTGATCAGGGTGCATAACTCCTGCTTAGAAAATTTTGTCTTTTTAGTGAAATTTTGCTTCTGGTTTTTTTCTGATTCTCATGTTCTACACCAAGCTGATTGCCACAGTCAATTCTGTGAACGCCCTCTCTTTAGCTTACTCCTTTGGAGTTTAGAAATAGATGTTTCCTCTTTGTTTCTGAATGCAACCAATGCAATTTAGATGACCTCTAAGTTTATTTCCATACCTAACATCCTTTACCTCTATATCTATATACCTGGAATACAGGTAATGGTCTTTTATGAAGACTTTATAGGAGGCACATGAATCCAATCATACCTCTGGGAAGTGGGGGTGATATAGTAGTCATAACCTGCTGCTCAAGAGGAGATGGGGAATAGACAAACTAGAAAATGAAAAGACTGAAGAGAATCCTAAAGATTTGAAAAAAGACCATAGTTTGTCAGGTAAAGGATTTTACTTTCCTGCTTTTGAATGAATCTAAAAACCAAAAATCTAATGACCAAGCTAATGGCTTATTAAAATGGCCCTCTTTTAGTTCATACCACTAGTTAGATCCTTTGGCACATACTCTGTCAAATGCTGTTTTGTAATCTTGTATTTATTTGGTACATATTCTTTAGCATAAATAAAAATATAGTCCTCTTACCTGTAAGCCTAGCAAAAATTTCATCTTAGACTATTACTCATGATTCTCCAAGGATGATTACCTACTATGGCCCTTCTCTAATAGGAGTATACTTTGGCTTTAGCCTCCCCATTGGTTCTCAAGAAAAGTAAAAGCAGTTTTTGTGTGGTACTTGAATTTACAGCCATTTTTAAATGATCAGTGCCTTAACCCTAATATTTAAATGTTTACACAAAATATTTGCATTGTGTTTGTTTTTACCAAGTTTCTCTCTCTAGAATTTTACTGTGTTCTTCTGTTTGTCCATCTCTCCTATATTCCCATTACCCATCTACCCACAACTTCCTGGGGATTTCCCAACCTCCTGATGGCAGAGGATAGAGGAGGACATTCTCACTTGGTAGGAGAGGTGATTGCAAACTTTAGGTAATTTTTTCAGCTTTATTTTTCCACAGAAAGGTGCAAAAACAATAGGCCCATAGGGAGATTTTCTGTGTGATTAGAAGACCAAAGGTCTCTCCCATAACCTTAAGAACATGGATACTTCCTAATAAAAATGCACCCAGGAGACAAGTTATAAAGCCTCCTTCCCTTTGTATCTCTCAAATAAGTTCATCCATATATGCCACCCAGGATAAACTTGAAATAGGGGCACGAATGCAATTCTTTCTTGCAGCAGGAGAAACACTGAAGGTATCTGATTCTTTCAGAGAGAACACCTGGTTGCATCAGATCATAAAGGCAACTTTCTCACCTATTATCACATTGACCTTTAAAGAAAAGTTGTTACAGGCAAGTTATACTCACTTCAAAATATAGGACTATTTTCTGAGGCACTAGACATGTTATCTAACTATTGTATAATTTCACGGAGAAAACGTGAAATTTGGAATAATCAGACCTAGATTTGAGTCGCAAGTCGACATTGTCTTAGTTGGGTGGACTTGGACATGTCATTTAACCTAATTAAGCCTCAGTTTCTTATACTATATATATGTGTATATATATATATATATATATATATATATATATATATATATATATATATATATATATATATATATATATATATATATGTAACGTAAGCTAATCTTGTTTGAATTATCTACCTCATGGAAAGTAAATTGGACCTAGCATGGAAAGACCTGGGTATGAATCCTGATTCTGCTACTTAGTGCCTTGTGATCTTGGGTAAATCACTGCATGGTCTTCACTTTTGTCATATGTAAAATGAAGGCGTCAGACTAGGCAGTTTGTGAGGCCCATCTATAATTCTATGATCTGTGCTTGTGATCATAATTTAGTTTTGTTACTAGGTGATGACTTTGTTTGCCACACACATTGTAAGGATTTTCATTAACTGGAAAGGAAAAACATTATTATTGGGTAGTGGTGATCTGATCTACTCCTGTGCCATATGATAGATGGGAAAAGATTCCTCCAAAACTCAAGCAGTTTATCCTGTCCTGGCATTCAAGACCCTCCACAACATAGCCCCAAACTACATACTTTTCTAGCCCTACATTTCAGAACTCCAGAGCATGAAATCCCTTCCCCTCTTCCCCAACCCTAGACAGAGAGTATTAGTCTATTGAGCAGGCAGAATTAGTGGAAGTTACAAAGTTACAAAAAAGAAAAGTAAGGGAAAAAATTAAAAATAATTATGCTTATCCCAAAGTGGAATGGACTGACTTAGGAAGAAGGTCCGCCTAACTAGGGGAATTCAAGCAAAGCTTGGATGATTATTTGTTGGATATATTGTAGAGAGAAGTTTCATTCAGGTGTGGGTTTAATTTGATGACTTCTGAGGTCCCTTCTGGTTCTGATATTATGTGAGTCTATAAAGGAGTCAATGCTCTTTCTCCTCTGCTCTCACCTTTTATTTTATTTTTTGTTTTTGTTTTTGTTTTTTGGAGGGCTATTGGGGTTAAGTAACTTGCCCAAGGTCACACCACTAGGTTTTTTGTTTGTGTGTGCGATAAGTGTCTGAGGCTGGATCTGAACTCAGGTCCTTCTAACTCCAGGGCCAATGCTCTATTCACTGCATCACCTAGCCGCCCCTTGCTCTCACCTTTTAAACATAGGTGACTGCTTCTCCTACATTGTAATTTAGTTGTAATTTAGCATGGTACACCTGGAATACTGTAGCTTACTGGCCATTGAAAGTATTATATGGATCAATCTTTATGTCTTATTTTTATCCATGCTAATCGAAAGTCTCCATTGGATAAAATATTAATAACAATAATAACAGCTAGCACTTTTCTAGTGCTTTAAGTTTGTAGAGTCCTTCACAAATATATTTCGTTTGATCCTCACAACAATCCTGGGAGAGAGGTGCTATTATTATCTCCATTTACAGATAAGGAAACTAATGCAAACAGAGGTTAAATGACTGGCTCAAGGTCTCAAATGTTTGAGTCAGGATTTGACTCAATTCTTCTTGATTCCAAGCCCAGACCTCTATCTACCATGCTACCCAGCTCTTCTCAATGTCTAGCTTCTCTACTGTCTTTAATTTCCTAGCCCCCTCAGATACCCAGAGCCAGTTAGGCAGAAACAGAGCCTGTGGAATAGGACTTTTTCTTCTGATTCTTTCTGAAATTCCTTTCTTAAATGAAGATTATAAGATCAAAAATTTAGGCTTTAGAGGCACTTGAATTGATGTATAAAAAACAGAACTAAAAACTGAGTTCAACAAACAATAAGTGATCAAGGTCACGCAGTGAGTAAATAATAAAGGCAGGTTTGGACCGAGGTCCTCTTATCCCAATTCCATAGCTTTTCCCACTGTACCACTTGACTATTCCATAGTAATAGTCAAAGAACTGAATGAAAGAGAAAAATTCAAGCAATGAAGATTAGTATTTTGCCTGTCTTGAAAGAAGCTGGATTGACTGATTCTGTTTCAGTGGTACTAGTTCTTTACTCTAGAATAATTATGAATGTCAGATTTTGTTTGTGGCTAACAAATAATTTCTGTGTTATGTGCTGCTGTTAATGTGAGCTCTTTTCCCTTCTTTGTTGTTGTTTCATAGGGGAATGAACAGAAAGGTGCTATGGTAGAACTTGTTGAGATGGTGTCTGATTCCCTATAGCTACATAGAATAAATTAACTGCTAAAGAGAATAACTTAACTGCTCATTGGAGGACGGAAAAAATCGGTGAGGAAAGGGCTTGATTTCTGTGTGGCTATGAATGATGATGGAGGAGGAAGGGCTTGGCTCTCTAAGTTGAAATGAGGAAAATGGTGATGATGGTCTTCACTATGGATTTTGTGTTGCAGGATCAGATACCTGACTCATGAGGTGTTTTTTTTTTGGGGGGGGGGGTTGTTTTTGTTTTTGTTTTTGTGACTTCCTCCGTCACTAACTCTCAATAGAATTTTATACTGACACACTGTGTAGCCAACTTGGTACAAACGGATGTACTCCCAGGTCTGATTCTTGGGAGTTAGAAGTGCTGAGTGTCTGGTGACAAGGGACTAGTTTGAGAACAGATGCCTATATACATGTACATGAATCAGCTGCATTCAGCAGAAGGAAAGCCATCCCCATGGTGCTCAGCTCACAGACAATCAGGCTTTCCAGGAACAAACAGGGACATTTCTAAATCTGTCTTGGATATTCACTCACTTTATCTTTGGCCATGGGATGGTGACAAATATTCAATACAGTTGAGTGACCTTCTCTAGGTCAGAGCGAGCTCCATTCTGATTGAGTTTAGAACAATAATAAATCTGGTTGAGCCTTCAATTTGTCAGATTGGACAACACTCAGGCAAAATTGGATCCTGAGCTAGAGTCATGGGGCTTCTCTTTCCTTTTTTTTTCTCCTGTGGAGACTCCAGCTCCCTATCTTCCTTATTCCTATTCTTAAAATTGCTGTTCAAATGTAACTCTAAAAGACCAGAAGTTTACCTGTATGGTAGAGGACTGAACCAGGAAGAAATGGGTCTACTTCTACCCTCCCCACCCCCATCATCATAATAAAGGTATAGCATTTTAGAGCTAAAAGTAAACAGATATCATCTTATTTACTTCCCTTATTTTATAGCCCAAAGAGACTATGGCCCAAAGAGAAAAATACCGATTAACTATTTGCTACCAGAACTTGAACTAGAATCTAGGTATCTAGTCCAGTATTTATGCCAGTCTCACATAATATGTTGCTTCCTCATATATCCTGCTTGACTCCTTTGAATTCCTGATATTTCTTTGACTGAAGTTCATATTTTATGAGAAAAACAACAATTGAGATTGGGAGTCAGGAAATATTGTTGTGTCCCTCCTCCAGTGACTTATGGCATCTTCTAGCCCATAGCACTTAAATTCTCAAGACTATATTTTCTGTCTGTAAAGTGGAGATAATTATATCTGTCCTACTTATTGAATAGTGTTGTTATGGGCATCCAAAGAGATATTATATATTAAAGCTCTTCAAACTGTATATCACAACATATACATGGAAAATATATTTTTTAACCAAGGAGTCCTGCCTTATAGGAGGACCAATCACAACAAGATTTTCATCACAAAGTTCTTTGAGGCTAGTTCAAGGGAATTTCTTTGCTTGGTTGGGCATGACTCTGGATGAGTGACAGATTGGGGTCAAGGTTTTACTCTAAATCCTGGATTTTTAACCTTTGTTGACCCCAGTTTCTTTATCTATCAAATGAAGGGCTTAGACTAAATGATTCCTGAGGTCCTGTTTCAGCTCTATCAACCCAAGATTCTATGAAAACATAAAAACCAATGGCTTTTGTTACTGGTGCTTTGTATTAGCTGTGGTTTAATTAATAACACACAGTTAATACATTTTCATACTTCTTGATAATTAATATTCCAAGGACCTTTGATTTCATCAGTGTAGGTGTTATTTCAATTAGTATAGACCACAACCTTCTAGAAGGTTTCTGAGACAATAATAATAATAATAATAATAAATAATGATCTTCCTGGTACCAATCTGGTAATGAAGGATCCTAAACTTAGGGCAATCTATAGACAGCAGGCACACAGTAGGTCATCAGACCCATATCCAAAGTTTTTTCATCTTGTTAGGATCTGCCAACACTTGTATTCTACTGGCATAAAAACCAGGGTTGCCTTCATACTTCAGTGAAATAGCTAAATAAGATGTTAATATATATATATATATATAAAGTATGGATACAATTATATATATTAATATCAATAAATAACATTAGGAATGAGGTTGAAAATTATAAATACAAGAGTTTAGTTGTTTTGGCTTTATATGCATAAAAATTATTAGGTCTACATCAGAGCAGCTGTCTTATGCCATTCTTAACTCTGGGCTCATTTATTTTCCTGCTAGATTTAAGGTACATTATTATATTACCTTCTATGCCTCCAATGATGATGTTCATCATGGCATGCAGGTTACCCTGGATTGTTAAAGTCTTTGCCAATGAGCAAAAGCTATGGCAGATTCTGCCAAGTTGGAAAGGCTTTTGAATATAGGCCCAGAGATGGATTGTATATCTATCATTTGAACACCAGTTAGGAGAGACTCGGCGCTAAATTGGCTGCAGGTGATGCATTTTTCAGCCTCTACAACTGTCTACTAAGTTGTAGGGAAGTTGCACACTGTGTTGCTATAGTCGAGGAGGGGTGTCCATGCCAACAAAATCATGGGTCATTGAAGCATGAAAATGTGGCATACTCGGGTTTTCTTTTGGGGTTTTTTCCTTCTTGGCATGCTGAACTCCTCAAAGGAAATTTCTGAGTTTAATTATTTGGGACAGCACTGATGTTTGTGACGGCCAATGAGGTAGAGATAGAGAAGCTCTTGTTAGAGCGTGGATGATGGGGAGATTACCTGACTGAGTATCATTTTAGGTTGTGGCAGAAGGAGATTAGTTCCAATTTATCACCATTCACATTTTCCTCTTTTCCCCCAGTTTTCCAAGTGGCATGGAAATGATATTTGTGAATCCCAGGGGGCTCTCACATTGGTGTCAGTTTTCAGATCTTCCTAGACACATCTAAATGTGGACATAAAATGTAATGGGAAGAAATTGAAAAAATATCTGTTTCTTGATTCTTTATTACCGTAGAGTTAAGAAAGCTATTCCTCATGCCGTTTCATAAATCTGAATCAGAATGTAAATGTTAATGTACATTCAGATGGGTTTGGAATTCTTCACATGCAGATTTTAAAAATAAAATTCATCCATCCTCTGAGAGTTTATAGGTATATGTGGCATAGCATAGGTATGCATATATATATATATATATATACATACATACTTTATATGCACATATAGTCTATTTATAAAATTGAGTGTAAGTGAACTATAAGGATGTTTAGTCATCATAAAATCCATGTATACTCTGTATTTGAATTCAAATTTGATTTAGAAAATGTAAATATGTGAGTGCAATTTATATTTAGTCTCCTTCTCCATTAACATTTGTACCTAAATTAAATTTGGGTCGTGACAAAGAAAACTTTATCTACTTATCTCTTACTTTGACTCTGACATAAATGTACATGGATAGTCCAGAATTTGAAAGGCATCTAAGAGAACCTCAAAGAAGATGTTATTGTTAGGAATGTGTTGGGCTTTTTTTTAAAGATGGCTATGGATGAGTGGCCCTTAAATGCATCCTAAGGCTTTATTAGGCAGGTGAACATGCAGAGAGATCTGCTACAAGGTGTGTCAATACAACAGCTCAGCTTGTTCTCCAATTATGCTATTAATTTTACTAATTAGAGCCAATTACACAATCATTGTTTGCCTGAACTGTTGGTTACCAGGCATGAGATGCATAGCTGTTCGTTCCCAATAATTAATCTGTGCCCTTGGGATCTCAGCAATTCAAAAAACACCAAATGATGCACAGGTAATAGTGATAAAAGGGAGTATGGAAGCAGGTAAATGGCCTGGCCTAGTCCTGGGAAAGGAGAGAGAGTCTCATAAATTTCCAAAGGGGTCAGAAAACAGTCCTTAATGTTAGTGAATTCCAGTGTAGGTTGCAAAGCTAAAATCACTATGGTTCTTTGAAAGCTCTCAATATTAGGATCTTGCTGCACAGAGGCTAACAAGACCCTGATAAACACTGGTCTTAGGAATGTTCATCATTTCAGGCTGGTAAAGCCATAAACTCCTGGAATTCTCTGGCCTCACCAGACACTCCTGGACTTTGATAAACAAAAGATAAACCATGCTGGCCTCCGGTCATTGGTGATAGTAGTGGGAGAAGAGTCTAGGGAAAAGGGAGAAATGTTTTGCTTCGGACTACCTTAGAAGCAACTATATAGGGAAGTTGTTCTCTGGGCTAACATTTTATGTGTTAGGGAAAAATGCTACTCACTAAGATCCATACTGGGGGGAAATTATTATAAATGATAAAAATATATATTAGTTTACAGTTCTATAATTATTTAACAATTGAACCACAACAACTATCTTCTCAAATAGTATTTTTTGATGGAACCTATGTTCTGGACATAAACTGACTACAGGTAAAAATAATATCATGTAAAAAGAGAAATGGGAGAATTACTGTGTCATTTAACCCAAAGCAGGGTTAGTTTTCTGCTCTATGTTGTAAAGCCAGTCTTTAAAATTATAACAAAATAAGACGTCTCTGAGCTTCCTAATTTTAACTGAATCACCACTAGACTGATTCGGGGCCCTGGTCCTGTCTCTTAACTTTTCCAATTAGCATAGTGAAATGGAGAAAACACTGCTTTCTGAGTCTGTGGTCCTGTGCTTGAAAGCTGGTTCTGCTTCTTACTCTTTGGGCAAACTCATTTCACTTTCTTCAAGTTTTTCCTAGTTCTCCTTAATCTTAGTACATTCCCTCTGGAGCTACTACCAATCTATCCCATTTATATCTTGTCTCCTCCAATAGACTATGAGTTCCTTGAGAGTAGGAACTTTTTGGTTTTTTAGTTTGTTTGTCTTTCTTCCCCCTTCCTCCCCCCTCAGTATTTATTATGATGCCTTGAATACAGTAGGCACTTAATAAATGTTAGTTGATTATATAGTTGTGATAGATGGTTCCTAAATGAGTTTCTACCTTTAAGCAGTAGTTTTGTGCAGGAGAAAGAGTTTTGGATGAGTCTGGAGAAACCTGGGTCTGAAACCTTCATCTAAACCAGACCTACACAACTTGCTGCCTGTAGCTGCTTATAGCCCTTGGCCTGCTTGCAGCATGCCAAAGGATTTCCCCTGCATACAAAGAATGTTTTCCTCTACATTTTTCTGGTTGCCTTAAATCCTTTTGCATACTGAAAGCATCTAGCAGGCTCTAAGTGGCCTGCCTGCAAGGTGCAAGTTGTGCAGCCCTTATCTAAACCAGGAGTGGAGCACCTTCCTCCTCAAGGCCACATGTGAACTACTAGGTCCTTGGGTGTGGCCTTTTGACGGAGTCCAAATTTCACAGAGCAAATCTTTTTGTTAAGGGGATGTGTTCGGTGAAGTTTAGATTCAGTCAAAGGACTGCACTTGAGGACCTAGAAGGCCACCTATGGCCTTCAGGCTATAGTTCCCCACCCCTGAATTATATTCTCACTTAGTGGGTGACCATAAGCAAGGGCTTAATCTATTTTATGCTTCACATTTCCTATCTCTAAACCAGGAATATGAAGCCTTAGATGACCTACCTTACAAAATTATTATGAGAGTAATTTAAAATAAAATATATGATACTTCACACACTTTGAAATATATTGTATATATGAAATATATAATGAAATATTATATATTTCAGCTACTGTGGTTATTATTCTGTGTAATCCCAACATACATAAATGCATCATTACATGAGTTTGCATATTATATGTATTTTTCCTCATTTGACCACAAATGTCTACAGCTACTCATTATAAAGTTTGAAGTATAATAGTAGTGTTAATTATGTATCCCTGTACCAACCTGATGAAAGGAGGAGGAGACAGGATAGTTTCTATCCCTGATATTATTTGGAGTTCTCAAAGTTATCAAAATTCCAACTATATTTATTCCTGTGTAGTGCACATGTCCTTCAAAGCCTTTTTTAAAAAATCATATGTAATTATGAAAATATATCAGACAAAAAGTCTCCATTAGCAGACATTGACATTAGGATGTTATTTATAGCACTGTCAAACTGTGCTACTCACAATTGGTTGGTCTCATAATCAAACCTACCCTAAAATCTTTGACACTTAGAATGTATGTGGATTCTACCTTATTGGACTATATTCCCTTCAACTTCTTTCTTTTGATGTAGTTGTTCCTTCTTTACTAAGAACGACACTATGCTCACTCCCAATGGCAATGTTGTTTTCATTGAAGAATATCATTCTCATCACTTTTCCTGTCTACTGAACCTGTGTTCCTTGAAGAGTTTGTTTGATCAGTCAGTCAGTAAACATTTATTAAGCACCATTTATATGCCAGTGCCAAGTTCTGGGGATACAAAAAGAGGCAAAAGACAATCCCTGCCTTTAAGGAAATCAGGGTCTAGTGGGAGAACCACCAATCAACCAAATATGTATAAACAAATTATATACAGGAAAGAATTAAAAGAGGAAAGAGTTGGGAAATAAATCCTGAATACTTTTTTACTTTCTGATTTAAGAGAGGGCTTTTATCAGCCATTAGTCATAGGTTGTTGTT
Organism: Gymnobelideus leadbeateri; assembly: GCA_011680675.1. Lineage (NCBI taxonomy): Eukaryota > Metazoa > Chordata > Mammalia > Diprotodontia > Petauridae > Gymnobelideus > Gymnobelideus leadbeateri. The sequence goes on along the minus strand of WOXC01008705.1, from coordinate 293,598 downwards.
TGTCCTTCCTTCTGGAAAAAGACCATGACATCATGAAGGTCATGCCATGACTTGCAAGTGAATTGGATTTAAGTGAGGGAGGGCTCTGCAAAATCACCAACTTCACTGTCTTCTCCACAGCCACCTGGGTCCAGGACAACTGCAGATAGCCCTACTGATAGGATATTGGCTTGGATAAGATAAAGACACAGTGAGAGGCATGGCTGGATCACTTTCAGTAGTGTTGGAGGGAGAGGCAGTATCTAGATGTAGAAGCAGTATCTAGAGTCCAAGGTTCAAGTCACATTTATTATGATGATTAGATTTAAGGACAGAATGATAAGCTAACTGGGCTCCATTTAAAATTCTGGCTCTCCCACACTATGCAACATGCAGCAAATCATTTTGATAATTCCTTATACCCCTGCCCACCACCAATCATTCAAAAGCATGAGATCTGCTCTCTCCCCTTTTGACCTTTTAGGAAGACTCCAAGTAGTTTGAGAAGAAAGCCTATGACTTCCATGACCTCTAACTCAACTTGAAATTTTGCCACCCTCCATTTCCTAAGAGTTCCTCCTCCACCTTATTGTGTGAGTTAGAAACTTTTCTAGGCTACAACCCAAGCATAATCCTAGAACTTGTTTTTGATTTTATGCATAATCATTTTCCTTATTTGAATATTATTTAAAATTTGAATTGTTAATTATCATTGTTTCAAGTAAAAATGTTCATGTATTATGGGTGCCTACAAAGGCATTTCTTCCTAACATTTGTTGGATATTCTATTTTAACTTGGTCAGTTGCCTGATCTTTCCATCCTGTTCCTTTAGGTCAGGGACCACATCTACATAAAATATACACAATTCACTATTTTTCACATTATCTAACACAACATTGTGCTATATTAGCAATACTTCTCCCTCAAAAATACATTACTTCACATAAATTTTCCATATTCATATTTTTATGCCTTATGATACAATAATATTCCATTGCATTCATGTATAGCAATATGTTCAGCTGTTCTCTAATGGATGAATATTTGTTTTCTTACTATGATGAAAGCTACCATGAACATTTTTATCCACATGACCCATTTCTTCCTTCTTATAACATCCCTAGGCTATAGTTCTGATAGTAGAATCATTGAATCAAAAGCTATGAACAGCTTTAAAATTGTCACAGTGTTTTCCAAAAATATTGTACCAATTTCTTCTGTGTGTTGGCTTTTGGTTTGTTGATTTGTTCACTTTCTAATTTATTTAACTATAAACAATTCATTAATTTAATTTTTTTTCTCTTTTATTCACACTAACTGGGGGTAAGGTGTGACATAAATTTGCATCTGAGGGCTGGATTTAGAATTTGAAGAGCTGGATTCAAATTCTGACTTTGCCATTTACTATACGTGTACCACTTTTGGCAAATTGTCTACCCTCTCTGGGGCCTCAGTTCCTCATCTAAAAAATGAAATGGTTAAACAATATTACCATTTAAGTAGTTCTTTACAACTCTAAATCTTTGATGCTATTGCTTTGTATGTTGCATTTATATTTGGGTTGTTTTTAATATAATCTATTTTGTTTCTTTTATTTGTTCTTTAATCTAAACATTCTTCAACAAGTCATTTTTTAAGGTTCTTTCTAGGACTATGTCATTTGATTGTGTTTTTATTGTTAATTACCATTTTAACTTATTATGAGCCGCAACAGTGCTTAAAATTTTTACCTTTTTGATTTTATCTATAACTCACTCATGATGTATAATGCAATTGTATGAATTCTCTGTGTATGTTTGAAAACTTGCATATTACTTATTTTTTTATTCCGTTATTTCCAAAAAACTACCAAATTCAGGTTCTTCAACACTTTATTCAAGTCTATAACTAATTTCTTGTTCATCTTTTTCTTTGATTTAATATTGTGTTCAAATAATCCTCCGGTATTACTGATTTTATATCTAATTATTTTGCCAGTCAATTAACTTTTCCTTTGTCAATTTAGTTGGAATTTCTTTGGGTGGATAGATGTATACTTTGGCATTCTTGTCACCAATAGTGTTTTAATTTGTAAAATAATTTTCTTGTCTTTCTAAATGCTTTATTATTTGAGTTCAGCTTTGTCAGATACCAATAGAGAAACCCCAGGTTTTCAGAAGTCTGATGCAGCATGGTAAAATATAGGCCATCTTATCATCTTAAATCTATGTGTAACTTTTGGCATGAAATATGTTTCCTATTGGCAATATATGTGCTAATATCAATTAACAGCAGGTATTAAAAATACTTTGTTTTGGTTTACCCAAGGACATAAATAGGTTTGAGGATTAAAAAATACCAAGAGGGGCTAATGGGGGATGAGAATGAATAATAAAAGTATTATTGAATGTGGACAATTCCACAAAAAAAAAGACTGGAGGTGATTGCTCCTGGGATGGGATGGAAGTCAAAATCCTAGAGTGAAACTTTTAAGCAAAAAAGGTAGGTTTTCATAAGCTATTGGTATAAAATCTAGGAATTTTATTGTGAATGTGTATTCATATATGTCAACCAGTCAAGATGGATTTCTTAAGTGCCCACTATGTACCAATACAATGTTAAACTCTGGGGATACAAAGAATGGCAAAAAGCCAATCGCAGCCCTCAAGAAACTCATAATCTAATGAGGAAGACAACCTGAAAACATTTTTTTTCTATAAGTGAGTTATGTGTGGAATAAATTGTAGATAAAATAGAAGATATTAGAATTGAGAGGAATCAGGAAAGAACTTTTTGTAAAAGATGGAATTTTAGATGGGGCTTGAAGGAAGTTAGGGAAGCTAGGAGACAGAGATGAGGTGGGAGAATATTCCATGAATGGGGAACAGCTAAGCAAAATACCTGTAGTCTGGAGGTGGAGTGTCTTATTTGAAGAAATGGAAAGAGGTCTGTGTCATTGGATAGCAGAGTAGGAGATAGGAATAAGGTGTAAGAAGGTAGGAGATGTAAGAAGGAAAGGTATGAGGGAGTCAGGTTATGAAGGGCTTTAATGCCAAATGGAAGATTTTATATTTGTTTATCCAGGTGAAAAGTAACCACTGGAGTTTATGGGATAAGGGGGTGGTACTGTCAGATCTGAGCTTTTGGGAAAATTAAAATGAATTAGAGTGGAGAGATGTGAGGCAGGAAGACCAACTCGCAAGTTATAGCAATAGTCTAGACATGAGGTGATGAGGGCCTACATTATGGTGCTGCTGGTGTTGGAACAGAGGAAGGAGCACAAAGGTATTAAGAAGGTAAAATCAACAGGAGTTGGCAACAAGTTCGTGTTTTAAGATTAAGAAAAACTTGAAATTTTTTTTAGGAAATAATAAAATTGTAGAAGATGACATAAATTTAACAATTATAACCTTAAATGTAAAAGGTCTGAATTTTCTACAGTAAGAAAATATAGTCATGGAATTGATTATAGATAGTAGTTTCTCTAGGGTTATCTTCTTGAGCCCCTTTTCACTCTCTTTCTTGTTTTTTGTTTCTGTTGTTTTCCTCTTCACCCCACTTGAAGGCTTCTCAGCATGATAAGATCTGCCACAGTGTAAGCTCTATTGGCAAGGTCTTTGGGAACCCAGGGTCATCTCCATGTGACCATGATAAAATATTAAAGACTCTCATGGAAAAACGAAAGTAATATCAGCCTTATTTTTATAGGGGAGGGAAGTCAGGAAATGCCTACTAAGCACCCAGGCACTGTGCTGAGTGCTTTCCAAATATTATCTCATTCCTCACAATGAACATGGGAAGTATGTGTTATAAATTATCACCATTTTATAGCTGAGGAAAATAATGCAGGCAAAGATTAAGTGACTTATCCAGTATCATACTGCCACTAAGGTCTGAGATTAAATTTGAACTCAAATCTTCCTGACTCCAGGCCTAGTGCTCTATCCACTGTATACTTCCTCCTCTTCCCCAGTTGCCTCATATGGTATAGGAAAACTATGTTAAACTTGGAATTAGGAGAGACATAAGTTCAAATCTGGCTTCTGAAATTCAGTGTGCTTCCCTGTCTTTTTAAAAGTAGACTTAACAGTTTTGGTTACGTGATTTTCCTATCAAATCCTCAATGCCCAAGATTAAGATAGTTAATTTTCCACGTATCATATTCTAATTACTATTGTCACTTCTTATTTTTATAAGAAAATATGGTGAAATTTAAATGGGTGTATTTTTAATATGAATGTCTTTCCTCTTGGCTTATTTCTTACTGGTAGGATCAACTTTTTATCATAGTGATTTTAAAACTTAAGACTTTGAATTAATTGAATTTGGGGGATCCCCCTCTCTTGGTGTTTGTGAAGCCTCTCTGCATTTTGTTCTTCATTTTCAAAATTTGGGGAAATTTTCTTCTGTGACTCTCTGAGATGTGGTAATTATATTAGTTTCTTATTTTCTTTATCATTTGGAGGGAAGCCCAATTCAATATTCTTGATTTGTCTTCCAGATCCATCCAAATCTAATCCATGTCTGCCTTGCTTCTAAATTTCTAGGTTTCCATATTTCCTTCCCCATTCTATCCCTGGTCTGATAACTATACTTTTCTTCAATTCCATTGTTAGGTTTCTATTCATTATGGAGTCATTCATCAATTCTGCAAAAATTAATTAAGTGCCTACTATGTGATGGAGACTACACTAGGTGCTGGCAACACAAAACCAAAAAAATCCCTGCCCTCAGGGAGCTCATGTTCTATTTGGGTGGAAAACAATGTGTGCAAGAGAGTTAAATAACAAAATATATTTGAGGAAGATGCAAAGTAATTTTGAGGGGAAGTCACTAGCAACTGGGGCTAACAGGAAAGGCTTCTTGTTGTATTGGGGTAGTCAGTGGTCTAGTAAATATTAAACAATCAGTTTTCCAAAAGGGAGACACTTTTAAGTTTCATTTGCATTTGTTAACATTTTCCCCTGTCATTTTCTTAGATCTAGACAATTATCAAAACAACAAATCAAACCCAAATTTGTCGAATTTGCTGAATTTGTAGAATTTCCAAAGCATAAATGCTAACACTGAAAAGTTAACAATTGACTCCTATTTGAACCAGTTCCAGGTACACCATGGACATATCTAAATGGCTGAGATTAATCATCATTTTTTTCCTGAGATTTATTAGCTACCCCCATTCTACTTTATTTCTTTTCTTATTTATATTTGCTAATTCTATTCTTTTAATTCCTTCAGCTTATTTTCCTCTTATGTCCTATTGTTTTTAGTTTTTGTGTCTTTTGCTAATGTTAATATTATTTCATTATTTTTTCCTTCTGAAATAGCAATAGCTATTTTAATTTAGAATATATTTTTCTTGTTTCAGAATTCTTTACAATTTGGTTTATTTTTTAAAATGATTTTAAAAGTTTTTTTTTTTTAAGATTTCTGGTGGTTTTGTTTCTTTTAAATGTTTTTATTGCTCATCTAAAGAGGGATGTTGAGGAAGTATTCTTCCTAGCTCCTTCTCACTCTACCATCTTGCCAGAAGTTCCAGCCTCCTCATTGTATAGATGAGGTAAATAAACCATAAAATATGGCCAAGGTCATACAGCAGGTTAGTGACAGAGTCACAAGTATGACCCATTTCTCCTGACTCTGATCCAATATTCTTTCCATTAGACCATACCATTTCATGGAATCATGACCCCTCATGGATATAGGCCCTAGGTTATGTTAGTGACCTGATAATTGCCCCCTAATCCAAGCAAGTCCCTGAATGTATGGAATTGTACAGATCTAAGCTTAACAGTTAAATATTGGTTCAGGTCAATGTTCTCTCCATTTGAAATCTGTATTCCGCTTCCTCTTACAAAGCCAAAGCTTAGGACGTTCATGACATTTCCTGGGCAATGACCTTCCCCAACTCCCCAGCTAACACCGTTGAGTGATGCCCTGAGTGATACTTTTGCTTTTATCTGGAATTTGTGGCTGCAGTTTGGTACTTTGCTGGCCGGCTGAAGCCAGTTAGTTGTCTGGGCTGGCAGGCAGACAGTCCATGAAGCAGGTAATGGCGGGATTGCTGATGGAGAAAAACTAAGGGAACTTAACTGATGAGACCCTCCTTAATATCACTTCTCCAGCTGTCAAGTCTATGGAAGGTAGACCTTAAAGTGTTGCTGTGTGCATTTATGTTCCAGTCACAATTTAACCTCTCCCAGACACAGCCAGAAACCCCCTCCGCGCTCTCTCTCTCTCTCTCTCTCTCTCTCTCTCTCTCTCTCTCTCGCGCGCGCGCGAGCACACACACACACACACACCCCAGACAAAAGTTGGATTGGGCTAGAGGGGCACACTTGGGCATTTTAAGGACCCTTTTCATCTTTATGCCATTGTCTCTGAAGATGCTTTTGAGAAAACATCACAATTTTTTTCAATTAAGTGCTTGGAAATTTTAAATTAGCTAATTTATTACATGCTTTGTGTTTACATTGGTTTCTTATCTTGGTTTCTTTTTCATTAAGTGTCTTTCTAATTAACCTCTGGTTGTTAATAATTTGTTTAAAAAAAAAGAACAGGGGAACTTTGAAATGAACACAGCTTTGGAAAATGCTGCATAAATCTCATTGGTGAATGAGAGAGGAAAGACTCATAGAGGTTTCTACCTGGGTCTGTTTGTGGGTTGAAGTCAGTCAGCAAATATTTTTTAAGTACCTACTATGTGCCAGGCATTGTGCTAAACCCTGGGGATACACAGAAAGGTAAAACATAGTCCCTGCTCTTAAAGGGAAAGACAACATGCAAATAATTACATACAGCCAAACTATAGAAAGGATAAATTAGAAATAATCAACAGATGGAAGGCATTAAAATTAAGGAGATCAGGAAAGATTTCCTGCAAATGCTGGGATGTTACAAATCAGAGGGGAGGAAGAAAGACACACTAGGGGACAGAAGACTATATCCTTTGTCTTTTGCTTTGATGTAATAAAGGTCAAATGAAAGGGAGTCATCAGGAATTAAAGTCCTTCTTGCTGTGATCCAACAGGTGATTAGTTGCTATGGTCTGAGAAAGGATGGACTATTGACACAGCAGGTTCTTGGTCAGTGCCCAGGGAAGCCCTTACATGGGGCCTGTGATTTGTTCCCCTCTTCTTTGGGTATTGCATTTACTCTTGCCTTTTCTCCTATTGAGAAAAATAACTGGCATTTATGGAAGGGAGAGGCCAGGAAAGAGTTTTGTTCGTTTGTCAGATCACCTTCATCTAATCTGAGCCTGCTAGAAAGGCTCTTTCATCCTCTTCATCACAGTGCCTCTCTTGTGCTCTGCCAGGTAAATTAGTACAAAGTGCCAACTCAGAACAAAGCTGGAATGGTGTGGGCCTGAGTTTTAAATGGGGTTCACACAAGCTAAGGTATATATGAGAAATGATAATGGGGCTGGTGCACCAGTCTGAGTTCCCTTTGCTTGGTGTCGAGAGAAAGCAAGGAGTGTGCTGAGGGTAAGGCAGGGGAGTGCAAGATTGGAGAACCATTTCTCAAAGAGCAGAAAGAACCAGTTCATAAAGTGAGTTCACTTGATATATCAGTTAGGATTTCAATTCATCTTGTGTCTTTTAATTCTTCTCAGGGAATAATATTAAGCTATAGCCAATCTGATATAACCCTGCTTTTAACCCTCAAGATAATATAAACCCCTTCAGGGTAGGGATTATTTCTTTTTCTTCACCAATATCACTGAATCAAAGTACTGGGGAGAAAGGTGTAAGAAGATTGGATAAGTAGGAAGCCAGGACAGTCTAGTCAAAATGGGGAAGGGAGAGTGTTCTGGACATTGAGGGATGACCAGAGACAATGCCTAGAGCTGAAGCATCCACTGTCTTGCTTCTGGAACAGCCAGAAGGTCAGTGTCACTAGATCTGACAGTATGTGGTAGGGAATAAGGTACAAGAAAACTGGAAAGATCTGATAGGGCTAGGTTATAAAGGGCTTTGAATACCAATGAGAGTATTTGGTCCTAGAGACAATAGGAAGTCAGTGGGGTTTATTAAGGAGTAGGATGACATGATCAGATTTATACTTTTGGAAAATCACTTTGGTGGCTGAATGAAAGACATATTGGAGTGGGGAGAGCCTTGAGGCAGGCAGATCCCCCAGCAGCTATTGGGATAATCCAGGGGTAAAGTAATGAAGGCCTGCACTAGGGTGGGGGCAGTGTCAGAGGAGGGGGGGGGTGGATATTTGAGAGATGTTGCAAAGGTGAAATTGGTAGGCCTTGGCAACAGCTTAGATATGGGGGATGTGAGAGAGAGAGAGAGAGAGAGAGAGAGAGAGAGAGAGAGAGAGAGAGAGTGAGGAGTCCAGGATGATTCCTAGACTGTGAGTCTCAGGGACCAGGAGGAGGGTGTTGCCTTCTACAGTAAATACAGTAATATAGTAATAAAAGTGGTAGGAGGGTGGTGAGCAGATTTGAGGGAAAGATAATGAGTTCCATTTGGGCTATATGAAGTTTTAAGTGCCTACTGGACATCCAATTCAAGATGTCTTAAAGGCAGTTGAAGACACAAGATTAGGGGTCAGTAGAGAGATTGGAGCAGGAAAGGTAGATTTGAGACTCATCAGTATAGACGTGTTAATTATATCCCTGGAAGCTGATGAGATCTTCAAGTAAAGTATTATGGAGGGAGAAGAGAAGAGGGAGGGCCTGGGACAAATGCCCTGTGAGTGGGGGGCATGAGCTGGGTGAGGATTCAGCAAAGGGGAGAGAGATAGAATAGTTAGGTAGGTAGGAAGAGGACCAGGAGATAGTGGAGGCTAGAAAACTTAGAAGAGTATTGCAGAGGAAAGGGTGATCAAAAGTGTCAAAGGCTCCAGAGAGAAAGATTGAGAAAAGCACGAAAAAACAGGATCTAAAGTACCTCAGAGGGCGGTTCAGAGGGGACTGTGGGTACCTGCACGAATACCTGCCAAGTAACCATCCAAGCTCTGTGTGAAGAGCTCACAATTCCCAATAAGAGAGAATCCAAAAAGGTGGTTGGTGCTGGGAACATCAGGGACTTGGAACCTATGATCAAATGGTCATGTATGTCCAGGGCTCATGGAAATTCATTCTGGACATGCAGTGGTAGATCTGGGAAACAGGCAAACCTGAGTCTGAGCCCTGCTTCAGACATTTACCAGCTGTGGGACCTAGGTAAGTCACTTATACTGTCTCAGTTTTAGTGTTTTCACCGGTGAAATGAGATAAGAAAAAGCACTTAGCTCAGAGAATCTTTGTGAGGACCAAATGAGATTCAATAGGGGCAATGCTTTGCAAGCTTTAAAGTATTATATCGAGGAAGTTATTCTTATTATTAACAGTAATAATAGATGTTCATGGAGTACCTATTATGGATAAGGTCCTGTTCTAAGTACTAAGAGGGACACAAAAGTGTGTAAGACATAGCCCCTGCCTTCAAGGAGAATGTAAGGAATCACGGGCAGCCACATGGCACAGTGAATAGACCACTGGACCTGGAATCAGGAAGACGTGAGTTCAAATGCAGCCTCAGACACTAGCTGATGACCCTGGGCAAGTCTGCCTCAGCTCGCTCATCTATAAAATGGGGGTGAAAACAGCACTTTCCTCCCAGTGCTGTCCTGAGGATCAAATGAGACAAACTTGTGTTTTGTAAACCTTAACGTACCAAATCAATGTGAGCTATTGCTATTGTTGTTATCTGGTAAGGGACAAAGGGAAAAATGGGGACTTTGGAGCTGTGATTTCCTTTGTACAGAGAAGTCCTGGGTGAGGAGTTGACATCTTCTCTACCATGTAGTCTCAGGAGCTGTCTAGAGTACTCAGAGTTTAAAGGTACTTACCTAGGGTCATATACCTGGAACCTTCTTATATCAGAGCTGGGACTGGAAACCAGTTCCCTCTGATTTCAAAGTAAATTCTCTATCCATTAGTCCACATAGCCCCAGGAGAAAGACCACTGCAAATAAGAAGACAAGGAAGTGAATGATATGTGGCCAGTGCCACTGAAGGGGTAGAAACACAGCAATTCTTAAGAAAGTATCTGAAACTTCTTTTTTTTTTTTACTTTTGCTTTTTGGAGGGCAATTGGGGTAACTTGCCCAAGGTCACATGGCTAGGTTTTTGTTTGTGTGTGCTTTAAGTGTCTGAGGCCAGAACCGAACTCAGGTCCTTCTGACTCCAGGGCCAATGCTCTACTCACTGCTCCACCTAGCTGCCCTGGTATCTGAAACTTCTAAAGATTCAGTAGTACCCAGGCTCGTGAGAGTATTATGGGATTGAGACAAGAGGATCTGGCCAGGATCTTATCAGAGGGAGAGAGTCAACAGAAGGGGCCCGAAGTCATGGCCACAGTCAACTTGGGCACCTTTGTCCTTTAAGATGGTGGTGGTGTTGTTGATCTAATGCGCTGTATATTTACAAGGCAGCTCCCTAAGCAGCATCTTCTTTCTGTGCTTAAATTCTCTGGTCCTGGTGCTTTTAGCATTCTTTATACCTCTGAGTCATTTCAGAAGGCTGTCTGTCTTTGACCCTGCAGATATGGGTTGGCGGATATGTTTATTTGCCTATTGCCTAAACTCAGGACACATGGAGAGCAGTAAACTCTTCATTTGCCAGAGTTAATCACAGCCACACTATAGCTTACATTACTCTAACTGCCCATTGGGAAAGGTCTGAGAATATAGATGGGATTTACTCTCCAGCCAGAAGTTCAGCAAAGCAGAGTTGCGAGACCCCACAGAGGAAATGAGATTGAATCAGGGGCCCTCCCTGGACAATATCTTATTCCAGTGGTCTGCCAAGATTTAAATCAAGGACCTGCTAGCATTGACCTCCATTCCAAAGGATAAATTGATGGCAGATTGAAACTCGGAGAAACTGCAGTGTTTTATAGAAGCAGGAACTTCAGGGCCAGACCAGATGGATCTATCCAGTCTAATGAGGGAAAGGGAACCCCTGGTATTGGGGCAGACTCCACTAAAGGAACATAGGAGCAGATTGTAAGCCTGGATCTTACACAGCCCTACACCCATCTCCCTGGTATTATACAAAAGGACTAGGGGAGAAGCATCTTCTATAAACTATAAGGAACAAGAGGGTGATCCTGAATTATACACCCCACAAAATGAAAGACTTACTGCTTATATCCTAGGAATAACTTTTTAACTTATCAGACATACCACATTTTCTCCATACTCAAAGGATCCCACAGAAAAGAAAGGAATCCTTTCCCTAGATAGTGAGGAAGCAATTTTATCTGGTATGCCCCGAGATGAGTGTCAGTCAACAATGTTGGATGAGTGAGTGATCACCTGCAATTCCTATTTATTCCAAGTACTTTTTTTGGGTAGGGTGGGGAGGGAGAGCAGAAAAGGTGTCCTTCCATTAATTATTCCTTCATATTACTATACATACTCCAAGAAATGGTGATAACCAGAGTTAATATTTTTACTTTAATTCAGTTCTCATTTTTTAGTGCCTTTAAATAAGTCAAGTTGGAGCTGTTGTAATGGCACCCAGGAAAACTCTCATCTTTACCTTTGCTTCTGATTTAGTATTTATTGTGATCTTTTCTTTGACTTGTTTGACTACAGAGACAGCTGATTCAGAAATCACTCTCATGTCAGTTATCAGCTATTGTCTCATTAGGGTATTTCTTTTTTTGTGTGTGAGTGAATGATATTGGTTGATGCTAGTTATGTTCATCCATGGCCTGAAGAAAATACTTTCAGTGATCCTAAGCTGCTCCTAAATATTTCTAACACAATCTTTTGGATCAGGAAGAATTGGGTTAGAACCTTGCCTCTGACACATACTAAGTTTGGGATTTGGAAGAAGTCACTTAGCCTCTTCATACATACCCAGAAAGCTCCTTAATATTATAAGGGAAATTGCTGACCTGCTTTGATGGAGGGAATTTGTATAATAGAACTCCCGTATGTAAATGGCTATGAATCCTGGAGCACTTCAACCTCCAAATTATAAAAAAAAAAAAAAAAATGAAATGAGGTTGATCCAAAAGAAAATGGAAATACACATGATGGGTATAAGTAGACCAAAACATTGTATGTCACAGGAAGTGACATAAAATATATTATTCAGGAAGTGTAATATTGGAAAATGATGTAGACAGGTCTTGTTGAAGGAGTGAGGAAGGAAACAAGCATTTATTAAACACCAACTATGTACCAGGCCCATATGTGGGGGGGGGGGGTGGAGGGGATCTGATCTTTGCAACCCCCTTGGGATGTAGGTGCTATTATTACCCTTATTTGCAGTTGAGGGCACTAAGTCAAACAGAAGTTAGGTGACTTACCCCGGGGCCCAGAGCTAGGAAGTGTCGGAGACTTGATTTGAATTCTGGTCTTCCTGAGTCCTGGCTCAGCATTCTCTCCCCTGGCTAGGAGGGATGAAGAGGGGGAGCTTACTGCCTTAGTAACCATGAAATGTTCAAAGTCTTAGAGGAGGGCCTTTGGTAGATCATCTGTGGAAGGTTTATATAAAGGTAGGGACAAGAATCACGCAGAATACAAAGGTGGGGATGGAAGCAACCTTGGGGTGAAGTACATTGTGGAGCTCACAGATCCATTGACCTCTATATCTACTATCACTTTTATCACCAGTGTATGCCTTGGTACTTCAGCCACCATTGTGCTACACAGTAGGAAAATCTTGTAGTTACCAAATTGTGAAATTCTTATGAGCATGACTTCCCTCTCCAATCCCCTTGCCCCCAGGTTCTCTGCTACCACACACCATAACAGTTACTCCAGATTTTTTATGAGACTAAATCTTCCCCTCTCAGGTCTAGGAGCTCAAGCATGCCTCAGTGTAAGCACCATTTGGACTCCCTCAATGTGGATGACAAGAAACTGATTCTTTGTGTGAGAGACTGAAATGAAGTCTCATGTCCAAAAAGTCCTAGGAATACTAACAGGGCGTGGGGCCCTTTCTCCTCACTCGGGGTGCTGTAACATGCAGATCTTTCTCTTACTGTATATTCCCAAGACTTTCAGCAGCAGAACATCTGTTTTATTTTGGGGGAGCTATGATAAGCATCTGTTTGCAGGGACAATCTGAATGAAACCAGAACGCGTTTGTTTGCAGTGTTATGGATTATCTCACCTTACATTGTTTATGAATAAATCATACAGGATGAATAGCACAAGTAACCACAGTACTGAGTTTTAAACTTGGTTTAAAATACAAGTTTATGTCTTTGTGATTTTTCCTGTAGACACTCAAAGGTTTATGTTTTAAATAGTCAATATCATGGTTATCTACATTGACTTAGCACTGGGATGCACAGATACCAGAAATTCCTTTATTAATTCAGGACTCAAGTGGCTATCCTGCTGGTTTCCAAGACCTAACAGGCCCTGCTTACCAATCTGAGAAGACTGAGGGAAAGTAAACCCTTAGATGATCTTGGTGGACAATGCCAAAGTCCTGTCCCAAGAAAGGAACTATCCTTTTCGGGGAATAATTTTGAAATGATAACTTTAGGTCATCAACAGCAGTGGGGATTGTAATTGAACACAGAACACAACCAGATTTTGAAATTTCTCAGCTTTCTCAGTGCACTGAAATTATCCTCAGGATCATTAGATTACAAGCACCTTGAGGACAGGGGTCTTGTGACTTTCTTTGTATCTTCAGTGGTTATCACAGTACCTGGTATATCGCAGGAACTTGATAAGTGCTTGTTGATGGTCTGACAGACTAAGCCAGACTATCCAAGATGACAGCATCACGGAATCTCTGGTTCTTTAAAGATGTTTGGTGACTCCTGTGGGGTCTTAGGGAAGGGTTATGAGACAGAACATTGTCCCTGATAATGTAGTTGTTTGCAATCTGTTTTTCCTCCAGTTTGATACCTCACAATAGTTAGATATGAATGACATTGAGAATGATTATAAGAGCATAGATTTAGAGCAGGAGAGGACCTTCATGGCAGTGCCTTCATTTTACAAATATGGAAACTGGGGCAAAGGGAGGTGAAGGGCCGAGATCATAGGATTATAAGCCCAGAGCTAGGAGGAAATGGAAAAGCCATGTCATCCATCTCCTTCGTTCCTCAGAGGAGAAAACTAGTGACCAGGCATAGTAATGGACCTTTTCTAAAGCTGTACAAGTAGTGTCAGGGACAGGATTTGAACTCATGTCTTTTGATGCTAGAACCATAGAAAAAAGGGAAAAAAAAGAGAGAGGGAGGAAAGAAGGAAGGAAGGAAAAGGAAGGGAGGGAGGGAGGAAAGAAGGAAAGAAAAGAGAGAAAGGAAGGAAGGAAAGAAGGAAGGAAGGAAAAAGGAGGAAGAGAAGATAAAGGAAAGAAGGAATGAAGGAAAGGAGAAAAGAATGAAGGAAAAGGAAGGAAGGAAAAGAGAAAGGAATGAAGGAAAAGGAAGGAAAGAAGGAAGGAAAAAGGAGGAAGAGAGGAAAAAGGAAATAAGAAAGGAAGGAAAGGAGAAAAGAATGAAGGAAGAGGGAGGGAGGAAGGAAGGAAGGAAGGAAAGAAGGAAGGAAGGAAGGAAGGGAGGAAGAAAAGAAGGAAGGAAGGAAGGAAGGAAGGAAGGGAAAGAGAGAAAGGAATAAAGAAAAAGGAAGGAAGAAGAGGAAGGAATTGAAAGAAAGTCTTAAATAATGTGTATGAATCTGGGGGAGGATGAGTCTTCAACCCTCTAAAGATAAGGTAGGAAAAGACATAAATGAAGTTTCAGGAAACTTTGGTCTGTTTTCTCCCAAGTTCAGGCAGGGCCTTCTGTGGCTTAGATTTGCTCTCAGTTTTATTTCTCTGTTCCTTTTCCTCGGACCAGGTACATTCTATTTCTCAGTTTTTCCCCAGTGACTGAAACCACTAAGTTGGTTTGCCATCTTCTGGCTTCTTTTTCAGCCCCAAGACAAAGAAGAGCAAATTCTGCAGTTTCACAGTAACAGGAGAGGGGCAGGGTATGGAGGGGTGTTAGTAAGGGAAGCAGATTAAAGATGTGGGGAGGTCAGCCCAGCTGAAGTTTCTGCCATCTGTTTGTCTTTGATGAAGGATGCAAGTAGGGTTTTTGTGTTTACCAGGGTCATGTGTGATGCTGAATCCTGAGTGGGATAGAGTGCTGGGCCTAGAGTCAGGAAGACCTGGGTTGAAATTAGGCCCCAGACTCTTCCCAATTGTGTGACCCTGGGCAAGTCACTTAACCTTCCTCATCTGTAAAATGAGGGGTAATAACAGCTCCTACCTCTCAGGGTTGTTGTGAGGGTCAAATGACATAACATTGGTATAGTACTTAACACAGCGCTTGGTACACAGTAGGTGCTTAATAGATCCTTGTTCCTTCCCTTCCCTGATATGGCCTGGAGAGTGACCACAATGAACATTTTTAAAGAAGCTTTGGAGGGTAGGGGGATCTTCTCTTCTGTCTCACCATGGTGTATTTTAGATGCATTATGTGATACCGAACTAAGGATATTTGCTGGGAACCTGCCAGCACTGGACACTGATCAGTTACCCTCCTCCAAAATGGCATCTGGGGTTTGCTTGGAGCTGATGACATTCATGGAAGCCTAGACTCATAAAAGTGTAGAATCTTCTAGCCTATGTACAGTGTGTCCCTAAAGTTCAGACATATAGGAAATCTCATTAACTATGCATATTTTCAAGAAATGAAATGAGTGAAGTTTTCAACAACATTTTATTTAACTAGCATAAATTTTAACCATGACAATTTCATATGGAATAAAAGTTTTCATTAGCTATTGGGGGCTATTTTCCATATTAATGAGATTATTTTAATTTATTTAATTAATAAGATTTCCTATATAGGTCTCTCCTATGTCTTCCTGTGAAATCTCAGTTATGCTAACTGAATAAAATGTTGTTGAAAATTTCATTCATTTCATTTCTTGAAAATATGCATAGTTAATCAGATTTCCTGTGTGTCCAGACTTTAGGAACACCCTGTAGATTGGGCTCCTTTCTCCTCACTCTGGGAGCTATAATACACATAGAATCCCTTGTAGAGAATGCTTGACAAATAGCCATCCACCCACCACCTAAATACTCACCAAGAAAAGGAAAATCAATTGAGACCAGGATGAGGAGACAGCAGCCAGATTTCCATGTTCAATGTGGTGTTTATTAGACCACAAATCTCAATATCTAGATTTGTGTTTGCATTGAATCCCTGGCTCTTTTCAAATGTTACCTCCTGCCAAAAGTCTTTCCTCATTTCCCCAGTAGTTAATGCCACCCCAGGATATTACTTCATATTTATTTTCCATATCTTTTATATTAACTTATTAGTGTTCATGTTAATAACCACAGTAAGACATAATTTCCCGGGGGATGCAAACTAATATTCACTTTATCCTTGTATTTCCAGTGCCTGGTACATACAGTAGTTCATGCACAAAGTAGTAGGGCAATCAGATATGGTAGTACGTTAATCACTAATCATTTACTAAGCACCTATTGTATGCCAGGCATTTTGTTAAGTGTTGGGATATAAAGAAAGGCAAAAACCAGTTCCCATCTCAAGGACATCTCACATTCTAATAGGGCCAAATAAAATACAAACAAATATATAGAAATGATATATATGGTGACAGAGCCAAGATGGCAGAGTAAAAGCAGAAACTTGCTTGAACTCCTGCTCCAACCACCTCCAATACCTGTAAAAATGACTCTAAACAAATTTTAGAGCTACAGAACCCACAAAGTGACAGAGAGAAACAAATATCCCACTGAAGGCAGCCTGGCAGGCCAACAGGGAGGGTCTATCACAACACTCTAGGAATTAAGTTCAGTCCTGCGTGAGCCATGCCAGCCCAGACTTGCAGCCCAGACCAGCCAGAGCAAACTTCAGGAAGATGAATCACCAGAAGCTGTGGAGGTTTCCAGACTTCTCAACAGATAAATGACCAAGAGAAAGTAAAAGGTCAGTAGCTCTGATGAAACTGGCTGAGAGAAGAGTGCAGTCTGGTCCCTGCCACTGGGGCAGCCTCGGTGGCTGCAGCCTCGGTGGCTGCATATGCTGTTGTGTGGCTTCCTCTGGAGCTCCTGGGCAAGGGGACCAAGCAACCATTCAGAGGGTAATCGTTCTTGCTTTGACCTGCTTGAATCTGGGATACTGTCTTGGGTGGTGGTCCTGGGGTGAGAAACAACAGAGTTGCCAGAGCTTGTGGTGGCTATAGAGAGGGCTCCCTCCTCATAGCTCTGACAACAGCTCTGGTAGGAGCTGTGAAAACCCCAGCAATTTTGGACACTGCTCTTTCCACTCTGGAAGCAGAGTTCTACCTTGCAAAGAGCTCAAAAGTTAAGTAACTGGCTGGGAAGATGAGCAAACAGAAGAAGTGCAATCAGACCATAGAATCGTTTATGGGGGACAAAGAGAATCAAAATATAGGACCAGAAGAAGACAAAGTCAAAACTCCTGCATCAAAAGCTTCCAAGGAATTATATATGTGTGTGTGTATACATATACACACAATATAAATGGAAAGAAATACATGTTTGGTAAATGGCATTGAAAAAGATCCATTTCAAATCTTTCTTTTCTCTTTTTTAGTGTATCCCATTAAAGATTTCCCTAATATTTTTAATCAAGCAGAAATGCCCTTGTACACAGTTGAACATATCTCAGTAGCACATCATTCATCTGAAAAGTTATGTCATGGGGGCCAAAGAGTACACCCCACAGATTCAGCCTTTGCCACCATAGTACTTTGAAGTAGCAAAGACTCGGCCCTGGAATTTCACTCCACAGCTGCAAAAGCAATTATAGATTTGTATATAAGACATACCAAGAGGAGGGGAAAGAAAAGACCCTTTCTCAGAGATGCTACTCAGAAATGTCCTAGAAGCATGTTTCCCCCTTGGTCTAGAGTAAGGAATAATGCTAATATTTTTAAATCCTGTTGCTTGGGACAGTTCTACATCGTTATATGATAACTGTAAAAGCAGGAGAGTTGGTGAAAAAGAAGGTAGTGTCATACAGTGAAGACAGCAGGATTTGGAATCAGAGGATGCAGGTTTGAATCCAGGCTCCTCTACTTCTTGCCTGTGTGTTCTTGCTTCAGAAAAACATTTCTCCTCTCTGGGACTCAGTTTACTCATCTCTAAAAATTAAAGGTGTTGAACTAGATGGCTTCTAAGCTCCTTTCCAGTTTTAACTTGTGATCTTATTGAGGAAGCAGGTCCCAGAGACAGCTATATTTTAATGATTGGGTATCTAATAGATGGCAGGTAGAGGCCTAGGGGGTCATTTATTTTTTCAAAGTAAAGCAAAGTTTACTAAAGATTCTCCATATTGGGTAGACTCTTAAGGAGCCAAAGCATTTGTGACACTTGTATTGACAAGTGGGCCAGAACAATCTGACATAGAGTGAGTCTGAGCTAGATGGAATCTGACTAGGTGGTTATTTTTTTTTTTTTTTGGTTTTTGGAGGGCAATTGGGGTTAAGTAACTTGCCCAAGGTCACACGGCTAGGTTTTTGTTTGTGTGTTCTTTAAGTGTCTGAGGCCAGAACCGAACTCAGGTCCTTCTGACTCCAGGGCCGACGCTCTACTCACTGGGACACCTAGCTGCCCCTAGGTGGTCATTTTTAAGATCACCAAGATAGAAGTAAAAATGTCACCTACCATCCATCTATTGCTTGCCTGGTCTCTTTCTTTTTACTGTCATAGAATTATTATTTCTTGTTGCTAAGGGTTCCCAGAGGCTTCCTGACCCCATTCCTTCTTCTTGTTCCATTCCTGAGACCTGGGACTGTACTATGGAAGTCTGGGGAGACAAAGCCTAGATTGAGATGCTGAATTTAAAAAATATATATCCCTGGGGCAACGAGGCGGTGCAGTGACTAGAGCACTGACGGTGGAGTCAGAAGAACCTGAGTTCAAATCTGGCCTTAGACACTTAACACTAAGTAGCCATGTGGCCTTGGGCAAGTCATTTAATCCCAATTGCCTTGCCTTCCCCCCTCCAAAAAGTAAATACACACGCACACACACACACACACACACACACACACACACACACACACACATCTCCCTGCTTTCATTTATTTATTTATTTTGGTGACCATCAAGAAGGCCATATTGAAATTATCAAACAGTAGTGGATTTTTTTATTGGAGACAACTTAACTGTATCCACAAATGTATTTGCAGAGGCATTAGCCAGTGATGTGGATGTCTGAGGGAGAAAGGAAGCAGTGTCCAGTCAGGTCACCAAGCATGTGTTGAAAACCTACTATGTGTCAGTCATTGTGCTGATTTCTGAAGAAAAAGAGAAGGGCAGAAAGAGTCCCTGCCCTCAAGGGACTAGTCATCAAATATGGGAGAGAGTATGCAAACAAGGATGGATAGACAAAATAGTAGGCATCCAAAAAGTCATAGTGCAGTTTGAGCTTTGGTATGTTAAAACTGTGCTAAGACCTTGGGACACCATACATACATTTATAGAGAGAGACAGAAATATCTATACATATATGATATATATTCTGCTAGGAAGTGCCATAGTGGAGAGAGCACCGGGCCTGGAGTCAGGAAGACTCATCTTCTTCAGTTTAAATCTGGCCTCAGATACTTAATAGATGTGTGACCTTGGGCAAGTCACTGAACTCTTTTTGCCTCAGTTTCCTCATCTGTAAAATGAGCTGGAGAAGAAAATGGCAAACCACTTCAGTATTTCTGCCAAGAAAACCTCAAATGGGGTTACAAAGAGTTGGACATGGCTGAAATGACTGAGCAACAACATATATACGCACTCATATATAATATATATAGACATATGTATATAGCACTGTGGGCATACATATACACATATATGTATATAAACATGTGTGCATACATATATACATATATGCACATATGTATATGTGTCTATCTATCTATCTATCTATCTATCTATCTATCTATAGATATAGATATAAAGTAGGAGGTAGTCTTAGAAGCACCAGTATTAAGGGAACCTGGGGAAAACTTCTTACAGAGGCGTATAATAGAATATTAGACTCTCTGGACCCAAATTTCTTCATCAAAGGGTTAAACAAAGGTATGGGGTAGATGGACACTCAGTTTGTTTTTGGCTTTACATCTAAGATCCTTTAAAGGAAGATTATCACCATTTCACTATGGTGTCCCTGTTCCAATGGTCATGTGCTCAACACATCCATGATATTGTGTTTAGAGTTGGTCTCCAACAAGAACAGATTACACAGATTTTTTTTTATTTCATTTTTTCTGGTGCAGTTCCATTCCAAACCAGCACTTATAATGAAAATGCAGCACTAGCCACAGAGAAGTGAAAGGCTTTTAGTGGTGCCCTGTATCTAAGAGGGGCTTAGGGCAGTTCTCTATGGTGCCTGGTGCCTCAGCTGGCTGACCTCTGGAGGGCCTTTGCAGCCAGAGGATTCTGTCATCTGGTGTTATTCCACCGTGGTCTGAGAAGAAGGAGCACATGTGGACGGTGTGTTGTTTTAGTTGGGGCCAACGGGGAGGCGGCTGCCTCAAACTGGGACTTCTTTCCCAAGCCAAAGAGAGATTCATGGTTTTCTCAGCCATTTCACTTGGACTTGTCGCTTGTTTTTGTTCACACCCCAAGTGCTTTCCAAAAACGCTGCTGTTTAATTAAAATGGTTGGCCAGGGTGCACTGTGTATGTTTGCAGTATAAGGGCCAGGGGAGGGTAGCCTGCTGCCCCCACCCAGACAAGGGCATGCTGTTGAGTTTTAGGTTGGCTTCTGACTGTTCAAATAAATTTCTGATCCCAAGACTGAGTATTGGTTATTTAATACTGTTTTCATTTCCAATACAAATCAATCTTGGAAGAACGCACTTGTTTTTTAGTTACATGTAAACATTGAAATGAATATAAAACATCTTATTGATAGTCTATACACAGAGCAGTTTATTGATGGATTTTGTCAAATTCAGGAATATTCATCCTGCTAATAGCTCTGTTGATTTAGTCACAGTAGAACTATAGGTGGGGCACAGAACCAACATACATGTTGTTGTTACTTCCGTATGGTCCCCTTGTCCTTTGACCTTAGGGAGAGTGACCACAGGGGCAGAGCTCTTGGACAAGAATTAGATTAGGCCCTATCAGCTCAGATGAGCCCATGCCTTTAAGGAATCAACCTCCCAAC